>JAHFWL010000364.1:0-600000 GCA_021292165.1 Shinisaurus crocodilurus | reverse complement strand
TTTTGGAACAAGGGGGGAAAAAAGTTTTGGGAAGTAAAAATACTGTCGGGGGGGGAGGGGGACGGAGGAAGAGGAGGAAGCCACCTCCAAAACGCAGCTCCTGTTTCCTCTCTCTCTCTCCTTTCATCCTCCATTAAACAAGGGGGGGGGAAATCAACTTTCTTGGGACTTCTACGTACAGACAGGAAAGGATCAGCATCGCCAGCTCGTCCAGGACCTTCGCTCCCCGTCGAGGTTTGGGAAACGACTGCGGGAAGCCCAAGAGGCAAATTCCACCCCCCACCCCCCCAGCACCACCACCAACCAACCAACCCTCGGACGGAGATGGGGGAGGGGGGGCTCAGACTTCGTAAGTCACGACCTAACAGACCCCTCCCCCGACTCACAGACCCACACTCTGCTTCTCCCCCCCCGAGAACCTGAAATTAGGAGAGATTTTTTGCGGTGGGGGGGGGCACGGAAGCCCAACGTCCACCGCTCGCCCCCCCATCCTTCCCCACCCCCTCAAAAATAACTTTTAAAGAGGTGCACTTACCAAGCTGCTCGCGCGCTCCGAATCAAAAAGATAGATCCACTTTTCAGATCCTCACCCCCTCCACAATGCGGGGGGGGGGGAAGAGAGAGAGAAAGGGAGGGGAAGGAAAAGCAGGGCTCCTATTTTAAACCAGCCGGCTCGATTCCTCCTTCCCTCTCTCTCTCTCTCTAACGCTGCCGCCCTCTCGCCCCCTCCTTTGCCAAATGCGTTTCTTACACATGGAGTCGCTCGGCAGAGCATGCGCGCACAGCGCCGGCCCACTCCGGCGTGTTCCTTCCCCCCCCCCTCCTCCTCCTCCTCCTCCGGTCAAGCTATTAATTAGATTGCATTTGCAAGGCTCTTTTTTCCTCCTCCCCCTCCGCCCTTCACTTTGCGTAAAATGGAGCAGCGGGGCGGGGGGGGGAAGGGGAAAAAAAAAGCCCAAAAACCCGCGCGCGCGCGAGGGAGAGAAGAGTTTGGAGGGAAAGATCAGCAACCTGGAGAGGCTTTAGAGAGGACGCCACGAAGGACCAGCCTGGAGATCGGAGGAGGAGGAGGGGGGGGCTGATGATGCAAAGGGGTCCCCCCTTTTTCTAACCCTCCTTTTATGCGACTCTCTTTTGGGGCCACGTGGAGAGGACGGACCAGCAAGGCTCACGCAGCGACCCAAGCTGGGTATGTGTGGCTAGATGGGGAGATGCGCGGGGGGGGGCTTCCTTCCACGTGTTGGGGTGCGCAGCGACCGGCCGAGAGAGGGAGGCGGCGTCTGGTACATCCGGTCGTGCGGTGCCTCCTGGAGGAGGAGGAGGATGACAAGCCCAGCCCAAGCCCGGCCATCAGGGCGTTGATCGCATAGAGCGGCGCTGGTCTCTCCTGGATGGGCAGGGGAAAGGGTGCCGGGAGCTTTGCAAGGGCGCACAACCCGCGCGGAACGCACAGCGGCCTAGCAGCTTAACGAGACCCATTATTGATGACGACAGCTCGTGTGTGCCGAACGCTTCTTCCTGGAGCCCGAACAGCTTTGCAAGGCTCTTCTCTAGCTATCCATTTTTTAAAAAAAAAAAAATTTAAAGGCAAAAAACGATCCCTTGCCCAGGATAAGCATGCTTACTCGGAAGCAAGCGCGACTCAAATTGGAATGGCAAGCCTTTAATTAAGGACTCAACGAAATGTCGCGGCGAAGTCACGAGCAAGGTTTCGGAGTTCTGCAGAACTCGCCGGGTCGGGGAACTCTAAAGGTTGTTCACTGCTTTGAAACATGTTGGTTGGTCCTAATAAGGCAACTTTTGGTCCTCCGGATGCTTTGGCCTACAGCTCCCATGGACCCCAGCCACCATAACCGATGATGAGGGATGATGGGAGTTGTAGGCCAAAACTTTTGGAGGTCCACAAGCTGCCCATCCCTGTCAGAATGTCACACTAAGGCTTTTGGACGCGGACGCACACGCTCTCTCCTAATGGACCCAGCATGGCCACATACCACTTTTAATTCTGCAAGTTGAAAGGCCGGGTATACATTCCCCAAATAAAGGAACAGCAGAGGATCAGCCAGAGGGGGCTGCAGTTCTTGGCATAGGAAGACCGAGCAACTGGAAGCGGTGGGCCTCCCTTCAGAGAAAGGGCTACAATCCTACACCCACTTAGTTGGGAGTAAGTGCCACAGCGAGGCTTCATAAAATCACAGTTGGAAATTATTTTGGAATCCAAGCTACTGGTCCAACTACAGCATCCCTGACAGATGGATGTCCAGTCCAGCCTCTGCTTAAATACCTCCAGTGAAGCCCTGTTTCCCGAGGCAGCCTGTTTTTATTATTTATTTATTATATTTTTTAATCGCCCATCTGGCCGGTCACCTTGTTGCGCCGCCCATCTCAGTGGTCAGTTGCATTGAGGTCAGTGGGGCTTACCCTGGTGAGTGTCCATGTAGGATTGCAGCCTACTTCCTCCCAGGTAAAACCAGAACAGGACTGGGCTCCAATGGGATGCCTGTGCTAACCTCACTTAAAATCAGTGCACCTCACTTCAGAGTGAAAATGCGTAGGCTTGAGTTAAGAAATGGAAACGCAAATCATGCTTTCTTGGAAATGTAAATGCCATTGTATAAGGCTGGCGCCATCCAGATGTGTTGGGCTGCAACTCCCAGCACCCCCCAGCCAGCCATGTCCAGCACATCTGGAGCGTGCTGGCTGGGGAAGGCAGGTTTAAGATCATTATTGCACCAAGGGGTAATCTAAAACTTACAGGGTTGTTGTAAGGATTTCAACTAGACAGAGCATGTGAAGTGCTTCAAACGCTTGAGAGCAGTCTACAAATGTTAGGTATTATTATTATTTAATAAATTAATTATATTAATATTAATACCTAACATTTGTAGAGTCATGTATTTGAAGTGTTTCTTATGCACTGTCTAGTTGAAATCCTTTCAACAATCCTAGAAGTCATTATTAAAAATTATCTCCCTTATTGCGGGGCAGGGTACGGAGGCTCAGAATGAGGGCCGCCTAAGGGCCGCCAATAGCAAGTTCATGGCAAAGGCAAGATTTGAACTGGGGACTTCTTGATTCATAGCTCAGTCTTTTAGCTACTATGCTACACCAGTTCTCAGCTGACTGCGGACTCTGCTCAGAAGTCAGTCCCTTTTTCCTTCCCTGGTGGAACTTACTTTGAAGGATTGCAACTTTGATTGTAGCCTCAGCTTTTGGTAGGCTAAACCATTAGAAGTATCCTTCTCTTGTTTATCTCCTAACCATGTATTCTATATGTATTAATTGCTTTTCTACCCACCAGGAGTCTCAACTGATGAACAATTACATTAACAAAAATAAATAAATCAAAACAGGATAAAAACAAAATTGTTTAAAACAGGCCAAAACAATGGTAAAAGCCATTGTCAAAACAATACAGTTTTCACTGCATATCTGAAAGCCATAGAGCCAATCTGACCTGCACAGGAAGCAAATTCTCTGTCTGTCTGTGTGTGTGTGTGTGTAAAAGAGAGAGATTTATTCTGGGTATTCTCTTTATTGGACTATGGTTTTATTAAAGCCATTAGCCATGCGCCAAACCCTAGAAACTGCATGGGACAGAAATGGAAGTAAACTTAATAAATTACAGAGATTTCTTAAACTTGCAATGCATTAGATCATTTTTCTGTGGACTTTTTTTTTTTTTTTTAAATAAAAAGGTCATTTTATTCAAAAGCATCCCTTGAGGTGTGCGTGTGCGTGTGCATGTGCATGTATACTGGGAGGGGAAAAGTAGACCCATTGAAACAAGTGGGACTGAAGTGAGACAAACGCAGGATACAACCCAGTCTGTTTGCATGCACAACTGATCTGTGAAGCTGCAAAAAATATACTTGGGGTATTTCAGAGTTGAAACATGACACAGCAAATGCAAATGTAGCAGCTTCCCCTTTGAGGCAAGGGGGAAGGTGGTGTGTGAGTCTCCCCCCCCCCCTTCATTCAAGGGGTGATGTGATGACTTCCCGGATAGGGTGAGAGCCGGTGTGGCGTAGTGATGAGAGTGTTGGACTCAGGAGATCCGGGTTCTAGTCCCCACTCAGCCATGAAACTCACTGGGTGACTTTGGGCCAGTCACTGACTCTCAGCCTAACCTACCTCACAGGGTTGTTGTGAGGATAAAATGGAGAGGAGGAGGAGGAGGACTATGTAAGCCGCCTTGGGTTCCTTTGCAGGAAAAAAGGCGGGGTATAAATAGAATAAATAAATGGGGAAGGAGGCTTTCCTGAAATGATGCTTTGTGCGTGGTGCTCTAAAGGGCCAGTGTATACATGCAGCATAATCAAGCAGCAACTCTCTTCCAGGACTGTGCTAGCCGACAGGTGGGTCAGTCTAGTGCTTGAATGCTTTGCCATGGGTGTGTGGGAGGTGGGAAACTAGCATTTAGCGGGGTGTGGGGGGATTCTTCCTGTCATGCTCTCTTTCTAGATGCAGGGAATTTTCTTCCCCTGTGGGGGTATAGAATCATAGAAAAGTAGAGTTGGAAGGGGCCTACAAGGCCATCGAGTCCAACCCCCTGCTCAATGCAGGAATCCAGGTCAAAGCATCCCTGACAGATGGCTGTCCAGCCGCACCTTGAATGCCTCCAGAGTGAGAGAGCCCACCACCTCCCTAGGTAGTTGGTTCCATTGTCTTATTGCTCTAACAGTCAGGAAATTTTTCCTGATGTTTAGGTGGAATCTAGGGTAGTGTTCCATCATGCGCACGCGCGCACACAGACGGAAGTGGTACAAGCCTAGGGAGGTCTAAAGTTCAGTGGGAAAGCACCTGTTTTGCAGGCAGAAGGTCCTGGGTTCAATCGCGGGCCTCTCCCATTTTAAAAATAATTTGGTAGCAGGTGATGACAAAAGGCCCTCTCTCTGCCCGAGATACTGGAGAGCCATTGCTGGACTGGGCTAGACTGGGCTAGATGGGACAAATCTAAGACTGGGCTAGAAGGGACAAATACTCTGACTTTGCATAAATGGCTTCCTATGTTCCACTAGTTTATGCTAAATCAGTGTTCTCTGACCTTGGGTCCCCATATGATTTTGGCCTACAACTCCCAGCATGCCCCAGCCAGCATAGCTGGCTGGAGCATGCTGGGAGTTGTAGGCCAAAAACATGGGGACCCAAGGTCGGAGAACACTGTGCTAAATGTACAAAGTAGGCTTGGCAGTGCTGAGAAGGGCACTCAGGCTCCAACCCTCTTCCCCGCCCCCAACATCGCGGAGAGCAAAGCGTTGGATCAGAAATGGGCACTGGATGATCCTTGAGGCTTTTCGGAAGAGCACAGTACTTGTGCATGCTCTATGCCGATAAAATTGCTGCCCACAAACAGGCGCCCACACTTGCAGGTGCCGGTGGCAACACAAATTCCTCCTCTTACGCACCTAATCAAAAGGTAAAGAACTCCCTGCACCGCTGTGTGTTGGTTGTTCCAGAGAAAGGAGAAAGACGGATATATATGGTGGAAGTCAAATTAAAAGCTGGAGAGCCAGTGTGGCGTAGTGGTTAAAGTGCTGGATGGGGCGCGGGAGATCCGGGTTCTAGTCCCCACTTGGCCGTGAAGCTCACTGGGTGACTTTGGGCCAGCCCCTGACTCTCAGCCTCACCTACCTCACAGGGTTGTTGTGAGGATACAAAGGGGAGGAGGAGAACCTTGTAAGCTGCCTTGGGTTCCTTGCAAGAGGAAAAAAGGCAGGGTATAAATGTAACAACAGGGCTTTTTTTCTGGTGGAACTTACCGGAACTGAGTTCCAGCACCTTTTCTTCTATTAATTGCATTACAATTTAATCGCCATCTACTCCCGAGGAAATGTAATCCAAGAGTTCCGGTACCCTTTTCTCCAGAAAAAAAGCACTGTGTAACAATAATAATAATATAAAAAAGTGGGGCCCAGCATGCAGTTGAGGGTGACCGTTGGTTCCATGGGTAGGAGGGGACTAAAGCAGCCTTCCCCAACTGGTTCCGCAGCAGGGCTGGGGGGGGGAAACCGAGGCAGTGGAGAACTAATGCCAGTCAGGGCAGGCAGTATTGGACTAGATCAGGGGTGGGCAACATGGTGTCCTCCAAATACTTTGGACTACAGCTCCCATCAACTGCAGCCAGCACAGCCAAGGATTATGGAGTTGGCAGTCTAAAACATCTGGAAGGCATCAGGAGTAGATGGAGCAATGGGTCTGACTCTGGCTTAAGTAAGGCATTCTCTGTTTGAAAGGAGTCAGACTAGTGTAACCCAGGCCTCTGAGGAAACTTTTAAGTGTTAATTTCCACTCTCCACCAAATAGTTTTATGTGTACAAGAGCAAGAATTGCTTGCCCTCAGAGGAGACGACCCAGGGTGTCTCCTCTGAAAACAAAAGGGAGCGCAAGCTTGCACAAAGGAGATGCAAGCAGACAATAAGAGATGCAAGAAAGCATTTTGAGGGGCATACTGCTAACAACATCAAGGCCAACCATAAATAATTCTTTAAATATATCTGAAGCAGGAAACCAGCTAGGGAGGCAGTTGGGCCACTGGATGATAATTGCGTTAAAGGATTGTACTAAATTGTACTAAAGGAGGATAAGGAGATTGTGGAGAAGCTGGATGAGTTCTTTTCATCTGTCTTCACTGCAGGAGATACAGGACAGATACCTGTGCCTGAACTGATGTTTTCAGGAAGGGAGTCTGAGGAACTGAGGCAAATAGTGGTGACAAAAGATGCTGTTCTCAGCCTTATTGACAAATTGAAGGTTAATAAATCACCGGGCCCAGATACCGTCCATCCTAAAGTTCTTAAATAACTCAAATAGGAAATTGCTGTTCTTCTAACAAAAATATAAGCTGTTCTTCTAACAAAAATATTCCCAACTTCAAGTATAAGCTGATAGGTCCTGAGCTAGCGGTGACTGACCAAGAAAGAGATCTTGGGGTTTTGGTGGACAGCTCAATGAAAATGTCGATCCAGTGTGTGGCGGCTGTGAAAAAGGCAAACTCCATGTTAGGCATAATTAGGAAAGGAATTGAAAATAAAACTGCCAATATCATACTGCCCTTATGCACATATACAGTAATACCTTGGATTGCAAGTAACTTGGTTTGAGAGCGTTTTGCAAGACAAACAAATTTTTAAATATTTAATTTTTTTTTACTTGATATACAAGCGACGTCTTGCAATACAAGTACTGTAGTATGGCTTAAATTAAAAATATCTGTACAAATTTGTTTTGGGGGATTTCATTTTGATATAAGAGTGTTTTGGATTACAAGCACGTTTCCGGAACGAATTATGCTCTCAATCCAAGGCATGACTGTATGGTGCAACCACACTTAAGATACTGTGTACAGTTCTGGTCACCACATCCAAAAAAAGGACATTGTAGAGTTGGAAAAAGTGCAGAAGAGGGCAACTAAAATGATCAAGGGGCTGGAGCAACTCCTCTATGAAGAAAGGTTACAGCAGCTGGGATTGTTTGGCTTAGAAAAAAGGCGAGTAAAGGGAGTTGTACATGATGGATGTGTACAAAATTATGCCTGGCATGGAGAAAGTGGATAGGGAGACATTTTTCTCCCTCTCATAATACTAGAACTCAAATGTATGGGGTCATCCCATAAAGCTGATTGGTGGGAGATTTAGGACAGATAAAAGGAAGGACTTCTTCACACAGTATAGTTGAACTATGAAATTCACTTCCACAAGAAGTAGTGATGGCCACCAGTTTAGACAGCTTTAAAAGGCAACTGACCAATTCGAGGAGAAGGCTATCAATGGCTACTAGTTCTGATGGCTATATGCTACCTCCAGTATCAGAGGCAGTACATCAGTTGCTGGGGAACATGGGTGGGAGGGTGCTGTTGCACTCACGGCCTTCGGATGGGTTTCGTGTGGGCAGCTGGTTGGCCACTGTGTGAACAGAATGCTGGACTAGATGGATCCCTGGTCTGATTCAGTATAGCTCTTCTTATGTCTCTGACTGTCATTTTCCTGAACGTGCCTCCTGATAGGAAGGGATCAAGGCGAGAGAAGTGACTCATGCAGAGATGCAAGAGGCAACCTCCTCCGAAACCTAGGTAGTTACGCTGCGTCTCTGCAACAGGACTGAGTGACTGAATGCTCAGGTCTAGCCTCACGCAGAGACAAGGTTGCTGCAGTTGCTGAGTGGAATGAAAGAAGGCCCGAGCAGTTAATCATGCAGAGATACGGTGAGGGGATGAGAATCTTCGGGCGCAGAGTAGACTTCAATGTTTTAATTAGTTTATTTACTGCAGCACAGGCTGTGGGTCCATCTGGCCCAGTGTTCTTGCTCTGACTGGCGGCAGACCCTGGGTCTTTCTCGCCACCTGCTTCCTGAGATACTTTTAACTGGAGGTGCCCGGATTTATTTATTTATATTTATGAATCGCCCATCTGGCCAGACATCCGGCCACTGAGCGATTTACAATCCAATAAAATACAAGGGGGGGGGGGGGAACACACACACACACACACAGTATAAAACACAATTAAAAACAGAACAAAACTTAAAAATCCTAACCCACCCCATATTCCCCCCTGAAAAGCCACGTTTTTAATGCACGGCGGAAGCTAATCAAGGAAGGGGCATGGCGGAGGTTACTGGGGAGGGAGTTCCATAAATTGGGGGCTGCCACAGAAAAGGCCCTCCTCCTAGTCCCCACCAGCCTGGTTTCTCTGGCTGATGGGACAGGGAGAAGGCCATCCGTGGCGGATCTTGTTGAGCGGCCTACTTGGGTGTTGCTGGAGGCGCTCCTTGAGATAAACCTGGGACCTCCAGTATGCCAAGCAGATGCTCCAGCACGGAGCTATGGCCCCTCCCCAGTCTTTTGCCGGCTCCAGTGCTGGGCTTCTTCCATCAGCAACCTTTCAAGTATTTATGAAGAAAAAAAAGTTCCTGAGAACCTTTTCCACTCCTCTTTCACCCCCGCTGCCCTCACCCTCTCTGGTTTGTCATAGTGAGCTTTCTAATCTGGCACCAAATGCAAGAGCTGTGTTTTAAAAAACCCAACAACATACAGACACACACACACACCCCACTAACGCAACTAACCTATGGTGAGCACATTAAAATCAAGAGTACAACACAGACCAAAGGTGTTGTCCGAACTTTCCAGTGACTGTCAGCATTCCGAGGTCTTTTAGGTGTCACATGCTGGGCATACCCCTCGGGCAGCCAACCCCAACCTGGTGCCCTGCAGAGGTGTTGGACCACGACTTCCATAATCCCCCAGCCAGCTATGCTGGCTGGGGGATTATGGGAGTCATAGTCCAACACCTCTGCAGGGCACCAGGTTGGAGACAGCTGCCCTAAGGTGACACCGTGTTTGGAGACAGAGAGCATCAGCTGTGTTGCCTTTTAATTACACTCCCCTGTGGGTTGGCAACAGCAAGGCAGGTCCTAAGGGAAAGGGCAATTCTGCAATCTTTTCACCTAGGAAATGGAACAGAGGAGGAACGCTTTTCTTCTTTTCTTTTAAAGAAAATTGTTTTGCTAGAAGAACACTAGACGGGCCAGCTTCTTTGAAGCTGAAGTAATTCACAGGAGGATGTTCTATATACGTCACACATATCTGCTACTGAAGGCGTTGTCCCGTCTATGGCTCTTTAGTCAGAGGGATGCAATATAAACACACCATGGCTTGGTTCGCACGTAACGACAACCCGGAGTATTGACAATCCAATTAACAACCCACGATTTAACGACAACCCAGAGTATGGGTTGTCGTTAAATTATGGGTTGTGGTTGAATCATGGCTGTTGTTACATACAAACCCTGTTAACCACAAAAAGCCCAGGAAGAGAACCCATGGTTTGTTGTTGGGCTGTGAATTCTGGGCTGTTTGTGGTTTAACAACCCATAGTTAAACCATAGTGCAGGGTTTACGTGTAACAACAACTCACGATTCAACTACAACCCCATACTCTGTGTTGTGTGTGTGAACCCCCTCACTGAGAGGGACCTCATAGCAAGCAGCCATAGCTGTCTGGGAGAGCACATGCTTCGCGCCCAGAAGGTCCAAGGTTCAGTCTCAGGTAGCAGGGCTAAGCAAGACCTCTGCCTGAGACCTTGGAGAGGCCTTGCTTGTTTGAGTCAATAATTTGTGGCGAGGTGGACCAGTGGTCTGACTTGGTGCAAGGCGGCTTCATATGTTCACTGGTGCTCCCACTGCAGGGGTACGTATAATGTGTGTGTGGGGAGCTCTCCCTGCCTCAGCTGCTCTCAGAATGACAGGCTACTTACTGACACTGAGCAGTGAAGCTACGTAACCTACAGGTAACTTCTAATAACTAATTATGACAAATCTTCTTCAGGATGGGAGAGGGGGAAATACACATGCACACGTGTGAGAGCCTGCAGTGCTGCAGTTGTGTGTACAAAAGACAGTCTCGACTGAAACAGACCAAATAAACTACGCTAAGTCTACTGTGCCCTGCTGAGGCATGGCCACAAGTTGCGATTTATGAGCGTGCATTTTCACAAGCGTCAACTATTACTGTTCTTACTTCAAAGCTTTCGAAGAAGACATCATGCCCTGCCGAGCGGAGTGCCTTAATGGAACGCTAATCAAAAAATACAGAGTGGTTTTCCCTTTAGGTTATGGCTAAGGACGGCAGCGACAGAAATAGCAAGGATTACATCACCTGCTTTCCTGAACATTAATGTGTCCAGATGCACACGCAGTGAGTCCTTGCAAGACAGGCCCTTGAAGATGGGGCTACTGTGCCCTTTTTATCAGCGAGGGGAAAAAAAAAAAAAAAGACAGGTTAACGTAAACCTGCGTGTCTGGTGAGCCATTAGGACTAACCATCTACCTATGGCCAGAATATTCCATAAGTGGCGCACAGGAATATCTTGGTCTCCCCAGGATGCTTGAAGCGACGGAAAGTAGCGACGGAAGGCTGAGGATCAGTCAGTCAGGCAATCACTCGTGACCGAGTAAGATTGTCTTCCAGGATAAAAAAGAGAATTTACAAAAAGGAGATTTTAAAAGGAGGAGAATTCTAAAGAAAATTGTGTAGACTCTAGCGATGGGTCCGTAAGTTACAGTGGAGGCCAATTCTAGATCCACACAGCTTCCCACAGTGAGGACACAGGTTGCCAGATGGAAGATGGTCTTGTAAAGGATTCATTTGACGTGCTTTTCGCTTAGCACGTTTCTCCCTTTCACCTTGCACTCGGGCTTCTTCAAAGTCCATAGAACCTTTGTGAAAGGCCAACCTCCAGTTAGATCGTTCATGGGCCAGAGCTTCCCAGTTTTTGATGTTTATATTGCATTTTTTTAGATTAGCCTTAAGAACATCTTTAAACCTCTTATATTGACCACCGATATTCCGCTTTCCATCCTTGAGTTGGGAATAAAGTAACTGCTTTGGGAGACGGCAGTCAGGCATTCGAACAACATGACGGGTCCATTGAAGTTGGCGTTGAAGGATCATTTTTTCAATGCTAGTAGTCTTTGCTTCTTCCAGTACACTGACATTTGTTCGCCTATCTTCCCAAGTAATTCGCAGGATTTTCCGGAGGCAACGTTGATGAAATCTTTCAAGGAGTTGGAGGTGACGTTTATAGATAGTCCATGTTTCGCAGGCATACAATAAAGTTGGTAATGAAGGCTGAGGATATAAGTAAGGGACTGGTATATAAGGGACCAGGGCTTTTTTTCTGGTGGAACTCACCGGAACTGAGTTCCAGCACCTTTTCTTCTATTAATTGCATTACAATTTAATCGCCATCTACTCCCGAGGAAATGTAATCCAAGAGTTCCGGTACCCTTTTCTCCAGAAAAAAAGCACTGTAAGGGACCATCCATAAAGTACGTCATGCATCAACTGGTGGAGGAAGAAGGGTTAGCACTGGTTACAGCAAGCGGGACTTGCAACCAGACACTGCAATGTACCCTGATCCCATAAGAGGGGTGCTGCGGTTCAGGGATCCAACCAGCCCAGAACAGGAGCCTTGTAGTGTGCTGCTGAGGCAACGGGGAGATAGATGGGGAGAGTTTCAGGTGGTGGGGAAGAACCTCGACTCCAGCCCCGGCCTTCCTCTGCTGTGCTGTATCATACTAGAAGACTCAGATTTGGGGTTGGCTGCCAGGCCCAAACCTGAGCCTTTTATAGCTTTACAGCAGGGCTGAGGGGACTTGGGTGAGTGGGAAAGGGAAAAGGGTCCTTTTTCTTCCTCCCGATAAGTTTTTTATGTCACGGCACACAGATCCCCTCAACCCTAATTCATCCCCCTCCAGGATGATTAATTTAAGCTACTAGGGGGGCTTGAGCGGGCCAGTTTCTTTTTTCTAACCCCCCCCCCCCCAATATCTAATTTGCTTATTTCCTCTCCCTCAATTGTCACTTCAATGTTCCATACAACTTGGGGACAAGATGCTGCTGGGCTGTGTGCGCACGTGCGTCTTTAAAAGACACATATACTAATCCATACCTGAGGGATCCCCCGAGTATGTACAAATCCCCCGAGTATGTAGCTTATGGGAGTTGTAGTCCAAAACATCTGGAGGCTGCCTAAGTTTATTCTCTCACCCCCCCGCCCATCCTGCTTCCATTCCCTCTTTTTCCTCTGTAGTCTCCCCACAGTATCAAATTCTAGACTACGGTAAACTCCTTGAGCCAGTGACAGGTCCTCCTACACTTTGTAAAGCATCATGCACATTTAACGGCAGTGTACAAATAAAATAAATATAATAATCCTTCATCGGAAAGCCAGAGCTAGGAAGCTGGCTTATATCAGGTCAAACTATTTGCCCATCCAACCCGGTAAAATCTAGTCTGATTAGCAGGGGATGGAGCCTCCTTGCTTCTTTCTTTCTTATATTTACTATATTTATACCCCACCTTTTTTCCTGCAAGGAGCCCAGGGCGGCTTACATAATCCTTCTCCGCCCCTTCCATTTTATCTTCACAACAACCCTGTGAGGTAGGTTAGGCTGAGAGTCAGTGACTGGCCCAAAGTCACCCAGTGGGTTTCATGGGCGAGCGGGGACTAGAACCTGTGGGACTGCTGCCTGCCCCCTGCAGGCCCGGGCTCAGCCGGGAGCCGCCTTGCCCCACCTGCAGCTGCTTGATTGTGGGGCCAGAAAGACCAGGCCCCAGCTGACCCGGGCATCTCCTCACCACCACTGCCGGGGAGAAGAGCAAGCCAGGCAGGTGGGTCCAGCTCTGCTGCTGCTGCCGCCGCCTGTGCGAGGCCAGCCCACCCCACCGCACCTGTGGGACTGCTGCCTGCCCCCTGCAGGCCCGGGCTCAGCCGGGAGCCGCCTTGCCCCACCTGCAGCTGCTTGATTGTGGGGCCAGAAAGACCAGGCCCCAGCGGGGGCGGGTCCGCCGCCGGCGGGGTCGCCACCGAAGGGGCGACACCAAAGGGGGCCGCCCCTTTGGGGGAGCCACTTCGGGGGTGGCACGAGGGCGAGGGCCTGTCCCCCTGCTGCTGGGGATATAGGTGGGGCTGGGAGTTTTTAAGAGGCCCTTCCTTTTTGAAGGGCTGGGGCTTTTTAGGGGTTGATTTTAGGGGTGGGTCTCCCGCCTGATTGGCGGAAGCGAGGGGGCATGTGTCTCTCCCAGGGAGATAGTGGGGGGAGTTCTGGGGGGCAAACGGTACCAACGTTGAGCGGCAGGCGTTGGCAGAGCGCTAGGGGCAGGCCACGCCGAGTAAGGGGAACAAGGGATCGATGCTTAATATCTATCCCTTGTTCCGGGCCTGCTCAGAGCCAAGGGATAACTGGGGGATGTGTTGCTCCTCCCCCCACCCTGCGTTTGCTGTTGTGCAATGCCAGGTCCGTTACCCAAAAAACATCTCTCATCCATGACTTGATCATGGATGAGGGTGCGGACCTGGCATGTGTTACGGAAACCTGGCTGGACGAGGCCGCTGCTCCAACTCTGGCGGCCTTGTGTCCGGCCGGTTTCTCGTATGCCCAGCAGCCAAGGGTTGGGGGACGGGGAGGGGGAGTGGCTGTTATCTACCGGGAGTCCTTGGTCCTCACCAGACTCCCTCTCCGGGAGACCATGTTTATTGAGTGCATGTACCGGAGGTTGGGTCCAAAGGGCAGCCTGGGGATTCTGCTCGTGTACCGTCCACCCCGCTGCACGACAGACTCCCTGGCCGAGGTGCTGGAGGTGGTCTCCGATGTGCGTGTGTTGTCCCCCAGGCTAGTGGTGCTGGGGAACTTCAACGTGCATTCGGGGGCTTCCCTCACTGGGGCACCTCGGGACTTCATGGAGACCATGGCTTCCTGGGAGCTGCACCCTGTATTAACTGGACCTACCCATGTAGCCGGTCATGCACTGGACTTGGTTTTTCTTTCCGGAGAGGGGGGAAATGATCTGGAGATCGGGGGTATATCCACCACCCCCTTGTCATGGTCAGATCACTATCTGGTGGGGTTGGATTTCTCGGTGCCACAACCCCTCTGCAGGGGTGAGGGACCTATTAGAATGGTCCGCCCCAGGCGTCTTATGGATCCGGATGGATTCCTGAACGCGCTTGGGGAATTGGAGCACACAAACGGTAGCTCGGTCGAGACCCTGGTGAATGACTGGAATGCTGCAATCACCAGGGCATTAGACCGAGTTGCCCCGAAGCGCCCTCTTCGCCTAAACAGAGCTCGCGCGGCGCCATGGTTCACTCCGTCGCTGCGAGCTCTGAAACAAGAGGTGAGAAGGCTAGAGCGCCGATGGCAAAATTCCCGCTCCGAAGACGATCGAACACGGGTTAGAGCTGCATCTTCAGCCTACCGGGTGGCGGTGAAGGCAGCAAAAAAGAATTTCTATGCTGCCTCCATTGCGTCTGCAGAGTGCTGCCCCAGGAGGCTGTTCCAAGTGGTCCGGAGTCTGGTCGGTCCAGTCGCTCCAGACCCACTGGAACAGTCAAAAGCCTCCTGTGAGGCTTTAGTGAAGCACTTCGCAGATAAAATCGATCGGATTAGGAGTGGGATATCGTACGTCGTGGACACAGGGAGTGAGCGGGAGGAGGCCAATGGCAGACCGGTTTTGTGGGATCGGTTTCGGCTTCTTCCTTCTGATGAAGTGGACAAGGTGCTTTCATCTGTGAGGCCGACCACCTGCTTGCTTGACCCTTGCCCGTCCTGGCTCATCATGAGCTGCAGGGAGAGACTGGGTGAGGGGATCAAGGCGGTGGTGAATGCCTCCCTCGAGGAGGGAGTGATGCCATCAGCCCTCAAGGAGGCAGTAATAAGACCGCTTCTAAAGAAGCCCTCCTTGGATCCCCAGGATTTAAACAACTTTCGCCCAGTCTCCAATTTACCATTTCTGGGCAAGGTGATCGAGCGGGTGGTGGGTGCTCAGTTGAAGGCACACTTGGATGAAGCCGATTATTTGGATCCGTGCCAGTCGGGCTTCAGGTCTGGACATGGGACGGAGACGGCCTTGGTCGCCTTGGTGGATGATATGAGGAGGGCTTTGGATAGGGGCGAATGCTCCTTTCTAGTCCTCCTCGATCTCTCAGCGGCTTTTGATACCGTTGACCACGGTATCCTCCTGGACCGTCTGGAGGGCTTGGGCTTGGGAGGCACTGTATTGCAGTGGTTCCGGTCCTTCCTCTCTGGAAGGTATCAGAGGGTAGTTCTCGGGGAGGAGGCTTCGGACCCTCGGCTGCTCACTTGTGGAGTGCCGCAGGGTTCCATCCTCTCCCCGATGTTATTCAACATCTACCTCAAGCCGCTGGGAGCTATCATCAGGAGGTTTGGGGTGCAGTGTCATCAGTATGCGGATGACACGCAGCTCTACCTCTGTTTTAAGTCCTCACCGAGGTTGGCCGTTGAGACCCTGTCCAAGTGCCTGGAGTCAGTGGCTGGCTGGATGGGAAGGAACATGCTGAAACTGAACCCCGACAAGACCGAGGTACTTCTGGTGGGGGACAAGGGAAGGTTAGGGGATGTTGACCTGGTGCTGAATGGGGTACATCTACCCCTGAAGGACCAGGTCCGCAGCTTGGGGGTCATTCTAGACTCCCAGCTGTCCATGGAGGCTCAGGTGGCAGCTGTGAGCCGGGCGGCGCTGTATCAACTCCATCTGATACGGCAGCTGCGCCCCTACCTTCCTAATCACCTGCTCCCATCAGTGGTTCATGCCTTGGTCTCCTCTCGCCTAGACTACTGTAATGCGCTCTACGTGGGGTTACCCTTGAAGATGGTCCGGAAGCTTCAGCTGGTACAGAACGCGGCGGCTCGCCTGATTAAGGGCAGCCGCCGGCGTGATCACATCACGCCAGTGCTTAATGAGTTGCACTGGCTACCAGTTGCTTGCCGAGCCGAATTCAAGGTGTTGGTTTTGACCTTTAAAACCCTACACGGCTCCGGCCCAGCTTATCTCAAGGAGCGCCTCCAGCAACATCAAGTAGGCCGCTCAACAAGGTCTGCCACGGACGGCCTTCTCCTTATCCCATCAGCCAGAGCAGCCAGGCTGGTGGGGACTAGGAAGAGGGCCTTCTCTGTGGCGGCCCCCACATTATGGAACTCCCTCCCTAGTGACCTTCGCCATGCCCCCTCCGTGATGAGCTTCCGCCGTGCATTAAAAACATGGCTGTTCAGGCGGGAATATGGGGTGGGTTAGGTTTTTAATGAGAATTTTTTATATTGTTTTAATTATTATATTTTATCGTGTTGTTTTGTTGTATTTTAATTGTACATCGCCCAGGGTGGCCGGGTGACCGGCCAGATGGGCGATTGATAAATATAATAATAATAAATAGAACCCGAATCTCCTGAGTCCAACACTCTCACCACTATGCCACACTGGCTTCTGGGATTCCTCTGCATCTGTAAGCTGTAGTGATGGCTGCATCAGGGAATCCATTCCGGGCACATCTTCATCCTCCCTCTAGATTGGTATCCCTGCCCACAGCAGAGAGAGGTGGAGGGGTCAGTGCTGCACAGGGGCTCCCTGCCCTGAGGAGCACAGAACAATGGATGCCCCCATGTTGGCTTAATTCGCCACTACCACCACTTTAATTTGTATGCCGCTTTCCCCACACAGTGTGCCCAAAGCAGCTCACAACACAAGAACTGCAATACAAAAACAAGAATGCCTATCAATACTTCAATTACGATAACTCATCATTACAATAACAAACAACTATACAATATTTGAAGGCACTGCTACCCCCCCCCCCCCAAAAAAAGGTTCCTCCTCCCTCAACTGCCACCCATTCTAGCAGGCTCTACTGAGGGAGATGAGAGGGGGAAAGACTTGCTTCCCCCCCCTCCTCTTCCCTCCTCATTCATTTTTCCTTGTGTGCCGTGTCTTCACAGAACCTAGGACCTAGATTGTACACCTGTGGGCAGGGACTGTCTTATTTGATTGTAAACCACTCTGGGAGCCTTTTGGGCTGAGGATGAAATAAAATAAATGACTTTAAATAAAATAAATGACTTTAAAATATATATATATATATATATTATTTCTTCATTGGGGAATTAGCACTCTTGGCTATAAAACATGGAGGGGGGGCGTTGCTCGACAGGAAGACTCTTAAGAAAAACTGCTTAGCATAACCAGTTGCTGAGGCAGCAGAAAAGCTTGGAATGGCAAGGAGAAGATGAGCCAACCTAAGTTGAAGAAATAGGTCTGTATATGTGAGAGGATGAGGGAGGGCGAGGGTGGGGGGAGACCTGCTGGCCCCACAGCAATGTTTCTGCACCTGGAATTAAAAACAATTCTTTGGTTTTCCGAATCGCTGAACAAGACTTGAACTCCTTGCTGAATTAATTCTGGATAGGGGCGGAAGTTCACAGGAACTAGGAGGTACCGTATATACATCAGGGTCCCAGCTCAGTCAACCCCTCCCTTCACATACACCAGAAAGTGTTCACAGTTGATGGCTTTGGGGGCAAGTTGGTTATCTTTCAGCCTCATTTCCATCTGTAAAGTGGGAATAATAAAGCCTTGCAAATAAGTCACTAGCCCACAAGATATATTTTTTAAATCGCTGTTTAACAGTTTTTATTGATATTCGAAAGGGAAGATTCTGCTCTCTTCCTAAGCTGGTCTGCTGGAGGTGATTCTTACTCCGGCCACAAGCAACCAGGGGTATTTTAAAACCTGCCTCACAAATTCTTTTTGGATATTATTATATTTATACCCCGCCTTTTTTTCCTGCAAGGAACCCAAGGCGGCTTACATAATCCTCCTCCTCTCCACTTTATCCTCACAACAACCCTGTGAGGTAGGTTAAGCTGAGTGTCAGTGACTGGCCCAAAGTCACCCAGTGAGTTTCATGGCAGAGTGGGGACTAGAACCCGGATCTCCCAAGTCCCAGTCCAACACTCTGAACACTACGCCACACTGGCTCTAATATGTATTAGAATATGCATTATTCTAATATGCATTAGAATATGCATTCTAAAATTTTGAGGACGCTTCTGCGAGGCAAGAAGAGACCTTCTCGCACCTCCCCGTGTGCAAAAAGCCCATGACAAAAAGGCCTGCACCCCACGTTTCAGAAAAACTTTTCAACAGTGGACCTTATTTAAATAATTGGAACCATCATCAACCTTGTTGACAGAGATTAAATCTTGCACAATTAATTGGTTAATCCTGTTTTTCCCCTCACCCTCTCCTTTTGCCTCTGGCATCTACTCTCACCCACATTTCATACTCTAGGCTGCAGCTAAACCTTTTTGTACAACTTCACTGGAGCTTGGGGCACCCCCCGCCCCAAGACTGAACGGCAGGATTAGGAACCTTGAGAAAGCAAGAGTTCAGCAACTGGGGGTCAGAGAGTTTGTACTTTTTGAAAATAATAAAGGGTTGTGGTTAAGGGGACATTTCAAAATAGGAAGAGCTGCAGCAAGGGCCACAATATCAACAGTTCTTTCCATCTTGATTCTTCTGACAGACTGAAAAGGCAGGTCCAATTGGTGGAGACAAAAATATTAATACTTGGCCAGATCTGACCCCCCCCCCCCCGCCATTGTTTTCTAGTTGTTTCCTCAGGAGCAGTGAGCGACTTAACTCAAGATTGTAAGGCTGTAGTCCTACACATAGTGGAAGAGCACACGCTTTGCTGGCAGAAGATACCAGGTTCAATCACCAACTTCACCAGTTGAACTGGATCTCGGGTAGCACAGTTAGGAGAGACTTCTCTTTGCCCAAGACCTGATCAGTAAATCCAGATAAAGCAGACAGTAGTGGGCAAGAAAGACCAAGTGTAAGGTAACTTCATATGCTTAGGGTAGGGTATACAGCAGGGGATGCAGAACATAAATGAGATGGGGCGGGCAAATTGCCACATCCTCTGACATCGCCCACCTCTGCCCATTTCAGCATTCTCCATGCTGAGAGAAGCATGGGGTTCTGTGCCTCCCCTCAGCATGGAAAAAAGGACTCTGCGGGCATCACAGGGAGTGTTTCCCAGCACTGGCTAAGTTCCCACATTTGTGTGCCAATTGTTGTCCTGATGGGGACGGCAAGTGGTGTGAATGGACTCAGCTGGCCTGCACTGACGCGGCTATCTCTGATCTGAGATTGATCTGAGACCAAGCCCCACCCTTTGAAGGAACCCCAAGAGCCTCTGTGGGCCAGATTAGGCCCCCAGGATGAAGGTTCGACACCATGTACTAGTGATAAAGTACATGGTCTGTACACCGGAGGTCCCAAATCCTGTTCCCAGCACGTCCGATTGGAAAAGGATCACAGGTAACAGGAATAGGAAAGGCGCCCCTCGCTCTGAGACCCTGGAGTGCCGGTGCCGGTTGAATAAACCATACTGGACTAGATGGACCGATGGTCTGACAGTGTAAGGCAGCTTTATATAAACACATTTATTAGGGAGTAAGTCCTATTAAACTCAGTGACACTTAACCTTTGAGTAAACATGTTTTGGATTATACTGCAAGCCAAAAAGAGTTCAGCCCTTTGCATAGCTGGCTGGGGCATGCTGGGAGTTATAGGCCTTTTTCTTGTCTAAACATGTATAGGATTGTGCCTTAAAACAATCTTCACCATAGAATGAGTAATTTAATATATGCCCTACGCGCACGCACACACACACACACACACACACACACCTCTTCATAAACTACATATACATTCCCTAACCAAAATGAAGTTTTAAGCATCTGTAACCTAATTGTTTGGCCACCTTCAGAGTGTTCCCTTTGCCTCCAATTTCCCCTCTGCTGATAACTTCTAGATTGGAAACCCCTTGGAACAGGGACCTCTCTTTTGTAGTTGCTGTACATGTCACTCTAAAGTGCCATGTGTATACAGACAGCACTCTATAAGCAACAATTATTTCTACAAGCCATGAAACGTGCTTTCCAAAGGAATATTTAATTATTTTCTTTCACTGACCTACAAGCAACAATTCCATTACAAAGCCGACACCACATGCAACTGTCTAACCAAAACCAAAGTACCAGGCACTGGAACCGGAGGATCATAACCAAAGTTAAGATTGCACCTATAAAACAATAAGTACATAAACCACTCCTTGTGGGAGAAGGCTGTGGTTTAAGGTGGCTGAAAACTTCAGAATGAGAACTTACTCATATCATCCTTTCATTTAAAAGAAGGCAGGTAAAAGTTTGAGACAGAAGCTATTTATAGACTTAACCTGCCCCTTTCAATGTTAGACACCCACCTCCTCCCAACATAAACAGGAAATAAGTACTCTGCAGCTCCCTCCACCTGCTTGTTTTGGCCAGAAAATATTTCAAGTTTGATATGTGCTTATCTGCTTGTGAATCACGGTATATGGATAAAGTAGAAAAACAGGAGAAAAAGAATAGGAAAGGGGGCATACTTTGGAAGGAAATATATTCTCATATATAAAGAGCAGCTACATAACACACACACACCCAATCTTGTATGCTAGAAACACAGCCTGAAAAAGATGCTTAATGATGAGCTGGCTGCAACTGAGAGAAGGCAAGGGCTATTTCCTGCAAACATTAAAAAGCTCTGTTCTTTCTTTTAAACTCACACAAGACTTGGGAATGATACATGCACTCAAAGAAAACGGATCTCTCTCATCCTCAATTTCACCATCCTCACAAAGGAGAGCCTCTCTCTCTCTCTCTCTCTCTATATATATATATATTAAAGGATATGTTAGCTAGCTCAAACCATAAACAAACTGTGGCAAACAAGACACCGAAGGCAATACTCCTGAAGTTAAATTCCGCAACCTTTACTGGCACCTGCAAGCAAGCAGAAACCTTGCATTATATGATGCAAGGCTGGTCCAAAATAGGGCAGCAAGATTGTTAATGGGGACTGGCTGACGAGAACATATTATGCCAGTGCTTTCTCATCTGCACTGGCTGCCAGTCTGTTTCCAGGCCCAATTCAAAGTGCTGGTACTAACATTCAAAGCCCTAAACGGCTTGGGGCCAGGGTATCTGAAGGATCGTCTCTTCCCATATGTACCTGCGCAGACACTAAGATCTGCATCAGCAGTCCTTCTCCTAGAGCCCCTGCCAAAAGAAGTGAGGCAGGTGGCTACCAGGAGAGGGCCTTTTCTGCTGTGGCACCCTGGTTGTGGAATGAGCTCCCCAAAGAGGCTCGCCTGGCACCCACATTGTACTCTTTCCGGCGCCAGGTGAAGACCTTTCTATTTTCCCAGGCATTTTAATCATTTTAATCTTGTAGTTGTTTTTAACTCCATTATTGTAACTGCTGCTGCTAGCTCTGGTGTTTGTTTTTTAATCTGTGGTTTTAAATCTTATATTTATTTTATATTGTATTTATGGTTTTAACTGTTGTAAACCGCCCAGAGAGCTTCGGCAATTGGGGGGTATAAAAATGTATTAAATAAAATAAATAAATAAACGATGAGCCAAAGAGAATCTATTTAGCGGAAACGCAGGATACAATTTTCACACACAAGTAAATGTACCAAATAAAAAAATACTTTCCCCCGGTGCCAGCATCACCTTTGTGTGTCTTCTTCAACAACAACAACAACAACAACAACACCCCCGTAAGCTTTCCTTTGAAATGTCTGCACGTGTCAATAACGGTGAGTGACAGGCAAAGCAATTGCACATGTGGTGCGGGAAAAGAATGCACGGCACAGCAGTGGCCACTTCCTAAGTCTTGCCGACCTGTGCCAGCCAGGATGGAGGCGGGGGCAGCTTTTTCCTCTACCCCCCCCCCCTCGTTGTATTTTTTAAAAACTTTCCCTTCCAGTAGCACCAATAGAAGGGGGGATCACTATGCAAGTTCCAGGCCTGGCACAGTTTTTCTCTCTTGTGGGGTAGGGAGGATGGGAACACTTTAGATTCTGTGGACCCAAGGCCCCATGTGCTGCGCCACCGGAATGCCCCTTTTCCTCACCGCCGGTGCTACGCCTGTGCCAAGGTAGCTTTCCCTCAGCGTACTGGGGGCTCCCTCCAGAGAATTAAGTGCTGCCTCTCCAGGGTAACACTTCCACAACATCCTACAGCCTGTCGGAGGCCAGCTGACAGGGCTATAGGTGTGCAGCTTTAAGAGTCTTTTTGAACATGTGGAGAGAAAGTGGAACCAGATACACACACACACACACACACACACACACACACACACCTGCATAATCTCTGCCTAGGGCAGAGGTAGTTCAGTTCTGAGCAGTCATTTGCATCGACCTACATTTGCATTCACCCCAATGGGGCACATCTGCATACACCCCAATAGCTTCCCCCAGAAGTCTCAAAGAGCTGCCAAAAACCCTCAAGCACTCAAGTGGCGCCAGGATCCCCCAGCAGTCTCAGAGAGCTGCCAAGTACCTTCAAGCACTGAGAGGCGCCAAGGTCATGAGCGGAAAAGCTGGTTGAGCCTGTCAGCTGCAGGGGAGGGGGGAGAGAGGAGAGGGGGTAAAAAGGGTCACTGAGCCCCGATAGTTTGTTGGAAGCAAGGTGCAGGACTGCACGGAACAGGTCCGCAACTCCAGTCGGGACGAAGCAGGATGCTCGGTAACCGGCTGTAAGTTAGAACAACTTACTGTGATACTCTTTCTAGGAAATTCAGGTTCTCTGAGGTCAATACTGTGTGTTTTCTCTGCAAGCCTCCTTTAGGCTGAATGTGTATTGGAGCTGCATGCTCCTTTAAGTTTTAAAGACTGTTCTTGTTTACGATGAAGTTCTTATCTGGATGCTTTGCTATGCTCAATTAAAGGTATATAAACAAATCTCTGCCTGTGTGCCATAAGCTTTCGCTCAGTGTCTATTGAAAGCAGTTGCCTTCAGTTCACCGGGTGACTGCTTTTTTCGGTGCTGGTTAACCCGTTAACTCCCGAACTCGCGCAAAAGGACCGGCGGCAGCCCTTCACAGAACTTGACCTCCCCGTTTCCAGGAGGAGGAGCACAAACATGGGAGGAGACATAGCACTTGGCTCCCCCCCCCCATGACCACTGACTTATGCCATTATGGAGCAGCAGCGTGGGAAGAAGTGTTGCTGCTAAAGCTACTGTGAAAGAGAGGTTTGTACATGACCCATTTACCTGTTGGCAAGTAAAAAGAAACACTCTCCTGCAGGCAACCAGGGAGTAAAGCTTTCGGAAGAGAGTCGGCCCTCCCCACTTCTTTACGTGAGAACATAAAGAGTCCCGGCTGGATCAGATCAAAGGGCCAGCATCCTCTTTGCCACAGTGGCCACCAAGAGGCCCAGAAGTAGAGCCCGAAGGCAACAGTAGTCTCCTGTTTTCCCCCCAAAACCAGTATTCAGCGATCATGTCTAATAAATGTGAGCTCCACAAATTTTGAAGCCAGTGACTCATCACGCCTTGTAATGTTGGAAGAAGTCTTTCCTTCTGTTTGTCCTGAATCTATCTTCGGTCAATTTCACTGGATAGCTCCAAGTTTCAGTATTATGGGAAAAGGGGGGGGGGGACACAACTTTCTTTCTTCACATCATTTGTAATTTTACAAATACAGTAATACCTTGGATTGCAAGTAACTTGGTCTGAGAGCATTTTGCAAGACAAGCAAATTTTTAAATATTTAATTTTTTTTTACTTGATATACAAGCGACGTCTTGCAATACAAGTACTGTAGTAGGGCTTAAATTAAAAATCTCTGTACAAATTTTTTTGGGGGGATTTCGTTTTGATATAAGAGTGTTTTGGATTACAAGCACGTTTCCGGAACGAATTATGCTCTCAATCCATAATTGAGCCAGTGTGGTGTAGTGGTTAGTGTGTTGGACTGGGACTCAGGAGATCCGGGTTCAAATCCCCGCTCGGCCATGAAACTCACTGGGTGACTTTGGGCCAGTCACCGACTCTCAGCCTAACCTACCTCACAGGGTTGTTGTGAGGGTAAAATGGAGAGGAGGAGGATTATGTAAGCTGCCTTGGGTTCCTTTCAGGAAAAAAGGCGGGGTATAAATATAATAAATAAATAAAATAAATGACTATCTATCCAGTCCCTCCTCATTAAAGTCTGATTCTATGCATGTCTACCTAGCGTTGGAATGGGTGGACAGGCTAGCAAATGCTTGCAGATTTGCGCAAGGTGCTGTACACCTAACTCTTTTTCAGTTGCTGAGTTGGAGATATGGAAAGGCATGGAAACAGTATAACGCAGTCTCCAGTACAACTTTTTAAAAAAGCACAACTCTGGGTAATTCAGCCCCAAACCTATAAGAATGTTTTCAACTCTTAACTCCAAAGCCACACTGTCGAGAGAACAGTGTGTGTAGAAGGGCACCCTGGATTTCATGCGCAAAGCATGAAAAATCTTCCTCACAAAGCACACCCCTTTGGGAGGGGGGAGAATGGCATGTGAGAAATCCCCTGGTTTGGAGGCCCTCCTGAGCAGATATGCACAAAACAAAACAAGGGGCTGAGTGACCTGAAAAGTAGGGCACTTCTCATCACCTGAGGACTTAACATCCCTGTCATTGTATCCAAGAGGAAGGAAATGTCTCACTTCCCGGCTATTTCAGGAACAGAAATCAATGGGGGAGGGGGGGAGTATGTTGACCCTTTCCATGGACAAGCACAGGGATTTGCAGTTCCAGTGCACAGGCAGCATAGTGCAGTGGGTAGTTAAGTCATTCAGGGTAGAGAAAAGTCCGTGCATACCTCTAGTCACTATTTCCACACTTTGAATGCACACTCAACTCTGCCCATCAACTTATACATAATTCCCTGGTGTAGCCCTTACTTTTTCTGCCCTGGAGAGCCATCACTGCCCCTGGCAAGCCATCACTGCCCCTGCCATTTCCATCCCACATCTTTTGCAGTGTGCCTCTTGGTCCAGACACACATATCCCACTCCACCTCCACCCCTTGATTCACGGCCCAGCATGCACACCCGCAAGCATTCTTCCCTCCCCTACTTCAGTTCTTGTGCCATAAACAGGACACACACATACACACACACACACCACCAAAGCATAGGCAATTGCTTCCCTTAGGCACCTTTTCAGTAGTGCCCTCTATTACCAACATCTCCTCCTGGTTCTCCAACAGCCCCTTCCCAGGTGATTCTAGACTAGCCCCCAAGGCACACAAAAAGAATATACCAGAAAACGAAAGCTAATCTTCTCTTGCAAAAGTACACCTTCCTCCCTAAAGCCTGTATGCCCACCACTCCCTGTGCAAGTAGAAGCAGTCCACTCCAATAAACGCAAAACCACTTGCATCATGCGAGGTGACTTCTTTCTGCCTGGTCTCTCTCAGCCTCTTCCGACCTCCTCACCCAACCCATGCCAAAGACACTGCACACACATCGGTTTCTTCTCACCTCTGGCTTGCCTCTCTATGGCCTTGCTCACCACTTCAGCTCTCTAGCGTCACCTATGAAAACAGCTGCCCACTATTCTTCCCAAGCCTAGAAAATGCATCCTGGGGAACCAAACCCAGGTGATTATTCCACTACGTGTGTTAATCAGCTTTCTAATGCTAGGATGTGTGTTATCAACACTGCTTTGTGATGGGTACCATAATTATTAGTTTATTTATTTATTCGTAATACTTATATACTGCTTAATGTAATAAAATATCGAAGTGGTTCACACATAAACATTAAAAAACACATTTAATTACTCTATTAAAAACAATTCCAACTACAAGAACAATACAAAACAACACAAAGAACAGTAAGATGGACCAGCATATGATTAATTGCAATTAATTACAACCCCACATAACTTGGACACCCACAAGCACAATTCCCACCCCCAGGGCACAAAACCTCCCCAACATGCATCTTTCATGAAGTGAACTCCCACCTCATACCCCAGTCCAGCTGAACATGAGCACATGCCCTCAAAGCCAGTGTGACGTAATGGTGAGAGTGTTGGACTGGGACTCGGGAGATCCGGGTTCTAGTCCCCGCTCAGCCATAAAACCCACTGGGTGACTTTGGGCCAGTCACTGACTCTCAGCCGAACCTACCTCACAGGGTTGTTGTGAGGATAAAATGGAGAGAAAGAGGATTGTGTAAGCCACCTTGGGTTCCTTGCAGGAAAAAAGGCGGGGTATAAATATAATAAATAAAATAAATGAATAAAAAGGACCATCTCTTCTTCCCTACCCCCATGCACAGCTATCCCCTCATAAAAGCAATAATGATATACCGGTATATCTGTTACCTTCAGTATTGGAGCAGTATGTCTCCCAATAACAGTTGCTGGGAACACAAGCAGGAGGGTGCGGTTATGCACACATGTCCTGCTTGTGGGCTTTCCATCAGCATCTGGTTGGCCACAGTGGGAACAGAATGCTGGCCTAGACAGACCTTTGGTTGGCTTTCCTTACGTTCTTAGTGTCAAAGAGACCAAGCTACCAATCAAGAAGTCTGCCTTCCAGTTTGAATCTTGCTTCTGCCAGGAACCTACTCCATGATGCAGATGATGCTTGAAAACCTGGCCTCCTGTCTATTTAGCACATGGCTTTTGTTTTAATATCTGCTGCTAGTTTCCTTTATTTCTATTTTATATTTCCTTTTAAAAAAGAAAAGAAAGACAAAAACTAACTGTTGGCTGACCCAGATGTCCCAGGTTAAAAGCTGAAGAGAAAAGTTCAGTGAACTGTTCACATTTATAGATACTTTACTTAAGATTAAAGTATTATTTCATTGTTTCACAGTAACAGCTGAACTAATTTATTTCTGTAATTAGCATAAGCATCAAACCATCTGAAGGTTAAAATATATTTTATGTTGTTCTTCTAATAAAGTTAATGCATTAAAAATACATGTCCATTATTCGACCGGTCAAATGCCCACCTGCCTTATCATTAAAACTACCCACCTCCAAATATGCATATTCCATCTCCAAAACAGGACCCAAACCTCCCCTCACCAAGTACCCCTTCCTGATGTGAGCACTCTAAAGAGCTCAAACAAAAAAGGTATACACCTCCATCTTTCAAGTTTAAAAAGCCCTCAAGGCAGTTAGCATTAACAATAAAAGAAAAAAAGGGCATCTGTCCCACTATATTAGAATATCTCTGTTGTGTTGGGGGAAGTCATGTGATGAAGGGGTAGTTGGCAAAAGTTTGGGACATAGTTTGGCGAATACAGGAAATGAGTTACTGGGGGCAGTTATATCTGGAATAATGATACTAGGGTTACAACCCAATGAAATAAATTATATAAAATATCAAAGTTAAAACAGCAATAGCAATATAAACAGTGCAATCCATCGCATTCTCACAGGTCCAGACTATTCCCAAAGGCCTGCCGGACCAAAAAAGTTTGTGCCTGCCTCCGAAAACATACCAAGGAAGACGCCATCCTAGCTTCCCTGGGCAGGGAATTTGAGCATTGGGGCAGCCACCAAGAAGGCCCTCTGCTGCGTTCCTGCCAGGCATGCCTGAGATAGTGGCGGAACTAAGAGAAGGGCCTCCCCTGAAGATCTCAGGGTATGGGCAGGCTCATAAGGGAGAGTATGATCCTTCAGATAACCGTGACCCGAGCCATATAGGGCTTTATAGGTGATAGAATTTATAGAATTGGCCTCCACAGTCACTTACGGACCCATCGCTAGAGTCTACACAATTTTCTTTAGAATTTTCCTCCTTTTAAAATCTCCTTTTTGTAAATTTTTATCCTGGAAGACAATCTTACTCGGTCACGAGTGATCGCCTGACTGACTGACTATAGGTCATAACCAGCACTTTGAATTGTGCCCGGAAACAGACCAGGAGCCAGTGAAGCTGTTGTAACAAAGGAGTTGTATGCTCCCTGTAGCCAGTCTGGCAGCAACTCTTTGAACCAGCTGAAGTTTCCAAACCACTCTCCAGAGGCAGCCCCATGCATTACAGTAATAGAAACAGGATGTACCGGTATAACTAAGGCATGTGTCATCAAAGCCCTCAAGGAAACTAGTATTAACAAGAAATGTAAGTATTCATAATATTATTAAAATGCTGGCAATGTCCATTCCCCCCACCATAAGCTCCATACCTCCTCAAACTCCCCCTCATGATATGAACACTCTACAGCACTATATTATACTAAAACAAGTTTATTTAGGGTGCAAACCTATGCATGTTTAGACAAAAAAAGTCCCACAACTCCCAGCATGGTTGTCTGGCGCATGCTGGGAGTTGTAGAACTTTTCTGTCTAAATGTGCATAGGATTGTACCTTTACGCAATATATACCACCAGCACTGAATTTTAAAGTTGTAATCCTATACTTACTAACCTGGGAGTAAGCCCCATTGAACTGGATGAGGCTTACCTTTCAGGAGACATGCATAGAATTGCACTGCAAATAAGCCTCAAGGCAACTACCGTAATATTTACAACATTTAAGAATTAATACTGTTGTTTATCTATTTGACTTATATCCCGCTCTATCCCATCGGCTCAGAGTAACTTACAGCCATTTCTCCCTGCAAATGCTTAGTATTTTGCCAAATCCAATGGAACTGCTCTCAACATTAAAAAATAAAGCTCCCACAGCAACTTGCACTAGCAGTAAAGGCTAAGTAGTATTGTCGCTGGTAAAAAATACATGTTATGTCAACTTGTTCAAATCCCCCAAGGCAACTAGTATTAAAAAAATGCTAAGTATTTCTGCGGTAGCTGTTACTGTTAATATCCCAACAAATGTTATTTCACCTTTTTAAAAGCCCCCCCAGGCAACTCTTATGCTATGTAGTCATGATATTGTTATTTATTATCAACCATCATCACAAATAATATTAGTTCTCAATAACTAATAATACTAGCTACTGATATAGTTCTATAGTTACTAATAGTTCTTAACAAATAATATTAGTTCTTAAGAACTAATAATGCCAGATGATAATGAATCTGCTATTACTATAAAAAGAATACTCACATAATAATGACTTTATCATAACCATATGTTAGTTCTTAATAACTAATACTAGTTAATGATAACAAATAGTTTGTCACTAATGATAATGAATAATACTAGTTGTTAATAATGACTAATATTATGACTGTCTTGTTAATTGCTGTAAAAAACCGCCCAGAGAGCTTCGGCTATTGGGCGGTATAAAAATGAAATAAATAAATAAATAAATAAATATTAGTTTTCTTAATAACTAATAACGCTAGCTACTAATGATAGTTAATGCTAGTTACCAATGAGAACTAATAGTAGTTACTAATAATGACAAATATTAGTTCTTAATAAATATTAGTTCTTAATAACTAATAATGCTAGTTAATGATAATGAATAATGCAAGTTAATGATAACGAATAATTGGTTACTAATAATGACTAATATTATTTCTTAATAACGAATAATGGTAGTTAATGATAACGAATGATGCTAAGCACTAATAATTATAGTTTCTAATAACTAATAATAGGTTACTAATAATAACAAATATTAGTTAATAACTATTAACGCTGCTTTTATAATTATTATTTGGTGCCCTCATTGCACATGCCCCGCTGCTCCAAATAGCCCCCCCCGCAGCACCCAAACTCTTCTCCCCCCCATAGCATGGAACCCCCAAATCTCCCAGCCCCTCACGTCACGCAGCCCCTCCATTCCCTCCCACGTGACGCGAAATCCCCTCCCCCACACCGCACACACGCCTGCCAGGACAGGACGGGGGTGAATAAGTAGCCCCCCCGTCTCTTCCCCCCCCCCCCCGCCGCCGCCACAAATAACAGGAAGGAAAGGAGGGGAGGAAATTCCCCTCACGACAGACTCGGAGCTCGCTCTACCTCAGCTTCGCCCTTACAACAGCCGCCGCCGCGTCTTCCTCCTCCTCCTCCTCCTCCTCTTCCTCACAGGAAGGGCCTGGCCCGGGTGGGGGAGGGGAAAGAGGCTCCCTCAGGTGGCCACTGACAGGAGGAGGAGGAGGAGGAGGGCGGCGGAGGTGGGGGAGGGGAGCAGAGGGCAGGGGCGGACTGCGCACGCGCGAAAGCAGGGGGCGGGGAAAGGGCGGTCAACGGAGCCCCGCCCCCTTCCCGTCTTCTCAGGAGCGTCCCTTCACGCCCCAGGCCCCGCCTCCTTGCTCACTTGAAAGCCGCGCCTCCCCGCGTCGCCGGCTTTATAGCCACGCCTCCTTCCCCCTCCTCATCTCAAGCCCCGGTTTGGAGCCACGCCCCCTTCTTGGCGTCACCTGACGGCTTCCCCTTTGGGGCCTCGCCCGCTTCCTCTCCTCTCTCAGAGCCACATCCCGCCCCTCCTGCGGGGCCCGCCCATCCACGCCGAGCCACGCCTCTTCCTTTCCTCGCGCACACCCTGCCTCCATCTTCTCCTCGTCGCGTCGTTTCGCGCTTGAGTCATGCCCCCGTTCGTCTTCTCCTTCGCCATTCTAATTCATTAGCGTTCTTTGACGGATGGAGCGATTCCACCAATCAAACGTTTCAGCGCCAGGCCAATAGCAGCAAAGAGTAGGCGGGACATGGGAGATTTGATGCTCCTCTGCCCGTCCCTCTCAGGCCACGCCCCTTCACGGATTCTCTTCCCACCTCTCCGTCCACGCCCCCTTTCTGCTGCTTTAGAGTTAGATGAGAAACTCTAGTGTCACACATTGTCCCAACTTCGGGTAAAAAAAAGAATGTCTCCACTAGTGAACAAGGCTTTTCTATGGAAGTTTCTTTCTAAATCCTTGCTGGCTTTAAAAAATAAAACAAAAAACTGAAGACACGTTTATCCCAGTCTGCAATTTGTATGTTTCATATTTTTGTAATATTGTAAGCCGCCTTGTGAGGGCAGTAAGCCGTGGAAGGCGGGTTGAAATTTGTTTAAAGGCGCAATCCTATGCAAATTTAGACAGAAAAAAAGGCCTACAACTCCTAGCATGCTGGGAGTTGTAGGTTTTTTTGTCTAAACTGGCATAGAATTGCGCACTAAATAAATAAATGAAAGCAGAGCGGCGGTCGCGTTAGCTCTTGGCATCTCTGAGTGGGCGGGCGACCTTCCTATTACTTGCGTTGGAGGCAGAGATTGGAAAAAGAGGCAAGTTCCATGCGAGTCCGGAAGTGCTGTATAAATTTGACGTCGCTTGCTTACCTCTATGGCAGGAGCCGCTGGTGACGCGCAAAGGGGGATTACAATTAGTTGATGTGACACTGCCACTTCCGGTTCCCCATTGAAAGTGGGGTTGTTTTGTTGTTTTTAAAAAATGTTTATTGTATTTATTGTTCTTAGACAGCTTGTAAGTCGCTTTGTGTGATTTCCCCTCCTAACTAAAAAGTGGGATATAATTAAAATCTAAGGAAAGTAGAGAAAGGCACCACAATACATGGGAAAGTATGCCCGTGTACACCCGTTGCTGGGGAACATGGGTGGGAGGGTGCTGTTGTACTCTTATCCTGCTTGTGGGTTTCCCGTGGGCAGCTGGTTGGCCACTGAGTGAACAGAATGGACTAGATGGACCCTTGGCCTGATCCAGCATCAGGGCTCTTCTGATATTCTTATGAAAGGGTAGAATGACTCTTTCCATCTACATTATGCTCCTTTGCAACCCACTTATTACGGTATGTAGATAATATAGAGATAGGAAAAGTTTAGTCATACACTCTGGGACACTTCCGCTGTGATATTGAACTGGGTTTCTACTCCGGCAAAGTAAAGCCGGAGTTTTGACATAGAAATATCAAATGCTGGAGCGACACCTTCCTACGCCTCCTTGCCGAGGACGACGGTCAAGGCTGCCGTATGTGCCAGTTGAGCCTTCTTCCTATCCACAGCTATTATGGAAGGGCTTTCCAATGAGAAGCGGTAGTGCTGGCTGCGTGCAACTGCTTTTTTTCTCCTTACCTCTAAGATCAACAGAAGGCGTTCGCTTCCTCTTTGCACCGAAGGATGGAGTGGAATGGATTGGATCGCATGCCCGTCAGCTAAGTGACCCGGTCCAATCAAAATGGTTACCACAACAACGCAAGCATCACCCTTAAGAGTATCCCCCCCCCCACTCACACACACCCCGCGGCTGTTAGTCGGATCTCTTAATACGTCAGCTTTGTGCGATTGACAATGACCTGGCCAATGAGAAGTGTTAGAAGCGACAGGCCACTTAGAACACAGGTAAGGCGGAGCTTATGACATTCCAAAGGCTATAAAGGTCCCCCCTTTCCCGCCAAACTGAGAAAACTACGAAATCAGCCCTCCCAGCCTGAGCCCTTTCGGAGGGGGTTAGATTACAGCTCCCAGCACCCCCAGCCAATAGGCTCGCTGGGGATGCTGGGAACTGTAGTCCAACCCCCTCTGAAAGGACCCAGGTTGGGGAAGGCTGACAATCCAGACTCTGAATCCATTTTTAACAGCACTTGGAAGTACTCCCAATTGCTCGATAGGCATTTCCCCTTTTCACAAGCCTGCAAGGTAGGCCACGGCGATTGGGCTTCAATCCAGAGACTTGAGAGAACCATTGCAATCAATGGGACCTAAATTAAGACATCCCATCTTGCCCAGTTCGTCTTTGGATATCTTCCACCCCTTTGGTTGGTGCTAGGCTGAAAGGGCACAACACAAAACTGCAGAAGTATTTGGTGGGGCGTTGAATCTTAGCTAGAGCAGTGCTCTCCAACCTTGGGTCCCCAGGTGTTTTTGGCCTACAACTCCCAGCATACCCCAGGGAGCGTAGCTGGAAGTTGGAACTCAAAATATTATTTACATTTATTTATCGCCCATCTGGAGGGCACCAGGTTGGCAACTGGAATTATGCCCTGGGACTAGTGATGAGCAAATGTCTATTTCTGGGCCAGGTTACTTTTGTATCTATTCAGTCTCTGCACTTTGCTTGATTTCAAGTAAAAGCCAAAATATTTCCATATACTTAAATATTACATTTTAAAACATTCATATTGGACGCATTCTCTCAATGTGCATTTCTAAATATAGTCTCTCGAAATCTCCATTTTGATACTTTTTTTGCAGCCAAGATCTGTGTCAGAACACTCAGTTAGTGCAATCTTACTGCTTAGTTCTGTGCCCCATAGTTTAAAGAGGACTTCAATAAACTGAGACATGGCTTGAGGAAAAGCAAAGAAGATGGTGAGGGGCCTGCTGGAGACCAAGCCTTGTGAGGAAAGGTTGAAGGAGTTGGGTATATTTAGCCTAAGGAAGAGACGATAGCCATGTTCAGATATCTGAAGGGCTGTCACAGAGACGGAGCAAATCTCTTGTTGTTCTGGACCCAAATCAAAGATTTCAACTAAACATTAGGAAGAACTTCCCGACAGCCGTTTGACAGTGAGGCCGACTACCATGGAAGGTGATGGACTCTCCTTCACAGGATGTCTACCTGCTAGGGATGTTATAGCAGATTTCCTGCACTGGCAGCGGAGTAGACTAGACGGCCTTTGAGGTTCCTCCCAACAGTATGAATCCATGATCAGCTAAGTTCCAGTCTCCACATTAGTTGGGAGATGTGGACCTGGTCAGTTCATATTGGAATTCACAAGGATCAGATGCCACAAGCATCCTGAGCTGGGACTTCAGATGAGGGGATAAGAACAGAGGCAACACATGGCACAGCCCGAGGACCGCTGCTTAATAGGGGTTAGGGTTACATCATTCCGGATGCTGAACAGTGAGGGTGAACTACAGCTTGTACCCCACCTCTTCCCCTCAATAGCTTATTTCCTCTTATTTTGCATACATTATTCTGGCTCCAGTCATCAGCAGAAAGCTTAGCCAACAACCTTGGCAAATGCATCTTAGCCATAACGGCTAGTAACTTGCTTAGGGGCAGCCAGCATTCAAGCTGCATGCTCACAGCTGTTTACAAAGTTCCCTGGATTTTCCCCTTCCTTTTAATGGAAAGGCAATCCAATAATGGGGGGGGGGGGGCTATGCCAAAGCTTGCCTTGCTGTTCACATTGCCAGAGGGGTGGGCGACACGAGCCCTTTGCCCCTATAGAAGCTTGGGAGAAAGTGGCCAAGGAGAATTATAATCCTTGGGAGCAGGGGCCCTGCTGGGAGACTTTGGCTGGATTTGGCCCTTCAGCCTTGTTGCCTATCCCTATTGCATTCTTGGCACAATACGACCAAGCTGTTCTTGCCTCAAAAACAAACTTGTAACTCCCTACCGACCCATTTTAGCATTTGAGTTCTGGAAATAATGGCTGCAGGGGTTGGAAGCCTCTCTGTCCCGCCACCACGGGAGGGTGTTCTAAGTGGCTGCTCCCAGCAGGCTTGGGAACTCCCTGCCAAGTCCTCAAAGGGTGCAATCCTAAGTATATTTAGACAGAAATAAGTCCTACAACTCCCAGCATTCCCCAGCCAGCACAGCTGGCTCAAGAATGCTGGGAGTTGTAGGGCTTTTTTTCCTGTCTAAATATGCATAGGATTGTGCTAAAAATGTTTTTATATAGGGTTTGGGATGCTAAGGGGAGTTGTTTGCTGAAGTAGGTTTTAACTGGTGGGGTGGCTGGGTATTGTTCAATTTTATTGATATGTTCTTAATTGATTTGCTTTTGTTTTTATGATAATTCTGTATTCATCATCATCATCATCATCATCATCATCATCATCATCATCATCATCATCATCCACCCCGAGTACTATTTGTAGTAGAAAGGATGCAGATGTTAAAAAATTTTTTTAAATGTATTTAGGGTGCAATCCTATGCAAGTTTAGACAGAAAAACATCCTATAACTCCCAGCTGGGGCACGCTGGGAGTTGCAGGACTTTTTGCTGTCTAAACCTGCATAGGATTGCACCCAAAAAGGCATACAACCCATGACAAATGACAGCGGTGAGTCGCTTTGGTTCCTGAAATGAAGACAAATAAAATTGCACTCGCCTGTACAACTTCTTTATGTGTGCACATCATTGCTAGGAAAGATTATCACTTTTTGAAAAGGTTAAAAGACAAAACTGTACAAATTTCCTAAAGCACACTTCTTTTTTAAAAAGGTACATAAGAACTCTTTCAGAGAGTGTTACGAGAGCAGGAGCATCTCACGCGTGATTCAGCGACGTTCTCAAGTGCAAAATCACAAACTCACTCGCCTCGCCCGCCCGGGAGGTGGGACGACTGCCTGCAAACAGAGGGCTGTTGAGGTATATGATTTGGAATGGGGTGGGAAGGAGATGGGGGACCTCCGGCCCGCGGGAGGCCCCCCCATCCAGCCCCTGCCCTCAAGTCCAAACGGAGATGAGGAAAGGGATTTCCTCTCCTCCCGCCCACACTGCAAATGAGGCTTTTAAAATAATAATAACCACCGCCATTGGTGACAATGGAGGCTTTAAAAAAGCCTAATTACAGAGGGATGGGGGCATTTTCAGGGGAGGGGGTGTCACTGCTGGGGTGGGAAACGCTAGCCCTCCCCTATGGCTCCCCATGAAAAATCACCCCTCCCATGCTGCACTTCGGCTTTAAAACAGCCTCCGACAGCACCAACAGAGGCTTTTAAGGCCTGATTACTGGGGGGGGGGGGAGAGAAGAGTGGATGGGGTCTGGGCAATCACGTTGGGGCTACACGCCAGCAGGCCTGCCCACTTTCGGGTGCAGCCCTCCAACATGCTTTCCCAGAAGCAATTCGGCCCTTGGGCTGAAAAAGGTTAGCCACCCTTGATTTAAGCCTTTCAATTTCTTTATGTAACACGTGCATATATCTAATCACACATTATTATTTTTTACAAATGTACATGAGTCACTAACGCCACTTTCTTATGCAGTGGGGTTTTTTTGTTTTCGTTTTTAAATACTATATGCCAATCTGGAGCACATTTGCCCTGCTGGCGCCGGGAGGACGGCTGCTCACTTTATTATGGATCCTGAACAGTGCCGTGGAAGGAAGTCTAGGGGTGCCGAGGACACCACTCACTGTCTGGAACAGCCTTCCCCACTCCAGATGCATTGGACTACAACTCCCACCATCCCTCAGGCGACAGGCCCATTGACCGTGCCGGCTGGGGTGGGGATGGGAGTTGTAGACCAACGGACGTTATCTGGAGGGCACCGGTTTGGAGAAGGTGGCTCTGGAGAATCAAGCCCCACCACTCCCTCTGCTCAAGAGCACAGGGGATGGGCCATCCTTGCGGCATGCGCCCCGCACCCCACACAAGGAGCCACTTCTAAGGGACTTGTACAACGGCCAGCCCTTTGTCTGCGGATCCGGCTCCGCTCGCATCTCGCCACAAAACTCATCCCGCCGGGCAGGTCCATCTATTTCTCAACACCTCCCCTTCCCGGTGCTAAACATTTATATCGTGGCCTGTGAGAAGTCAAGCGGGACCAAGACAAGATGGGTCGCAGATGGCTCAAGGCGGGAGGGCAAACCTCAGTCACTATCACATCTCATCTCTTCCGGGAGGGAAAACACAGAGCCGGCACTTGCACGAGCCAACAAGCATTTTTTTTTTTTGCTTCTCTAGGGGGTTACCGTATTTTGTGAATCATCTGTGAATCAGCACTATATACAGGCATATATTTCCAAGGAAGGAAGGGCAATCCAAGTTCAGCAACACCAAAATCGTCATCCAAGGGTCTCGCCTCTCCCGGCTCTCCTGCTTGCCTCCCATCCTGCACCGGCCCTTCCGAACACTCCCCAAATTGCTCCCTTCACACACTGCAAGTGACTTTCTGGTGGGATAATTTTTACACATCATCAACTCACTTCAGAAGCACGGGGGGGGGGGGGGGGAGTCTGAAACGTTGCTGAAGGCTTCCAGAGGGGGAACAAAACCACCTCAGCGAAGAGCATGATTAGGGGATGCTGGTCATAATTCTGGGATGATAAATATTACAGATAAAAATCCCACAATTAGGAACTCACTTATCTGGTTACAGGATCACACTCACACACACACACACACCACACACACTAAAAGTAGGGTTGTGTCCTGGCCCGAAAATGAAATAGTAATAAAGTTCCGCACCAGGAAAAGTTGGATTCTGCAACATGATTAAGCTATGCAAATCTAACATATTTGCATAATTGCTTATTTTGCATACTAATCCGAGTAAGTATTTTGCATAATTTGTTTACATTTTGCTAGTCATGGGAGGGGCACGGGCGCTGAGGTCCCACTCCTAACCATCAGAAAGCTTGTTCGGATCTCAGGAGCCATGGTCGTTCTGAAAGTACACATACTTTTAAGTGCATCTTCGCAGCCATGGAGGGCTAGAAGCTTGCGCCATCAAGAAAAGAAAGCAAGCCAGCTGATATTTTCAGTAAGCTGTGCTTTGTGCCATTCTGTTGTACCTACACGGCCCAGACTGCAAGCCAGGGGAGGGCAACTTATACGCCAAAACCATCTGGAACGTCACAACTCCCATCAGCCCTAGCCAGTAAAGCCAACGCTGAGGGGTGACGGGAGTTGTAGGTCAAAACATCTGAAGGGCCACCAGTTGCCCATCAAATGTCAGGAGGCCACAAAGATCAGTCTGGTTACTAGCCAAGCATTCATTTCTCCCTGTGCCCTATTCCTCAAGCCTCCTTGCAAGTGCAGAGGGCTGGAGGGAAAGGCAGAGCCCTGCCGTCTTCCCCCAAACAGAGAATGGGGAGTCACCAATTTTGCTTTAGAACTGAAGAAGGGGAAGGCACCTCACTCAGCCCGGATGAAGTGAGTTTTGCCTTGAGGAAAAGCAAAAACATTTCTCAGAAGGGAAAAGGGGTTATCCAGGGGTTCAAGTTACTGTTAGCTTCCCTCCGGCAGCCCCACTCAAGAATGCAAAGTTAAAGGTCCCAGAAGTGACCTGCAGAAAGCAAGACACCCTTTTTACTTCCCCTCTGTACTCGGTTCTTTGCTCCATAAGCTGGGCCAAAGGAGGCAGCAAATCCTTCGTGAGAGAACAGAGCCTGGACTGGCTGGAGGCTAATGCACCAACTATGGGCATTTTCGACAGGAAATGCCATCGCGAACAAATCAAACAGCTCCAAGTATACAAGGGACAATAGAGCACCAGTTAAAATGCAAGGTGGTGTGGCATTTTTAGCGACAGTTTTAATGGGCGAGGTGGTCGATGGGGCCTTCTATTTCCTCATCCCACCCAGCTATACCAAGACAGGTTTTTTCCCCCTTTATTATATTGGGACTTTGCTCGTCTTTAAAAAATCACCACGATTCAGCTTAATTGAAGGAGCACTTGTCCATCTGAATCATGTCAAACCTAATTCTCAGGAATAGGAAAGGACACGTTACATCCTCCTCTCACACACTGCGTGTGTCTGTGCATGCACATCCCTGCAATCCAAGCGACACACACACACACACGGACAGAAACCTTGCAGAAGAGCCAAGAATGGCCACACCACACTGTGTCTCCCCGAAATGTACCCCCAATGCAACTCCTACGAGGCTCGGAGAGGAATCTGAAGCCCGTCCCTTTGTTAAAAAGAGTTCGGCGTAAGAAAGAGGTTCCGGCGTCTTTCTGAGCAAAGACTGCCCACTGTCTTTTCACAACAGGCTGGCCAGGCTAGTGGTGGGTCCGTTCTGTGCATGGAACTGTACAGGTGGGGGTCCCTCAATCCACTGCGGGTGAGAAAAATAAGGAAGCAGGTTAATACACATCGTTGGTGGGTAGCGATTTAACTGGTAACGTTAAATCAATACTACTTGTTTAGCAGCCCGCAAGATGGAAATATGGGACTACTACTGTAAAGTGGGGTGGGAAACCTTTTTTGGGGGCGTGAAGGGCTGCACTGGTCCCCAAGGAATCCTTTTGGGGCCAGCACAAGCGGAGGGAGCCAAGACCACCCTGCCCCCGCCCCAATCTGTGGCTTGCCACCCAGCTGATGAGGTGGGCCGTGGGGAAAAGCAGGCAGGGCTCCACTGGCTGAAGCACACGGCCACAGTTTGCCCTACCTGTGCTTTAACGCAGAACCTATTAGCCACTTTGCTGTTTAACCAAAAGAAATACACATGTGCAGTGGCACTATTTTATTTACTCAATTTATACGCCACTTTTCACCTGAAAAAAAGGTTTCCAAAGCCATTTACAGTAACGTCAAGCCATGACTTGGGACATTGAAAATTCTGCTAAATTCAATGACCTATGTGCTGATCGTCTGATTTTCCCAGGCCTTTTAACTTCTAACCTTTCATTCTTTTAGGACACAATCCTATGCAAGTTTAGACAGGGAAAAAGTCCTACAGAAGTCCTACAGCATAGCTGGCTGGGGCATGCTGGGAGCTGTAGGACTTTTTTCTGTCTAAACTTGCATAGGATTGCGCCTTTAGTGATCTATCGATCTTTCGACATTTTTAGACTTGTGAAATTTCTGATACTGCTGTGAGTCTTACCGCATTTGATTTACCTCGGCTTCTGATTTTTATGCTGAACTTAGATTTCATGGTTTTACCTTTTAGGTATTAGTTCTCTTTTATCATAAGCCTCCCTGAGAACCTTCGCTAGCGGGTGTCATGTAAATGCTGTTAAATAAATTGCAGAAACCTTCAAACTGACTACAAAACTAAAAGGCCAGATGGGTTAAACACCACGAAGTGAACAGAAAAATCCAGGCGCTGGAACAGTGAGCATGCTCAGCGTTTTACACTCAGAAATTCTGTATTTGGAAGTGAGGCTACGATGCACCAGAAGCCCTGTGGATTAGGGTATAGATGCAACAGGGTGTCAGAGGAAAAGTGGAAAGGGGGGGGGGGGGAATCCCAGACTCCCTCCTAGAACTGGTCAGCCATATAAGGAATCAGGAGGAAGAGCAGCAGCTGTGACCGGAACCTCCTGCACACTCCCATTGGGAGGAAAGCACCTCTGGGTCCCTCTGCTGCAGTATCTTCTCTCCCATGGAACTTGGTGCTCTCTCCGCCGACAGCAGAAAATATGAAACCACACACACACACACAGACATGTTACAGGAAAAGGAGGCAATGGAGGCACTCAGGACTTTGAACCCGAAGGCCCACCATACCGTAATGAGGTCGTGCTCTGGGAGGCTACAGGCCTCGATGTGGTCCTGGAGCAACTGCTGGGAGAAGTTCTGGTGCATTTGGGCTGCTTCATGGGCGTCAATGGCATTCCCACACGCTTTGTTCAGATCTTTTTTTTGCAAAGGGGAAGAGAGAGAGGGGGGGGGTTAGATTGTAAATCCCTCAGGGCAGGGGCCCATCTTCTCATAATTTGTGACAGGGATGGTGCTAAATAATAAAAATAGTAATACTAATTCAAAAGAACAGACATCAGAACCAGCAATCTAAAAAATAAATTAAAGCAGATTTAAAAAATGGCTTAATTCTACAGCAGATCTAAGAGTCTAATATGAATACCTCTGTTAATGCCTACACTGATCAAGTGTCTGAAAATTGAATGTATGACCTTCTAAAATGAACATGAATATATATTCCTAGGTTCTGCAGGCTTCCTACTGGGACCAGCAACTCATCATAGGAGAGAGGAGCCGTTGTTGTATCACAAGAATTTTCCTGGGTGATCCTGGAGAGCCATTGCCAGTCAAGGGTAAACAATACTGGGAGAACCAGTATAGTGTAGTGGTTGGAGTGCTGGACTGGCAATGGAGAGACACAGCTTCAAATCCCTGGTCATCCATGAAGCTCACCGGATGACCCTGGGCTGTCATACTTACTGTCAGCCTAGCCCAACCTCACAGGGTTGTTCTGGGGATAAAATGGTGTGAGGCAGCTTCCTATGTGGTGGCTGTTTCTGGGCGTATTTGCCCGAAGCTGTTCAAAAGCAGCCCTTTGAAGCAGGAGGCAAAGGCTGATGGCGGGCGGGGTGTGTGTGTGTGTGTGCAAACGCAGCTCCCAGGAACTGCAACCCCCAGCCGCTACCCTTGCTGTGCGGACGCAGAAGGATCCAGCACACTGGAGCCATCATCCACACAGCAGCTAGAGAAGGCAATTTCAGTTGCCTAGACAGAATTAAGCACAGAATCCACAGGGAAAAAGGAAGAAGGTGGGCCTGCCCGTCTCTGCGGCCAAGTACACACGGGAGGCATGTATCCGTTTCAAATTGACAGGGCAGGAAGGCCCTGGGGAGGCACCGGAGGTGGCTGCAGCTTCATTTGTTGAACAGGAACGAGCCAACAGGAGCACAAAATGCTGCCAAGATGCAACTCTGTCCTTGGATGCTGCTCTCCATTTAGGTGATCAAAGGAAACTGCTTTATAGCAGGTTAGAATATTGGTCCTTCTGTCCCGGCCCTTTCTATGCTGACTGGCAGGGGTCTCAAGCAGGAAGAGGGAGTGGTGTTTTTTCCCACCTGATCCTTTTCACTAGAGATGCTAGGGACTGAACCGGACATCCTCTGCACGCTAAGCGGATACTCTGCACCACAGCATCATGGTCCCCACCCTTAAACGTACCTCTCAAGAGGGCCGACGACCACAGCTGCACCGACATGTCTGGGATCTTGCTGGCCAGCTGCATGGCTGGGACCACCATGTTGTTACTCTCCTAGGGATGACAGGATCTTGGTCATGCGATATGTGAGCAATCGCCACCGCAGGGATAATTTCTCTTGAACGTGCTGCACGGAACGGCCCACCTAAACCAAACCACACTTGCCGGTCGCCATCTGCCACCTTGAAAAGCAACGCTCCGGAGAATACTCGGTGCGGGATTTAACTGAATTCCAGAAAGCCCCAACCCAGTCAGCAGCACCCCAATTCCTGTGCAAGGTGGTGCTCTCACTGTAAAGCAGTATATTCAAACATCTGATAGTTTAAGAGGCCCTTTACCCCTTACTGTTCCTTCCAAAACGTTTCAACCTGAGCATGGGGGTATATTGGACGGGCTCTACTGGAAAAATGGCGAGGAGGCTGTTAAGGTTCAACAGGTGGCGTAGCAAACTTTCTCAGTGTCCAAAAGCCAGGATAAGTTTCTCGAAGCTGTGCCAAGGCTTTATAGCTTTCAGCTTGTTAGGAAGAGCACCGGAGATAATTGCCTTGAAGCTGCTTTCCCCAATTATATTCCTGAGATAAGTGCTGGTTTTGCTGTGAGAACCGAAACTGTTTGCTTTGCCAAAGAGGCTTCCACCCCACCGACCCCCTTGTTCCTCAGGATGGGGGGGGGGGGTTTAGCTTGTGGCTCACTGACCGCCTCAAATGGGGGGGGGGGGGGGGAAGAAAGGAACTTTATAAAATCCATGGCAAGAGGTGTTGTCTTTTGTTCTTGGCTTGGGGAGAGGAATTGACCTGTCGCTCGCCCGGGCAACTTTGGAGGCCCACGGAGCATCCCCTGGCTTATTCAGGGAACCAATACGGCCACAGATTGGGGTGTGTGTGTGTAAGCTGTCTTTTGCTTGCTTGTATTCTGCATCCATACTCCAACTCTGTACTCAATAAACTCTACGTTATCTTCCACACAAGTGGTTTTGTTTCATCCCGAGTATCCTTGAATCTGAAGTGAGGTGCCTTGGCTGGACCAGGGCCCTGAGTCATACAGGGGGTGGGTAAGAATTACTCCTCCCCAGAGAAGCCTGCCCACTATGTTTCCACGGCGGGGGTGCAGAACCTCATGTCTGAGGGCCGAATCTGGCCCTCGGGGGCTCCCCAGGTGGCCACGCCCACTTCCCCACCCCCGATCATTCGGCGGTTTCCTCCATTCCACAAGGTTGAAATGCCTCTCTCAAGGCTCAGGTACGGGCAACAAGAGCTTTAAGCTAAAGTACGTTGGCCTTTCTGCCCTGCCCACCACTGGAATACAACCCCCAGAAGCTTCTCTAAAACAGAATTCAGCTCCCAGTTCTGAACCTGTGTGGCGTAGTGGTTAGAGTGTTACTGGACCGGGGATCAGTTCTACCCCCCTGCAAAAACCATGTGACTGGCCAGTACCTGAGCACCTACACAGGGTTGTAATAATGGAGGGGAGGAGAGGATTAGTGCCACTTGGTTCCTGCAGAAGCAGGGGAATCTACAAAAATAATAAAATACAGTAGTATCCTAGCATACAGTGAAGGCCCACTCCAGGCATGCTCATACAAGAATCGTAGCCTCCTTGATCCCTAATCTCGCAGTGGGTAAATGATCCAAACACACCTCATGCAAAAATGCAGCAGAATTATCCGCTCCCAGCCAGAGGCAAGGTGCAGTAGGCCACCTCCTCACCAAGGGCTCAAATAATTTCATTCATACGTTTCTCACAGGTCTCCCAAGGTGGCAGTTTGGTAATTACTGCTCCAAAAAAAGCAGACAAACGGCAGCATTTGCAGCATGTACAGCAGAGCAATCATTGCTTGCCTCAACCTTCCACCAGCATAAAGGAAAGTGGGAAAAAGAGCTGGATGGGGATTTACAGGTACACATTCTTCTCCTTAGCAATCCTTTCTGGTTCCTCTCTTTCTCGGCAGTTTCCCCACTCCACCCCCTCAAATAAGCAAACCACATTTCGGGAGTTATAATCGATTGCGCTTGTCACAACCTTGCCAGCACACCATATACATGCTAAAAGTACCCCTCCTTCAGCAATTTTCCTAAGCAGACACGTGACAACTCCTGGTGACTGATGAGGCTGCTGGTAGAATTCTTAAGTGAGATTAATTGCTACCGTCCGTGCCTTTTGGTATTAGCAAAGAGAAGAGAAGTGTTGACAGGAGTGATGCTGAGAAGGCTTTATGGCTTACCCTGTGATTCCCTAATACATAGAAGATATGGCCCAGGAGAACAAGGGAGCATGCCGTTAATCGATTCAGGTCTTCTGCATTTGACATTTTCAGTGTCTCTCTCAAAAAACGCCTACAGGAACAGAAGATGCAACAACAAAAAATTGCTGCTTTTTGTCCAGCATACAGACTTGCTGAATGCCGATATCGACGCCATCACCCTCCCACCATGTCTGTACTCTGGATTTCCAAAGCACCATTAAGTAGCCAAGCTAATTTAATTACAAATCTGGAACTCTCCACCGATATGTTAGAAGCAGACTGGAGACCTTCTAGATCTGTCCACCGAACAATGAATTTATGTACCTCAGGATAGAAAATCTAGAGAATTTTACTAGTTTGGCAACTATTTTTAGACTTGCTCTCTAACTGAACCTTAATCTCTCACCTAATCTTGGCCTATGTACAAAAAGGCCTGCTTGTGCGCACGATCCCAGCTCCTGCAGAACTAGGGAGCAGGGCCCCCTTCCCTCAGGTCGTAATTCCTTCAGATGACCTGCACGATGTGACGCAGAGAGGGAAGGCCGCCGCTTACGTAAAGGGCATCCTGAACTTCGCGGGATATTTGAACGCAGCCAAGCAGGCGGCCCGGTTATTGAGCGGCTTCCCTCGCTCTGCCCTTGGATCTTCTCCCTCCCCTCTGCTCAGGAAGAAACGGCCAGCCGATCCTGCGCAACTCACTTGGCTTCGTTGTACCTCCCTTGGAAGAAGGAGAAGAGTCCTCGGATGTAGAAGGCAGCCGCTCGCAGGCAGTGGGAGCTGGAGACAAGGCGCAGAAGTGTGTGTGTTAATGACAGCAGGGAGCAGGCATCTCTCTCTCTTTCTCTCTCTGTCTCGCTCCATCTTTATCACCCCTGGCCAAAGGGTACGTCACCCAGACTCTGCTCTGTCAACTTTTACCAGAGGTCTGACTTGCTTTCAGCCACTGTCATTAACCGGCTACCCACCGCCCAGAGGGTTGCTTTTCAAGGATCACTTTCCAGGATCTATCCAAGGCACTGGATTCCGGGCCTGGAAACTGCCTGACACCGTGCACGGGAGGGAGATGGCCACACAGACTTCTACGTCAGCTGAACGTCAATGCTGTGCAAAAGCAGGGATATCTGTGGCCTCGACTCTACCGCCTTGACTGGATCTCTCCTGTGAACATACAGACCATGTGACAGCTTGTGGTTTCCAACAGCACAACATTGCTACAGGCCACTAAGCTTGATCACAAGCAGTCTTTGTACAGCAAAGATCCAGAGAGGGCAGGCTCCAGACCTCAGAAGAACTGATGTCAGTGAAGGCTGCTATAGCATCGCAACTCATTTCCGAGGGTCACTTGCCTGCCCCATCCCTCCCCTGTCCAGTCATGCTCCCCTCCTCTCCCTCTCCCTCCTCCTTTTGTTGCCATTGCTGCAATTCTCAGGCTGAAGGAAAGCAGTGGTGGGGAATTGGCTCCTGTGCAACTGCTCAACCACTGCTGCCTTTTAAGACCTGCAGGGCTTCTAGATCCACGGGAGCAAAGGGTGGGTCACACAGCCCTCACAACAGGCTACGCACATGGACCTTTCTTCATTAATCTTTAAAAGTATCAAGCTGCCCAAGCCCTGAGATCAGCTTCAAAGGACCTACCCACTGTCCTGTCAGCCCTGGAGGTGTGAAGGAAAGGTACAAATGAGCGGGGCCCTCTTGGTGGTGGCACCAGAACTTTGGAATGCTCTCCCCTGGAGAGAACTGCTGGGATCCCTCTTTGTTGGCTTTCAGGTGGGCTTTGAAGACCCACTTAAACAGGCCTTTAAGGTTTAATGCCCTGCTGTAGTGTAAAGTTTCTGGCCGTAAGCTTTACTTATAGCTGTTCTTGTCGCAATTTATTTTACCATCCCAATTATATAAATGTGACGATGACAACAGGAAGGCAAAGATGACCGCACTGCAGGGGCAACTGCTTGCTGCCGCCAGTGACCGGATTGCAGCGCCAGCATGCCCAGACTTACTGGTATGCAACACTTTTGCCACTCAAACAGAGCTCACCTCAGGCCTGTAAAAGCGTTATAGCTTGGCTCATGCGAGTCAGGGTGCAATCCTATGCAGGTTTAGACAGTTGTAGGGAGTTGTAGGCCTTTCTTTCCTGTCTAAACCTGCATAGGATTGCGCCCTCAGTCACTGTAAGCCAATTATGTTGGAAAGTGTAACTGGTACACCTACCTCACGGGGAAGTTGTGGTCTGGGTTTATCCTTTCCAATAAACCGTAGAGCTAGAGTCAAGGAGAGAAAGGGAATTAGTGTACATCAATGCATGTCACTTTTACAGTACTGGAAAAAGAAAACAAACAATTGCCGGACCCATGGAATTTGACACATGAACATTCTCCAAGGCAGCCCTGCGCCCAGCAGCAACAAAAATGAGCATCAAAGAATACATACGAGTTTGTGCGTGCACTACAATTCTGAAAGAGCATAGGGGGGAAATGCAAAATACTGCTTCCCGTGAATCTTAAGTTTTCATTAAAAGAAAAAGAAAACTAGGTACCTAGCCCTTAGATATGCTGCCTGCTGAAATCTCAGGAAAGCGAGAGGGGAGCTTGAAATACATTTCTAGGGGTTGAAGTTTCAGTGCCCCACAGCATTGCTCTCTGCCCTCTCCCACTGACAAGCAAAACCAAAATAAACCCATGCAAATTAGTGAAAAGGTAGATTTCTGCAAAAGATAAGTAATCAAGTCACGTGCTATCAAGTCTATGTTTCAAAAATCCAGCTTTTCTTGTTACAGAATTGGAACTGCCTCAGCTGTGTTTGCCTGAAGCTTGAAGGAGCCTGAGACTGTGGGGTCCCCCCTTGAAAGAAGCCCATCCCACTCTGTTTTTAGAGATTTAGGGGATTCCACACATCACACAGCAGTGCACCTGGCTTTGCCACAGAGTCCCCTCTCAGAGAACTGCACCCGAAATTGGGATGCACCTGCCCAACCCACCTATTTCCAAATACATGTCAATGAGACAAACATTTCATTTGTAACCGTACACCACAAAACATTCAAGAACTCTTGAATGACTGGGCGCTCTGTCCACAGATATTGTTCGTGTTACATGCTAAGCGGCACCAACATGGATCAGGAATTGCTCTATTAAATTTATTCGGTTAAGCAAAAGTTAAATGCCATTTCTAGAGCATCTTCAAATGATTTTCTTTTACGAATGTAAAGTAAATTTTATTTCTGTCTGATGTATTATACATGATACAGCCCCTCGCAAGCAACTAGCCCAAAGGCTCCCTCTACTGTCACCACTAGCACAAGTACTGAGGGAGATGAGAGGGGGAAGCGGGGCCATTCCACCGGCCCTGCTGAAAGACTATTTAAGGTGCAATCCTATGAATGTTTAGACAGGAAAAAGTTCTACAATGCCCAGCTTGCCCCAGCCAGCGCTGCTGGCTGGGGCAGGCTGGGTGTTGTAGGACTTTTTCTCTGTCTAAGCATGCATAAGAACGCCCCCTCATTTTTCCCCTCTTCCCTCCCCATCCCACTTTCCTTGAGTGTCGTGTCTTTTTAGACTGTGAGCCTGCAGGGGCAAGCACTGTCTTCTTTTACCGATTATATGTACCGTAAGCCTCTCTGGGAGCCTTTTTGGCTGGGTAACGGGATAAAAATACTTTAAATAAATAAAAAGAACAACAATAATAAAGAATATCCATTGCATTTCAACCTGGTCAAGGTTCCTACCTCCTGATGCCGGTTCCCCTCCCTGATGTAGACGCTCGCCAGGTTTGTCACTATGAAAGTCCACAACTCCTGATGGGTGGTGAGCTGTAGCAGGAGAAAAGAACAGCAAAGGCACGGTCAAAATGTGCCTGTTTTCTTTACAGTTCACAGGAGTCTGATGCATGCCAGGATTGTCAATTTATTAAGAAGTTGCGCTTGAAGAGTAGACCCTGGGCACAGCAAAACAGCTCTACACCCTATAGCGTGATGCGATCCTTTTGAGCCCGAGTGCCCAACTGCAACACAAACCACTTTTATTTCAAGTGCCACACGCAATTAACCTGATACCGAGTTTTAGTTTAAAAAAACTCATACGTTGTCCGAATAATAAATCTTGTCTTTAAGAAAACCCATAACAGACTTCAATGAACAAACAGTTTTTTGTTGAAAAAAAATCAACTCAAAAATTATTATAGTACTACATTGTACCCATAGCCTAGGGAATTAATCAACTTTTTAATAATAGGAATGTATTTTGGATAAGGGATTCTCAATGGTAGACTATATCCAGACGAAATTGTATGGGGCAAGCTTTACTCCGGGTCCTTTCCCTGCTCTACAGGGCGGATTGTAAAAGAAAAGCACCGTACTAGGATGAGCAGAAAACAAGAAAACTAAACGTGCTTAACACATTTTAAACACTTTATGTCTTGGACTGCAAACACTGCATTAGGTAAAAGTTTGCACTGGGCATGCTTTTGCACAATTAATGTGCTTTTTGCTATTGCATGCATGCTGATAATTTGTCAAACCTTGGCTCATACTCCGTTAGTTTGAGAGCAACACATGCAGCACTCAGGTCAACTGTTAGGGCTTTACATCCAAACCATGCTCTGTGCATCATTCTTCAAAATCTTTTAAATGTGATAACAATGTAGAAAAGAATTCTGTAACAGGAATTCTAGAATAAAATCATTCTGTTCCACACTGTGAGAAAGAACAAGATCATTAGTGTTTTGCAGAAGGGGACGGTCTTTTCGTGATCTGGTGACCAATGGCTCGAGTGCCCACAGAGAGGTCCCTGCGTGCCAGCTGTGGCACCCGTGCCATAGGTTCGCCATCACTGCCCTATAGCGAAGAAGTCGAATTAGCTCTTACCCGGAGCGCTGAGCTGAACTGTGCTTCTGCGTTGTCCATGCAGTTAACAGAAATGCAATACAACCCCTTCAAGAGAAAACAGAAATTATATTTCAAGATACAGAGACTCTGGTATCTGGGGGGAAAAGGGGGGAAGAGAAAGTGGTGTGTGTGTGTGTGAGAAAGCATTATATTAGGTTGAATAAATCTGTGTTAAGGAATAGTCTGGGCCTTTTGTCCTCTTTAGCCACAGAGCTGCCATTCCATTTGGCCCAATTGGTGTCCACCTGGAGAAGGGCCTTCAGTGTGGCAGCTCCATTTCTGTGGAACTCTCTGCCTCTGGAGGTCAGGCGGGCTCCGACATTGTGCTGCTTTTGGCGCCTGCCGAAGACCTCCTTGTTCCGGGAAGCCTTCTCTGCTCTCCAACCACCATTGTAATTTTAGTTTGTTTTCAACATATTGTTTTTGTTACTTTTATCTGTTTTTGTCTTTTTATTGTTCACCGCTCCAGAATCTGCTTGATGTGGAGCGGTATACAAATACAGTAATACCTTGGATTGCAAGCATAATTTGTTCGGGAATCGTGCTTGTAATCCAAAACACTCTTACCTCAAAGCGAGTCTCTGGCGGGCATGAGTGGGGCCGATTTCGGCCCACTACGCCCGCTCGAGGTGAGCGATTACATCCCTACACTACTTGTCTTGCAAGACCTTGCTTGTTTATCAAGTCAAAATTTTGAAAATGTTTTTGCTTCTCTTGCAAAACGCTCGCAGACCAAGTTACTTGCAATTCAAGGTATTGTACTGTAAATAACAACAACTACTACTACCACCACTATTATTATTATTATTATTATTATTATTATTATTATTATTATTATTATTATTTTATTTCTGAGCTGCATCCCTTCACCTGTCCCATCTCAGTAGCTCCAGCCAAATTAAGCAGCATGGATGGTGAAACTGCTAAAATATGGCCATCACTGCTAGATTTGTTGGGGCTGGTTGTTTTAAATCGGGAAAGTGTAACATTCTTCCCTGCCAGGACTGGACTGAATCCTGGAAGGCCTTACCAAGAGTGACTTCCAAATCGGCACACAGCACAGAACAACACCATGCGATGACACAAGGAGTTCTGTGATAGGGGCAGATGATACTCACCAGAAGTGTGTGCAGCTGAGCAGCGTGATTGGAGAAGAGCCGAGGAGACTGCTGACAGAGCTGGCAAACCTGGGAGATCTTTCGGCAAAGAGGAGAGAACACGGCATTTTACTCAGGAATGTGGATAGTTCTTCATACCTCCCTCCCTTTGCCAGCCAATTCTGTGCCACCATGACTGGCCCTAGCCATGTTTTGTGTTTGTTTTGCTAATCCAAGTCCGTAGCGCTGCAGTACACACTCCTCCTCAAGACGAGGAAAGACCAGAGAGACGGGCTCACTAGGGGAGCTCAGCTGCCTCTCTTCTTATTGAAGTGTGTCTTTCAAAGAAAAACGTAAGACGTAAAGCTGGACACAGGAAGCTTGCCTTATACCGAGTCAGGCCCTTGGTCCATCCAGTCCAGTATTGTCGACACTGACTGGCAGCCGTGGCTCTCCAGGGTTGCAGGCAGGATTCTTTCCAAGCCCTACCTGGAGATGCCGGGGATCGAACCTGGGACCGTCTGCATGCCAAGCATGTGCTCTGTCACACTGAGCTGCGGTCCCTCCCTGCAGCACCTGGTGTTCCAAGGCGGTCACCCATCCAAGTACTAACCAGGCCCGACCCTGCTTAGCTTCCGAGATCAGACGAGGTCGGGCCGTTCGGATTAACCAATGAGGGTTAGGACGAGTCCATCCCGTACTGCGGCAGTGGGCTACAAGGGGCTCCCAAGCGCCACTTCGTGTTCAGGAAGCACGGCGGATTCCCACCATGGTTTTAGCTGAGCACACCCCCTCCCCCCCCCCAACAGATACGGATAAAGGCAACCAAGAGCAATATCACAGCCAGTTTTTACCTCCTGCAGGGCTGTAGCTTTATGACCCGTGACGAGACGGCACATGATGATGTGCTCCAACAAGATCACTTGGAAGGACGATAAGATGGGGCTGCAGTCCAGCACTGGCAGAGAAAAGCAGCATCGTTAAAAGGGAAATGGCGGGGGGCGGGCAGCCCTGTATTCAGAGGGGCAGACTGCAGCTTCCATTCCCAGGGCAAGCAGCCGCTGCCTCCCTTTCAGGACGCGGAGGCAGCGGCTCCAAAATCTTCACGGCGTGCCGATTAGAAGCCCCTTGGGCTGTGAGACCCCCCCCCTCCTGCCCAGCCTTCAACATCTGTGGGGGAAACGAAGCATGGCAAAAGGGGGGCCTGCCACAAGCAGCTGGGTGAAGGATGCTTGCGCAGCTTGCTCCGAGGAGCAAAAAAGGACTTGGCCCTGTTCACAAGAGGCTTAAGAACACATCCCAGCTGGTCGAGCGACTCTGAATTAAGCACACTCGGGTAGACATTTCAAAGACGGCGGCACAGTATTTACTGGTGGAGAGTCTGAGATGGGAACGATCATTGGCCTTGGGAGAGGGAATTTCTCCTTTGAACAGCAGTAGTAAAGGGGAGAACAGAACAGAACAGGGAAAAAGGACAGGGAAATGTCATATGCATGTTGGTCCTTCAAGCATAGATTCTCTGTCAAGACACACACACACACACACACACAGCAAAAAACTTCATGCGTCTCACTTTTGAGTTTTTCCAGCTGCATCAGTGCTTTGTCGGTGTACTTCTGAGCCTTCTCCAAGTATCCAGCCTGCATGGAGTGCATAACCGTCACCTGGCAAAGAACACCAGAAACCTTCACTGTCACTGTGCAAGGAAAGGCCGCACACTCTCCCTGCAGCAAGCAACCATGATCCGTTTCCAGCCAAAAGATGCAGCAGAAAGTGAGTCGTAACAACCTCCCCCCCCCCCCCCCGTAGCCATCTAAATGGTCAACTTGCCTGCTGGCACAACACCTGCATAATTAGAACCTGCGTGTTTAAAACCTTCTGATTTTTTATCATGTGTGTTTAAAATCATCCGCTCTCACCACCACGGTGGGGAACATGGCACTATGATGCTCATTTGGAAATTCTCCTCCTTAAATGTGCAGTTACTTTACACACACGCACACACTTCAGGGCCTATGCCTTCCATTTCTAATCTTTCAGCATCTTACTCCCCATGCTTCAAATTTATCTCTGCAGATAGGAAGTCGGGAGTTCACGAAAGCTGCCCTTCTCAAAATCCTCAGGCTGCACCTTGAAGCTTACTTTTCAGTAAATGCATGAAGGAGCTTCATACCAGCTTAGCCCAGGGCTCAGCCTAGCTCAGTGCTGTCTCCTCTGACTGGCAGTGGCTCTCTAGGGCAGTGTTCTCCAACCTTGGGTCCCCAGATGTTTTTGGCCTACAACTCCCAGCATGCCCCAGCCAGCATAGCGCATGCTGGGAGTTGGCAGGCCAAAAACATCCGGGGACCCAAGGTTGGAGAACACTGCTGTAGGGTCTCCGGCAGAGGGGCCTCTCACAGTCCTGCTACCCGAGAGGTGCGGGGGTCTAAACCTGGGGCATTGCCATGTGCAAAGCAGGTGCTCCACACCTGAGCTATGGATACTCCCTGAGGAACACATGAAACTGCCTAATGCCAAGGCAGCCCAGGCAGCCCATCTATTATCTACTCAGCAGCAGCGGTTCTTTAAGGTATCAGGCAGAGAAAGAGAGAGAGAGAGGCTCCCCATCACCTGCTACCCGAGGATCCTGTGAACTGGAAACGGCTGAAGATTCAACTCGGGACCTTCTATCTGGAAAAGTTCCTTGAAGCAAATTGTGAAAAACACCTACTGGCAACTCAGGGGAGGGAATGCAGCAGGGCGTCTCCACCAAATACAGAGCACCCTGACGCACAGTTAGAATATAGCTAAAGGGACATAATGAACAGAGAGTCGGGCCGGAGCTCAGTGGCGGAGGCCTTCTTTGCGCGCAGAAGCGCCGAGGATGAATCCACGCCCTCTCCAGTTATAGCTGGTGACAGGAAATACGTCTCTCTGCCCGGGACCCTGGAGAGTCACTGCCAGTCAGAGGAGATAAGAAATGCCGGGCTAGATAGACCAAGCGCCTGGCCTGGCACAGCTTGCTATGGCGTGAGCAGGTTCTCGGGTCCAAGCAACACACAAGAGCATAGCAGCTCACCAGGTAGACCAGCACACACATGTGCTCCTTGGGCAGCCAATGGAAGAGATCTGCAGGGTTGCTGGGGAGAATCTCGTCATCGTGGAGGGTCGAGATGGTCTGGATACACTGCTGAAGCTGCTTCAGGCATGGCTTGACACTCTTCACCTGAGGAAAGGAAGAGCTGCCTCAGAAAAGAACCAGAGAGCCCAAGTAGAAGTCAGAACACTCCCGCTGCCAACCTAAGTGTACTGGGGGGCAGCGGTGGCGGGAGAATGCTCTCCTCCGCCCTTTCCCAGCTGTCTTCTCCCTTCTTTCTTCCTCAAGTATCATGGCACTACTGGTGCAACTCGCCACAGGTGAGATTGCGACCTGGTTGTGGTCCAATGGTCGAGCAGGTTTCTAACCATTCGATACATTTCCCATCTGTCTATCCCTGCAACAGCCTGGCAGATAGCTGAGGCTGGCATACAGAGGTTCACGCGAGGCCCGCCTCCAACTTGAACGGGAGACTCATCCCAAAGTTCTACCCACCGGTCCATTCTATCCATCAGCACACGGGTCACGGATGTTTTCAAGTACAACAGGAGGAGAGCCCTGCTGGAGCAAACCAAAGGCCTAACTAATCCAGCATTCTCTTCCCACAGTGGCCAACCAGGTGCCTATGGGAAACCCACAACAGAACATGAAAGCAACAGCACCTCCTACCTGTATCCCCTAGAAACTGGTACACGGACGCATACTGCCTCTGACACGGGAATGAATATAGAGCCATCAGGACTGGCAACCATTGATAGCCTTATCCTCCTCGATGAATTTGTCTAATCCCCCTTTAAAGCCATCTGAGTTGGCAGCTACCACTACGTTACGGCGAGTCAACTCCATATTTTTCAGGGGGATACTAGAGAGTAGTTTGGGATAAGTGTATTTTTCTTCACAAGCCAACCTCCACACACACACACACACACACACACACACACACACACACCATCGCTCTGTGTTCAGGCTCAATAAATTGGAACCATGTAGCAGCAAGGGCTTTATGGTTATACTCATAACTTTACATGTGCACTGCACATGAATATTTTTTTTTAAAGATAAAACAGAAAGGATGGAATGTCCGTTTCTTACAACTTGAAAACATATTTTTTTCCCTGATAAGAGAAACTGTGGGCAGTCATTTTTCTACCATAACTTCAAAAACAGGGGACTTTGGGCGGGACCCCAAGAGCCAGTGAAAATTAGATCCATCCTGCAGGTTGCCAGCGGGGCCCCAAGTTTAAATTATATGGATCTTTTCCCAAACGGCAATGCACGGGAACTCCCGGGGCCTAACCACGTCCACTGACCTGACCAGCGTCCAGGTAATGCGTCACCTGTAGCACCAAGAAGAACACCCGCAGCGACTCCTTCTGGATGGGATTTCCCTGCCAGTTCTCGACTATCTGCCCACAGAGCGTCAGCAGCGGGTGCACCTCTTGCAGCTTCCTCTCCATGAGGAGCAACTGTCAGGAAGAGAGGAGAAAAAGAAGAGCAAGGGTTGAGGGTCAGAAAAGTGTAGAACGCCTCAACTGAAGCCCCAGAGGAGTTTTCCCTTGGATTAGTCTTATGTGGTTGTACTTGACTTCCCTGTTTAAAGGGAGCAGGGAGGCGAGCTGTGCACCACACTCCCACATGGCCCATTCATCCATTTTTTTTAACCCGGGTTAGAAATCAAGAATAGCCACCCTTTGTGCCAGCTACAGCAGCAACAGAAGTGGTGCTACGGACACGAGGGAAACAAAACAGCCCCAGCTGAGACATAACCTGGGAGGGGAGGGAAAAGAAACCAAGACGCTCAAGTATGGCAAAATTGAAGGTCATTCTTACTGCGGCGGCGGGCAGGGTGGATTGATTTAAATTAAGGCGTTTTAAATCGCCAAGAAGGTTGATTTAAATCGAATTTCCCACTGAAAACTTTTTCAAAATATTTCTTGAACAATGGTGCAAATCTGACCATTGAGCCATGTTAATTAAAAACTGAATCAGGCATTATTCACTTTCATTCTTACAAGGGGGCTTTGCACCTCTTTGTCCCACCGCCGTATACATTTTACACGCATTCCTTTTTACCTATAGAGGGGACGTCTTTAAAATATTCCCATCTAGGGTCTTTTTTTACTGTCAGCACTCATGGCCATTTGAGATTAGCAGCTCAATCCTATACCTGTCTCCTCATAAATAAGTTCCACTGAGTTTAATGGGGCTGACTCCTAGGTAGAGGATTGCAGCTTTAGTATGAGAAGATAGGAAGATGCACACTGGACAATAATGTCTTCTCTTTTTCTTTCCAGTGCTGCTCCTTTCTGCTTCACTGTCCTGACCCAGCTTTGCCCTCCCCACAAAAGGGAGCAAACAAAAACAAAATGCCCATTACTGATAGGTCAAAGCAAGGCTTGATAGTTACTGGGCTGAATAAAGTCCAATATAAATTTGTAAAAATCCATTAAAAAAAAAAAAGAGCAGTGATTTTTATCCACCCTGCTATATTGTCTTTCTGTCTTAACTCCCTCCTCTACTGTGCTTGGCCCAACTCCGCCACCCCGTAAGCACAGAACAACAAAGCTATGTAGCCTGTGTCCTTGGACATGTGATTTTAGTCAGAGAAACGGAAAGCCCAGAATTTTCAAGAAGCAAACGCTGTTAGTTCGGCTGGACAAAGCCATTTTTTCGTGAGACGAAAAACTGGGATTAATGTCAAAGTTTGATTGGTATGTAATTTCATTTTTATGAGACCGTAAGTGTAGGTTTAGGTTAGAGAGAAATTTAGTATTTTATTCGTGATTTTTTAAAAAATAAAACAATGATTTAATAATTTTAAAAATTCAATTTAAATGGGGAAAAATCCTATTGATCCTCAATTTTTATCCACCCTGGTGGGGGAGGGAGGAGCGGGAGTCACCTTGTAGCCCCAGCAACCAGTGAAGCAGGAATAGCCCCAAAGGTATGTAAAAAGTCCAATGCATTTTAAGTCCCAAATTCAGGGAGTTTGAGAACTGCTACAAGAAAAGCAAGTTTCCTTTTTCCCTCCTGGAGTTTTGAAAGCTTGCACTCCTTGTAGGAGAGTCTTGGCATTTCTCAAAGCAGAACCTAGTGGAGCTGAAACACACTGGATACTTAAAAGATACGTTGCATTAAAGGTTCAACTGATCACGGGCACATTTTTCGATGACGTTTGGCTTAATGCGAACCTCGGTTTCTGCTGTTTTACCGGAGGTCAGCCACGGGTCCAGAATACCACCAACGGGAGCCCCTGCACACCCTTGCTGTACATTAATAAACAGAACAAACCCCGACTGCAGGCTTACAGTCTAACAAGCACTGCATTTTTAATCAGTTCATCCGAAAGTGCACACAACTTACCATGCCTTTACTTAGGAGGAACAGTGCCCTGAAAGAAAAAAAACAAACCACAGTAAGATTCGAACACACAGTAGAGATCAAGCAGAAGTACAGCACAATCCCAGTGACCCTCCTAACGCCTCCGATACCTTTATTTGAACCCGCTGAGAAGAGAAAGTGGAGCTTGGTCCTTGCTGCAACAAGGGACCTGTCATTCTATGAGATGCAAACCTCGCATGGTTCGACAAGCTCCGCAGATCACCACAGAACACATTCCAGAACCTTCTGCCGCCCTTCCCTGTACAGTACATCCAAAGAACAACCCTGTGGCTTACGCTGGCTCAGCTTGTCTGAGCATGGAAAGCTAAACAGGGTCAAGCCTGGTTATTACTTGGATGGGAGACCCCTCCTCTAGTTTCCTGCATTGAGCAGGGGGTTGGACTCGATAGCCTTGTAGGCTCCTTCCAACTCTATGATCTATGAAATCTATGTCTATGAAACAACATGTCGCCTACCTTGTGTATTCCGACCCTACCACACGGGCATATTCTGCTCCGACCCCTAGAAGGTCACAGGCTGACACCAAATCTTTTTCAAGCGTGTGGAGTTGCTAATTGGGAAAACACACACAGTGACAATTTAAAGCAACATTCTACCTTTCAAAGCTAGCCTTACAGCTGACCGTGGGATCAAGTGTCCTGCTACAAAGTAGCCAATTGGCTACAACCTTCCACTTAAGGGCGCAATGCTATGCAAGTTTAGACAGAAAAAAGGCCTACAACTCCTATGCTGGCTGGGGCACGCTGCGAGTTGTAGGCCTTTTTTCTGTCTAAATTTGCATAGGATTGCACCCTTAAGCTTGTATACATTTCCAGCGCAAGGGAGGCTTAATAGGCAACTTGCATACCAAAAAGCATCTGGTTCAGATGCCTATCACAAGATACAGCAATGTAAACAGAACCTTCCAAATCTCATATTTTTCTTGTTGAAGCAAGGTAATAAATCTCAGGGTTGAGAAGACGTGAAATTATGCCACAGGCAGCACTGGCACCTCAAGGCAACTGATCACTGCTGAAGTCTAGCTTCACCAAGAAACGCCCCACTTAAATCCCCTCCCTCCATTATGTACAGCCAAGCTTGTAAACCACCAATGCCCACCCACTGGTGGGCCACCCAGCCGATTGCAGCCAGTTAGAACAGGCAGGGATCCTTTACAAAAGGCAATTCTTTCGGCCCACAAATAACTAATGGAAGCCAAGACGGGAAAAGGCAGACTGGGTAAAAATGCTTGTGGACTAGTAACCTGGGCAAGCAGACTTATTTGCAAGGATGGTTGCAACCTTATCTCCCTGCCCTTCGAGGATCACTTTCTTGTGGCGTTACCATGCCATCGTGGATGGGCTTCCCATCTCAAGGCCTGCTCCACACAGCATTTGACAGAGCAGGCTCTGTGTATGCTTCCTTGCAGTCTGCAGCTGCTCTAGATTCTTACCACCGCCACCCCACCCCCCCGCTCAGCCTCATAACACATTTCCCACAGGACTTTAACCCATCTCAGAGAATGTCCAAACCGAACTTACTGCAAGCTGGAAAAGGAGGCGGCAATGCCAGTAGGGAGTCTGCTGCGAGATCTGGATGGCTTTACGCAGCAGTGGCTTTGCTGTATCGACAGAGTTCTGAAAGGAAAGGGATCAACAAGGATCAACTCCTGCAAACAGAAGTGGGGGCGGGGGGAGAACTCCCGTGCTGACAGAAAAGAGCGGAACCAACAGGAAGAAGTCAGGCACAAATAAGCAAGTGGGCGGACGTAGGTAAAAACTCTTAGTTCACGCATATTTTGGTCCCAAGTCCTACAAAACAATGGCATTAAAACAAAACCCACATGGGAAGCATAATCTTCTCCACTTACCTCTTGACAATACAGTTCAGACAGGAGGCTGGCGGCTTCAAATTTGACATCTTCAAACTGCGGAATCTAGCAGCATCCAAGTTAAGCTAATACACTAAAAAAATTCTGTTGGCCAGTTGAATTAGAACTATAAGGTCTTATAGAGTTGGAACAGACCTTGGCAGTAATCCCGTCTAAGCCCCCAATCAATGCAGGATCTGCAACGTAGGATGTAACTACAGCACCCCTCAGAGACAGCTGCCTAGCTTCTGCTTAAAAACTTCCAGCAAAGGAGGACTTACGCCCTGAGAAAATATTTAGGTGGTACCCAAAGCAAATGGAAGACTGTCACTTCTCTAAATGTTGATTAACAAAAGCACAATATGAGATCAATGGGGCTTGATAACATTTTGTTCATGCTTAGCTGTGCCGGGTTAAATATTCAAACAATCTAGGGGGAAAGTTTCACATGTAATGATCCCAGTTTTCATGAGATCAGAAAAAAGGATACTTGCTGCGATATCAGCCACTGTAAAAGAAACAGAGAAAAATGAGAAAATTCCTGACGTCAACAAAAATGGAGCTCACAACTTAGCCTTAATCACCCTCTCAAGATTCCCACTCTCCGTGTTCCTTGAAAGTCTACTTTCATCTTTCCCGCACCTCCCAAATGCCTCAGTTCCTTCTTGGAATGTCCCTACACCTACTTCAGACTAACGGGCTGTAACTCTATGGTAGAGCACGTACTTTGCAAAAAAAGGTCCCACATTCAATCACCGGCATTTCCAGATAGGGCTGGAAAACACTCCTGAAACTCTAGAGAGCAACTGCCAACCAGTGTAGACCATGGGCAGCATGCGGGCAATATGTGGCCTGCCAGCCACCCCACCTACTCCCCTCCCAGCGACCTAGTTTTCCCCACTGTTCCCTTATCAGCTGCTTGGTGGGAAAGAGCCAAGGTAGCCTGATGTGTTTAGGGCTGGCCCTGCCCATTGCTGGCATGCAGGGCTCTGGACAGTTACGCATAACAGATCACAGCCCACAGGTGGAAAAAGGCTCCTACTGAATTGCACCCTTCTGCCTTAATGCTTTCCCAGAATGCTCTCTTTCTTGCCTCCTCTCTCCCTGGCTCTTTTTATGCTGTCTGCCATACCAAGACACTCACTTCAGTCCTTTGCCCCACAGGCTTGTTCTCCTCATCCTCTCTTTCTATTCTATCCTATGCACATCTGTTTCATCATCTCCACAGCGGGGCCTCTTCTCTACACCTGCCACCTTCTCTTTCGGCTCATGGTACAGCACACCATTGCCTCAAGAGTGGTGTGCTCTAGAGCAGTGTTCTCCAACCTTGGGTCCCCAGATGTTTTTGGCCTACAACTCCCAGCATGCCCCAGCCAGCTAGAACACTCCATGCAGATTATCGTGTGTGTTTGTGTGCATATTTGTAGCAAAGGACATTATGTAGGCTAAGCTTTTTTCCTTGAATGCTTACTTGTAACAATGTAAAAGAAAAGAGAATTGCATGGGAGTGAGCGAGCTGCCTCCCGCCTGCTCGCCACTTCCACTTTCAATTAGCAACCCAGGAATGGACCCAGAAACAATGGGTGATTGCTGGGTTAACTCTGGGTTGCCTAACCCCTAAACAACCCAGAACGCTGGGTTCAAACGTCACAAAACCCAGGAATCTGGGTTGTTGATTGAAAGTGGAAGAACCAGCACACTCACAAGCGGGTGCTCACAAACAATCCATGGTTTGTTAACCATGGGTTGTTTGATTGTCCAAACCAGGTCAATGAGTTAAGATTTCTTCCTTCTCTCTTTCTTAATAGCAAACTCAGGTGGTGATGGGACTGTAGCCAAAACACAACCGAGAAACAAGGAGGTATCAGCATGCCCCCCTCCCCCCACACACACAGAGGACAAGGAGAACCAGTCATGGTTATCCAGAATTTTTTTTATCTGGAGAGAATGCAGTTCTTGCTTGAACGTGTGCATGCAGAGGGATGTGTGTGTATATTTAAAAGATTTAAATCCTTCTTTTTTCTAGTCCCAAGCTGGCGCATTTCCATGTGTTTGTACTCACATATATATAAAATACAGATGTGTCTGTGTCTACTGTCTATGTATGTAAACTGTTTTCATATTATGTACAGTACTGTATTTTTAACATTTTAATCTCTGCAAACCACCCAGAGCGCTTTGGCTATTGGGTGGTACAGAAATGTAATTAAGTGAAACGAATGTGCGTGTACAAAATCTGCATGCCATTGTTGTGGCTCAAGAGAGAATTCCTCTTACATGCTCCTCCCAAAGTTGCTTGTGTATCGCATACATACACTGTACACACATTATGTCTATATCTACATATACACACACATATATACGTACGCGTATATGTAAGTCCATACCAATTATACCAGGGATGCAAAACATGCCCAGATACCACTATGATATAGCTACCCCAGAAAGTCCAAGAGGAGGAAGTGATGGCAGCTAACACAGAAAGTACAGGGCCATGTCCAAAAGGAGATGTAAGATGTATGACCATCAGTGATTATCAAGCCTTCCACCCCAAAATGGGAGACTCCAATTTGAGATGGTGCCAAAGCATGGAGGATTAGTCTGTGCACTGAACGGGCAAGAGAAGGATGGGGAAGGAGGGAACGTGGCCCCTAGCAGCACAGCTAAGCCGCCCACATAGTATCCCTGAACATGTATCTCCAACGAGCCTCCGTTCTCCATTCTTGTTGGCCACCCCTCAGGCTGCAGAGGGCATCATCTACGCCAGTCTTCCTAAACCTCGTACTTTCCTCTAGATGCTTTGGACTACAACTAACAGCATTCCTGTGCATGGGCTGTGCTGGCTGGGGCTGATGAGAGGTGAAGTCCAAAATATTTGGAGACACCCACCCACCCCCCAGCTTTGGGCAAGGCTGCTCTACATCCAAACTCTGAAGACATGACACAAAAGGAAAAAGGGGTGGGGAGGGAAGAGGAAAAGATTGTTCTCCATTATTTGAACTTATTCAAAGTACAGCACTATCTGAAGTCCTTCACCACCACCATTTGTGGACAATTTGGCTTGCCCTCCTACCCAAGATGTAGCAGCCTGCTCCAAGGGAGACCACAGCAGAGTGCCTGCCTTGCATGCAGGTCTCAGGTTCAATCCCCAGCACCTCAAAATTATCAGGTGGCCAGTGATGGGGAAAACCTCTCTCTCTGCCTTGCACTCCAAAGCAGCCTTTCCCAACCTGGTGCCCCCAGATGTTTTGGACTATAACTCCCAGCATTCTTGCGTATGGGCCATGAATGTCTTTAAGTCAAATTTGTATGTAAGACGGAACAGCAGTGTTCTATACGTTAAAATCGGCATTTACACAAGTTGTGTAAATTACGCAAATTGCGTAGTATACTACGCTATGTACTCTACGTAAACGACGTAGTGCCAGGGAACCCAGAAGTCCATTCTTAAGCATGGGTTGTCTGTAAGTCAGACGTTCTTAACTCGGGGACTGCCTGTATTTCCAACATGCCTCCATTCTTCTTGGCCATCCCTCCAGCTCCAGAGGGCATCATCTACGCCAGCCTTCTGAAACCTTGCACTTTGCTCCAGATGCGTTGGACTGCAACTCCCAGCATTCCTGCACATGGGCTGTGCTCGCTGAGGCTGATGGGAGTTGGAATCCAAACTATTTGGAGACACACACCCCTCCGCTTGGGGCAAGGCTGCTCTACATACATACACACAATTGAGGGCCTGGAGACCCCCCTTCTCCCCCCCATGCCCCAGGGCACACCGCCTTCTCAATCCAAGTGAGATGATCGCCAAAGCATGGCATGGAAAATGAGTCTGCGCATTCAGTGAGCAAGATAAGGATTGGGAATGAGTGACTGTGGCTCCCCACAGCACAGTGAAGCGAACGAAATAGTCTCCAACATGCCTCCATTCTTCTTGGCCGTCCCTCTGGTTCCAGAGAGCATAATCTAGACCACTCTGCTGAAACCTCGTGCTTTCCTCCATTTGCTTTGGACTACATCTTCCGGCATTCCTCCACGTGGGCTGTGCTTGCTAAGGCTGATGGGAGCTGAAATCCAAAACATTTGGAGACCCCCCTCCAGCTGTGGGCAAGGCTGCTCTGCATGCACACACACTTGACGGCCTGGAGACCCCCCCCTCTCTTGAGCACACACCCCAATGGGGCGCACCGCCTTCTCAATCCAAGTGAGATGGTGCCAAAGCACGGAGAATGTGTCTGCACATCCAATGGGCAAGATAAAGATGGGGAAGGAGAGGCTGCCAAGATAGTCTCCAACAGGCCTCCATTCTCTATGACCTTCATGGCCATCACCTACCCCAGGCTGCTGAAACCTGGCACTTTCCTGCAGAGGCTTTGGACCACATCTCCCAGCGGGCTGATAGGAGTTGTAGTCTAAAGTATTTGGAGCAGCCCCCGCCCCCAGCACGTCCGCGCGCGCACACACCCACACACCCCGCCAGGTTGGGGCAAGGCTGCTCTGCCTACACATACACATACACATACACACGGCGTCCCGGAGAGAGACACCCCCCCCCCCAGCGGGGACGCACCGCCTTCTCGAGGTGCCCGCGGGCCTGCTCCCCGTTGCGCGTGTGGTGGTAGAGGACGGAGCCGAGCTGCAGGTGGGTGCGGGCCTCGACGCGCGCGGGCGGCTTGCGGGGCAGCACGGCCTGCAGGCAGTGGACGCAGAGCCGCACCTTGGGCGGGCTGGACGTGCGGAAGTGCTCGGCCAAGCCCAGCAGCGCCACGTACCACGACTCCGAGGCCCCCGGGGACGCCCCCGCCGCCCCGCCGCCGCCGCCGCCCGAGGACGACGACGACGACGAGCCGGCGGAGCCGCTGCCGCCGCCGCCCCCGGGGGTGGCCTCGGCCGCGCCGGAGCCGCCCGCCTGCTGCGCCGCCCCGGTGCTGCCTCCCGCCGGCTGCGACGCCGGAGGCTGAGGCGCCGCCGCGGAGGCCGACGATGAGGCGGAGGCCGCCGCCGCCGCGGAGGCCGACGAGGAGGCGGCGGCGGCGGCGGCCGAGGAAGCCGTGGGCGTCGTCGTGGAGGAGGACGAAGCCGCCGCCGCCGTTGTTGCAGTTGCGCCTCCCGAAGCTCCGACGGCAGCCATCTTAGACTTTTTACCTCAGACGGGAAAAATATGAACGGGAGCGGCCAATGCGCACGCGCGGGCGGCGCGAGGGCCCACGGGAAAGCGAGTGCTGGACTGGGAATGAACGGGCCGAGGAGGCCCGCGGAGGGGCACTGGCAGCGCAAGCTCCCATGGGAAAGCGAGTCCTGGACAGGAACGGGAAGGCGTAGGGACCCCTGAGAAAGCGAGTCCTCGACAGGAAATGAACGGGAAGAGGAGGCCCTGGGGAGCGGCACTGCGCTGGCGCAAGGGTCCATGGGAAAGCGAGTCCTTAAAAAAATGAAAGGGCATTGCGTACGGGCGGGCGGCGCAATTTTCCATGGGAAAGCGACCTCAAAAAAAAAAAAAAAAGGAACGGGAGTAGCACTGCGCACGCGCCATCGGCGCGAGTGCCATGGGAAAGCGAGTCCTTGGCAGGAAGCTTGCGGATGGATAAGGCGCGCTTAGACAAAGAACTCCCGCCCTCGGGTAGACAATATCTCCTCCTTTTATCCCGGAAGACAATCTTACTCGGTCACGAGTGATCGCCTGATGATGATGATCTCCGCCAACAGGAAAATTAGGAGTACTCGCGATATTTCATTTCCTCTTCCAGATCCGCTTTGTTTGTTTTTATTAAGGGTTTTTTTTTAACCCTTGAGGTGGTTCCGATCTTAAAGGCAGCCTAAAAATAATATTAAACAAACAAATAAATATGATTTATCTAAATAGCCAAAACAAAAAATAACAGTCGTGCCTGTGTTTTAGCAAAAGTGGATTTTTTAAGCATTTGTCTTTTATTTTTTAAGTAACAACAATGATGATGATGATGATAATAATATTTTTTTATTTATCTGAAATATTTTTATGACGCTCCTCAGCCAAAGAGGCTCCCAGAGCGGCTTACATATACAATAAACAAGGCAGTCCTTGCCCGCAGGCTTACAATCTAAAACTGTTCTCCAACCTTGGGTGGGAGTTGTAGGCCAAAAACATCTGGGGACCCAAGGTTGGAGAACACTGATCTAAAAAGACAGACACACAAAATGCATTGACCTGGGAGTAAGTGCCACTAAACTCAATCATCATCATCAGGCGATCACTCGTGACCGAGTAAGATTGTCTTCCGGGATAAAAGGAGGAAATTCTAAAGAAGATTGTGTAGACTCTAGCGATGGGTCCGTAAGTGACTGTGGAGGCCAATTCTAGATCCACACAGCTTCCCACAGTGAGGACACAGGTTACCAGATAGAAGATGGTCCTGTAAAGGATTCATTTGACGTGCTTTATACATGCAAAGGATTGCGCCATGAAAATTGCCTGAAAGTAATTTTGGGGCATGTTTGATTGGTCATAATATTGCAGGGCCATGGATTTTAGAACTGTAAAAAAAGAAAAAAGAAGGGGGAAAAGAATAGCCCAACCCAGGCATGCCTTCTCAGAAGTAAATCCCACTAATTTTATGAGGGGTCCAGATGTCTTATTATTTATTTATTATATTTATACCCTGCCTTTTTTCCTGCAAGGAACCCAAGGCGGCTTACATAATCCTCTCCATTTTCTCCTCACAACAACCCTGTGAGGTAGGTTAGACTGAGAGTCACTGACTGGCCCAAAGTCACCCAGTGAGTTTTATGGCTGAGTGGGGACTAGAACCCGGATCTCCTGAGTCCCAGTCCAACCCTCTCACCACTACATTTCTGTATAGGATTCTACTCTAACCCTTATTTATTATGAATATGAAATGGGCATCTCATTGTCCAGAACAGTGAGTGCTATAAACTATAAATTTACTCCCAGTGATACTAATAATAACAAATAATACAATCATTATTTCCTTGGGGTTATAAAGCAAGATGGAAGCATTGTACCTAATTAAACGGGGCTAGAGCAACTCTCCCATGAGGAAAGGTTACAACATCTGATCTGGGATTGCTTAGCTTAGAAACAAGGGAAGTAAGGGGATTTCATAGATTTTAAAATTTCATAGATATTAAAACTAGAGTTGGAAGGAGCCTACAAGGCTATCGAATCCAACCCCCTGCTCAATGCAGGAAACTAGAGGAGGGGTCTCCCATCCAAGTAATAACCAGGCCTGACCCTGCTTAGCTTTCCACGCTCAGGCAAGCTGAGCCAGCGTAAGCCACAGGGAGACATGACAGAGGTGGAGAAAGTGGACAGGGAGACATTTTTCTCCCTCTCTCATAATTCTAGAACCCAAATGGGGACATCCCATGAAGCTGATTGGTGAGAGATCCAGCAGAGATAGAAGGAAGGACTTCTTCACACAGCTCAGAGTTAAACTATGGAATTCACTTGCACAAGATGTAGTGATGGCCACCAGTTTGGAGGGCTTTAAAAGGGGACTGGACAAATTCATGGAGGAGAAGGCTATCAAGGGCAACTAGTCCTGATTGGCTATACGCTACTTCCAGTATCAGAGGCAGTGTGCCTATGTATGCCAGGTGTTGGGGAACATGGGTGGGAGGGTGCTGTTGCACTCGTGTCCTGCTTGTGGACTTCCTGCGGGCAGCTGTTTGGCCACTGTATGAACAGAATGCTGGACTAGATGGACCCTTGGCCTGATCCAGCAAGGCTGCTCTTAGGTTCTTATGCTGGGAGTTGTAGAACTTTTTTCTCTCTCTAAGACTGCAAACTGATACCCATTTCCAGGGATGTTGAAGAGTCCTTGGTCTCGAGTCACGAGTCGAGTCACGAGTCTTTGGACCCGAGTCTCGAGTCCGAGTCCTTGGTCCAAAATGGTGACTCACGAGTCACGAGTCCTGAGTCACTCCCAAAACTGACTCCACGAGTCCCTATTAAAATCAATGGGGTTTCCCCCCAACAAAATAAGGCTACTTCAGATGTGTGGCTTAAATAAATTCTAGGCACAAGTGTGCCTTTTTATTTCAAAACTCTGCAACTGATTTTGGCAAGAACAGACCAGGCAGACAAACCCAAAATAACCAGGCAGGCAGAGGAGGCAGGGAACCCCAAACAGGCAGGCAGAGGCAGCCAAACCCAAAATGTTTGACCCTAACCCAAACCCCCCACAACAACACATCAATCAAAATAAATCTCAACACATCGTTGGGGCTGCGCTCCTGGTAGCTGTCCATAGTGGCCTGAGCAGCGGCGCGCCTCGCTTCCATGCGCTCTTCACCGGTGATCGCGCTCCTTCTGGCACAGCCAGAAGACTCGTCAACAGCCCAGGGATGTTGACTGAGTCCTTGGTCTCGAGTCCCGAGTCGAGTCTCGAGTCCCATTAAAAATATTGGGACTTGAGTCCGAGTCGAGTCAGAGGGGGGACTCAGTCCGACTCACGAGTCGAGTCCTCGAGTCCGAGTCCCCATCCCTGCCCATTTCCCTGGAAGTAAGCCCCATCTGAACTGAGTAGATCGTTATAGGATTGCACTGTAAACATGCATAGGATTGCGCCCTCATTGGCTATTAGTAAACAATGATTACTACCCATAATTAATACTATTATTATTATTATTATTATTATTATTATTATTATTATTATTATTATTATTATTAATAATAATAATAATAATAGGTATAGTATAATATACTAATAGTAATTATTTTACAAGTAATTAATTGTGTAAGCCATTTGGGGATTTTTTTATTTGAAAGGCGAGGTGCACATTTCAAAATACTGTATACCATAATAATTTCTAATATTATAAATAATTCCCCCCCTCCTCCCTCCCCTTTGACTCATGGGAAATGTAGTTCCCCAGTGGTCAACATGGACTCATCTGGATACCCAGAGTCGAAGGGGCGTAGCGGGCTGAAGTCTCGGCGCGCGGTCTTAGCAAGCCTCGCGAGAACGGCTGTGCCGTCTCCCTTTCCGCGCGGCGCTTGACGGGAATCGTAGTCCCTCTCCCTTCTCCCCGAGATGCCCCCTACGCGACAAACAGGCATTCAAACCACCACGCAACAACCAAAACGACTTAGAGGCTCTGAGGCTGGAACAGAGTAGAATCCCCTTCTTTTGGACTATAACCCCCTCTCAGAAGCCATATTCCTAAAGCAAGGACTACGATTCCCAGCATCCCTTTCCCTAGGGCGGCCATCTCTCCGCCCCCACAATGCACCGCGCCGCCCCTTGTCCATCACTACGTTAACGCAGCGGGGAAGGCAGGCATGCGCGCGGTGCATTGTGGGACAAGGGATAGGTGGGGACATCCTTAGAGCCATGGAGAGCAACAAGGATGCGCCAGGTGAGTCTCTCTGCCCCCTCTAGCCCCTCCCAGATCCAGCCAGGTAAGTTCCTCCTTTCTTCCCCCCTTTTCCCCCAAAGGTTTGGCCCAGCTCCATATATTGGCAGCCCCCTATTTAAAAAAATAAAATCAAAGCCCTCTCCTCTCAGGCCTGTGGCTTACGCTGGCTCAGCTTGTCTTGAACGTGGAAAGCTAAGCAGGGTCAGGCCTGGTTATTACTTGGATGGGAGACCCCTCCTCTAGTTTCCTGCATTGAGCAGGGGGTCGGACTCGATGGCCTTGTAGGCCCCTTCCAACTCTATGATCTATGAAATACATGAAATCTCTCTTTGCTGGGCCTTAGAGACCTTTTTCCTATACATTGTTTTCCTTGCCTCAGATTTAGAGCAAAACATAGTATTCTATGGGATATTTGTTTTTAGTTGTGTGTGTGCATATTTATTGTGTTGTGTTTGTTTATTTCTCAGTCTTTGTAAACCGCTGACGTCTAAAGATGTCAGAGCAGCGTGCGCCAACCGTAGGAACGTAAACATAAAAGGCTAGTACATAGAACAGGGGTGGGCAGAAGGTAGTTCTGGACTGACTGATAGATCTGTCACCCAGTGAGCTTCATGGCCGAATGGGGAATAGAACCCGGGTCTCCCTGACACTCCAACCACTACTCCGCATTGGCTCACAATATATCCCCCCTTTTTTCCCTTTTGCAAGGAGCCCAAGGTGGTGTATGTGATCCTCCTCCTCTCCATTTTATCCTCACAACAACCCTGTGAAGTAGCTTAGACTACACCAAACTGGCTATTGTTAGACGACGTGGAGTCAGAAATCCTTGCTGATCTAGTTTAACAATAGCCAGCGTGGCGTAGTGGTTAGAGTGTTGGACTGGGACTCAGGAGATCTGGGTTCTAGTCTCCCCTCAGCCAGGAAGCTCACTGTGTGACTTTGGACTGGTCACTGACTCTCAGCCTAACCTACCTCACAGGGTTGTTGTGAGGATAAAATGGAGAGCAGGAGGACCGTGTAAATCGGCTTGGGCTCCTTGCAAGGAGGAAAAAGGCGGGGCAGAAATGTAATAATGTGGAGAAAGGGGGGCTGGCTGGCTCTGCCAACCCACCCTTTCTTCCCAAGACCCCAGAGATCCCAAGGTGCCAGCCTGCCAGCCTTAGCTCTGCAGTCTTGACCTGATTCTCTCAGGGACTTGCCCTTGTCTATACCCTGGATTTAGTGCTGAACCATAGAGCAATCACACACGCCATGTGGGGTAAAACCAAGAAGGTTTATTCAGGTAAACAGATTACAACAAAAGGTGGGAAATGAGGGAAGGAGAAAGGTAGGGAGACACTTTGGTATACACAGTAGAGCTGCAAAACAATAAAGCTGATTCCTTATATCTCTCCCAGGCACTTACTCTTTACCTGGGGGCCGGTTCTCTTCAGGGCTTCCTCAGCAAAGCCCTACCAGACGTGCAGGCCACCACACCCACCCTAAGGTCCGTCCGGGATGGGTGGCCCTCTTCGGGGCTTGCCTTAGCCACAGCCCTCATTTAGCTGATTTTACCAAGAGCCACCTGGGGCTAGATCCTGAGGCCAGTCCGAAGACCTGAACCTCAGCTCAGCTTGCTGCCCACTGCCACAGCTGGCAATATAGATTCTTCCCTCCCCTCCTCTTTTCAGTAGCTCAGCTGTCTTGAGGCAATCAGGATGAACTTCACCTGGCCCAGGCAGAGGGGAGGGGTGACTCATGACTAGTGGGCTTTAGAACATTTGCATTTTGCATATCAAAGGCTGCCTGTGAAGACATCAGCCTGTGAGGCGCCCTGGCCATCAGACAACTTATGCACATTTGGGGCCATCACATTTGGGACCACCTGGTCTACACAAGAAGAGGGGTGTGTGTGTGTGTGTGTAGGAAACCCCAGAGACTCCTTTCTTCACAAATAAATAAATAAATAAATAAACAATAGGAATAATCTAAAAGCCTTCCCTCCCCCAAATTTGGTCTGCTGAAGTGAAGGTAGTTTGGGGTAACCCGGAGTGAATATTTGCATGGAAGGACTGTGAGCTTTGTTCAGTTCTGCTACACTGAACAAATTCCTTGGCTTATAACTCTTTAATTCCAAGTGTGTGCATTTTGCACCGGGTTCCATTTGGTGTATCTTGTGCTTCTAGTAAAAAAAACACACCCCAAAGTAGATCCTGTAAGCTTGAAGTGTGCCCACCTCCAACATAGAATATATCATATCTATGTAAGATGGAAGGCTTGGGAAAGGCTTGCCTAAACAGATGGGTCTTCAGCATCTGCCTAAAAATAAAGTGTTGGCTCAAGTCTAATGTCCGGGGGGGGGGGGGAGAGGGGAGATTATTCCACATAGGCAGTATCCCTCTGTACACCAGTTGCTGGGGAACACAGGCAGGAGGGTGCTGTTGCACCCGTGTCCTGCTTGTGGGATCCTGTGGGCAGCTGGTTGGCCACTGTGTGAACAGAATGCTGGGCTAGATGGACCCTGGGTCTGATCCTTCATGGCTCTTCTTATATTCTTATGTAAGTGCGTGTAGGATTGCAGCCCTGGTTGATTTACTTGGGTAACTTTCCCCCTGAACACCTAGTACTCTATGTGTGGGGAATCCTTATTTTCACATTGGGCATCTGATCCCCCTTCTCCCTCCTCCCCTGAAATTTTGAAGTGGTGTAATCCAGCAGGAACTGACCTGTCCGTCTCTCCTTGCCTCCTCTTCTCTCCCCGACCAGGCAAAGCCAGCCGGTGGTTCGGCGTCACCATGCCCAAATCGGTGAAGACCAACGTCAACATTCTCCACCAGGAGAAGCTGATCGCCCAGAAGAAGCGAGAGATCGAGGCCAAGATGGAGCGGCAGGCCAAGCGGAACCACTTGGCCAGCCAGCAGGCCTCCCAGGCTAGCGAGTGCGTAGGAGCAAGGGCGGGGTGGTGTTACGTTATATCTGCCTTTCCTGATAGCAGGGGAGTGTAGGGCAAAACACCTATAATTTGGCCCCTTTTAAAAGTCTAAATTGCCCTTCTTCAACCTGGAGCCCTCCAGCTGGGTGGGACTAAAACTCCCATCATCCCCTTGCCAGCAGAGCTGGCAGGGAGATGATGGGAGTTGTGGTCCCACCCAGCTAGAGGAAAGGGTAGTCTAAATTGAGGAGGGGCTGCAGTAGTTTCTCCAGCAGTTCCTCAAGCTGCAGAAGGAGAAGATGGGAAGTGGTAAGTATTCTTTATGAAGAGCACTTTACCCTTCTTCATTTATTAATTATTGTTTGGTGGTGGTTGTTTTTTTTAAAAAAAGATGTATGCCCCATCTTTGTGCCCTAACAAGGTCTCCTAGGGAGACTTCCACTTAAAATTAAAAATTAAATAATGAAATCTAAAAGGATTGAAAAGACCAAAAAGACCCCTGAATTAAAACGCCAGACCTTGAGATCCATCCTGCGATGCCTTCTCGGTGGTGACCCCGCAGTGTTGGTGCATGTTCCTCAGTTTTAGGTGGTTCCTCTTCTTTTCTCTTTGGTGCTTAAGAGGTGAAAAGATAGCTACTGTTAAATATCTGAAGGGCTGCCTTCAGATGATGGATCTGATAGATGATGGAGCAGGGTTTTTTTCCCTTGATGTTCCAGAGCAGAGCTGGCGGGATGATGGGAGTTGTAGTCCCACCCATCTGGCGAGAAGGCTGGTCTGAATTGAGGAGGGACAGCAGTGGTAGGAAACGAAGGGCCCAGCTATTCCATTTTCCTGTTTTGAATGTGGAAGGTCCCTGGCATCTCCAGTCGAAAGGCTCAGCTGGCAGGTGATGGGAAGCATCCCTGCCTCAGCCCCAGGAGAGATGCTGCCAGCCAGAGCAGACCACACTGGCCGGATGTACAAATAGTCTTGACTTGGTGTGAGCAGTGACGTAGCGGAGCTGGGGCTGCCAGGGAGGCTGCACCGGGACTTTTATATTAGCAGGGTCACTGTAGTCATCTCCCCCCCCCCCTCCTCACAGTAGCTGGAGGGGAATGAATTTTCCCAGGAACAATATTGTGGAGGAAGCGGGGGCTGGCTGGCTGGCCCGCCACACCCCCACCCTTACCTACCCCAAAGGAACCAAGACCCCCAGAGATCTCAAGGTACCAGATTGCCAAGCCTCAGCTCCTTGCAACCCTACTTGAATCTCTGTTCAGGGACTCGCCTTTAATTCTGTAACCTGGATTTAGATACTGAACCAAGCAGAGCAATCCACAAACACCATGTGGGGTAAAAACCAAGACAAGGTTTATTCTGGTAGCATTTTACAACAAAAGGTGGGAAATGAGGGAAGCACACAAAATAAAGAGAGAGACACTTTAGCACACAGTAAAGCTGCAAAACAATAAAACCTGATTCTATCTCTCAGGCACACACCAGTTACCTGAGGGTCAGCCTTCTTCCTTCCAGGGTTAGATCCAGCACAGCCTCACTGCCCGATGGAGATTACCACATCTACCCGCAGGTCCGAGATGGGTAGACTCCAACAAGGCTTGCCTTTACTAGAGCCCTCAATCAGCTAGTTTCACCAGGAGCTACCTGGGGTCGGTTCCTGATTGCCCCCCCCCCCCCCGAAGGCTTGGGGCCTCTGCTTGGCCCGCCATTGCTCTACAGCAACCATGCGGGCCCAAAGACAAGACAAAAGACAAAGACACACAGGCTACACGTTGAGAAATAGCTCTTCCCCCCTCCCCCTTTCTGTAGCTTTCCTGTCTTCAGCCAATTAGATTGAACTTCACCTGGCCAGGCAGGGGGAGGGAGACTCATGAGTCGTGACTCATGGCTTACTGGGCCTGAACTACATTTGCATATGAAAGCCCTAGACCAGACTCTCAGGCGCCAAGAAAAAAGGAAATAGACATTTTAACACTTTAAGAGTGACCTCGGCTTCAATTTTAATTCAGAAAAAAACCCCACCTATGTTTAGCTATCCGAATTTGGGGAAACCTGCCTCCAGCAAAGTTCTCTGTTCACTGTCACTGCTACAACCCTTAACGTTCTTCCCCTCTTACCTTCCAGTGATGACAGCGGTGACGGCGAAAGCTCCGTTTCTAATAAATTTGCCAACGACGGGAGTTTTCTCCAGCAGTTCCTCAAGCTGCAGAAGGAGAAGATGGGAAGTGGTAAGTATTCTTCATGAAGAGCACTTTACCCTTCTCCCTCTATTATTGTTTGTTTGTTGATGTTTTCAAAAAGATTTACACCCCACCTTTGTGCCCTAATATGGTATCCTAGGGGGGGCTTACATTTAAAATTAAAAATGAAGTAATGAAATCTGAATGCATTAAAAAGACCACTGAATTAAAAAGGCCAGACCCTGAGATCCATCTTGGATGTCTTCTTGGTGGTGGCCCCACAGTGGTGGAACATGTTCCTCAGTTTAAAGTGGTTCCTCTTCTTTTCTCTTTGGCGCTTAAGAGGCGAAATGATAACTACTGTTAAATATCTGAAAGGCTGCCACATAGATGGTAGAGCAGTCTCCCCCCCCCCCCCCCCCGGTTCTTCCAGAGCAGCCTGGTGGCCTCCTGATATATCAGGCTACAAATCCCATCATTCCCTAGGAGAGAGAAATGAGCCCCGAATCAGTCTTGAGTTTTCAAAAATCTTCTGTAAAACTTAAAAGTTGCGGATTAGTAATCATTTATCATTGGCGTTTATGTCGGTGCTTAATTTTTCAAAGCAGTTGGGGTATTTATTTATCTAAATATCTCTGCCCTGCACTGTATCAATCGCTCTCCGGATAGGATACGGTCCGTGAAACAATTCAGGATAATGTGTATGTTAACTTGGTAATGGCGAGAGCCAGTGTGGCTTAGTGGTTAGAGTGCTGGACTGGGACTTGGGGGATCCGGGTTCTAGTCCCCACTCGGTCATGAAACCCACTGAGTGACTTTGGGCAGTCGCTGACTCTCAGCCTCACATATCTCACAGGGTTGTTGTGAGGATAAAATGGAGAGGAGGAGGAGGATTATGTAAGCCGCCTTTGGTTCCTTGCAAGAGTAGAATTGGTGGGATATAAATATAATAAAAAAATAATCCCCGACAACAGCACTGCAAGGGAGCTTCCTATGGCTGCCGTATTGCAGATGGGTAGACTGAGGCTGAGCAACTGTTGCTTGCCCAAGGCAGCCTGGTGAGGTCTGGGGAGGAATTTGAAGCCGCCCGTGTTCCTAGCCACCAGCTCACATAAACTGTCAGTAAATTACTCTGGCCGAGATATAAGCAGTAGTTGTTGACACAGTCCAAGGTTTAGAAGCCAAAATATCCATCCAAAATCAAAGGAAACCCGAACCAGTAGAGGAGCAGGCCAGAGAGTAGTCAAAAGTCGATCTGGGGCCAAAATACATGAATCTAGATCCAGGAGCTGGCAGGAGCGTCTTTGGCTGATCCGCAACAATTGCTTCCAGCGTCTGAAGTGCATTTGGGGCCTGTCTTTTAAGCAAGGGCTGATTGGAAAGTTAGCACGGCTGGGCCCAGCTGCAGATGACATGTGCCTGGCCCCTCTCCAAACACGCTCAGTCTCGGTCACACTACGTCTTCACTCCTCCACCCCACAGGTGCTTCCTCCAGTTCCGCCGAGACCTCTGCAGCAAACCCCCCAGCTGCCAGCGCTGTGAAGAAGCCCCCCCTGACTGGGAAACGCCCCAACCTGAGTGTCACCAGCATGCTGAACCAAGTCAAAAACTACACCCATTCGAAGCAAACGCCCGTCACCAATCGGCTCAGCGTTTTCCAGTCTCCAGACGAGGAGGAGGAGGAAGACTACGAGCAGTGGCTGGAGATCAAAAGTAAGTTCCCCTGGTGGCACGGCGGCTGTTTTCCTGTGGTGCCGTTGTGTGTCTGTGGAAGATAAGCCCTCCGCCCGGAGGAGCTTCCTGTGTTTAGTTTTTCGGGAAAAACAAACATTTGGGGCGCTATAAATATCATTTCATCTTGAAGCCGGCCTTTCCCAACCTGGGGCCGGCCCTCCATGCCAGCTGGGAATTATGGGGATTGTGGCTCCGCACATCTGGGGGCACCAGGTTCTGGAAGGCTTGTTTGAGCACTTAAACATCTACTGGGGATACAACGCCAAGCAGGAGAAGGGGTGGTGGAAGGAAGAGGGGGTGGAAACAAGAAAGTGCAGCCGTGTATTTATTTATTTATTATATTTATACCCCGCCTTTTTTCCTGCAAGGAACCCAAGGCGGCTTACACAATCCTCCTCTCCATTTTATCCTCACAACAACCTTGTGAGGTAGGTTAGGCTGAGAGTCAGAGGCTGGCCCAAAGTCACCCATGGCCGAGCGGGCCTGAGAAAGTGGACGGAGATATTTTTCTTCCTCTCTCATAATACTGGAACCCAAATGGGGTCACCCCATGAAGCTGATTGGTGGGAGATTCAGGACAGAGAAAAGGAAGTCCTTCTACACAGTGCAGAGTTGAACTACGGAACTCACTTCCGTACTTCCACAAGTCTGGAATTCATGTTCACTTCCACAGTTGGTGATGACCACCAACTTGGACAGCTTTAAAAGGGAATTGGACAAATTCATGGAGGAGGAGAAGGCTATCGATGGCTCCTAGTCCTGATTTATTTATTTATTTATTTATATTTGTTAATCGTCCATCTGGCCAGTCACCCTGGGCGGTGTACAATTAAAACAATACAATAAAACATGATAATTAAAACAGTATAAAAAATTCTTTTAAAATCTTAACCCACCCCATATTCCCGCCTGAAATACCAGGTTTTTAATGCGCGGCAGAAGCTCATCATGGAGGGGGCATGGCGAAGGTCACTAGGGAGGGAGTTCCATAACTTGGGGGCTGCCACAGAGAAGGCCCTCTTCCTAGTCCCCACCAGTCTGGCTGCTCTGGCGGATGGGATAAGGAGAAGGCTGTCTGTGGCAGATCTTGTTGAGCGGCCTACTTGATGTTGCTGGAGGCGCTCCTTGAGATAGACTGGGCCGGAGCCGTGTAGGGTTTTAAAGGTCAAAACCAACACCTTGAATTCAGCTTGGCAAGCAACTGGTAGCCAGTGCAACTCCTTAAGCACTGGTGTGATGTGATCATGCCAGCGGCTGCCCTTAATCAGGCGAGCCGCTGTGTTCTGTACCAGCTGAAGCTTCCGAACCGTCTTCCAGGGTAACCCCACGTAGAGCGCATTACAGTAGTCTAGACGAGAGGAGACCAAGGCATGTGTGGCGTAGTGGTGAGAGTGTTGGACCGGGACTCGGGAGATCCGGGTTCTAGTCCCCGCTCAGCCATGAAACTCACTGGGTGACTTTGGGCCAGTCACTGACTCTCAGCCTAACCTACCTCACAGGGTTGTTGTGAGGATAACATAGAGAGGAGGAGGATTATGTAAGCCGCCTTGGGTTCCTTGCAGGAAAAAAGGCGGGGTATAAATATAATAAATAAATAAATGAACCACTGATGGGAGCAGGTGATTAGGAAGGTAGGGGCGCAGCTGCCGTATCAGATGGAGTTGATACAGCGCCGCCCGGCTCACAGCCGCCACCTGAGCCTCCATGGACAGCTGGGAGTCTAGAATGACCCCCAAGCTGCCGACCTGGTCCTTCAGGGGTAGATGCACCCCATTCAGCACCAAGTCCGCATCCCCTAACCTCCCCTTGTCCCCCACCAGAAGTACTTCGGTCTTGTCAGGGTTCAGTTTCAACATGTTCCTTCCCATCCAGCCACCCACTGCCTCCAGGCACTTGGATTGGCTGTGTGCTACCTCCAGTATCAGAGGTAGTATGCCTATGGACACCAGTTGCTGGGGAACATGGGCAGGAGGGTGCTGTTGCACTCTTGTCCTGCTTGTGGGATCCCATGGGCAGCTGTTTGGCCACTGTGTGAACAGAATGCTGGAGTAGATGGACCTTGGTCTGATCTTGCGTGGCATTTCTTACGTTCTTAATACGCACAAAGGGTGAGCAACCACTGGCCATCCAGGTGTTGGACTTCAGCTAGCATAGTCAGTGGTCAGAGGTGATGGGAGTTGGGAGTCCAGCAAGATCTGGAGGAGTACCAGTTCCCCATCCCTGCGACAGAGTCAAAGCCCTGCCTCTGTGTTCATTTGTATTATTATTTCCTGTAGTGGTGGCAGCAGAACTAATGATGACTCTAATTACACTGAGAGCCAGTGTTGCCTAGTGGTTAGAGTGTTGGACTGGGACTCGGGAGATCCGGGTTCTAGTCCCCACTCGACCACGAAGCTCACTCGATTGATCCTTGTAGCTCAGTATCCTATGCTCTGATTGGCAGCAGCACCTCTAGGGTTTCGGGCAGAGAGGGGTCTTTCTTACCTCCCACTACCTGTTGGTTTTAACGGGAAATGCCGGGGGTTTGGACCTTCTTCATACAAAGCAGGGGCTGTACCACTGAGTGATGCCCCTTGCACAAAAAGATCAGGCAAGATTCCAGTTCTCATGGTTCTAAATAAAGGGCAGATTTAAACAGGAAGCTCTGCCTTCAGACCAGGTCAGATTCGTTCTCCATCTTCTAGTGCATGAGTGTGGTGTAGTGGGAGAGCCAGCGTGGCGTAGTGGTGAGAGTGCTGGACTGGGACTCGGGAGATCTGGGTTCTAGTCCCCGCTCGGCCACGAAGCTCACGGTGTGACTTTGGGCCAGTCCCTGACTCTCAGCCTAACCTGCCTGACAGGGTTGTTGTGAGGATAAAATGGAGGAGGAGGAGGAGGATACATGTAAGAACTGTATCCGAAGGACCTCCTACTTCCATATGGCTCAAATAGGGCCCCCAAGACAACCTACCCTTAAAATGTAAAACCATTTAAAGGCTTTAAAACTTTAAAACCGATTTGAAATCTTTAAAACAACAACACCAGCAGAATTAAGAGCAAGAAAAAGTGCAGAGTTAATACATTTAGGGCCCATGCATGTTTAGACAGAAAAAAGTCCTACAACTCCAGCGTTCTCCAGCAACCACAGAAAATTTCAGGGAAAAGTGGTTTTTTTTCCAATTTTTGGGGGGAGGGGAGGGGAAATGGGGGAAATTTGGTTCCCCCACCCCTAATTATTCTGGGCTTTCCCCCCAGGCCTTCACGTCTCTAGTCTGGCCCCTTCTTTGTTCAGTTTGAGATAAGCTGTTAAAACATTTTTGTTCCATGTGGATTTTTAGTATTCCAATAGCGCAATCCCATGCATGTTTAGACAGAAAAAAAAAGTCTTAGAACTCCCAGCATTCCCCAGCCAACCATGTCGGTTGGGGAATGCTGGGAGTTGTAGGACTTTTTTCTTCTGTCTAAATATGCACAGGTTTGTGCCCCTCAATGTATTAACTCTGCGCTCTTGTTTTAAGATTCTTTTCCCTGCTCTTAAATCTGCTGGTGGTTTTAACGATTTCAGATTGGTTTTAAAGCTTTTAAATGGTTTCACATTTTAATGGTAAGTCTCCTTGGGGGGCCCTATTTGGGCTGCAAGGCGAATCACAAATATACAAACTAAAAAAATAAAAATAGAAAGGTAACGGAGGCACGTGGCAAGTGGGGATCCGAACCCCTGGTCCTTGTCTTGACACGCCAGTCTACTACACTGCCCCTCATGTCGAGATACAATCCCTCAATGTCGCAGGGCTGGGTCAGGATTATAGGGCCGTGCCTTCAGCCGCTACAGACCAGCATCGGCTCTCCAAGCTCTTGGGCTGGGAAGGGCCTTTTCCTATTAGTGGCTGCTCCCTGATATTTCCAGCTGGAGGTGCTGGGGATTGAACCAGGGACTTTCTGCCTGCAAAGCTGTTCCACCTAGAGATGTGAAGGCCCGGAAAACCCCTGGAAAGATTCAGGAAATAACGTTCCCCTCCCCCGAATTTTTCCGTTCCTCCCCCCCCCCCCCCGGGCCTTCACATCTCTAGTTCTGCCTGCTGCCCCACGTGCCCCGTTCCTGCTACTGAGTTCGGTTCGCAAGGCCTTTTGGCCTCGGATAGCCCCTTTCGCGACCGCGACCTAACCTGATCTCGGCGGGTCGGCCCCGCCAGCCTCCGCCTTCCCCGCTGCGCCCCGATTCGAAAGCATCAGGCTTCTGTTTCTGTCTGCCATGGCTCCATCATGTCATCCTCTTTCTCCTCGTTCCCCCCACCCCACCCCTTACACCCCACTTCTCCCCACCGACTCGTGCCTACTGCGGTGGTTCTTAGAGATAATGTGCCTGTTGTGGGTGTGAGTAGAGCCCCAGTACTGACAGCCTGCTTAAAGTTTGTCCCCCAGAGGACATCAGGACCCGCCGCGTCGTGGAGAAGCTGGCCAGGGTGGTGGCCGAAGGGGGCCCTGATCTGGAGAAGGTCGCGCTGGAGGACTGCAAAGATAACCCGGCATTCGCGTACGTTCCTGGGCGGGGGGCGGGGGGTGTTGGGAGGGGCGTCCGTGTAGGTGGCGCTCGTCCCCAGGAAACCCTCAGCTTCTGGTGCCGGGCCTGCTCCCGCCTTCTCCCGCCCCCCACGTCTGCGCCAGGGCTGCCCGGGGCCTGATTCCCTTACTCCAGTGGTGTTGAGCCTCTGTCAGTCCCAGGGCTGAATTCTATTTCAGAGGAGCGCTCCTGGGGGGGGGCGGGGGGGGGAGCGGGCGCATTCTATTTGTGAGCGGGGCCAAAATGCCAGCCTACTATAATAATTCAGCCTCAGGAGAGGCATTTCAGCCTTTTGGAATGGGGGCGGAACTGCGGAAAAGCCAGCAACCCACCGAGCAGCCAGCGTTTGGGAGAATGGGGGCGGGGCCAGGGGAGGGGAGGGGAGGGGCCATCTAGGGAACCCTGGAGGTGCCTGAGGTTCTGCCTTACGCGCGCTGCTCCCTCTTCCCTCCCCACCCCTCAGGTTTCTGCATGATAAGAACAGCCCGGAGTTTCTGTACTACAGAAAGAAACTGGCAGAAATGTGGAAGAAGGGCCAAGATCCGGAGGAGACCTGTTCTCGGAAAGGTAAGGCGAGGATGCACCCAGGCCGCTTTGGTCGGGTGGCACGTACAGATGCAGCTGTGTGTGTGTGTGTGTGTGTGTGTGTGTGTGTGTGTGTATGTTTAGGATTGCGGTGTTCTAACTGACTAAGCGGATTGGTCTCTTAAAAGTTTTTCTAGGGCACGATCCTCCCTCGCTGCCCGGAGGCTCCCAAACCCGGAGGCTTCCGAGGTCCGGGCTGAAGCCGGGAGGAGTGACGGAGGCGACCTTCGCCTCCCCCTTCTCCGTGCTGTGCTGTTTTCGCTAGGCGGGCTTTTTTTGCCCATCCAGTGACAAGCGCCTCAGAGGGAGAAGGGAGACTGGAAGAGGCTCAAGATAAATTGTATCCTGGCCTCTCCAGCTTCCTCCCCTCCCCGTCTGCTGGAATGCCCCCTTTCCCCCCTCTACCGAGGTCGATTTTCCAATCTCAGAAGCCAGCTGGCCCAGTCTTCTCCGCGCCCACTGTGGGGTGGGTGGGTGAGGGGGGGGTCAGATCTCCGACTCTCCCGAGGTCAGAGGGCTGTCTCTGACCTCAGATGGGGGGATCCCCTCTATCCTGTGGTCCCTCAAACAATGTCGAGGGGCCACTGGATTGCTCCCTCAACTAAGCAGACAAAAACATGCATAACCCTGCACTGCAGGATAGGTTTGTAGGTCGAAGGTGCAATTCAACGTCCTGTGGCTTGAAATCGTAGTAAAGGGGACTAGCCCGGAATAAAGTAGAAATATTGCTTCCTGTGACTTGAGAACTATGGTTCTCTTAATCTAGCCTAAACTTCCACCCACTTTTTGTGCAGACACACATCACACTGCCAGGACTGGTGCAAGGCAGTTTGGTGCCCTAGGCAAGATCAGATATTTAGCGCGCCCCCCCCCTACCACTTGAGAGCGCTGTATTTTTTTTCAAGGCGTTTCTGGCGCCCCCTTTAGCCCTGCGCCCTAGGCAGCTGCCTAGTTGGCCTAATGGTAGCACCGGCCCTGCACACTGCTGGCTTTCCAACCGCGGGGAGGCAGCTGGCACAGTTCTCTCCACGCCAGCTTGCAAGAGGGCAGGGGCTGAATCTCTGGCTCCCCCTTCTGAAGTCAGAGCGCTGTCCCCCACCTTGGAAGGGGTTTTCCGAGCCATCCTGTGGTTCCCCGGGACGCTCACTCAAGCACCGTAGCTCTCTTAATTCATTAAGGGGGTGCTCCCAGAGTATGCATCGGAACTGTTGTTGTTGTTGTTGTTGTTTTTGCCCGTATGCAAATTGAATCCGTAAACAGAGTATGCAATGCCATGGTCCGTGGAGAGCATCCCAGGGACTCAGTAGGTTTGTTTGTTTTTTGGATTCCCCCGCTCAAAGCCATAGACACTGCTGCGACTTCGGGAAGCTGACTTCGAGATCCGATCTCTTCCCCCCCCCCCCCGCCTCTCCATGCGGGTGTCATTGGAAGAACTGTGGAGTCTGCTTCCCAAGGTCACAGGAGGTCAGAAACGGGGGCGTTCCAATGGGCAGGGAGGGGAGGGGCTGTGCGACGCAAAATGGAGAAAAGTTGAAAAAGGAGGGACGGTAAGGCGAAAATAAGCTTCCGTCCGGCAGGGCATAGGATACTTGGAAGCCTCCGAGATTTGAGGTTTCCGCCTAGCAGGTGTTAACCTGATAAGGGTTGTGCCCTTTAGGGCACACTCCTATGCATGTTTAGAGGGGGGAAAGGCCTTCGACTACCCAGCCTTTCCCCCCTCTAAACATGCATTGGATTGCGCCCTTAATCTGTTAACACAGAGAGAATGAAATCAGCGCAGATTTCTTTAACCAGGTGACTGTCCCTAGTATAATATCTTTGCGGCAATATTTATAGTGTTGTGGAATTCTCTCTTGTCTGGTCTGGAGGTCCACTGGGAAGAAACAACTCTGCCTTTAGTAAATCAAGTACTTTATTGTTAGTCTGACCAGAGGTAAATTCCTGGCACAGAAACAAGGAAAGTGCAAACTGAGAGACGCAGCTCTGGGGTTTTATGGGTGGGGGCACATATACTCATGCAAAGAAGGAATCAGGTTCCTGGAAGAAACCAGTAACCTTATATTGGGTATCCAGTCACACACACACACACACACACACACACACATCATCTGTTGTCAGTACATGATTCATCCTTATAAGAGAATACTTCCGAATGATGTTTATGTTGACTTTTGCTCCATGGACATTCTGACTTAGACTCTTCTCTTATTTTCACATACTTTCACTCCACATCTTTCACTCTACAGGGTGAGAGTGGCTACTTTCCCTAAAAATTTCCACATCAGTAGCAAGGTTATTAGTGGTTTGCAGTGATTTATGGCTCTACGGGGTTCTAACACGGCTCCAGTGGGTTCTCGAGTGCACCCATCTCCTCCTTTTCTTTCTTGCCCATGCGCGTGCGCGCGCGCATACACACACACACACACAGAAAAAGAGGGAGAGTTGTGATTAAGGGATGGACTTCCCATCGTCCTTAGCCAGTATGATCCACGGCCATGCCAGCTGGGAATGATAGGTGTTGTAGTCCAAGGCACCAAGAGGGCGGCAGGTCAGGGAAGGCTGTCCTAACGTGAGACGCAGGCGGTTGGAAAGCCAGCAGGGTTCCTCTCCCCTTCTCTCGGGAAGTTTATTCGTGGTTGGCAGTGCATAGCGTAGCTGGCTGGGGCATGCTGGGAGTTGTAGGCCAAAAACATCTGGGGACCCAAGGTTGGAGAACACCGATCTAGCCCCGCCCCGCCAATTATTTAAATGTCACGTGCAAACCTTAAAAAGAAAGAGGAAGTTTGGTGTAATTTCAAGCGTGAAGTCGGATGCTTCCCTTTTCGCCCGGGAGAAATGCGGAGGAACGCACGTTTCTGTGTGTGCTGCTCCGCAGCAAGAGTGTCGCTGGCCGCCTGCAAAGAGGTTCTAAGGGCTGGCATTTCAGAGGCTTCGCACAGCTTAACTCTCCGTAGCGGTGATCCTCACAATCGCTTCCACCCACCTGAGCCAGCAACCCTCTGGCTTCTTTTCCAGGGATGTGTGACACTTGTGACCGTTTATTTCGTTTTCACTCTTTTATGTTTGTTAACAACGACCGAAAGGGCGCGAAAAGATAACGTTAAACCCTCCTCTTCCCACTTATTCCCATCCCCCTTGGGGTCCTTAAAGCCAGATTATGCTTGTGGCTGTTGGGTGTGTAAGTTGGGGGCACCGTACTGACAGCCTGCTTAAAGTTTCACCCCCAGAGGACGAAGAGACCAAGGACTGTGCCGAGAAGCTGGCCAGGTTCGTGGCGGACGGGGGCCCCGTGGTGGAAATGGTGGCCCTGAAGAATCACCGAGAAAACCAGTCCTTCAGGTAAGGAGGGCCGTCTGGGGTCCTCAATCCTTTTGGGGTCGATGGGCAAATTTGGAAGACGGTTGTGGGCGCTGTCACAAAATGGCTGCCATGGGGGCGCCGGGGGGGGGGGCTTGCCTGTTCATTAAATGGCTGCCCTGGTCACAAAACACTCATTCCCCAGAAGGGAGGCTGGTGAGACGAAAAGAAAGCTAACTTGCCCGAGATCTTGAGTACAAGGCAGAGGCGGGGCCTGAGCGCCCGAACTTACTCTTTTGAACCCACATAAAGATGGTGCTGGAGGGCAGAAATTCACTTTGGGGCAAGCCAGCCTCCCAGATTTATTTTATTTATTTATTATATTTATCAATCGCCCATCTGGCCGGTCACCCGGCCACCCTGGGCGATGTACAATTAAAATACAACAAAACAACACGATAAAATATAATAATTAAAACAATATAAAAAATTCTCATTAAAAACCTAACCCACCCCATATTCCCGCCTGAACAGCCATGTTTTTAATTGGTAAGATTGGTAAGGCCTTGTTGATTTTTGCCTGTCCGTACGCGTGTGCACATGCAGGTTTCTGTACGAGCCCAACAGCTCTGGCTACAAGTATTACCGGCAGAAGCTGGAGGAGTTCCGGAAAGCCAACGATGACGCCGAGGGCGTGCCGCCCATCCCGGAAGCCAACCCCAAGCGCAAAGCCCCTGCCGAAGGAGCGCCCTCTTCCGCGGCGGCAGTGGCGGTGGCGGCATCACCGCCCGCGGCCGCTCTGGCCAAGCAGGTGGGCGTGTCGGCCGCCAAAAAGAAGCGGAAAAGCCGGTGGGGCCCAGAGGAGGAGAAGGTGGACCTGCCTCCCCCAGAGCTTGCTCAGCAGACAGAGGACCCCTCGCCCACCCCGTTGTCTGGTTAGTGCTCTCTGAGTTTGGGGGGCAACTTTGTGTGTGTCAAGGGGAAACTTCCCACTGGTGTGGGAATTATATATCGAACAGACGGAAAGCTTTTTAATCTCAGCAGGCTGAAAGCAAAAAGTAAGGTAATTACAACCTCCGTTGTGGAACTTCAGTATGCTGATGATAATGTGGTCTCCGCACATTCAGATAGTTGATCTCCAAACTATCCTAAATGCTTTTGCAGAAGCATACGGAAAAACTTGGTCTCTCACTTAACATCAAAAAAACCAAAGTGCTTCATCAGCAAGTGCAAGCTAACCCTTTGGTGATGCCATCTATCCAGCTTGGCGGGACAATACTGGAGCAGCTAATTCTCCCAGAGTGTAAAGCTCAGATCAACAGCTTTATCTCAGTGACACCTGTGATGAGAGAACCGCTTTTCCTCCCCCAAACAGACATTTCTCAAGTCCCTGTTGTGCTGTTGCCTATTAGCATCCTCTGCCTCAGGGCGGTTTAGGCTAATCTCTCTCTCTCTCTCCCCCCCCCCCCCAGATGCAGAGAATCTTTGCATCCCCCCCCCTTTGCACTTCTGCAGGCGACTTCCTGTGTGCCCTTATTGTGGATTGGGGAGGAGAGGGATAAATTATTACTTTTTTCCTAGATCCATATAGTGTAATACCTTTATTAGGCCAACTCAAAACCAAAAACAAAAACCCCGCCCAAAACATGCAGGCGTTTTGAGTTCTCCTGATATTTTCCTTTGGCGAGATGTTACCAAAAAAGAGGTTGGGGGGTGGGAATAGGCATGTATGGGAGAGAAGGCTCACCCATAATGGCAGACTGGTAACTCCTATTTTGGTGGGGCCTGACCCAGGCTGTACTTCCCCCTTCTCCTTCCAAGAAGATCCAAACAAGGGCTTCTAACCAAAGGCTTTATTAGAAAATGCCAGCTTAGCAAACTGGTTTAGAAGTACAAATGCAGTGGATTGCAGAAATCAGTCACAAAAGAAACAAGCTTAGTTAGAATTCTAGCCATTAAGGAAGAATAGCCTATTGATGAGAAGTTGATTCCAAACTTGGGAACCTCTCCTCTCTTCCCATCTCAAAGTCTCAAATTACCCAAAGTCTCAAATTACCCACACAGTTAAGGTGGTTCCTTATGCTTAAGGGCCAGTCTCTTGGAGTGCCTGACACTTCTCGGCTTCCTCCCGATCGGAGAGCTCAGAATCTGTTCCCAGATCCTCCTCTGGAGGGACAGTGGGCCCAATCCCTGCAGAGCTCCTTATCCATAGCAGGTTTTGTTTGGAGCTTTACAGGAGCTATCCATGGTGCTGAGCTCCACCCCCAAAATAAGGTCACCACCATGGATAGCTCCTATAAAGCTCAGAATAAAAGCTGCAATGGATAAGGAGCCCCACCAAAATAGGAGTCACGCCTCCCCTGACGACAACCCAGAGTACGGATTGAGTGTGGGCGTTGTTGAATCGTGTGGGTTTTTTTCTTGACTCACGGGTGGATGCTACGTGTGAACCCTTAACTATGGGTCGCTAACCACAAACAACCCAAGGTTCACAACCCAACAACAAACCATGGGTTCCTGGCTTGTTCGTGGTTAACAACCCGTGGTTAAACCATAAACCCAACCGTTATCTACCCGGACACTATGCTCAACATCTGGGGCCCTCCTCCGACTGGCACCTCCAAGAGAGGCTCGGTTGGTGGCAACGAGGAGGAGGGCCTTCTCGGTGGTAGCCCCCCAGTTATGGAATCAGCTCCCCACTGAGACCCGCCTGGCGCCAACCTTACTATCTTTTCGGCGCCAGGTTAAGACTTCCCTCTATGCCAAGGCATTTAGTTAGGAGCTTGGAATAGCACGGGGGGGATTGTCACCTGTAGGCTCAGTTTTATTGGCTTTTGTATTGCTATTTTAAACTGTGTTTTTAAATTTGGTTTTTAATTTTTTTAACTGTTTTGTATGTTTTAATGTTGTTTTTATAATAATAATAATAATAATAATATTTTATTTATTACCCGCCTCTCCATCTAGATCGAGGCGGGGAACAACAGAAAATATAAAATACCTAAACTAAAACAACACAATATATACTATTAAACATCTTAAAACATCCTAAAAACATCTTAAAACATCTTAAAAACATCCTTAAAACATCTTAAAAACATCTTTAAAACATCCTAAAATTCCGCCGGATAGGCCTGCCGGAAGAGTTCAGTCTTTATGGCTTTTTTAAAGTCCAAAAGACTGACAAGTTGACGTATCTCCTCCGGCACGCCATTCCATAATCTGGGAGCAGCAGAAGAGAAGGTCCTCTGGGTAATGCTAGTCAGCCTAGTTTTGGCTGACTGAAGCAGATTCTTCCCAGAGGACCTAAGTGTGCGGGGTGGATTGTACGGGAGAAGGCGATCCCGTAGGTAGCCTGGACCCAAACCATGTAGGGCTTTAAAGGTAATAACCAACACTTTATACTTCGCCCGGAAACTGATTGGCAGCCAGTGGAGTGCTTTTAAAACTGGTGTGATGTGGGCACCCCTAGGTGTACCAGCAACCAGTCTGGCTGCCATATTTTGCACTAATTGAAGTTTCCGGACTAGGTATAAAGGTAGCCCTATGTACAGCGCATTACAGAAGTCGAGCCTCGAAGTTACCAGTGCGTGCACTACCGTCTTTAGGTCTTCCAACTCTAGGAAGGGGCGCAGCTGGCGTATCAGCCGAAGCTGATAATAGGCACTCCTAGCCGTCGCATCTATCTGGGATGTCATTTGGAGCGACGGATCCAGGAGCACCCCTAAGCTGCGAACACAGTCTTTCAGGGGGAGTGTAACCCCATCCAGAACTGGTTGACATACCTCCAAACCCAGGTTGTGGCCTTTGACAGCAAGCACCTCCGTCTTGTCTGGATTCAATTTCAGTTTGTTTTCCCTCATCCAGCCCATTACTGCCTCCAGGCATTTATTCAGAGGAGACACACTATCCTTAGCTGATGCTGTTGACGAAGGCATAGAGAAATATATTTGGGTGTCATCAGCATACTGATAGCACCCCGCCCCATGCCTCCGGATGATCTCTCCCAGCGGTTTCATGTAGATATTAAATAGCATTGGGGAAAGAATAGCTCCTTGTGGCACGCCACATAGCAGCTCCTTTTTGGAGGAGCAGCTATCCCCAAGCATCACCATCTGGAACCTACCCGAGAGCTAGGACCGGAACCACTGAAGCACAGTGCCCCCGATTCCCAGTCCCCTCAGGCGTTCCAGAAGGATACCATGGTCGATGGTATCGAAAGCCGCTGAGAGGTCCAGAAGCACCAACAGGGACACACTCCCCCTGTCGGTACTCAGGCGCAGATCATCTACTAAGGCGACCATAGCAGTCTCAACTCCGTGTCCTGCTCTGAAGCCAGTTTGAAATGGGTCTAGAAAATCGGTGTCATCCAAAACTGCTTGGAGTTGGAAGGCAACCGCCCTCTCGATCACCTTGCCCAAAAATGGAAGATTGGACACTGGTCTATAATTGTTAAGGTCCAAGGGATCCAGGGAGGGCCTTTTCAGAAGCGGCCGCACCACCGCTTCTTTCAAACATGATGGAAAATTCCCTCCCTGGAGAGATGCATTAACAATACGCTGTACTTGTAGTCCAACTGCATCTCCTCCTTGGACAACCAACCAGGAAGGACAGGGATCGAGAGGGCAGGCAGTCCTCTTCACTCGGCCAAGCAGCTTGTCCACGTCCTCGGTACTCACCAACTGAAACTGATCCAGTGTAATCCTACTTGCGGAGTTGCTGGACACTCCATTGTCTGCTTCTGCTACAATGAGGGCGTCTAAGTCGGCTCTTATCCGAGAGATTTTATCTGTGAAATGATTGTTAAAGGCATCACAGCGAGCAACCGTAGGCTCTAAAATCGGGTTCAGGGGGGAAGGTGTCTGCGTTAGACCCCTCACCACCCTGAACAGTTCTGCTGGACGCGAATTCGCAGACGCAATGCGTGCAGAGAAGAAAACTTTCTTCGCTGCACGTATTGCCACCCCATAGGAGCGAAGATGCTCTCTATGAAGTGTCTTATCGGATATGAGTCGAGTTTTTCGCCATCGGCGCTCCAGTCGTCGTCCTTTCCGCTTCAGTTCCCTGAGATCTTCTGTAAACCAGGGTGCCCGATTAGAAGCGGGCCGGAGAGGACGTTTGGGGGCGATCATGTCGATAGCCCTGGTTAGATCTTGATTCCATCTGTCAACCAGGGCTTCAACAGGTTCGTCGACGGTACCAGCCATAGACCCCTCCAAGGCTCTCTGGAATCCAAGAGGATCCATTAGCCTTCGAGGGCGGACCATCTTAATAGGTCCGCCACCCCTGCAGGGGCGGATAGTAGCTGCGATACTAACCCTAACCAGAAAATGATCTGTCCATGACAATGCAGAGGTATTGATGACCTCTGCCCACAGATCTGTCTGTTCAGAACTGAAAACAGCATCGAGGGTGTGACCTGCTAAATGGGTGGGTCCAGAGACCAATTGGGATAGGCCCATGTTTGTCATGGATGCCATGAACTCCCGAGCTGCACCTGACAAACTGGTCCCAAATGGGATGTTGAAGTCGCCCAGGACCAAGAGCCTGGGCGAGTCCAACACCAGCTCCGAGACCAGTTCCGTGAGCTCGGCCAGGGAGTCTGTTAGGCAGCGGGGTGGCCGGTACACCAACAGAATCCCTAGTCTATCCTTGGTCTAGATTTATGTATAGAGTGTTGTGAACCGCCCAGAGAGCTTCGGCTATGGGGCGGTATATAAATGAAATAAATGAAATGAAATGCAGGTTTCACATGTAACGACAGCCCACGATTCAACGAGAACTCACAATTCAGTGACAACCCATACTCTGGGTTGTTGTTACGTGCAGACCAGACGATGATGTGGAAGGGGAGGCTGTGCCAGGGGACGTGATGGCTTCATTGCTTTCAGTGCCCCTAGGACCACTGGGAACAAGGAAGTAGCAGACAATTGCTCATCCTCCATTTTGAAAAAAATATTAAAAATCCAGCTGTTAACTTGAAACTGTCTCCGTCCTGAGCAAACCAGGCAGGTTCCTTGGTTGTCAGAAACAGGAGTCGAGATCAGCCAGGTGGTCTTTATATTAACAAAGCTAGAGAGAAATTTATATAGCGTGCTAGCGTAAAAAAGAGTCAATAGAAACCAAATTGGGTAGTTTTACCTACTAGTTGGAGGGGGAGAACCCTCAGAGAATAAAGGCCCAGCTGCAGGTGGTGTAAAATCCTCTTCCTCGAGGGCAGAATCCTGCTGCTGAATGGCTAAATTTGGTGATCTCCCGTCATACAAAAAGTCATTTTTCTCAAAGAGAAAATGTATCCAGCGTTAGAGGAGACTCACTGAAATGACTAATTTAAGTCCCATTCATTTCAGTGGGTCTCCTCTAAGTAGGACTAACATTGGGATACCGCCCAAAACTTGATGGTTTGAGAGCTGCCACAAGTCTGCTTATTCTGTGTCCAGAAAAGGCAGCGTTCCATGGCCAGAATTTGCCCCATTCTGTACAGCTTGCATAATTCATTTGGATTTTGATAGCATATGGACACGACCTCTGGAAGTCTGCTTTTGGCATCCCTCTGGCTTCTGGGATCTCGGCAGGCACTGCCCATGAGATTTCAAGCATGTTTTTTAATCCATGAGGGCTAGAAACTTTACATTCAGGAGTGGGCTAGAAGGTAGTTCAGGATCTCCTGGTCACTCTCCAGGTGGTTTGCAAGAGATGAAGCAAGAGTTGCTGATTCCCAGTTGTTCAATATTAGCAGCAGCATAAAGGCTTTTATCCCCTACAATCCTATGCATGTTTCGACAGAAAAAAGTCCTACAATCCTATGAATGTTTAGACAGAAAAAGTCCTACAATCCTATGCATGTTTAGACAGGGAGAAAGTCCTAGAACTCCCAGCATGCCCCAACCAGCATGGCTGGCTGGGGCATGCTGGGAGTTGTAGGACTTTTTTCTGTCTCAACATGCGTAGGATTGAGCCCTAAATTAGGCTGCTGAAACAAAGACAGTTTGTGGGGAAATAGGAAAAGACTATTAGCTCCCTTCTGGGATCAAAAACAAATTCTGGGCATGTGGTCAGTGGAGCAGTGTTCCTTCTTTATTTATTTAGAGTATTTTTACCCTGCCCCTCAGCCAAAAAGGCTCCCAAAGCAGCTTACATATATCCATTAAAACAAGACAGTCCCTGCCCCTGCAGGTTTATAATTTAAAAGGTCCCGACACACAAGGAAAAAGGGTTGGGGAGGGAAGAGGAAAACAAAGTTACATCCTTCGACACAGCTGCTGGAATGGCCCTGCTTCCCCCCCTCATTTCCCTCTACAGCCTGTTGGAATGGCTGCTGCTTTGTATAATTCTAAATTGCATCTCTTCCCCCTGGCCTCTATTTTGTACCTGCCTCCGATTGCTGGGGCTCGAGGGCTCTGGTAAAAAAACACACACACACCAAAGTTGATCCCGCGCACCTGACGTCTCCCAAACCCTGCATTATCTAGCTTGCCTGCCCACAGTTCACCGATGTTAGCCATTGAAGACATAAAACCACGTCACCCTTTTATTAAGCAACTTTATAAACATACAAACTGATAATATATCCACCGGTTTTTAAAAATTGTAGTGTTCTCTCCTAATGATTTCCAGGCTCCTCTAACTGAATCTGACAGGGTCACTAATATGGTTATGCAAAAACGGAATTGCTCAGAGAGTCCCAAAAGGCACGTTTGATCTTAAAATGACATCTGTTGGTTGAAAAGTAGCGTGCAAGGTTAAATGCCATCTTGGAATCAATGATTCCGAAAACTGATGAATGCCTGCTGCCTCTGTATGGTCTCGGGCAGAGCAATCCTAAGCGTGTTTAATCGGAAGTAAGTGCAAGTAAAGTTAGGGCTCAATCCTATGCGAGTTTAGACAGAAAAAAAGCCTACAACCCCCAGCATGCCCCAGCCAGCCATGCTGGGAGTTGTAGGACTCTTCTCCCCATGCTGGCAGGGGAATGCTGGGAGTTGTAGGATTATTATTATTTTTTGGTCTAAACGTGTGTAGGATTGTGCCCTTAGATCTCTTGGACACAGCCTCCCGGCTTCATCAATAAACCCATGAAAGCTAACTATGCCTCCAGATTTTTTATCTTACTAGCCTGCTAGGACTAGTAGCCTTCTGTCTCCGTGCTGGCTGCGGGGCGGAGGGGGGGGCTGCTCTGACCCAAGACTTGGGAGGCTTGCAGTGGGGGAAGAAGTGATGCTGAGGTTTGCGGGCAGGATTAACCCTTCCGACACTTGGCCTTTCTTTAGTCCAGGACCTCAAGGGGCTCGGTTACGAGAAGGGGAAGCCTGTCGGGCTGGTGGGTGTGACGGAACTGTCGGACGCCCAACGGAAGCAGCTGAAAGAGCAGCAAGAGGTAAACCGGGGCAGGGTTGGTCCAGTGGGTGCGGGGTGTCGGGTGCCCCAGCGAGTCCCATCGTGGCAGCATCTGTGTCTCCGCTCTTTGTGTTTGCAAGCATAGACGTTCCCGCCCCCTCTTCCATTTTGCTTCCTGCCGTAGAGAAGGAGAGCCTTCCTCAAAGTGGGGGGGGGGGCACTCCAAAACAAAGCCACCCTTTCAGGGGTCGGACTTACGGTGAAAACGGGGAGGTCCTGCTTTGAATAGGACGTTTTGATCTTGGCCGGGGGTCCCCAGCCTTTTTGGACCCATGGGCACATTTGGGAATGTGAGAACTTGCTGTGGGCACCACCACGAAATGCCCAATCAGTGGATCGCCACTTTGGCTTCTACCAATAAGGCTGCCACTTATTCAGCAAAAACGTTTGTTTTGTGTCTATTGGACACGGCAACATCTCTTTAGTGAGGGATTGTCAAATTCAGCTAATTGCTGGCAGCGCGATACAGCAAATGCTTCTTTTAAACATACGTTGAAACAAAGTTGCTTCTTTTTAGGAGGAAGTAATCACACAGATAAATTTTGTACTGGAACAGCCTTTAATATTCACGGGCGTAAACACCCTTTAAAATTATTTACCAGCTTCATGGAAATTAACAAATGGAAGGGGAAATGGATTCCCTGCACCCTTTTGACAGCTAGAAGACTGATATTAAAACATTGGAAGAATAAATACGCACCTCCTATAATGCACTGGATTGAGGACCTCACAACGCTTTCAGTATATGAATGGGTGGCATATAGGTGCCACCTTCCAATGGATACTTATTTGGATATTTGGTCTGCTCTTGTTGAAGCCTATGTATAATTGCTAGAAAGCTGTATGCATTTCATACAAATCCATGTACAGTAATACCTTGGATTGCAAGCATAATTCGTTCCGGAAACGTGCTTGTAATCCAAAACACTCTTATATCAAAGCGAGTCTCTGGCGGGCGTGAGCGGGGCCGATCTGGCGGGCGTGAGCGAGGCGAGCGGTTACATCCCTACGTGTCTTGCAAGACCTTGCTCATTTATCAAGTAAAAAAAAATTTATGCTTGCCTTGCAAAAAGCTCTCAGACCAAGTTACTTGCAATCCAAGGTATTACTGTACATAAATTAAAAAAACAGGATTTTTAAAAAAAAAATTTAATCGGGTTCCCAATGGGACCCCTTCCTGAGCTCCATTGGTGTAATGGCACCCGTGGGCACTACATTGCGGACCCCTGATTTAGCTGTATTCCTAAGAAGGCCAGCATGGGGCTGGAGCTGCGGAGTGAAGCAAAATGCCTGCTGTGATTCTTGGTCCTTCACCTTGTTGTTTGTTTGTTTTTTAATAAATTTTATTTAGTTATTATAAACTACATACAAAACTATAAAACACAATCATACAACTGCAGTAAATCATAAGGTGCACCCCCCCCCACCCGCCTAGGGACCAACTAATATACTTCTATCCCCTTAATCAATTGAATTCCACATTCCAAAAATATAACATGTTCTGACAAGGCATGCTCCCCTTCCCCTTTATTAACACATAGTCTAATAATTGATTCCATATATCCATAAAATTATTCTTCTTTAACTGTCCCTTTTTGCATTTGATACTACAAGTTAGTTTATCATTTAGGGCTATATCCCAAACTTCCTTATACCAATCAGTTATTAGGAAAACATGTTGTGTACTTTCCATTTCCTCACTATCATTAACCTAGCCGCAGTTAACAAGTTCACAATTAGTTCCTTCGTATCTTGGGCACAAGTGACTTTATCGGTTATTGATAACAAAGCAAGTTTAGGACAGACCTGTAGATTAATACCAATAATTTCCGACATTTCTGTAAAAACCTCTCGCCAAAATTCCAGAACATTTTTACAACTCCACCACATATGAGCATATGTCCCTTTTTCCTGACATCCTCTCCAGCAAAGTGCGGAGCAATTGTTATCTATTCTATTTAATCTTACTGGAGTTAGGTACCATCTCCATATTATTTTATCGAAATTCTCCTTTATCCTAGTTGACATAACTTTCACAGTCCGTCTCCCATATATCGTTCCAGCCCACCTTCGAGGTCACCTCTTCAAATTCATTATCCCATACTGTCTTTAGATCACCTTGTTGTTTGACCACCTGCCCAGATGCAGCAGATGTACGACATGATCATGAAGCACAAGCAGGCCATGCAGGAAATGCAGATCATGTGGGAGAAGACGGTGAAGGACCACCAGTCGGGCTACGACAGCGACGAGGAGGTGGACAGCGAGCTGGGCACCTGGGAGCACCAGCTGAGGCGCATGGAGATGGACAAGACGCGGGGTGCGCTGGGGCTATGTGTGGGCGTATCGGCCGGGAGGCAGGGCACAGTTGCAGCCGGGGCCGGCGTGGCAGCGCGAGCTCCTACGGCTGCGAAAGGGGAGCCTGAAATGGTCAGTGGGTTTAAAAAGGGCCTTCCCTGACCTGGTGCAGTCCAGATGTTCTGGACATCAAGTCCCATCAGCCCCCTCCCAACGTGGCCCCCTCCCAGCGTCGTCCAAAACATCCAGAGGGCACCGGGTTTGGGGAAGGCTGGATTAGCTGAATTCCTGGAAGAATTCCCTAGCCATTGGCTGGGTGGGAAAAAGGAGGGTTGTAGTCCATCGCCGTCTGCGGACCCAAGGTTGGGCTGGGCCGACACACAGGACTGGGCTCAATGGATTGATTCTTCTGGCTCAGCATGAAGCCAACTTCGTATATCCCCCACCCCATGTTTTATTTTTAATGATACATTTAATGTTGCACTTTAAAGTTGTCCTTTCCCACGTTTTATTTGCTTTGATAATTTGCCTCTCTTCCCCCTTCTACAATTATTTTGACATTATTGTGGCTCCCTTAAAATGCTTCCTTTTGTTACGGCTTTTATTACTGGTTTTACTGTGTTTGCTTTTTATTATGTAAGACACCCTGAGAGCTTCGGCTACGCGGCAACTCATAAATTGAATTAATAATATCAGTAAAAAAGAATAATCCCCCTTATGCATTCTTTTCTTTTCTTTTTTTTTTTTTAACACTCTGCCTGCCTGTTTCTCTTTTCCTTGCTCAGAGTGGGCAGAGCAGCTGACTCAGATGGGACGGGGGAAGCATTTCATTGGAGACTTCCTGCCACCAGACGAGTTGGAAAAGTTCATGGAGACTTTCAAAGCGCTGAAGGTAAATGCTTTGGACCCCATCTAGCCACACACACAGACAGACAGAAATTACGTAAATGCTTGCATTTTTGCAGTGCAGAAAGAGGATCACTTTTCTGCTTCCAGGCCTGCTTGAAGTAAGAGACCGGGGTGGGTGGGTTTCTCCCTTTGCCTCTTTGAGGGCTGAATGCCATTTAAGAGAAACTCCTGGTCATTCCAGTGGTGGGCAGGGCCAAAATACCCAAAACTCCAGTCTATGTTCACATCAATCTCTCACTGCCAGTTAGGATGGGGGAAGAAACGCCACCAAAGGATTGGCCAGTGCGGGGGGGGGGGGGGGGAGGCTGGCAGAATGGGGTGGGGCCAGGGGAAGGGGCGTGGCCACCTGGGGTGGGGCCGGGGAAGGGGGCGTGGCCATTTGGGGAAAGTGGGACTGTCGGATTGTGACCTTGCGCCTGAGTTTCTGCACCCCTGGTTTGGGTGAACAGGGTGAACATCTCATAAGTTACGCCCACCAAGGAGTTTGTTGTAGAGCTGGAAAAGGTGCAGAAAAGGGCAGTCTAGGATTTGGTATTGCACCGCCCCACTAGGCCAAGGCTAAAGCTTTTCGGGCTTTCTGGATTTGAAAATGGGAGTTTATAAAATTGGGGCAGGATGCGGAGGAGATGGGCAGAGAGAATTCTTTCTTGTTCTCTCACGATCCTGGCACTCGGGGATCATCCCGGATTGGCAAGGAGATTCAGGGCAGACAAAAGGAAGTAGTTAGCCACACTACCCGCAATTCATTTTTATGGAGCTTGCTGTCACGAGACGGAGTGACAGCCGCTGGCTTAGACAACTTTTCAAAAAGGGAGAGATTCATGGGGGATGAGTCTGTTGATGTTTCGGGAACTCTGGGGGAAAGTGACCATGTTATACTTGAGTTCTTGATTCTAACAGAAGCAAAAGCTGAGTGTAGCCAAACACGTACCCTGGATTTTAGGAAAGCCAATTTTAACAAACTCAGAACAATGATTAGTAAGATCCCATGGCAAGTGACTCTCACGAGAAAGGGAGCCCAGGAGGGGTGGGAGTTTTTAAAAAAGGAAATTTTAAAGGCACAATTGCAAACAATTCCCACAAGGAAAAAAGGCAGAGGGCAACAGAAGAAGCCAATGTGGCTTCACAATAAACTCAAAGATGACCTGAAAACAAAAAAGGACACGTATAGGAAGTGGAAGGAAGGACAGGCTACAGGGGAAGAGTACAGGCAGGTAGCACAGAACTGCAGGAATAGTGTCAGGAAGGCTAAAGCTGAGAATGAGCTAAGGTTAGCGAGGAATGCTAAAAGCAACAAAAAAGCTTTCTTCAGATACATGCACAGTAAAAGACAGAAGAAAGAACTGGTGGTTCAACTACGCAATGAGGATGGCAAATTGATAACAGAAGACAAAGAAAAGGCAGAAGTGTTCAATTCCTACTTCGGCTCGGTCTTCTCCCAAAAGAGGGTCTATGACCCCCCTGGCAAACCTGAAGTGCAGACTGAAGGGGCAGAATTGCAGCTTGAGATTGATAGGCAAATGGTCAAGGAGCACCTGATTACTCTGAACGAGTTTAAATCTCCAGGGCCTGATGAGCTGCATTCTAGAGTAATAAAGGAACTGGCAGAAGAACTCTCAGAACCACTGTCTATTATCTTTGAGAAATCATGGAGGACAGGTGAAGTGCCAGACGACTGGAGGAGGGCAAATGTTGTTCCCATCTTCAAAAAGGGCAAGAAGGAGGAACCTGGGAACTATAGGCCAGTCAGTCTGACATCAATCCCCGGGAAGATTTTTGAGCAGATTATAAAGAAGTCAGTCTGCAAGCACCTTGAAAACAATGCAGTGATTACTAGAAGCCAGCATGGATTTGTCAAGAACAAATCCTGTCAGACTAATCTGATCTCATTTTTTGATCGGGTAACCTCCCTTGTGGACTGTGGGAATGCTGTGGACATTATATACCTGGACTTCAGCAAAGCTTTCGACAAAGTGCCTCATGATATCCTGATTAGTAAGCTAGCTAAGAGTGGGCTAGATGGAACAACTATCAGGTGGATCCACAATTGGCTACAGAATCGGACTCAAAGAGTGCTTATCAATGGTTCCTTCTCAAACTGGGGAGAGGTAACGAGCGGGGTACCACAGGGCTCGGTCCTGGGCCCGGTGCTCTTCAACATTTTTATTAATGACTTGGATGAGGAGGTACAGGGAATGCTTATCAAATTTGCAGATGACACAAAGTTGGGTGGAACAGCTAATACTCTGGAAGACAGAAACAAAATTCAAAGTGACCTCGATAGGCTGGAGCGCTGGGCCGAAAACAACAGAATGAAATTTAATAGGGATAAATGCCAAGTGCTGCACCTAGGGAGAGGAAACCAAATGCAGAGTTACAGAATGGGGGACACTTGGCTCAACAATACTACAAGTGAGAAGGATCTTGGAATTGTGGTAGATCACAAACTGAATATGAGCCAGCAATGCGATGTGGCTGCAAAGAAGGCAAATGCAATTTTGGGCTGTATTAATAGAAGTATAGCTTCCAAATCGCGGGAAGTGATAATTCCCCTTTACTCGGCACTGGTTAGGCCTCATCTTGAGTCCTGCGTCCAGTTCTGGGCACCTTACTTTAAGAAGGACATAGACAAACTGGAGAGGGTTCAGAGGAGGGCAACAAGGATGATAAAGGGACTGGAAACAAGGCCCTATGAGGAGAGACTGAAAGAACTGGGCATGTTTAGCCTTCAGAAGAGGAGACTGAGGGGAGATATGATCGCACTCTTCCAGTATTTGAAGGGATGTCACACAGAGGAGGGCCAGGATCTCTTCTCGATCATCCCAGTTTGCAGGACACGGAATAATGGGCTCAAGTTACAGGAACCTAGATTCCACCTAAACATCAGGAAGAATTTCCTGACTGTCAGAGCAATAAGACAATGGAATCAACTACCTAGGGAGGTGGTGGGCTCTCCCACTCTGGAGGCATTCAAGGTGCGGCTGGACAGACATCTGTCAGGGATGCTTTGACCTGGATTCCTGCATTGAGAAGGGGGTTGGACTTGATGGCCTGGTAGGCCCCTTCCAACTCTACTTTTCTATGATTCTATGATTCTATGTTTTTTTTTAGCCACGATGGCTCAAGGCGCAATCCTATGCAAGTTGCCTGCTGGGAGTGGTCTATACTTGCATAGGATTACGCCCCAAATGGCACATTCCTGTTCTGGGGCAGGGTACCTCTGGATGCCAAACCCTGGAGACAAGCAGTCGGGGTGGGCTGTAGCTCTCATATCCTACTCATGGCTGGCCACTGGGCGAAGTGAGAAGCTGGACTACATGGACCTTTGGCCTGATCCTGCAGGGTTGTTCTTCTCTAATAATAAAAGGCTATGTGTCCGTCCGTCTGTCACCGCCATAGCACCGAGGCCGTGGAACCGAGACACCTGAAATTGGGCATGCATACTAAGGGCACCCTAGGAATGTGCACCTCAGGGTTATTTTTGTTTTTAAAACGCATTAATTTTAATTCATTTAAATGTGTCCATGTGGTTGAAGCCTGCAGTAATATCCCCAGCCACTAAGTGGCAGATGTCCCTAACCAGCAACAGAGCTTTGCAGTGCATACAGTTCAAAGCCAGGGCGATTAGTAGGCCCAGGGACAAAGTTATACACCTGCCCCCTCCCTGCTGCTGTGGGGCAGCCCACCCCTCGGGGGGGGGATGGAGTGGGCAGCCCCCTCCCTCAGGGACCTATAGGGCTGCACCAGGGCTTCACTCAGACAGGGTGGGCACAGCTTTCTAAGTTTGCTTGCAGGCTTCACTGTAGCAAACGAGGGAGTAGTCAACCCACAAGAAGCCGGCTCCTTTCTCTGGCATGTTAATGACAGCAAAGCTTACTTTGGACCAACTTTTCAGGCCTCGGTCCTGGGATTTATGAAGAAAAATGTCCTCTGAGCTTGTACGGAGTACCGTTCCCTTATAACTGCCTATGTGCAGTGTCCCCACCAATCAGGGATTATTTAAACTATATTATAATCTAATGTTTTACATTATGTACAATATTATATCTTATATTTTATACTATATTATAATACATTATATGCTATATTGTAATATATTATACACTTACTATATATGCTAAATTGTAATATATTATATACTATATTATAATATATGCTATATTATAATCTATATACTGTATTAAAATATATGCTATATTGTAATATACTATGTACTGTATTATAATATATTGTATTATATTTTTAATCTTCCCAATAGCAGCAGTTCTCTGACTGGGGAGAAAAAGATTCTGGGTGTCGCTGCTCCTTCTCGGGTTGCGCTTGTGCCTCTCTGTAGAAATTAAGCGCCGAGCGAGGCTGAGCTCCACCCACTAGGCTCCCCCGGCACACGTGACTCTTTTCAAGCCCCTGTTTCCTCCCCTTCCCCCCCCGCCCCCTTTTTTTGTCCTGCCCCGCAGGAAGGCCGCGAGCCCGACTACTCGGAATACAAGGAGTTCAAGCTGACAGTGGAAAACATCGGTTACCAGATGCTCATGAAAATGGGCTGGAAGGAGGGTGACGGACTGGGAACTGAGGGTCAAGGCATCAAGGCCCCCGTCAACAAGTAGGTGCCTGCCTGCCGCTCTCTCCTTGATGCGGCTTTTACACAGCTGTGCGTGCATGCGCCGTGTGCCTTGCAACTGGGCCTCCGTTTCCCTACCCCCAAACCTCCCGTGTGGCACCTTCTCTCTCCCTAACTGCTTAGAGATATGTTTAAATATGGTCAGCGGTATCTAAATCTATTTAATTAATTCATTAATATCCCCCCTTCTTGCTGCTCTGTCACACTGTGACTCTATTTCCCCTCCATATCGCCTCCCATCTCATTGCGTTCCTCTTTTCTCTCTCTCGTGTCTCTCTGTCTTTCCCTCTCCTGTCTGTCTCTTGTGTCTGTCTGTCTGTCTGTCTCTCTCTCTCTCTCTCTCTCATGTCCGTCTGTCTGTCTCTTTCTCTTGTGTCTGTCTGTGTGCCTGCCTGTCTATCTGTGTCTTTATGTATGTGTATCTCTCTGTCTCTCTCGCACACACACGTGAACACCAAGGATGGACAGGCTTTTTTTTTTTCTGTTGAGGACCCCTTGTAGTAATCTGCCGGGGGCCACATGTTGGCAGGTGGAGTCGAAGCCAGTGGTGCGTTCTGGGCGGTGGGAGGGACGTCGCCCCCTGACCCCTAGACCAGTGATGGCGAACCTATGGCACGGGTGCCACAGCTGGCACGCAGGGACCTCTCTGTGGGCACTCGAGCCATTGGTCACCAGATCGCGAAAAGACCGTCCCCTTCTGCAAAACACTAATGATTTTGTTCTTTCTCACAGTGTGGAACAGAATGATTTTATTCTAGAATTCCTGTTACAGAATTCTTTTCTACATTGTTATCACATTTAAAAGATTTTGAAGAATGATGCACAGAGCATGGCTTGGATGTAAAGCCCTAACAGTTGACCTGAGTGCTGCATGTGTTGCTCTCAAACTAACGGAGTATGAGCCAAGGTTTGACAAATTATCAGCATGCATGCAATAGCAAAAATCACATTAATTGTGCAGAAGCATGCCCAATGCAAACTTTTACCTAATGCAGTGTTTGCAGTCCAAGACATAAAGTGTTTAAAATGTGTTAAGCACGTTTAATTTTCTTGTTTATCTTGCTCATCCTAGTACAGGTTGACTTTAACTTTTACTAATCCAACACCTGTAGAAGCAGGGAAAGGACCCGGGGTAAAGCTTGTCCCATACAATTTCAGTCTGGCATATAATCATATTACAAGTTGAGAATCCCTTATCCAAAAATACATGTGCCTAATTATTTTAAAAGTTTGTATAAATTCCCTTCAGGCTATGTGTACAATGTAGTACTATAATAATTTTTTGAGTTGATTTTTTTTTCCAACAAAAAACTGTTCGTCTCATTGAAAGCTCTGTTATTGTGTTTTTCTTTTAAGACAAAAGATGTTAATTAGTCCGGACAACTGTATGAGTTGTTTTTCTAAAACTAAAACCTCGGTATTCAGGTTTAATTGCAGTGTTGGCACTTTGAAATAAATAAGTTGGTTTTGTGTTGCAGTTTGGGCACTCGGGCTCAAAAAGGTTCGCCATCACTGCCCTAGACGTTGCCTGCCCCTGGAGTAGATGATACTGGGTTACCTGGATCAGTTGTCTTCACTCCTAGGAGACAGCTTTGTATGTTTATCAGTTGCATCCATAGTCCAATGCTTGGCCCACAGAAGGTCCAAGGTACGATCCCCAGTATCTCCAGTTAGGGCTCAGATAGACCCCCCTGTTGGAGAGCTGCTACTGGTCCATGTGTAATACTGAGCTAGACGGACCAAGGGTCTGACTCTGTATAAGACCGCCTCCTATGCTCCTATTTAAACTAGCCCGTTATCATGAGGACCAGAATCTTACTTCCACTTTTAGTGGAAGGGCCACAGCTCAGTGGCAGAGCACCTGCTTTGCATACAAAAGGTCCTGAGTTTTAATTCCCCGGCATCTCTAGTTTAAAAAGCATCAGGGAGCCCGGGGATGTGGAAGGGCCCTTCTGTGCTTGATACTGTGGAGAGACACTTCTCAGCTGAGTGGTGGAGTGCCACTTCTCATCCAAGCCACTTCTCGTCTGAGTAGTGGAGAGTCACTTCGTAGACAACGGTGTGCTAGAGCAGTGTTCTCCAACCTTGGGCCCCCAGATGTTTTTGGCCTACAACTCCCAGCATGCCCCAGCCAGCGTAGCTGGCTGGGGCATGCTGGGAGTTGTAGGCCAAAAACATCTGGGGGCCCAAGGTTGGAGAATACTGTGCTAGAGGGACAAATAGTCTGACCTGCTGTAATGCCGCTTCCGATGTCCTTCCTAATATGCGCACGCAGAAGGTAAATGTAGCCCTTTTCGAAACAGGGGAGTGACGGCCGTGGATGGAGCAGGATTTGGGATCGACCGTCCCGCCGAGTTGACCAAGGAGGATGACGAGTACGAGGCGTTCCGCAAGAGGATGATGTTGGCCTACAGATTCCGGCCCAACCCACTGGTGAGAGAGTCCTCGCCCATCCCACGTTGTTGCTGTTGTTGTTTTTACCCATGCTAGAAATTATATTTATGCCTGCACTTTCTCGCATGAGCTAGAAGTGCTTCCGGAATAACATTTATCGGACCTCTGTTAAAATGGCAGGCCTAAAGACCAGTGGAACCTGCAGCAAAACGTTTGCCGCGTGGAGTGGTCCAGTTCAAGGTTCCTGCCAGCCAGCCAGCCAGCCTTGCCCTTTCCCAGGGTACTCCATTCCGTTCACCTTCCTTTCTGGTTTTCCCTTTCCCCAACCCCACTCTCAGCAGACAGTCTACTTTCTCAGGCTGCTGAACATGCTCCAATTGCTCCATCCTCATTGGGCTGATTCATGCGGGGCGTTCTCCCCTGTACATTTCCATCCCCCCCAAAAAAGATGTTTGTACTTCTGCAAATCTTGGGTTTCCCTCTTGTGTTGGGGTGGTGCTGTTTTGGCTACCTAAAGCAATCGCACTCACAGCCTGAATATCTGAAAGAGAGAGAATGATACGGATGAATGCTGCGCTTCCTAAATTTGACTTGCTCTAAAAGAGAGGAAGAAGGCAGATTGTCATAAACGCTAACTGGACATTTGGATTATATTTGCAAATCACCGGAACAAACGTTTCAGACCAATCTTATGTGGCCATATATGTAATTTTCCATTTTTGTAAACATGTGTTTTTGCAGTTTTGCATATTTGAAATAACACTAAATCTTGGCAACTTGCAGCCCTCCAGAAGTTTTGGCTTACCGCGATCTCTCACCATGGACTATGCTTGCTAGGGCTGATGGGAGTTGTAGGCCAAAACCTCCGGAGGGCCACACGTTGCCCACCCCTGATGTAAACAGTGAAAATGGCAGCATTGAGAAGAAAGCCATGCAGAACCTCACAACTCCACCTAATAACAAATGTAACACTCTAGGAAGCAAGTTTGTCCCTACAACCCGACTGGGTCGACAGTAGTCAGTGGCCCACATAGCGCGTCTGGTCTCCGCGCTCTAATTTTTCCTCTCCCCTTTCACCTCCCTGTGTCTGAGGTGAGGCAAGTAGCTGCTAAGGAGAAGGACTTTTCAGTGGTGGCACCCCAGTTGTGGAATGCCCTCCCTGGAGAGGCTTGCCTGCCCACCTACATTGTAGTCTTTTCGGCACCAGGTGGAGACCTTTTTATTATCCCGGGCTTTTTAGTCCTTCAGCTTTGTTTCTAAATGTGTTAGGGAGAAATCCTATGAACGGTAGACACTGCCTGGCCAGCCATAGGAAAAGTTGAGAGTCCCAGCTGCGACCATCTTCAGATCCGGCGCGGGGGGGGGGCGCGTCGCAATGGCAGGGAGGGGAGGAATGAGGCTCCGCCGGGATATCAGGCATCCCGGCAGTGCCTCGGCCCCTCCTCCTCGCGAGCAGGGGTAAAACACTTACACAGCTGAAATTGGCCGTCTAAGTGTTTGGGGGGCGAGGGAAGCGTGGGGGTAATCCTTGCCGAGTTCGGAGGGTTATGGGCACCCACGTTGGATAGCGCCGTTCTTGCGTGTTTAAGATCTTTACCCTGCTGCTGGCTTTTCCTCTGGCTTTAATTCTGTTTTAAACTTTCATAGGTTTTATGTTATGCTTTTTATCATGTTGTATTTTAGGGTTTTAATTTTGGCGACCCGCACAGAGCGCGTTGGCTGTTGGGCGGCCTAGAAATGTAATAAAAATAAATAAATTGGTACTTAACCGGTGGCCTTCCCGTCAGGAAGATGGCGCCCCGGAGGCATGGACGATGACGCCAAGGCCTCCTGGCCGGCCTCTCGGTTGCTGCCGGGAGGGACGCCAGCCACATTTCAGACTGCAGGGGACTCTCGTGTGTTGCTTGTAAGCCAAATCAGCCTCCAGTCCGTGAGCTCTTCCTCTAAGGCCGTTAGTGACTTGGCAAGCAGCCGCACCGGAGGGAGTCCCTCACAGCTTTCAAACTGGCGGCAAGAAAGGAGTAGCTTGCCTTCTCCCCCACTGTAAGGAGCCGCATCGATTTTTGCCGCTTCTCTTGCTTGGCTTGGAGAGGCAAGCCCGTCTCACTGCGGGGGTGGCGGCGGGGGCATCCATTCATTTCCAGAGCGGCTCGGCCAGGGAGAATCAACCCCTTCCTCGAGCTCAAAAACTTGGCGCTCTCCAGCCCCCACAATAGCAGCCCCCAGACGAAAGGACCGCCCCGAGGTCCATGCGGAGCTGTGCATTCGCTATAAGCCATAACAAAAACAGAAGGCACGTTCAGAGTCGAGCAACAAATTCGGCTCTCCGTTTCCCCGGCTGCCGGCACAAATAAGTAAGCACACAAGGGGACATCATTTTCATTAACAACAACAACATAAGGTCCCCCTACAAATTCATGTAAATACAAGGAACAGAATCCTCCCTGAGCGTAAAACTGAGACAAACATTTTTTCTTCACGTGGATCTCTATAAAGGGGACACCTGGTTGTGGGGGGCTGATGTATATCGGCCCCCACATTCGCGGGATGACGACAGGAATAGAGTCCACGCCCATGACCCAGCTGGCTCATCCGAATTTCTCTCTCTTCAGAGCCGGTGTGGAGCAAGGCTTGAGGTGTGTTCTTCTTCTTCAACTTTTAGCTGATTTTTCTCCTTTTCCCTCTCTTGTTTCCTCACAGAACAATCCCAGGCGTCCATATTATTGACTCGGCAGTGCGCTTCTTCTCTCTCCCCCCACAGACAACGTGGAGTTTTGTTTATTGTGATCAGTTTTTTAAATCGACCGGCTCCTTCCACACCCCTTTCTCTCTCTCTCTCTCTCTCTCTCTCTCTCTCTTTCTTTGATTGGGGTCAGTTTGTTTGAAAGTGTTCTGTTTTAAAAATTGGAGTTCCCTTCAGTTCGTCCCTCCCGAGAGCGTCGGACCTGTTCTAGTGCCATTTGCAGAGCTTAACCATTGGCAGATCCTGCTCGAGGTGGAGAAGGTAGCAGGATGGAACCAGAACTTCTGAAAAAGAACCCCAAATGATAAACCAAGAGGTCGATCGTGGGTGGGGTAGAATGGGGGGGGGGGGAGTTGGCATTCAGATATCAATTAAGTGAGACAAACGCTTCATCTTACTCAGTTTTCACTTTGTGTTCTCTAAAAAAAACCCTCATTCTCTCTTTCCACGTGCTCCTGAACTGTATTGGCAGCAGTGGGGGTGGAGGGGTGTCACTGCGGTTGTATATATTGTGCCAACTGGAAGTGGGACATCGAGGTGAGTGTGTTGTCTCTGGGGAGAGGTGGCAGGAAGACAAGGAAGCTGACCCCAGCCAGTGGCGAGGTTGTGACCTGGTTCCTTTTCTCCCAAACAATAGTGAAGTTGTGACCTGGTTCCTTTTCTCCCAAACGGTAGCGAGGTTGTGACCTGGTTCCTTTTCTCCCAAACAGTAGCGAGGCTGTGACCTGGTTCTTTTTCTCCCAAACGGTAGCGAGGCTGTGACCTGGTTCTTTTTCTCCCAAATGGTAGCTAGGTTGTGACCTGGTTCCTTTTCACCCAAACAGTGGCAAGCTTGTGACCTGGTTCCTTTTCTTCCCCACTCTCTGATAGCAGTGTAAGAAAGCAAGTGGGGTGGGGGAGGATCACTTGTAGCAGAGATGGAGGAGTCACGGCCAGGGTCTATCACCATCCCATTTCAGTGCTCCTGCTAGGACATACCGTAATTTTTCACCCATCTCTGGAGCAGGCGATAAGAGAGTCTTGAGCAATCCCGTAAGGCAAGGCCATTTCAGAGGTCAGCTGGGGCGGATCCTTTTCTTCATTCCCTACTCTTCAAAAAGGGATGGAAATTCAGTTCTTTGCTCCTCCCAAGTATGAGACAAAAGCAAGAATCCTGGATTTTCATTAATGGATTCTAATAAGTGTCCAGGTTTGTCCCAAAGCGAGGAGGGAGGGGGAAGAGATCCTTCCTGAAATAATATCTGGGAGATAAACTTAAACTTCTCCTTTGCCCCCTTGCACAAGTGCACACCGTGCCTGCCACACCACTGCTTTGGTTTGTCTCCTCTCTTTCTTCTTCCTCCCTCCCCCGAACACTAAAACAAAAATTGTACCACTTCTTAATATGTTTGGATAGGTTTTGGGGGTGGTGCATGTGTTTGGTTTTTTTTTGTTTCGTTTTGTTACTCTTCATGATGAGCAGTAGCGTTGATGCGTTTGGCTTTCGACAAACTATGGAATAAAGCTATGGAAGTAACACATCTCCGGGCGTCTTTTGTCTTGGAAGTCGAAAACCCCAAGGGGCTTGCACTTTTCAGAATTCCAGGCCGGGCAAAGGGATGCACGGGGTGTGGGGAAGCAGTTACCCAGGAGGAAAGGGGGCACGGGTGGCCCTCATGGGAGAAATGTAGTTCCCGAGGCTTTGTGGGGAAAGTGCAGCCCAGAGGGGTGGGCCCTTATGGTTGTGCGACCCACGGCACAAAGAGAAACTCGAAATTGGGCCGTTGCTCCATGTGGGTGGGCAGGAAGGGCGTTCCGGCGCTGACTGGAAAAGGGCCCAGTTCAGCCTTCGACAAGTTTGCGCCCTCCAGATGGGTTGGGCAGTGTCGACAATGCTGGGCTGGATGGACCAAGTCAGTTCCTTGCATTCCTATAGAAATCAGCCCATGATTCAGAACCATGAGGACCAGAATCTTGCTTTATTTTTTTAGGGAATAGGCCATAGCTCAGTCGTGGAGCGCCTGCTTTGCATGCAGCATGTCCCAGGTTCGATCCCCGGCATCTCCAGGTAGGGCTGGGATAGAATCCTGCCTGAAACCCTGGAGAACCGCTGCTGATGGGTGGAGACAAGACTGAGCTAGTCGGACCAGTGGTCTGTAAGGCTGCCTCCTACTTTCTCATGGGCTGAAAGTATAGGGCACAGGTGCCGAGCCCCGGGTGGGGTGGGGTGGGGTGGGGTGAGGGAGCTGTGCTGCATTCCAGTGGTGGGTGTGGCTGGAGGCAAGAAGAGGCACAGCCAAAAAACATCTGGCATTTTTTCCCTTTTTTATTCCTTTGGCTTAAAGCTCATCATACTGCCACTATCTAACCCTACCCCACCCACTTCCTAGGCCTGTGTGGCTCACACTGTCCCAGCTTGTCTGAGCGTGGAAAGCTAAGCAGGGTCAGGCCTGGTGATTACTTGGATGGGAGACCCCTCCTCTAGTTTCCTGCCTTGAGCAGGGGGTTGGACTCGATGGCCTTGCAGGGCCCTTCCAACTCTATAAGATCTATGAAATCTATAACCTTGGGTCCCCAGATGTTGCTGGACTACAGCTCCCAGCATCCCTTGCCATTAGCCATGCTGGCTGAGTATGCTGGGAGCTGTAAGCCAGCAACATCTGGGGGCCCAAGGTTGGATAGCCCTTCGCATTAGGAGACGCATTTGAACCATTTAGGAAGGGGGAAACTGCCCCGAAGCGGGGAAGTGGCCATACAATGGGTGGCTGGGAGAAAGAGGGTGGGTCCAAAAGGGCTGGATTCGTCTCCTGGTACAGTGGCACGGCGTAATCTATTTCCAGCCCTTTGTGTCCTGATGAGTCCATTGCCTAGCCTGATAGTGGGTTCCATTGGTCACACCAAAGCATGACACGGTGTCGGGAGAGTGTAACGGAGTGGCAGGACGACCAGCTTTTGGCTTCAGTGGCCCAATAAGACTTGAAATGGCTCCTCTCTGCCTTGTGCCCAATTCCGGGCCCTGTTGGCTACGCTATTATATTCAAAATTCTATAATGTGCCAGCGTGGCGTAGTGCTGAGAGTGCTGGACTGGGACTCGGGAGATCCGGGTTCTGGGCCCCACTCGGCCATGAGGCTCACTGGGTGGCTCCGGCCAATCGTGGACTCTCAGCCTAACCTACCTTGCAGGGTTGTTGTGAAGATAGAAATGAAGAAGAGGAAGATCGGTTCCTTGCAGGAAAAAGGCAGGATATAAATAAAATAAATGGGTGTGCACGCACGCTAGTGTGTGGCAGGATGTTCTGTTCATGTTTAGAGCAAGATATGGCCTACTTTGAAAACTCATGTCCCTCACTGGTGCCTGTGCAACCTGCCAGGCCAAAGTTTGCGCCACCATAAATCCGATCTATGGACTCTTAAACCCATGTCAGTAATGAAAGACGCTCACGAAGAGCTATCCAACTGGGACTGGCCCCCGAGACATTTTGGCTCCCTGAAGCCCAGAATAAAATGTGCCCCCCGACCCCGTTCCAGCCCACTAGGGATGGAGCCCCAAATCTCTGGGAGGCCAACTGCCCCACTACCCAGCTGTCCAGGGGCACTTGCTGAAAGAAAAATACAGGGGCCCTGAGGATCTCTGTTGCATCTGATCCCACTGGATTAGCGGGCTTGTTGCCCACATGTGCTTCACCTCCTGCTGCCCCCCCCCTGAATCTTTCCGCCTGAGGTTTCTTTCTGAAACCAAATGCCCTCCTCTCCCCTGTCCATACATTCCTTTTTACAAAGAGGGGTGTCCTTCAGAGACAGGATCCTTTACAGACTTTAGAACAGGGCTCTCCAACCTTGGGTCCCCAGATGTTGCTGGACTACAGCTCCCAGAATCCCTTGCCATTAGACATGCTGGCTGGGTATGCTGGGAGCTGTAGGCCAGCAACATCTGGGGACCCAAGGTTGGAGAGTCCTGCTTTAGAGCATATGTAAATTAACATCTGCAAATCTGTGCTCTCCCCCCCCCTTCCCGTGGACCCGAGCCCCGGATCATTTTGGTAGCCAGCACCGCCCCTGCAAAACGTCCTCTCCTTGCCGCCATGCCACCTCGCAGCACCTGCCGCCTGAGGTGACTGCCTCACTCTGCTTAACGGCAGGGCCGACCCTGGGCACAACCATCCGCACGGTTCTTGCTCACATAGCAAGCCTTTTTCTTTCCGGCCAACACAGTTGCCCTAGATCGAAGGTTTAAAAGGCTGAGGACTGCAGGGGGTCTTGGATAACCCATGACAGGAAAGAAATTTCCTGCTGGCTTAGGTTTGAAAAGCAACCCTTTAAATTTTAATATATATATATATATATATATATATATATCTTACTGAAATGGGCATGGTTACGCTATTCTATTTTTACTTCAAGGTTTTAGATCTCTAAAGATCTGAAAGGAAGGGTGGGGGGACCTGCTTGTTGCCTGGTCTGTTGTGAGGGCACAATGCAGCAGAAAGATCATAAACCACGTCTTTAAAAAGAGGTTGGTTGGGGTTTTTTTGTTTTTTTAAAAAGCATGTGCTACAGCAAGGAAAGAAAAGTCATTTTGGCCATAATAACCTATCCTGTGAATGGTGGATAGTATATTAACAGTTGGAAGCAGCATATAAATCATTCCTGGTCATGGAAGGGCGTAGCCCGGTGATAGAACACAAGCAATGCATGCAGAAGGTCTCGGGTTCGATCCCTGGATTCTCCTGGTAGTGCTGGGAAGGAACCCTCTGCCAGTCAGGGTAGACTAGTGTTCTCCAACCTTGGGTCCCCAGATGTTTTTGGCCTACAACTCCCAGCATGCCCCAGCCTATGCTGGGAGTTGTAGGCCAAAAACATCTGGGGACCCAAGGTTGGAGAACACTGGGGTAGACCATAGATGAGCCAAGGCAGTTGGTATAAGGCAGTTTCTTGTGTTCTTATTTTAAAAATATTCCTTTATTCAGAATCATGAGGACTAGAGCCTTTGCAGGGCCCTTGGGCAAGAGCCCCTCCATGGGCCCTCTTTCTTGGTGTAGTCTACCTTCTCACCGCTTTCGTCGCCAGCTGCGATTGCTGCTGCTCACCGCCACTGAGTGTCGTCTGGGCCAGAGCGAGGCGCAGGTGAAGAAGCAAGTGGCAGTGCGGAAGGAAGAGGAGGAGCAACTCTCCTCGGTTGGCCCCTGCTGGCCAGCGCGCCGGTGGCAAGGAAGGAGTGCAGCGTTTCTGCGCCCTCTTCCGCCACGCGCCCTAGGCAGCCGCCTGCCTTCCATGGCGGCCGCTCGTCCCGTCAGCGCGCGCTCTCACACGTCACCCGCTCCGGGCCCCGCCGCTTCCGGCTTGCCCAAAGGCCCGCTCGTGACGTGTCCCCCCCCCCCCGAGCCGGGCTGTCTTCGCTCCTGCCTGAACAGCCATTTACGAATAGAGCGGCCGCGGAGGCGCAGATGCCGAGGACTGCGCGCGTGTGGCTCTCTCTGCGGCTCTCCGCGCCGCGGGTCCAGGCATTGTGGGCCTATTTTGTGGTAGGGGCCTGGAGCTGCAGCTCCAATAATAGCCCCTATCTTAATCCGGCCCTGCCTGGGGTTCGGGCCCTCGGCAAGTATCCCACCCTTGACGCCGCCAGCCCCGAGTATCCTGTTTCCCAGTGGCCAAGCAGATGGCTCCGGGAAGCGTGCGAGCAGGACAGAAGAGCAATTTTGTCGCTCGCCAGCAGTTGGTGGCACAGCAGGTAAACCTGCCTTGAGCCACGGAGGTTCTGTCACGCCGTTAAGGCGAAAGGGTCACGGCGGAGGGAATCCTTGAGCGTGGACCTTCCTGATGTGTGGCTCAAGGTGCGATCCTGTGCATGTTTAGACAGAAAAAGAGGCTGGCTGGGGCATGCTGGGAGTTGTGGGCCTCTTTTTCTGTCTAAACATGCACAGGATTGTGCTGTGTCTTCACTGCTACTCTCCATCGGTCCGCCGCTTTCATGCCATTGCCACACCAGGATAAAAATAGTCTCTAAGGCAGTGTTCTCCAACCTTGGGTCCCCAGATGTTTTTGGCCTGCAACTCCCAGCATGCCCCAGCCAGGGCTGGGCATGCTGGGAGTTGTAGGCCAAAAACATCTGGGGACCCAAGGTTGGAGAACACTGCTCTAAGGAAACATGTCCCCTCCCATTTCCTCAGTTACGAGCAGGATCGGAGACTACCTGCCTCACCTGGCCACCCTTTGGAAGGTGGTGAACTTCCTGTTGATCGCCAACCCCCCCCCCCCGATTCTAGATGCAGAAGTTTTGTTTGGGCCTTCTATTTCAGTGTTCTCCAACCTTGGGTCCCCAGATGTTTTTGGCCTACAACTCCTAGCATGCCCCAGCCAGCATGGTTGGCTGGGGCATGCTGGGAATTGTAGGCCAAAAACATCTGGGGACCCAAGGTTGGAGAACACTGCACCAGACTATTGATGATGGGGGGAAAGGGGGCGTGGCCAGGGAAGGGGCATGGCCTAAGGTTGTGCACCCTTGCTTTATGGTTTTCTCCCTCCCTCATCTTCCTTTTTAAGGCTGCACCGTTTTGGGGGTGGGGGGATGTATGTAGAAATCCTAACACAGCCTTCCCCTGACGATGTGTCCGGCTACGTCTCCCATTGTCTCCAGCCAGTGTGACCATTAGGGGACGATGGAGATTGTAGTCCCAACAGGTCTGCGGGCGAAGGTTTAGCCTTGGTCGCGTCTCCCTCGCTCCCGTCTTGCGAGCCGTATTGGCCTCCCTTGGGGTTTTGCGTTTGTTTCTCCCTTGCTGTCTGCTGCCCCGGAGAGATCAATTTAATCCCATTATCAACACGCTCCAGCAGCAGCAGCCTGCCCATGTGTGGGCACCCTTTCAGGTTCTCAGCTGCTGGCTTGATATTTCTCTTCTCTTCCCTCCGCCTTTGCAGAAGTCAACCCGAGGCCTCGAGGGAGGCTTGAAAAAGAAATCTAATCTTACCCCTGACAAATGCTCCAGTGCCCATCAATAATAAGATTCCCTCTGTCCTGGCAAGATTAGGAAAATATGTTTTAAAAACAACATCTACAGGGTGTGGGGAGCAGTTTTTTTTTTAAAAAAAATGAGCGCAGTCTATTTGAAACGAGCCCTCGGGTTTGTAAGAATCTTATGAGCCATGCTGGGATTCCACCTTGCTGCTTCGGTCTTCTCCAACGTCGGCTGAGTAAAAAGCTTCTGGGGCGCTCAGAAGTTGCGGTGGGGTACCTGTCCTGTGGCCTTCCAGTTGCTGCACTGCAACCCCCATCATCCCTGGCCATCATGCTGAGGCGGGTTGGAGTCCAACAACACCTGGAGGGCCGTGGGTCCCCCCCCCCTGCTCAGAAGCAAAGTGTGAAGACAACGGCCTCCTCCTGCTGTCAGTCCCTCCTTAGAATCCGGGATTTAGATGGAGGTAGACTGCCCCTATATGCAGAGGTTCTGTTGTTAGCCATCAAGAGTGGTTAACTGGACCTAAATTAAGAGCTGCTTTGCTGGATTGCACCAAAGGACCATCTTATAGCACAGCCTTCCTCAATAGTCCAGACTGAGGAGCAAGCGCTGGTTATGACCAAAGAAGCCCTATATGGCTTGGACCAGGCAACCTGAAAGACCACCTTCCCCCATACGAGCCTGCCTGCATTTTAAGATCTTCAGGCGAGGCCCTTCTCCCAGTCCCGTGCCCGTCAGAGGACGTTTGGTGAAGATGCGAGACGGGGCCTTCTTGGTGACCGCTCCCAGCCTGTGGAACTCCCTGCCCAGGGAGGCTAGGTTTCCTCCCTCTCCGTTATCTTTCCACCAGCATGCAAACACCTTTTTATTCCGGCAGGCCTTTGGCATATAAACTGGTCTATTGCTGAAGGGGGGTTTAATTGGTCGGGTGCCATCTCTTTTATTATGTTTTATTATATTGTATTTGTATGTCATTTCTATATTTTGTTTCTATGCTGCCCAATAGGCAAAGCTCTGTAGGCGGTCCACAACAATTCCAGCCCACAAGTACAAGATAATAAAAACATAATTTAAAAAAATCTGTTAACATACAAAATTAAAACAGCACAATTAAAAAAAAAAACTCAAAACAAAACAAAAAATCCAACCCAGTTGCAATAAGAGATGTTGTTTGTGCTATGCTTTCATTAAAATTTCATTCATCTGGATTTCGTTATTCCGTCGGTACCATTTTGGTGGGGCGGCGGAACAGAAATCCAGTCGATCCAGAAATGCAGTTTTTCAAGGCACGTCTCTCTCGCCTAAGGCAAAAGAAAAAAATGGGGGGGGGGGGCAATGGCAATCCTGAATACAGGAAAACTGGTGCATGCATCGCCCTTTTAAGAGGCGTGCCCGCGTCGCTGCTCTTTTTTTCTCCAAGGCAGTTGGCAAACTCCATTTCCGCGACCTTTGGATAGAAAGTTACCTTCCCCAGTTTTGTTCTTTCGTTTTTTTTTCTTTTCTTTACGAGAGATCGAGGAAAGCATGATCAGCTAGGAGCTTTGGCGCTACGGGAGGGACCCGCCAAGCCAAGGCTGGCCGACTAACCCCTTCCCGCTCGAGCGAGCTCCTCCTGGCCCCCCTCGGCGCGTTCCCACGACGCGCAAACCCGCCCCGCCAGCCATGCGGCTGTTCATCTCGCTCTCGGCCGCCGTCGGCCTGTTCCTCTCCGCCTTCCCCGTCTCCTACGTGTTGAATGGCGTGACAGTCATGGAGAAGTGAGTATCGTGTGAACGCGGTGCCGAGGATACGCGAGTTTCTCGGAACCTCTTCTGTCCAGCCGCTCCCCGTTGTTGTTGTTGTTGTTATTAGGGGGTAGGGGAGAATCAGGAAGTGCGTTAAAAGTTTGGCAGAGAGGTGTGTCCTTTTGGAAAGGAAAACGTGTCGGAGGGGAGGGAGAACACGCGGGTCTGGAGGAGCGTCTGAATACAGGACAAACCAGAGGGAAGTTGCGGAGGTGAAGACAAAACAAAGAATCACTGCGAAAGATCGTTCTGCTGTTGCCATAAAACAACCTCCTCCCACCCTTCAGATGTGTTGGACTACAACTCCCAGCATCTCCCAGCCAGCATTCTGGGATTTGTAGTCCACATCTGGATGCTCTCTGGTGGCTGGGTGGGGGCTGCTGTAGAAAGCCCTGTGGAGGAGACTGGTTGATTTCCAGACGTTGGGTTGCCAACTCCTCTCCTGACTCCTGCTCCTCCGCCTTTATTGGCAGACTTGAGCTGGTGATCCTGTTTTAAGCTCCATGCCTGGGGGAAAAATCTTCCCCCTGCTGACTCTGGCAGATCAAGGCGCCGTTAAAGACATGACACAAGAGCTGTCTTTTGCCCAATCAGTTGGCAACCCAGCACATATGCTCTCCCTCGGAGAGCCCCGCCTCCCTCTGTGCCAAATGTTAGTTTTACCATAGGAATAACTGTGTTAAAAATGACACATGGTTGTTGCAGGGCTGGGCAACCCATGTGGCCTCCCCGATGTTTCAGCCTACAACTCCCATCAGCCCTAGCCAGCATAGGCAATGGTGAGAGATCATGGGAGTTCTAGGTCAAAATATCCTCAAAATGTAAAAATAATGCTGCAACATCTCACAGGCCCAGTTGCCTTCTTTCAATTTTCTCACTTTCCCGATTTGATTGTTTGTAGCATTTCGCTCTTAGCTGACTCACAAGCAATGCACGCGCTCAAGGTTGCGGGGTATCCATTTAACCAAGTATTTATTTAAAATAATTCATGTCAGCTTTTCAAAGCCGCTTACATTAAGAAAACAAACAAAGCAAAATATAAACGCACTAAAATGGAGTAGAAAACTGCTGTAAATGAAAAGCTTGCCGCAGCATTAAAAACCAGCAAAAAAACCCCAACAATAACTGAAAAAAAGCGATAAAAACCTCAGAGTCTGTCTCAAAACACCGTCCGGGATAAAAATGCATCCAAAGCACCGTGGAAAAATCCATTGGATCTTAGCTGAAATATTTGAAATAGTTAGTAAGAAACCCATTTAAAATATTTAATATGTGGCACAGGAAAACAGAACAGCAGCAGAAATCGGGCAGCGCTGAAATCCTGCCGAAACGGCCGTGTTTTTGCCAGGTGTCTGAGCATGTACAGAGTTGGGGCCAGGCAAGCCTCGAGAGGGTGTTGCCTGGACATGGGGCTTCAACCCCCATCTATCCCTCCCCACATGCTGCAACATCTTGCTTTTCCTCTCAGCTTTGGGGCGGGGAGCGGGACTTTCCCCATTGGTTTGGGAGGATCTGGGGCTGCAAATTAACTAAAGACTTGGTTTAAATTTGCATATCTAGATATCAATTAGCATACGCAGATTTTATGCAGGTCTGTATCCTAGGGGCCCAATGGCCAAGGATATCCCTTATTGTCCTTGGGGGATTATGGAGAAAGATGTTGAATGGAGCTAGTAAAGAGGGGTATATAATTATTGAGCTATGCAACAAGTGGGAAATGCCACAAAACAAGTGGGAAGTGCCAAAGTTGAGCTTTGAGCAATATGATGTCATAAGAAGCAAACTGTACAAATGCCACCCCGCTCATTCTTTAGATTCGCCGGCTGCCTCAACATCTGCCCCTAATTTATCCTTGCTGGTTCTCCTGACCCTGACTCCTCTTGAGAGGAGATGAGGGAATCATTAACGATTACCACTAAAAATACTTTCCAAGCGCTGCCAACTTATACACACATCTTGGCATTTTGCCCGTTGGTGCTTGACTTTTCAAAAGTGGTGCGGTCAAGCTGAGGCACCTGTTTTTATTTTTTTGGGAATCAATATTGGATGTATTTTCAGGCCGAGGAGACGGCATACCCATGTCTGCCTCAGTGCACCGTCCCGATAATTAATTTCAATGTAATAATATTTATTTATGTATCACATTTCTATACCGCCAAAGCTCTCTCGGTGGTTCACACAAATAATTTCCTATTCATTTCAATAATTTCCTGTTAATTTAATAATTCCCCACTCCTGTTGCTATATGGATCTGAGGAGAAAAGAGAGAAAATGTGAGTACATAAGAACATAAGAATAGCCCTGCTGGATCAGACCTCAAGGGTCCATTTAGTCCAGCATTCTCTTCACACAGTGGCCAACCAAGTGCCCCAATGGGAACCCCACAAGCAGGGACGTGAGTTCCTGCCCATGTTCCCCAGCATACTGCCTCTGATACTAGAAGCAGTAGCATGTGTTCTTTTGGAGTTATATTTTTTAAATCAGCAAAGTTCTCCTGGGATGCATACGTGCTAGCTTTGGAGCTACACAGGATTCTTCATCACAAGTTAATGGAGTGGTACCTGGTATGGATGGTTGCGTCTACTGCTGCATTGAGCTTGGAAAACGACCTGCAAGGGTCAGTCCCTTGGTTTCTTTACGATGGGGCAGCTTGTGTTGGAAAAGGAATTTGCAGGCTTTTGAGTTGACACAGCACTCTTCGTCAGACAGAACCGGGGCTCATGGCCCAACCCCCAGTCAGGTGGGGAGTGGCAGAATTTTGCAATATTTACCATTTCAAACAGCTCAAATGGGGATCACACTCTCCTGTTAATGTGGGGTGACCTTCCTCACAGGTTCAGGTATGACCTGGTTATTGATGGGGAATATTTAGCCATTGGAGAGCACTTGGCTATTTTCAAGTTTCGGAAACAGATGAACAAAAGCAGGCGATCCCATTTATATCAAACAGCCGCCATTCAACGTTGTGGGACTGACACATTTACAAGGAGGGACCAGGTCCCAGCGTGACTATGAGCACGGCTGCTCTCCTGCAGAATTAGGTGACAATCCTAAACGCACTTAAGGTGCAGTCCTATGCAAGTTTAGGCAGAAAAAAAGGCCTACAACTCCCAGCATAGTCTCAGCTAGCTGGCTGGGGCATGCTGGGAGTTGTAGGCCTTTTTTCTGTCTAAACTTGCATAGGACTGCACCCTTAATCTGGGAGTAAGTCCCACTAAACCGGGTGGGATTTACTTCTGAGTAGACTTCTGAAGCAGGGGAACAAGCAGGTTGCATGCATTTTATTCTGTATTTTATTGTGTTGTACATCGCCCAGAGTGGCTGGTTGCCGGCCAGATGGGCGATCCATAAATGTAACAAAGAAAGAAAGAAAGAAGAGGAGGAGCAAGTCCAGGGGGCTCTTGCCAGTCAGCCCCTGCTGGGATGTGGGCTCTCGACAAGTGCCCGATCAAGCCTACCCTTGGTGCCATCCCTGGCTAGACTCCGCTCAGCAAAAAAGTTGCTGGCTTTTTTTTAATGGGAATAGTTGGCTTGCCTCAGCAATCGGCGGAATGATGCACGATGCACTCTGGACGGACAGCTCCAGCAGCATGTGGGCCTACGGGACTTTGGACCCACATCTGTGTAGAAAGCAGATTCTGCCAGCTGACACAGCATCCTGGCAAGCTACGGTGACATTTCCACATGAGCTGGGGCCGAGCTGTCTGATGACACATGTAGCAGCACCATGGGAGGGTGGGCCCATTAGCCACAACAGCTAAAATTTACCACTTTATTTATTTATTTATCTATCTATCACATTTCTCTGCTGCCTAACAGCCGAAGCGCTCTGGGCACTTCGCAGAACCAAACTTAAAATACAGTCGTACAATGAAAAGAACAAAAACAAAACATAACCCACCCACCCTTAATTTTAAAGCAGAATAAAACCAAAGTTAAAAACCAGAGTAAAAGCCAGCAGTGGTGCAAAGATCTAAAAACAAACAAACAAAAAAACCCCTACACAAATGCAATGTTTCAAACAGTCAATAACCGGTGGTTGATTGATTATATCTATTGATTACATTTCCATACTGCCCGATAGCTGAAGCTCTCTGGGCGGTTTGCAAAAAAATTGAAACAACATGATAAAGCATAATAGAAAAGCTTTATAACAAGGGTGCGGAACCTCTTTCAGCCCGAGGGCCGAATTTCATTTTGGTGAAGCTTGGGGGGGGGGCTGCATTCCAGGGATGGGCGGGGCCGAAGGCAAAATGGGCGGGGCCAAAAATACCCACCTATTTTAGCTGAAAGCTCTTCCTGCCAATCACTAAGCCTTCGGAGAGACATTTTGACCTTTTAGAATGGTGGGGGGGAGTGCACAAAAGCCAGGAAACCACAAAGTGATTGGTGGTTGTTGGAAGGGCCAGATTTTGCCTCCTGGGCCAGAAGTCCCACACTCCTTCTTTAAAAGTTCAAAACAGCATAAAACTCAAGTAAAAACCAGAGTAAAAGCCAGCGGCGGTATGACGCTCTAAAACAGTGTTCTCCAACCTTGGGGTCCCCAGATGTTTTTGGCCTACAACTCCCAGCATGCCCCAGCCAGTTTTTGCTGGCTGGGGCATGCTGGGAGTTGTAGGCCAAAAACATCTGGGGGCCCAAGGTTGGAGAACACTGCTCTAAAAGCACAAGAAAACATTTGAAAAACTAAACAGATTACCGGCAAACAGAGTCAAATCTCTGATTGTCAAAACCTTGGGGTGTATCACTGGCGCAGTGAGGCTCATGGGGAGATAGACCTGGAACATAGGTGAGGAAAATGTATCCTCCATTTCGGAGATATCCGTCGCTGGAGGACGCATAAAGGGGGGATAGCTTTTTAGGAATGTAAGAAGAGCCCTGCAGGATCAGACCCAGAGCCCCAGTTATTGTTCTGGCAAATCAGGGATTGTCGAAGCAATTGGAAAGCAAGTGGAAAGCAAGCGGCAGCAGAAGAGAAATTGTTCTTTGTCTGCTTCACAACTGAAGCGATACACCTGGCCGTCTAAAATTCAGTCTCAGGTTTACTGCTCCTTTGCCAGCGTTCTCCGCAGATGCCTATCGACTTGATAGACCCCGAGCGGCGTTTTCCCAGTCTCGGCCAACGGCACAGCTGCTGGGTTTGCTGCAAGATTCCCTTCCTGCCAGCTGGCTCTGCATTGCAGCTGTGCAGCCGTGCACCAGCTGGTCCCGAAGAGAAAACTTGCTAACCGCAGCAGTTTGGCTCCAGAGCTCAGAAGCGTTTCCAACCGGACAGCTGCAGATGGTGCAAACAGGGTGTGTGTGTGTGTGCTTCGATTTGTATTAATAATGATGAATCCCGAGCTTTGGGGAGGGGCGGTAGCTTAGTGACTAGAGCTTTGCCTTGGCAAGGGCCCAGGTTCAGCTCCCAGCATCCCCAGTTTAAATGATCTCAGATGAGGGGAAAGGCCAGTCTTTGCCTGGGACCCCGAAGAACAGCTGCCAGTCGGAGGAGGCAGTTCTGGGCTAGATGGGACCAGTGCGCTGACCTGGTAGGAGGCAGCAGCAGCAGATGCTGAACGCCGGTAGGGGCTTTAGGTTTGACCCAACGCTTCAAGATTTAAGCTGGAATCACACACTTTATTGGGGCCCCCATCAAGGGTTCAAGACATAGTGTGGGTTCAGACAAGACGATAACAAACCATGGAGAACAACCCACAGTTCGCAACCCAACAACAAACCAGGGCTTCTCTTCGTGGTTTGTTCACGGTTAACAAGCCATGGCTTGTCAGCGCGGCTGGTTTCAGACAACACGATAACCCACGGTTCAACAACAACCCACACTCAACCCTTGAGTGTGGGTTATCATGTTGTCTGAACCCAATCATAGGCCGGCTTTCCCTGAGCTGGTGCCCTCCAGGTATTTTGGACTTCCAGCTCCCAGCATCCCCCAGCCAGCATGCTGGGAGTTGTAGTCCCAACGCATCCGGAGGCCCTCGGGTTGGTGGGTGGGTGGGGGCTGTTGTAGAAAGCCCTGTAGAGGAGACTGGCTGATTTCCAGCCTTCGGGACTTTGGGTTGCCAACTCCTCTCCTGACTCCTGCTCCTCTGCCTTTACTGGCAGACTTGAGCTGGTGATCCTGTTTTAAGCTCCATGCCTGGGGGGGAAAATCTCCTCCCTGCCGTCTCTTTGGCAGATCAAGGCGCCCTTAAAGACACGACACAAGAGCTGTCTTTTGCCCGATCAGTTGGCAACCCAGCACATGTGCTCTCCCTCTGAGAGCCCCCGCCTCCCTCTGTGTCAAATGTTAGTTTTACCATAGGAATAACTGTGTTTTAAAAAATGACACATGGCTGTTGCAGGGCTGGGCAACCCGTGTGGCCCGCCAGATGTTTCGGCCTACAACTCCCATCAGCCCTAGCCAGCATGGCTAACAGTCGGGAATGCTGGGAGCTGCAGTCCAAAACATTTGGCGGCTCCTAGGTTGGGGAACGCTGGTCTAGGCCAGGCCATCGGGTTCAGGGAGCTGGGGGAAGCCAGCCTGCACACTGGCCCCAAAACAAGCAGGGGTCAAGTTCCAGGGTGGTAAAGAAGAACTGGGCTGGCTGGAGGCAGGCGCAGAGTCAAACCCAGGCAAGTGTCAAGATCCAAGACAGCAATGGGTGCGTGTGGGAGAGTAAGAGCTGAGGCGCCAAGGTCCTTGCACCAGAGATGCGTTGCTCAGACTGAGTAGCAAGCTCTGAAGGCGTCGCCTTTATAGGGCCTGGTGGACAGGGATTGGCCCTTGGGGGGGGTGTCAGCTGATGGAATGTGGGGGGAGACGCCATCCCTGCTGGGCTTTCCGATAAGGGTGGTCACTCGCACATCGCCAGGAAAGGGGAAATGCATCACCCAAACAGAGGGCGCCGATCTGCGTGACACTTGCGTATGCCAATTGATATGTGTTAAATAATTTTAATTTATTTACCTTTTAAATACATTTATATATTTTATTTATTATATTTATACCCCGCCTTTTTTCCTGCAAGGAACCCAAGGCGGCTTACATAGTCCTCCTCCTCCTCCATTTTATCCTCACAACAACCCTGTGAGGTAGGTTAGGCTGAGAGTCAGGGACTGGCCCAAAGTCACCCAGTGAGCTTCATGGCTGAGTGGGGACTAGAACCCGGATCTCCCGAGTCCCAGTCCAACACTCTAACCACTACGCCACACTGGCTGTCTTTTGGATGGTGGTATTATTATTATTATTATTATTATTATTATTATTATTATTATTTTCTTTGCATTGCAAGAATATTCTATGTTGAAAGGCGGCATGACGTTTTTGAAGACAAGAGAAACAAGGAACTCTTAAATTATTAGATAGCTGTAAAAAAAAATTTTAAAAAAATTACAAGAAATTAAGCTTATGTGTAATCCAGGAATGATCTAAAATTCCCAAGTGCGAACTGGACTTGGTCTGGTAAGCCTGCTTTCGGGATCTGTTTTGTTGTGGTGGCGTGGCTGTTGAGATAATTGCCAGGGAAAACAAAGATCCAAGCGCCTTCTTTTTCACTGTTTGATAGTTTGAACCCTGTGTTTTTTTTATCTCTCCCCCTCCCCGTGGCCCCATCCAGCTCTTTGTCTGTCGTAGTAGCTGGCTGTGCAGTCCTGTTGTTTCTATCCGCTCTGGTCTACCTTCCAACCCGATCCCAGGATCCACTCTTTTACGGTACGTTGGTTCTTCTCTTTCTTTTTCTGGGTTTTTTTTGGGGGTGTGTGTGTGTGGGGGGGAGGGAGGTGGTTGGTGGTCATGCCACCTTGTTTGATCGTGGCTTGGTGTCCATTCCCCTTTATTGGATCATGCAACCATAGGACACAATCTGTAAAATTTTCTCGTCTGGTCGCCTATGGTAAGTAATAATTGGCTTCCAGGCGACTAGCTCATTTTATTATTGTGTTTATTTATTATTGGATTTATCTCCCGCCTTTTTCCCCTCTTGCAAAGAACCCAAGGCGGCTTACACGATCCTCCTCCTCCTCCTCCTCTCCATTTTATCCTCACAACAGCCCTGTGAGGTAGGTTAGGCTGAGAGTCAGTGACTGGCCCAAGGTCACCCACTGAGCCTCATGGCTGAGTGGGGACTAGAACCTTCCGAGTCCCAGTCCAACATTCTAACCATGACGCACCACACTAACTTTCTTATGGAGGATAGGTCTATTGGTGGTAGAGGGGAGATGCCATATTTCTGTGGTGGAACATCTGCTGTGAATGCAGATGGTCCAGGGTTTGATCTCAGGTAGGAAGGATCAGGTACAAGCGGATGACGCTTCTTTACCTGAGATCCTGCAGACCTGCTGTCTATGCAATCCTATGCATTTTTAGACGGAAAAGAAGTCCTACAATACCCAGGATTCCCCAGCCAGCCAGAGTTGGCAGAACTGGGCTAGATAGGACAAATATAACTTAGCCACTGTGGCTGGGGCATGCTGGGAGTTGTAGGACTTTTTCCTGCTGCCTGGGGATTGCTGGGAGTTGTAGGACTTTTTTCCCATCTAAACATGCATAGGATTGCACTTTTAGTGTATTAAAGTAGTTGCCACTTCCCCCTGAGGGTAGGACAGGCTGTTAAATTTATAATGAAAATTATCAGATCCATTTATAAAATGTAGAGTTCAACACCAAAGTCTGTTCAACAGAAAACCCACACAGAGGCAGATATGCACACACACACACACACACACACACGGACACAGACCCCTTAACCAACCCCTCTTTGTTTTCCTTCTTGTGGTAGTGTTTATGGTCTTTTCTTTCACTTCGGGGATTGATGCCATCATTGCTTTGGAAGAAGACGGGTATCTAAAGAACTTCATGGAGTTCTACATGAGAGAGGTGCGTCTGCCGAGGTCCGGCATCTCTATGTGTACGTTTCGGGGCGGGGGGGGGATACATGATCAAAGTCCCACCCTGTGTTACCGCAGTGGCCTGATCCAGCCAAGGCCACCGCAATTTAGATCCGAGGATAATCAAGAAGAGACAGAACTACTTGTGTGAAAGATAAAGATACAGTTTACTGAATGCAGTGATGGAATATGGATGCAGATAATACACAGTCAATAAACCGGCAAAGATAAGTGTACACGCGACCCTCGGTCACGGCGCTTCCTGATTCGACGCACGTCGCTCCGGGGCACCGTTTGGCTTGGACGTTTGCGCGCTCCTTGTCCCAAGCCGAAAGCCAAAGCACAAGCTAACAAGTTAATGGATTTTATAGGGGTCTCTCTCCCCCTCTTTCAGAGGCTATCAGTACGCCACAAGCTAACCCCCCTTTCCTGGGAGACAAGGGGGGGGGGGCGAAGCTGCTTCAGTAAAGCAAACAGTTTCATTTCTCATGGCAAAAGCAGACCTTAGCTAAAGAATATAATTGGGGAAGGCAGATTTAAGCCAATTATCTCCTGGTGCTCTTGCTAATAAGCCGAGGCTATATGTAAGGCCTTGGCACAGCTCAAGGAAACTATCCTGGCCTCTGGACGCTGTGAATATTGACTGCGCTGCCTGTTGAACCATAATAACCTCCTCGCCATTCTTCCGGTATAACCCGTCCGATACACCCCCCCCTCCAGTCTGGCTAGGTAGCTGAGCTCCAAATCCCGGAGGTACCTTCGGGAGAGCCCTTAGCTTCGTGGTATAGCCCCAGCGTTGCCTGCGGACGGCCCCAGGTTCAATCCCCGGCGTCTCCAGGTGAAAGGATGAGTGTCAGTTGATGGAGAACTCGTCTTATCCCAGAGGCCCGGTCCACCTCAATTTAGATTCAAGAACAATCAGGCAGAGACAAAACCACTTGTCTGGAAGGTAACGTACGTACAGTTTATTGAATACAAAGTTGGAATAGGGATACAGATAGTCAATAGGCAGACGGAGACAAGCTCACACACGTCCCTCCAGGCGCACGGCTTCCTGATTGGGCGGACGTCGCTCTGGGACCCAAGTCGCTTGGACGCTAGTGCGCCCCCTCGACCCGACCAAGCCGAAAAAGCCAAAGCACAAGCGAACCAGCTATAGATTTTATAGAGGTCTCCCTAAATTCTAGAAGCTGCCAACATCTGCCAGTGGGGAAAATGGGAGGGAGGGCAAGAAAAGACCCTGAAATCCCAATTCACTTTGGCATTCACTTCACTCTGGCTGGGGCATGCTGGGAGTTGTAGGCCAGAAACATCTGGGGACCCAAGCTTGGGAGAACACTGTGATAGGCTGTCATAATCAGGGGTGTCGAGCGACCTTCAGCTGGAGGGCCAAAAATTGCATTTCAGAGATGCTCTCGGGGGCCGCAGCGGTGGGCAGGTCCAGAGGCAGAAGGGGTGGGTCCAAAAATGCTGGCGTATTTTTATCGCCAGTAACAAAGCCTCGGGAGAGGCGGTTCAACCGTTTAGAACGGGGGGAGCAAGCCAGTGGAGGTGGGTGGGTGGGGGGCGCCCGTGCCAGTGGGGCTGTGTGTCCACTCCGGGTTTCAGACTGAACTTTTCCAGAACTCTCCGTTGTGCTGAACCCAACCCAACCCCCCCAAATAGGTTCAGCACCATGGATTGCTCCGTAAAAGTTCAGACTGCGGTCCGGAGTGGATACACCCCACTGACTTTGGAACCTCCAATGGAAAAAACATGCACAAAAGCTGGGAAGCCACCAAATGATTTGCAGTTGGGGGGGGGGAAGGGGCGTGGCCATCCCGGGAACTGGGAAAGCTGGATTGAGACCCGGGCCTGAGGTTCTGCAGCCCTGCTTTAGGCTATCATGATGGGAATGAAGCCAGCGTCCCTCCGGGCTTCTTCCCTCTTCCCTCTTCTTCTGACATGGTGACCTGGAAGAGGTTGGAAGCTTTGGCTTCCATTTTTATATTAACTGCAGCCTGTCGTGTCGGCTGACAAATTGTGGTTCATCTGAGCCGCGGTTTGTTCGGAAGAAAGCCAGCTTCCTGCCGCGGCTGGTTCCAGCAAGCCACAGTCAAGCGGGCTGGCTTTCAACCGACTGTAGTTGAGATGAGCCACAGTTTAGCGTTCGGATGGAACGCTAAACCGTGGTTAATTGAACTCGGAAGCAGGAGCTTTGGGGAGAGGTGCTGGAGGGAGGAGTAGGGGGAATGCCCAAGTTGGGGCGGCGGGAGGTGAGGCTCGTTCCCATCCCGGTGAACCATGGTACTTTGCAAGGATGGGCAACCTCTCGGGGTTGGGGGCTCATTGCGCCCCCACTAGGACCCACCGGGGGCCATGCCCCACCCCCATTGAAATTGCCACCTCCTTCGCGTGCAAAATTGATGGCCCACCACAGCGGCATGTTCAGCAGCAGGACAGGGGGCTGCCCACCCCCGTCTTATTGGGACATCTGAATGCAGCCATAGTCTCCGTTGGGATAAGGTCTTTTCCTTTAGTTTATTTAATTTATTCTATTTATACCCCGCCTTTCTTCCTGCAAGGAACCCAAGGCGGCTTACATAATCCTCCTCCTCCTCCTCTCCATTTTATCCTCACAACGACCCTGTGAGGGTAGGTGAGGCTGAGAGTCAGCAGCTGGCCCATAAGTCACCCCGTGAGCTTCGTGGCTGAGTGGGGACTCGAACCCGGATCTCCCGAGTCGCAGTCCAGCACTCGAACCACTACGCCACACCGGCCTATGTATGTTACCAGCGAGTTTTCCCTGAGGAGAAAATAGCAATTCAGAGAGAGGGCGTTTGGACTGGGAAAGTGGTGCGTGCGTGCGTGAGAGAGGGAGGGAGGGGGAGAGAGAGAGAGAGAGGATTACCCACGCCGCCTCCAATCCAACACCCCCAATTTGACATACAGATGTGAGGTTTTACAAAACCTCACATCTGCTGTCTCCTTCAAGCAACTGTGTAAGTAGAGGCAACGTATCTCTTTCAGTGACTGGTGGTCTAATAGCCCCACATCCCCCCCCCTTTTTAAAAAAATTAAACATTAATTATGCCCACAGAATGGGCACCCTACAACCATTTTTTGGGGTTAGTCCAAAGGGACAGACAGATCACGGGCAGTTCCCAAAGTCGGCTATTCTTGGGAAAATGGGCCAAACGCCAGCTCATCCAGAGAGATCATCAGAGCCCCTGGACCTTTTTTTCAGCAAGTGGGTGACTGGGTGACTTTGGGCCAGTCGCTTGACTCTCAGCCTAACCTACCTCACAGGGTTGTTGTGAGGAGAAACTGTAGAGGAGGAGGATTATGTAAGCCGCCTTGGGTTCCTTGCAGGAAAAAAGGTGGGGTATAAATATAATAAATAAATAAATAAAGTGGCCATGGACAGCAGGGTGGTGGGGCAGAGGGCCTCCCATAGATTCGGGGCTCCGAGTGAAAGATTCAGGGCTCCAGCCCTAGTGGGCCGCCCCCTAACACTGCCTCCGGTTTTGCTGGAATCTGCCCCCCCACACCCTGCAATTTCCACTCGTGGCTTCTAGCTCTGCCCTCGGGAGCAACAGAGAACATTCCTGCGGCGTGACCGCCCTTCCGCTATTTTAAGACTGCTGTCTCGTCTCCCCCCCTAATCTTCTCTCCTCTGAGTGCGGAGATTAAGACGAGTTCTGTTGTCGTTTTCTCGTCACTAGGGCGAACCGTATCTGAGCACGGCTTACGGCATAATGATCTGCTACTGGGACGCCGTGGTCCACTACGCCCTCTACGTCGCCATGATTGCAGCCATAGCTCAAAGGTGAGGGGCCTGCGAGAGCCCCCCGGGGTTTTGCCAGAGCCACAGTGAGATGCAGGCGCCCCGGATAGATTTTTGTCTCTCATGCTGCTGTTTAGGGGCACAGGACATCCGTCCAGGAAAACCAAACAAAACAAAGAGGTGACAGCGTGAAGGCCGAGAGCTAGGTGGAGCCTCCTCGGGCAGGAGCAGTTTACCTCTCAGCACTGGTTCGCCGGGGGCCAAGTAGGGAGCTGCTGTTAATAGCCATGAGAGATAAATGGAGCCTCCGCACACAAGACGAAGTCTACCTCTGAATATCAGTCGGTGCGGATGACGAACTCAATGTTGGAGAAGCTCTCGGCGGGGGTGGGGGGCACATTCCAATGTGGGCGGGGCCAAAGGCAAAAAGGGCGGGGCCAAAAGTACCAGCCTATTGTAGCTTAAATCTCTTTCTAGCGGTAACTAAGGAGAGACATCCCAACTTTTTAGAAAGGTGTCGGGCGGGCGGGCAGGTGAGAATGCTGACTGACATTTTGGGGAGTAGGGATAGAAATCTGGATGGCTGGAAATTATGGAAGCTGCAGTCCAACACTTATGCTGGAGGATGGCTTGGCTGACCGGTTGGAACGGCGAACGGGGGCACTCCATATACTGCAACATTTTGTTGCAGGGCCCCCCCCCTCTTGTCTCCCTCCTCGTGATGGTAACGCTCAATTTGCTCTCCAGAAAGAGTTACCGGAACTTCGGCCTCTACTGGGTTGGCTCACTCACCATGAGCCTCGTGGTTTTCCTGCCAGGCAACGTGATCGGTAAGTCCCTTTGTGGCAAAACAACGCTCGCCAAACAGCTCTTCTCTTCGACCCGAGTGTCGAAAGTATTACTATTTATTAAGAACTATTTTTAAACCCACCCGCCTGCCAACTTCATACTTGTTGATCCCAGGGCAATGTTGAATGAGTACAGCCATAACTCCCCCCCTGGAATATCAGGTTCATAGTCTGGGGGTACTCCTGTTATTAATAGGGATGTGCTGAGGCTGGGAAGTCCAGATCGTTTGAGCTTGACAAACTTCCTGCCCACTTCTGATCCGATGATCGGAAGCAGGCCAAGTTGCGGTGTTTTCTACGGACTTCCGTCTCTTAAGGTCTGCATTAAAAACCTTAATGCAGACCTTAAAAAAAAAAAAACCACTAAGGAAATTTGCGCAATTGGTGCGATTTGCGCAACTTCACACAGTTTGCATAACTTTACGCAAATTGCGTAAATTGTGGTCTTTTGCATGTTTTGCGCAAACCGGTGCCCGAAAAGCATGTGGATCTAGCGTGATTTGCGTCAAATTGGTCGATTTGCGGTCCGTTTGGAGCCCACTCAAAGCGGAGCCGTCAGTGTGGTGGCTCCCTCTCTGTGGAGCTCCCTGCTGCTCGATGTCGGGCAGGCAACAATGTTGGTTCATTTCCGGCGCCTGCTGAAGACAGTTTTATTTAAACAAGCCTTCCCCTGGCTGGCCGCCAGCCACAGTTTTTATTAGCATAATTTGATTTTAACGATTTTAACTCTGTCATTTTGATTCTTCCCCTCCCCTCTTCTTGCCGCATGGGAATGCTATTATGGGATGTAGAGCTTTAAATGAATAAATAAAAGCGGTCATCCAAAGCCTGACCGGGTGAGCTGAGCACTGTGTCTGTTTCCAGGGAAGTACGGCTCCGAGATCCGCCCCGCCTTCCTACTCAACCTTCCTTACCTTCTTATCCCCATCTGGGCTGCCATGAGGATCTTCGCCCAGCCCAGGACCTCGCCTCTGGTGACAGCCGATAAGGTACCGAAGCAGAGCTGGGCGGGATCAGGTCCCATCTGGTCCAGTGGCCATGCAGATGCCTCCGGGAAGGCCACAAGTAGGACTGTGGCTTGTCTGCAGCATTCAGTGATAGACTTGCCCTGCATATGGAGGCTCCATTCAGCTACCCTGTTCTATAACCACGGATAGGCTTTCCCCTCTTGAATCTGGCCAGGGGTCCATCCAGCATTTTACTTCTGACAGGCAAATGCACACCCCTGCTGTTGCTCCTCGTCAGCTGGTATAAGCAGATAGACTGCCTCTGTTCACATAGGCTCCATTTCGTTATCATGGTGAATGGGGGGCTGACAGACCCACCGAAGGGCAGAGGGACTTGCCTGGAACAACCTCCCCCACCCTGGTGCCCCCCCCGATGTTCTGGATGTTTTGGACTTCAATTCCCATCAGCCCCAGCCAGCATGGCCAATGGTCAGGAATTCTGGGAAATAATCGTTTATTATTTTTGTTGTTGTTACTATAATTATTATTAGTATTATAGTAACAACAACAACAACAATATAATGATATTATAGTAATAATTATAATTATAATATATAACTGTATAATAATAATAAGCAATAATTATAGTATAATATAATCATATATACTAATAATTGTTATTATAGTAAGAATGATAATTATGTTATAATGTAATAATTATATTATGTAATTATTAATATTATAGCAATAATTATAAGTATAGTATAATATAATAATAATATTATATAATAATTTGATTATTATTATTATTATTGTAATAACTATAATAATTATATTAAAATATAATAATTATATATTAAAGTTATAATAATTATTCTTATTCTCATTTTCATTTAGTTGATGTAACGCAGGGGTAGGTAATCTGGTGCTCTCTAAATGTTTTGGACTACAGGTCCCATCACCCCAACCCTTTACCCTGTTGACTGGGGCTGATGGGAGTTGTAGTCAAAAAGGGGGAGGGCGCCAGGTTACCGACTCCAGATGTAATAAATAAATTAATGAAATAGTGCGCGACGGCCATGGCTCTCTCCTGCTTGTAGTCCGCAGCACCACATGCCCAGTGGTAGACCACCTCTGTGTGTGGAGGCTCCATTCAGCTTCCCATGCCACCCCCATTATTCCTGGTGTCCCGAGGCGAGTGCCCTTGCTTGGGGTCCCAGAATGGGGCCATCCTTGCACGAGAGGGAGGTAGCAGCACGTACCAAACCCATGGCTTGCAGAAGTACAGGAAAACATTCGGGAGTGGGGGGGGGGAATCTTAAGGGGGAGAAAACACCCCCTCCCCAAAAGCACGAGTGTTTTGTGACCAGCCATGACCACCATGGCAGCCATTTTAAGAATGCACAAGCTGCCATTTTGTGAGAGTGCCCACGACACTCTTAAAACTCCAGATGTGCCCACTGACCCAACAAGCCCTGCTTTTCAGCCCTGTAGAATAGTGTCTCTCCATAGCTAGCTCACGGACTTATTTTTTATTTGATTTGTACCCCAACTTTTCTCCCAAGAAAGATGGCACTCAAGCGGTAGGATCTCATGTAAACCGAAGAGCGTTTTAAAACCAGCGTCTTGCCTCCAAGGGTACGCATCGCCAGGATGTTTCTCCTGCCTCCCTTTAGGTCATACAAGAATTTCAGTGGCAACCAAGGTTCCTGTTTCAGCAGTCTTGGTGCAAAGAGGCGAGCAGGGAGTCTGAAACCAGCCCAGTGACGAGTTGTTCAGCCTGAGGGGCTGCTGAGCTTGAGCCGGCAGCTTTATAGGCTCCGGTGGAACCTTATTGGCCCCCTTGTGTCACCTGACCCCTGTGGTATATCAGGTGACTCAACGGCAGTTCCTGGCTATCCACGGTGTTGTTGGTGCTGTGGTGCCGTACAATAGCTCCCTCTTCTGGTGAGATAACAGCAGTGCAGAGAGTACAAACATTGGCTCCTGCTTCTAGTGTCCCCAGTTCGAGACCCACACTAGGGTGGGTCGACGTCAGGCTTGCAGGATCGGCGTTGATTTTTTTTCCTAGAACGCCGAGATCCACCAACTGGCCCCAGGGGCAAAAGATGCCATTGTAGAATTAAAGAAATCTGAGCCCAGGAATGTGTCTCGAGCACCAGAACCAAACGGAGCTCACAGCCCTTCCAAGTGAAACTCCTCTCCGGCCTTGCTTCCCCAGCTTTCTTCCTTTCAGCAGGATAATTTAGGGCAGGTGATTCTGTGGTTAAACAATCCGGGGTCGGAAATGCACGGCGATCTCATGCAAAGCACCCAGAGACAGGGCCGGCGCTACCGCTAGGCAGACCCAGGCTGCTGCCTAGGGCGCGTGGCGGAAGAGGGCGCAGAAATGCTGCGCTCCTTCCTCGCCGCCGGCACGCTCCTGCCCCGCCTGGCCGCCTCGCCGACAAAGGCACCGGTCCGCAACCACCAGGTCTGTGCGGGGGGGGGGGATTGCGGGCGCTGGGCGGGCTCGCGGTCGCGCTCGGCTTTCCTCTGCGCCCAGAGCTAGGCCGGGTCAGGAGTGTGCGCGGTGGCGGCGGCGGCGGCGGCAGCGGCGACCGGTAGGCAGCGGGGAAAGCGGCTGCTGGAGGAGGCGGCCGGCGGGCGGGGGGGGGCGCTGGGCAAGCAGGCATTTCCCGGCTGCTTTGCTCAGGAGTCCTCCCCCCCCCCGCACGAGAGGGGGGGCGCGCTAAATATAAGCCAGCCTAGGGCGCCAAACTGCCCTGCACCGGTCCTGCCCAGAGATCTACCAGCAGATAGATCTCCCGTCTCCTCAGTCACAAAAAGGTCCCGGAGCCACTTACACCCAATCTATAAGACAAGCCCTACAGGCATCCAGTCTAAAAAAAAGACGCAACACAGAAGGAAGAAGGGATGGGGAGGGAAGAGGGGAAAAAATCAAGTAGACTTTCTGGTGGCTGGTGGAATAGCCCTGCTTACCCTCTCATCTCCCAGTGGGGAGGGGACATTCCAACTGGGGCAGGCCCCGATGTTCCCTCAAACTGCTCTTGTCTCCCTTGCTCAATCTTCTTTATTGTTCCTGGGAAAATGCATTTCCCTCCAGCTACAGGGGTGAGAGCAGCTGAGCTCAGAGGGAACAGGGAAGCCGCGACGGGGGTGGCAGATGATGTCAGCATCCCTCTTGATCAAAAACACAGCTCACGTACCGTGCTCGTCAGACTCGCCCTCGGAGTCCGAGACCCGTGGCTTCTCTTCTCTGACTTTCTTCTTTTGCTTTGGGGAAGGTTGCCGAAGAGCAGCGCAAAACCTTATTGCAGCGGCCGCTGGATCTGGCACTGGTGGGATACCTGCTTTTCGCTGCGGCCTTCTCCCTCTTCCGAGGACTGGTGAGCATGCGGACGCAGAATCGGGGTTGGAAGGGTTCCCCCGGAGACCATCTAGTCCACCCCTCTTGCTCAGTGTAGGCTCTGCACGTGCGGTGCTATTTTATGTGGAGCCTGTCCATTGGACCTTGTAGCCCAGTGTGGTGTGCTATGATTGGCAGCGGTTTTCCAGGGTCTCTGGCAGAGAAGGGATCTTTCCCATCACCTGCTTACCTGATCCTCTTGAATCAGTGCCCCCCCCTTTTAAAAAAAAAACACCCCAAAAACTAAACTAAGCATTTTGCAAAAACAAAATTCATTAATTTTTTTATTGTGAATTTCACCATCACGAAACAAAAATCTAAATTAAAGCATTCATTTTGTATTGTGAATTTCACCAGAACAAAGCAAAATATAAATAAAAACAAACCCCCTGAAATTAATAAATCAAGTTGGGCAGTCGAAGCAAACAGATGCCCCACTCATCTTAAATGGCCTCTGTTTTGTTCGATTGCCTAACTCAATTTAAAATTCTGGGGAAATCCAGCCCTTACAACAACAACAACAACAACAAAATCCAGAAGGCAATTTTGCAAAAATTGCTTGTTGGGTTGGGAAGGTCGAGAAAACGTTTTTGCAACCCCTGCATTCATTTCTCTCTGTGTGCGCGTGTGTCCGGTTTTTTAGGTTGCTCTGAATTGCCCGGCCGACGCGTGCTTCAATTACATTTACCAGCATGAACCGTATCTGCGTGACCCAGTGGCGTACCCCAAAGTTCAGGTGAGCAGAGTCTAAAGCGACTTACTTGGGAAGTGGGAAATGGGAACCATCCCCCCCCGGAATACCGTTAACCTGGCAACCCGGTGCTCCCTGGGTGCTTTGGACTACAATCCCCACAATCCCTGACTAGCAGCCCAGCTGCCTGGGGTTTATGGGACTTGCAGTCTAAAACCTCTGGAAGGCTTCATGTTGCCTCCCCCTGCGTCAGCCATTTCTGACACTCTTCGGGGCGTGAGGACAAAACGTTCCTTGTGGCAAGTCAGACATCGGGCTTGTTTCCCCCGAGGGGGGATGGAACAGGAAAGGTGGAAAAATGGAAAATCCAGAACGGCATGGCGGGGAGTATGTTTTTTGTGTGCTGTATCCAGAAAAAGTTGCTTTTTCAAAACAACTACAACTCAGTCAGAGCTATCATTCCTTTAAACTCAATCTGGAGAGTAAGTTCTGGTTTTCCACACCTTAGAAACCAGATTGGGCTGGCTTGGTTAGTTAGGGTGCAATGCTGTGCAGGTTGAGACACAAAAAGATCCTATAACTCCCAGCATTCCCCAGCCAACATGGCTGACTAGGGAATGCTGGGAGTTGTAGGACTTTCTTTTGCCGGCTGGGGAATGCTGGGAGTTGTAGGACTTTCTTTTGCTGGCTGGGGAATGCTGGGAGTTGTAGGACTTTTTTTGCTGGCTAAGGATGCTGGGAGTTGTAGGACTTTTTCGGCTGGCTGGGGAATGTTGGGAGTTGTAGAACTTTTTTCTGTCTAACCATGCATAGGATTGCAACCTAAGTCTCTCTCTCTCTCTCTCTCTCTCTCTCTCTCTCTCTCTCTCTCTCTCTCCCCCCCCCCCTCTCCAAGCTGGTGACCCCCCCCAACACATCTGCCCCCCCCCCCAGGTTAGCAGATGCCTGATTGACTTAGAATCCCTGTGGTTTTCCTCAGTAAAGACAACGTAGGAGTCCTTACTCAAGCTTCCTCAAAAACAGTTCATTCACCAACAATCTCTGTTAAATGGTCCAGAATCTCCACCCCCTCACCGCCCTGTTTGCCCTCCACCTGTCCCCCCCACCCATCTGATACCCGGAGGTAGACTCCCTCTGAACATGGAGGCTCTATCTAATTCTCATGGCTAAGAAGCACTGATATAGGCCCGCCTGCCTGAGAACATGAGAGGAGCCTTCCTAGATCACACCAAAGCCAGCCCTAGTGCAGCATGCAAGAAATCGCAGCAGCCAGCAGGAGCGGGCTGGTCCCAGTGCCGGCTCCTGGTTTTGGAGGGCCCTTGGGCAAGACGCCCTCAGTTGCCCCCCTCCCTCAGTGGGTCGACCTTCTTTTCACCACCATGGTCCCCAGCTGCTCTTGCTTCTCGTCCTCTTCCTCACGTAAGCCGCCTTGAGTTCCTTGTAGGAAAAAAGGTGGGGTATAAATTTAATAAATAAATAAATAAATAAAATCACGGCTCCCACTTGCTTGCTTGGCCGGCAGAGAGCCCGGGAGCAAGGCGGCCGTGGCATCTCCTGCCCCTCCTCCTCACCACCCCCCTATCTGGGCCAGAGCGAGGGGCAGGTGAACCAGCTGGTTGCCGTGGGGAAGGGGAGGAGCAGGTCCAGGGGGCTTTTGTCAGTGGGCCCCGGCTGGGCTGTGGGTTCTCAGCAGGTGCACGAACACCCCTACCTTTGGCGCTGGTCCACTGGATTTATTTATTTCATTTTTTTTAAAAAAAATTAACTTTTATTTCAAACAATAAAAGTTTGAAACAATATAAAAGTATATATAAACAATATATATATATATATATATATATATATATAAAACACATGAAAAAAACATACATTATTTATTTCCTTTCTATACCGCCCAATAGCTGACGCTCTCTAGACGGTTCACAGCAGTTCACGAAACCACAAAACTATATACGTATGGATGTATTTTATTTATTCATTTCTTATATTTATTAATCGCCCATCTGGCCGGTCGCCCGGCCACCCTGGGCGACGTACAATTAAAATAATACAATAAAACAATACAATAAAATATGATAATTAAAGCAGTATAAAAAATTCTTTTAAAATCCTAACCCACCCCATATTCCCGCCTGAACGGCCATGTTTTTAATGCACGGCGGAAGCTCATCACGGAGGGGGCATGGCGAAGGTCACTAGGGAGGGAGTTCCATAACTTGGGGGCCGCCACAGAGAAGGCCCTCTTCCTGGTCTCCACCAGCCTGGCTGCTCTGGCTGATGGGATAAGGAGAAGGCCGTCCGTGGCAGACCTTGATGAGCGGCCCACTTGATGTTGCTGGAGGCGCTCCTTGAGATAAACTGGGCCGGAGCCGTGTAGGGTTTTAAAGGTCAAAACCAACACCTTGAATTCTACTTGGCAAGCAACTGGTAGCCAGTGCAACTCTTTGAGCACTGGAGTGATGTGATCTCGCCGGCGGCTGCCTTTAACCAGGCGAGCCGCCGCGTTCTGTACCAGCTGCAGCTTCCGAACCGTCTTCCAGGGTAACCCCACGTAGAGTGCATTACAGTAGTCTAGGCGAGAGGAGACCAAGGCATGAACCACTGATGGGAGCAGATGACGTATACACACTTATATACCACTTAATATAATAAAATCTCTACGCACCGGTAGTTCTGATTGTCGGGCAGGGTGGCAGCCTCCAAGGTCTGGCCATCCCTGCATTGTGTGATTTGGAGATGCTGGAATGAATGTGTGCTGTGTTTTAAAGCAACCCGCAGCTGGCTTCTCTTGCCATCTGATATACTACAGCGCCTGTAAGCGTGCATAATTTGGACCGGTCAACAACTATCTCCACCTCCGTAACGTTCCAATAGAGCAGGGGTGGGTCTACCTCCTGCCCACTCTTGTGTTAGAGTTAACTGAACAGCACTGAAGTGCTTTGATGTGCATTGCAGGGCTCTTTTCTTTAATCTGGCGGTACTTAAATCTGTGCTGGAATGAATGCTCTGCTTAAGGGAAGGGCATAATGTACACAAAGTCTCTCTCTCTCTCTCTTTTAACCTGGATTGATATTGTTGTTGCATTTTGAAAACAGTCAAGTCTTTCGGCCCGAGCGTTGCAATTCAAGTGAACTCTGACCATCGCTCTGCCTTCATGCTTTTGTTTCTAGATGCTCGTCTTCCTGTTTTACTGCCTGCCGTATTTCTGCGTCTGCATCTATGGATTACTCTCTCCTGGATCCACATGGATGTCGGATTGGGCTTTGGTGTTTGCCGGTGCCATCGCCCAGGTAACGTTTCTGAATCTGCGGGCTGCAGCCAATTCACCATATCTTTTAGGGACCATAACGTCCGGGGAAGGTTCGCTCTCTTGTTCTGTTCCTGCAAAAACAACCACAGGGGCGTGCGGCAACCTTAAAGACCAACAGGTTTATCAGCTGGGTTCGCATGACAACCAACCGTGGCTTATCAGCCGCGGCGTCTTGTGCGAACCCACAGTGGCTTTGTCGGGGTGGTTGAAGTCTGGGTTATAAGCCACCCTGGCAACTCATGGCTTGTAGTTGGGGCTCATTCGTTTCACCCACGATGGGTTCTCGCGTCGGCTGAACCCGGACGACACACGACCCATCGTGGGTCCAACTCCCATCTGCGAGCGAGCCGCTTGGCAAGAGCGGCATAAACCCCTTGCCACTAGGGGTGGGCGATCCACCCACCACCCGACTGCCGCCGCGCCTGCTGTGCTGCGCTTCCCCGCTCGGCCATGAAACCCACTGGGTGACTTTGGGCCAGTCACTGACTGTCAGCCTAGCCTACCTCACAGGGTTGTTGTGAGGATAAAATGGAGAGGAGGAGGAGGAGGATTGTGTAAGCCGCCTTGGGTTCCTTGCAGGAAAAAAGGCGGGGTATAAATATAATAAATAAACAAACAAACTTCCGGGTTCCTGGCACTATGTTGTTTATGTAGAAAATGATGTAAGATACAGTAATACCTTGGATTGCAAGCATAATTGGTTCCGGAACCGTGCTTGTAATCCAAAACACTCTTATATCAAAGCAAGTCTCTGGTGGGCGTGAGTGGGGCTGATTTCGGCCCGCTACGCCCGCTTGAGGCGAGCGGTTACATCCCTACGACTTGTATTGAAAGACGTCGCTTGTTTATCAAGCCAAAATTTATAAAAAAGAAATTTGCTTGTCTTGCAAAACGCTCTCAGACCAAGTTACTTGCAATCCAAAGTATTACTGTACATTGAAGGCAGCCACGATTTGCATAACTTGCGCAAATTGCGGCCGTGTTTCACGTATCTTGCACCATTTTCTACATAAGCAACGTAGCGCCGGGCACCCGGAAGTTGCTTCCCCCGGCTCGGCTCACGAGAACGTGAGTCGAGCCGGGGAAGCAGGTAAGGCGAGCAGAGCTCGGGGGTGTGTGTCGAGCCGGGCGAGTTCGCCGGACTTCCACCCCACCCCCCCCAATCGAGCTCCGCACGCATCCCTACGTGCCACCCCTGCCTCTGGCCCTGATTCTGTAATCACCCCCTCTCCTTCTGTCTGTCCCATGCTGCAGGCACAGTTTTCTCACATCGGCTCTTCACTTCACCAGCGCACTCCGTTCCCGTACCGCACCCCCGAAGAGTCCTGGTGGCCCGTTATAACCGCCAACCTTGCCTACGCCATAGGACCGCACCTCCTGGCCTATCGCTGCCTCCGCAACCCTGCCTTTTTCTGCCACCCCGTTTCCCGGGACGAAGTCAAGAAGACCCAGTGATGGCGGTCGGGGAGCCTCGCTGTGTCCGCCGGCCACAAACCAGATCCCGTCACACAGAGCCGCCTCCTTGAGAAACTCCACTCCGGCGGGGTTGCAAACATTTCCGGGGTGGTGGTGGTGGTGGTGGTGGTTCAGGACCACTCCACATTTTGTTCGAAAACCGACACGAGAGCCTGTCTTGTCTGCGCACGGCGCATTTGAAGCTGGCTTTTGAAACCGGGTTCGACTGGATCCAACCCAAACAAGGAACCTTGGTGGGGGTGGGAAACGTGTCTAGCCAGCCACGTATAGCAAAAATATGTTTGGGCATCCTTAAGCAAGCTCCCAGTTCCCACGAGATTATTTGGGCTGGCGGAGCAGCAGCGAGAGAAAGATTTTGGGGTGTTTTAAAGCAGGGGTGGGTGCTGTCTGTTGTGACCAGATTTACTGCCGGATTCGGGTTTGGCTACGGCAGGGAAGGGTGTGGCCCGCAGTGGGTTCTAGGGTGGGTGGAATTGGCCCCCCGGATCCCTGGACATTTCCCACCCCTGCTTTAAAGTTTGAATGTGGATGAGCTAGTCCTTGGGCACCAGGATTATTATATTGTGCTTCCTATGTGAGGGGAGGGTGATTTGCAAACCGAAGGTGCTGTTAACGAAACCAAAAAAAAAAAAAGGGCACTTGGAGATACTCAGTGAAGTCATTGTTTACAGAATTAAAAAACGCAACTATATGTATGTCTTCAATACAGTATTGCTTCTCGTGTGTGTGTGTGTGTGTGTGTGTGTGATTCCAAATCGACTCATGGATTCTTGTCCCCCAAATCTGTGTTCCCTGCCTCGATGCCGTCGGCTCCGGTGGCAGGATCGGGCCGTCAGGAGAGCCACGCTGGATCAGACCAAAGGCTGATCTCAGCCTCCCCCCAACCTGGCTCCCTCCAGATGTTTTGGATGTCAACTCCCATCAGCCACAGGCCAGTGTGTCCAAGGGTCAGGAATGCTGGGAGTTGTCATCCCAAACATCTGGACGGCTCCAGGTTGAGGGAGGCTGGCATTGAGTCCAGCATTGCTGTTTTCCACGGTGGCCAACCCGATGTCTCTGAGAAGCCCACAACAAGTAGGCCCTCTTCAGCTGGTAGACTGCATCTGAAGGTGAGGCTTCCATTGAGCTACCATAGCTAGTAGCGGTTGATAGAACTGCGCCCCCCACCCCATAAGAACAGCCAGGCTGGATTGGACCATTTTGTATTTATTATGAATATTTTATTTACGGTCTACCGACCACACCAATACGTAAAACAATACAGTACAAACAAGATACACCAGCTCTTATTTATACACTCAAATAAAAACTTAGAAAATAAAAACAGAATCAGACAAGCATAAAAGGCCTAGTCACAATAGCAATATTCAAAAATTTTGCAACTTTCTTGGTAATTGAGCTATCTGAGCCGTCAAGCAGAGTGGACAAAAGAAACTCTGAGGATCGTCCAGGGAAAGTCTGGGTGATTGGATGTATTATGTTTTCTCTAGCCCCTCGATAGAAGCTGCAATTAAAAAGGACATGTGCAACAGTTTCCACCTCCTCATTATTGCAGGGGCAACACCTGTTTTCCATTGGGATTTTATTGAATCTACCATCCAAAAGTTTGGAGGGTAGAACATTAAATCGAGCCAAGGAAAACGCTCTCCTATATTTTGGAATAGATAACCAATCTAAGTATAGCATCCCATTTGTAGAGTAAAGGTCTGACAGACCCATCGACAAGGGGGAGCATGGGCCCTGAGCCGCTCCATGGAGCTCTTGGAAGTCGATGTCAATTAATCTTTGCTTAACAAGAAATTTAGCTTTCTCCCAAGGCATGGATAACAAGTAGGAGGGTGACAGCCCGGCTGAGACAACCTTTTCCACCACTGCTTTGTTCCAAGCAGACACATGGGAATCTAACATCACCTGGAATGCAAAAGAGTTAAGCTTAAGCAGAGAATAGCAGCGAAGCCAAAAGTGAATAGAATGTATCCAAGCCATACAGCCAAGAGAATTAAGGCCAGCTTCCAGATAGAGAACAGCACTAGCCACACACTTGGGCATGCCAAATATCGCTCTTAGAAAGTAGGATTGAACACTTTCAAGAGAGTCTTTAAGGCCAGGAAACCAGATAGGGGCTCCGAAAAGAATCTGAGATACTATTTTGGCTTGAAAAACACGGGTAGCAGCTGGAATGAAATTCCCACCTTTAGTAAAAAAGAACCGTAATATAGCACCCAAATTTTGTTCAGCTTTAACCTTCGCACGTCTTGCCTGAACTCTCCAGTTTGTTGCCTCGTGAAACCAAATACCCAAATATTTGTAGGAGTCAACTTGATCAAGCCTGCTATTATCCATGAACCAAGAGTATCTAACCTTCCTCCTTGCAAATACCATAACTTTAGATTTGGAGTAGTTAATTGTTAAAAGATTTTTATTACAAAACCCAGCAAATCCAGATAGTAAACGCTTGAGACCTAGTCGTGTCTGCGAAATTAAAACGGCATCATCTGCATAGAGGAGGATAAATATTCTTGTGGAGCAAATCTTAGGAGGGTGGGAGGCTATTGACCGTAGGTGGGTGGGAAGATCAGCCAGGTACAGATTGAATAAAGTGGGAGCAAGAACACAGCCTTGTCTAACACCACGAGAGGAGAAAATCTCCTGAGAGAAATGGCCATAGTTACTACAGCGCACCTGGGCAGATGTGTTTTGATGTAGGGTACGGATTACAAACAATAACCTCCTATCAATAGAGAGCTGTTCCAATTTGCTCCAAAGGAGGTCACGGGATATAGAATCAAAAGCAGACTTTAGATCAATAAAAGCAGTGAATAATTTGCCTCCTTTTGGGGTGGAGTATTTGTGTATTAAATGGGACAGAACCAAACAGTGATCAAAAGTAGAGTGGCCAGATTGAAACCCAATTTGCTCCTCCCCTAAGATATCATGGTCATTGATCCAGGCTTTCAATTTAAGGCACAAATAATTTGCATATACTTTCCCCACTATAGAAAGCAAGCTTATAGGCCGATAATTATTTGGGTCATCTTTGGGCCCTTTCTTATGTATTGGTATGATAAAAGCCTTTAGCCAGACCCCAGGGATTACACCAGATTTGTTTATTAGGGAGAAAAGAGTAGCTAATAGAGGGGCCCACCAACTGATGTTACACTTCAAAAGCTCAGACGGAATACCATCAGGTCCCGGAGCCTTGCCTGGTTTTAGTTGGAGTAACAGTTCCTCTACACTGCTTGACTCAACTGAAGGCCAGTCTGGGATGTCAGATGTTAAATGAGGGGTAGAGTTAGAAACAACAGAATTGGGGTTATTAAAAATTGAACGAAAATGGTCTTCCCAAACATTAGCTGGGATATGACAATCAGGAGATCCAGTACTATGACTTAAAGCGCCAGAGACCACTTTCCAAAAGGTTCTGGAATTACGGGTAAGGGATGCTGAAATTAACATCTGCCAAGATTCTTTAACAGCCTCTCTTTTTTTCCGTGCCAAGAGATTCTTATATTCTTTCTTTAGCTCATAATAGGAATGAGGTACTTGACGTTCGTTGTTTACACGATAGAAACTATACACAGAATGGATTCTCCTCCGAAGACTGGCACACTCTCCATCAAACCAACTTTTTGAAGGTTTTAAGTGGTTCGAGGGGCAAACAGTAGTTTGAAGATGAGAGTGCATATTTTTAATTACTGACTCAAAATTTAGGATACCCTCCTCAGGGGAAGTATCAACAGTAATTTGTCTAAGAGCAGCTATTGTGTGAGGGCAGTCAATAAACCTCTGAAAAGCCTCAGCTGTAGACCTGGACCATTTAATCTTTTTGGAGCTACCAGAAATAAAAAGGTTAGAAGAGAGGTGTTGTATACTTAGCTTAATAGCACTAGGAATCACAAAGGATAGCTCCAGTGGGAGATGGTCACTATCAGTGCGATCACCAATTCTAAAATTACAACACATATTCTCTAATTCCTTATGAACCAAAAAGTAGTCGACAACACTCGAACCTCTGGAGGAGATAAATGTGTATTCACCCCAAGCATCATTGGCATTAGAACCATTCAGAATACACAATTCATATTTTGAAACAAATTGGAGCAGACCAATCCCAGCAGGATTAACATGTCTATCTTTGGAGTGGCGCAAGCTACCCGTATTTTCGCCCAGATTGACAGAACAGGAGCCAAGCAAATTGGGATCCTGAGAATGGGACCCAATCCTTGCATTGAAGTCACCAGCAAGAATTGGCAAAGCACAGGGAAATTTAGCAAGCAGCTCCATAAAATAGCATTCCACTTTGAGCCAGTTTGCCTTAGCATCCTCCTTACAGGCCACAGGGGCTAGGTACACGTTAAGCAAAAGTAGTGACAAGTGGTGAGCCCTTATTTCCAAAACCAGTGCTGACACAAACGATTCGCAACTGGGTAGCTCTGTGATTGAAATGTCCAGAGCGGAGGAGATAAGGAAGCCCAAACCTTGGCTGGCCCTGCCCTTCCCTCTAGAGGGAAGAGCAGGCAGACAAAATGTCACAAAACCATTTACATAAATATGATCAGTGGACCATGTCTCTTGGAGTAAAATTATATCAAAGCCAGATAGATAAGCCAAAAAATCAAGGTTTCTGTATTTGGATTTCCACCCGGCGATATTCCATGAGAGAAACTTAATGAGAGAGTGAGGTATCCCTCGACTCTGTCAGTCCAAATCAATAGTTTGATTCCGATTGGAAGTCAGATGCAAGCAGGGTTGCAGTTGATGCTGCTGGGTGGAATCAACCTGTGTTGTACTTTCTTTATAGAGGGCTTCACGTATTTCTTGGGCCAGAGTTATTGAGTGCTCAGAGTCAGTAAGAGGAGGATCATTACAAACGGAATGTAGATCTATCTCATAGTCACTGCATCCTTCAGTTAATGTTGGTTTGGAGATGAATGAAACAGTTGGGACGTTATGCATAGAATCTGAAGTTTGGAGGGGAGGGACCTCATCATCCAGTAGCAGTGCACCCTGTATTTGATCATTCCGGTGATTCAACATAGCAGTCCTCCCTAAGGAGGAAGGGTTATCGGTAGGTGGTGTAGCAATGTCACTTAAGCAGATGGATGTGGGCATCCCATCCCCCTCTGTTTGTATCTCTGTAGCTGTTACATGGTCTACTGCTTTACTGTTCTCCTCCTCCTGACACTCACAGTTCTCAATTGTGGCTGTCAGTGTACGTAAAGGTTCTGCAGAGGAACGAGCAGAAGTAATCAATTCCTTTAGACGGTCAAGCTTTGCAACAAGATCATTCTGTTCAGACTTGGAAAAGGAACCGAAGGAGTTAATGATTTGATTTTCCAAGGCCTCCACATTTGGCTCCAGTACAGATTTCAAGGGAGGATATTTGCAGGAAGGTTTCCTGGGGGAGGTGGAAGATAAGCACAGTTTTTTAACTCCCAAGGACTTAGAGATAGTAGAGTTTTGCAAATCCACAGCTGATTCTGAATTTCTTACAAATAGTGGACGAGTAGTTGGATCCTGAAAAACTCTGATTGGAGATATTTGGAGCAAAGAAAGAAAGTCTTTCATTTTTAGCAGCATGCTCGGCAGAGTGGGTTTTTTGAAGTTGAGCAACACTCTCTTGTAAGTGGGTGGGCTGGGCAGCCATTCCACATTAGCCAAGTCAATATGCTGTGGATGAGATCGTAACAACAGGCTCAGGGAGTGGGTTATTGCCCCTCGTGAACCCCATCGGCCCTGATTTAACTTGTTTTCAACAATATGTAACAAAACTTGAGATGATTGAAGAATTCGAGAATGATCCCCTCTGCCTGTGCCTCTGGAAGATTGTGTCAGCCTCCTCTCACGGGTGACTCTAACAGTTTTGTTAGCTTTAGCAGTTTTGCCAGTTTTACATTCTTCTTTCCTCCCTTGTGCAGGGGGGGTAGAAAGATTTGATGGGCTGGATTGAGAAGCCACATGTTTCAGAGAGAAGGCATAAAAAGATTGCCTAAGCTGAGTAAGCTGGTTATCAATTTTAATTAAGTGGTCAAATATTGCTATGACTGTCTGTGCAGTCAACAAGCATTGATTGGCAGCAAATTCTAAAGAAGCCTCCCGGTGTGGGTGGGCTGCGTTTTCTTTGCTAAGAGGTGGAGAATTCAATAATGGAGACTCATCCGACTCCAGGAGTGAGTTGTAAAGGCCGTCTTGGGTCCCAGGAAAGAGGGATGACAGGATCTCTGGGTCTAAAGCCGAGAAGCCATTCGAAGTAGGGAAAGGGCTTGAGTTACTCACTTTTCCTTTTGAGCTCAGCATATCATCAATCCTCGGCTGTTTGGATGCCTTTAGCTGTTGCTGAGTAGCCGGGCTTGTCTTGGTTCTGGAGCGTTTTTTGCCCATCCCGAAATAGTGGTTGTTATCAGAAAGATTGTTGTAATAAAACAACCAAACAGTCAAGGCACGGGAAATAATAATAATAAATTTAAAAAAAAACAAAGTAAAAAAAGAGCTGGTGGGAACTTACTAGCTCCCTCGTTAAGAAAAGGTTTCACTATAGTAAAATAATCTTATCTCCGCTGGCCCGGCGACTGATAAAAAGAATAGAAGAATAAAAGTGTAAAAGTTAAAAATAAAACAAGAATAAAAGATATAAGATAAAATGAAACAGAATAAAACAAGATAAGAAGGATAAATAACCTTCTAAGGGTAAAATAATTAAGCGGACAGCGGAGCGGAGATAAAGGCTGGCGGTCTCATCGCCATCTTGCTCCTCCCCCCAAATAATAATAATAATAATAATAATCCATTTTGTATTTATTATATCCGTACCTCACCTTTTCTCATGGAGCTCAAGATATCAGACATGGCTCTCCCCCCCCCCACACCCCATTTTAGCGTTACAACAGCCCTGTGAGGTAGGCTAGGCCGATAAGCCCAAAGTCACCCAGAAAGCTTTATGGCTGAGTTTCCGTAGTCCAGGGCTGGAGAAGTTCTTTCAGCCCAAGGACTGAATTCCATTTTAGAAAAGCTCTCCTGGGTCCCTAATCTGAGCTTGCAGGGTTCCTTTTAAAATATATATATTTTAATTGTTAAAAGAAAAAAACAAACAAACTTAAGGAAACTGCACTACAAATATATGTAACAGCGGACAAAACATAAAGTGGACTTCCGATTTTCTCCACAGCAAAGCTTAAGTCAAAAAGAAAAACCTCCTCTTACTCTATAGTTACAAATAAAGCGTTCTTTCCCCCCATTAATCCAAATTTTTGTTCTTATTCATGAAACCCACAAATAAACAGATCATAACTTTCTAATCCCTGCAAAGAAGCCTATTAGAGGTTTCCACTGAACCGTAAACCTACATGTTGACTTTTCTCTAATTAATGCGACCTTGCAGGGTTCCTGAGATGGGGCTGCCCCCTTCCCCTCCAACCACTGATGGTTTGGTGGTTTCCGGCTTTTGTGGGTGTCCCCCCACCATTCTGTAAGCTTAAAATGCCTCTGCTAAGGTGTGTAATCACTGCCAGGAAGAGCTTTAACCTAAAAGACGCTGGTAATTTTGGTATTTGGGCCCCCAATGCTTCTGCCACTGGAGTGCAAACCCCCCCCCCCTTGCAAGAGCATCTCCAAAATGGCATTCGGCCGTCGGGTTGAATGAGATTCAATATCCCTGATATAGATCCTGCACTGAGCAGGGGGCTGGTCTAGATGACCTCCAAGGTCCCTCCCAACTTTATGATAAAAAAAAAGTAGGAGTCAGGTTCTGTTTTATTTATTTATATTTATATGCGCTTCCTTTTCCCTGCAAGGAACCCAAGATGGCTTCCATAATCCTCCTCCTCCTCTATTTTATCCTCGCAACAACCCTGTGAGGTAGGTTTTATGGGAGGATCTCTTAATCATCCCTGTGCTTGCTCTCTCCATTCTTTGCTCTTTGGCCAAAGCTGCCACGTAATTCCAACTCTGCTACGGTCGCTGTTGTGTCACCTTGGGAAGGAGTAGGAGAGGCACTTTTTGTCAGTGTGTATGAATCCTGTGTTTTCCTAGGAGTCAGCCCAGCGATCCGTTCACCCAACTGTGCCCACCCTTCCTAGTACTCATCCAAATAGAACAGTGTTCTCCAACCTTGGGTCCCCAGATGTTTTTGGCCTACAACTCCCAGCATGCCTGGAGTACTTGGACCTGCTGAATGCAAAGGGGGTTCTCTGCCACAGAACTATGTTCCTTTTCCTAAAGGTTAAATAAGATTCTAGTCCTCATGTTTCTGAATAAATTAAAGGGTTGATTTAATTAAGAGCATGGAAAGCTGCCTTATAGCTGGCTGGGGCATGCTGGGAGTTGTAGGCCAAAAACATCTGGGGACCCAAGGTTGGAGAACACTGGGGTAGACCATAGATGAGCCAAGGCAGTTGGTATAAGGCAGTTTTTTGTGTTCTTATTTAAAAAATATTCCTTTATTCAGAATCATGAGGACTAGAGCCTTTGCAGGGCCCTTGGGAAGTTTATTCGTGGTTGGCAGTGCATAGCATAGCTGGCTGGGGCATGCTGGGAGTTGTAGGCCAAAAACATCTGGGGACCCAAGGTTGGAGCACTGGGGTAGACCATAGATGAGCCAAGGCAGTTGGTATAAGGCAGTTTCTTATGTTCTTATTTAAAAAATATTCCTTTATTGAATCATGAGGATAGAGGCAGGGCCTGGAGTTTATTCGGGTGGCATGCAAGTAGCTGCTTGGGATTTAGGCCAAAAACATCTGGGACCAAGGTTCCTGGGGTAGACCTGATGAGCCAGGGTTGGTATAAGGCGTTTCTTGTGTCTTATTGAAAATATTCTTTATCAGAATCATGGAGGACTAGAGCCTTTTGCAGGGCCCTTGGGAAGTTATTCGTGGTTAGGCAGTGCATAGCATAGCTGGCTGGGGCATGCTGGGAGTTGTAGGCCAAAAAAGCATCTGGGGACCCAAGGTTGGAGAACACAGTGAAATAGAAGGCCCAAACAAAACTTCTGCATTTAGAATTCAGAAAGGACTTGCACGCTTTTGGGGCTCCACCTTGCAGCCTAAACAGCAGACCGTAGAGAGCTGGGAACTTGATAGTATGGCTCATTTGTAACACTCCAGGTTTAAGCTGAAAGTGGTCCGTGTCCGTCCGTCCGTCCGTCCCCATCACGCAAGCGTTGCTTGGAGCCGGTGGGGCTGGTGTCTCCAACCTTGGGTCCCCAGATGTTTTTGGCCTACCACAACTCCCAGCGTGTCAGTGGGGCTATGTATCCACTCCGGATTTCAGCCTGAACTTCAAAGGAGCTGTGTCCATGGTGCTGAACCCGAGCGCCGCCCTAGGCTCAGCCCTATGGACGGCTCTTTTTAAAGTTTCAGGCAGAACCCCACCGTGGATGCACTGCCCCACTGACATTGGAGCATGTGACGCCCCCTTTCTGTGTGCCCCCCCCCCCCCCCTCAGATGTGCCAGAGAAGCCACAATCAGCCAGTGCTCTCTGGGCCCAGGCTGCGCTTGGCTTGAGTCCGACTTGGGATTTGTCTCACCGCTGTCGGGGACTCCTGCCAAAGGTTTTGCAGATTCCCCTTTAAAATTCTCTCTCTCTCTCTCTCTCTCTCTCTCTCTTCACCCCCCTCCCCACACTTTTATCCCCAAACACCCCCCCCTCCTTCCGCCGATTGCAGCCTGGTTTAATGCAGTAATTGCTGCTCCTCTCCCTTTGCAGAACTTTCTCTCTCCCCCCCCCCCGCCCCGCAGCTGCTTCTCTCTCCAGCCCCCCCCCCCCACACCAACTTCCCCCCTCCCCTTCTTGGGAGTTTGCTGACTAAGATGCCAGAGAGCCGATTCTGCATTTCATGCTGATGAACTAAAAACAGAAAGAGCAAAGAAGAGAGAGAGAGAGAGAGAGAGAGAGAAGAAGGAAGGAAGGAAGGCTGCAACCCCCCCCTCCCCAAAGAAAATCAAGACCCAGGCCGACTTCTCTTCTGCTTCTCCCTCCCTCCTCCCTCCCTCCCCTACCCCCAGCACCGTGCCACCCCGCCTCTTCTGTTCCGCCTACTTTGCATCCAGATCAACTTCGGCCCAGCTTCTGCGATTTTGCTTTTGGCCTGGGACGTGTCCCCCCCCCCCCGCCGCACCCCCCGCTTCCTCAAGGAGAAACGGTGAGTCGCTTTGGTGCAAGGTTGTGTTCGGGGTTTTTCCCTTTCACCTTGATATTGCAGCGTTGGCTCCCGTCGGGGCTTACTGCAATCTGAAGGATACCCGGAGAGCATCCTTTTTTGGGGGGGGGGAGGGGACTCTCTCTTGGGTACCACTTTTCCTGCAGGGATGCTGCTGGGCTATATACGGGGTGAAGGCTTTGTCCCATCTCTGAGACGCTCGATGATAAGCGGAGAGAGGAGGAGATCTCACCGGGATACAGAGAAAAGGGCCACCGTTTAATTTTTTTGGGATCAGTTTCTCTCCTCGCCGCATCTTAAAAGGGGACTGGAACAAATTGGACAGCGCGTCCAATTTCCAAATTCTGCCAGGCTCTCAGCTGTGCCGAGCTCAGATTTCAAATCTTCTAAGCACAGCCTTCCCCAACCGGGCCCTTCCAGATGTGTGTTGGACCTCTCCAGCACGAGGGTGATGGGATTTGTAGTCCAACCCATTTGTAGGGCACTTGGTTGTGGAAGGCTGCTCTAAAGGGATGGAGGGAAAAGACTGGAAACTTTCTCCTTGGACAGCTGGAAAATTCCAGACAGGCAGAGGGGGAGACCAGATTTCGAGAAACCTCCTCTGCAGAGGGGAATGCTAAAATTATTAACTCTTTATGCCCAGTCAGGTTGTCAAGTCTAACCCAGTATTGTATTGACTACTCCAGCTTTTCCCAACCTGGTGAGCTTCTAGATCTTTTGGACTACAACCCCCATCACCCCGAACCATTGGCCGTGCCAGATGGGGCTGATAGGAGTTGGAGTTTAAAGCATCTGGAGGGCTCTGACCGGCCGTGACTTTCCTGGGTCTCAGGCAAAAAAAAATCTTTTCCATCGCCTGCCACCAGATGCTGTCTTTTCTTCTTTTTAAAATAATGCTAATAATAATAATAATAATAATAATAATAATAATAATAATAATAGGCTGGAGATGGATCAAAACTTGGACCTGCTGAATGCAAAGGGGGTTCTCTGCCACAGAACTATGTTCCTTTTCCTAAAGGTTAAATAAGATTCTAGTCCTCATGTTTCTGAATAAATTAAAGGGTTGATTTAATTAAGAGCATGGAAAGCTGCCTTATACATATATACTAGGTCAATCTATTGGTCCACGTAGCCCAGTATTGTCTGCTGACTGACAGCGGCTCTCCGGGGGGGGGCTCGGCAAGAGAAGGGGGCTTCCCGATCACCTGCTCCCTGAGCCCCTTTTAAATGGACATGCCGGGGATTGATGGGGGTCCCTGCATGCAAAGAAGGGGCTCCACCACCGAGCTATCTATGGCCCCTCTCCAAAGGTTCATTCTCCCTCGCCCTTTAAATATCTCTCTCCAGGACCCACAAAGCTCGTAGGGTTGCCTCCCCGTTCCTGCCCTGCAAGGAAAGGTCGTTTCTCTTGTCAGGATTCCTCCGTGGAACGCTCCCATCTGCCTCTCTCCGTGACTGAAAAGTCCCAAGAAGCTGCTTTCTAGCAAGTCCGTTCTTTAGTCCATCTTAGAGTTGTCTACGCAATTGTTTAGTCCATCTTACAATTGTCTCATAGGAGAGTCTTTCCCAGCCCTACCTGGGGATGCTGGGGATTAAACCTGGGACCCTTCTGTACATAACAGACGTGCTTTACTACCACTGGGCTATGGTCTTTCCCCTAAAGGTAAAGGAAGATTCTAGTCCTCATGGTTCTGATTTATAAGGGTGTGGAACCGCTTTCAGCTCGAGGACCGAAATTTGTTTTGGACTTGGAGAAGCTCTCCGGGGGGGCTGCATTCCAGCGGTGGGTGGGGCTGAAAGTAAAAGGGGGCGTGGCCAAAGAAACAAAAAATACCTGTGCATGTAAGCTTCAAGCTCTTCTTCCTGCCAGCCACTGAGCCTTCAGAGAGGCATTTCAGCCTTTTAGAATGGGGGAGAAACTGCTCAAACGCCAGGAAACCGCAAAATAATTGGTGGTTGGGAGAAAGGGGGTGGGGCTAGGGGGAGGGGGCGTGGTCTTCTGATGACCTCCTGAAAAGCTGGATTTGGACCCCAAGCCTGCAGTTCTGCACCCTGTTCTGCACCCTGATCTACACTGACTGGGTTCAGGCAACACGATAACTCACACTCAAGAGTAGAGTATGGGTTGAATGTGGGTTGTTGTTGAACCGTGGGCTGTCATTCGAACTGCGGGGCAACATGTTGTCTGAAACCAGCTGCACAAACAAGCCATGGCTTTCTAACCACAAAACTCACAAAGAGCACCCCTGGTTTGTTGTCAGGTTGTGAACTGTGGGTGGTTCGTGGTTAACAAATCATGGTTTGTTAGCTTGGCTGGGTTCAGACAACACAATAACCCACACTCATGGGTTGAGTGTGGGTTTGTCATTGAACTGTGGGTTGTTGTTGAACCGTGGATTATCGTGTTGTCTGAACAAGCCATGGCTTGTTAACCATGAACAACCCATGAAGAGAACCCCTGGTTTGTTGCTGGGTTGTGAACTGTGGGTTGTTCACCACGGTTTGTTATCTTGGCTGGGTTCAGACAACATGATAACCCACGGTTCAATGACAACCCACACTCAACCCTTGAGTGTGGGTTATCATGTTGTCTCCTCTGAACCCTGTGACTGTTTTGGCAGTGGCTCTCCAGCCTTTCAGACAGGGGTCTTTCCCAGCCCTACTGGGAGTTGCCGGGGATTGAACTCGCCACCTTGGGCATGCAAAGGATGTGCTCTACCGTGGAGCGATGGCGTGGGCTCCCAGTACTTGAACCTTCAGGGCATCAGCCCCCTAAGAACTCAGCCACAGCATCCGACAAACCTTTCCGCACAATTCAGCCTTTTTATGATGATTGATTTCCACAGCTCCGACCAATTTCCTGTGTGGTATATCAGCCAAAATAGACAGATCTCTGCCCGCAAGAGGCTTACAATCTACATTTTACCAGTGGTTTGGTGTTTCCCCAGATTTGTGGAATCACAACCCCCCCCCAATCTTGAAATTCCCCTCCTAAGGCTTAGTTGCTGGCACTAAGAGGAGTTTTAGTTTTAGGCTGGTGTTTGGAGTATTTTGGCACCACCCCTTTTTTGCCTTGGGCCCGCCCACCACTGAAATGTGGCCCCCGAGTGCTTCTCCAAAATTATATTCAGCCCTCGGGCTGAAAGAGGTTCTGCATCACTGAGTTAAACAAACAAACAAAGAAAGAACCTGCCCACAGAGAACGTACGTTTTCTGTCTTCGTAGAGTGGCCGTGCGTTCTACTTTATGGTGGACGGTCCTCTGTTTGGAGGCATCCTCTATTTCAGGGGCACGGAACCTTTTCAGTCCTGAGGGCCATATGTGATGCTGGGTCATAGGTCAGTGGCCAGAAGCCTACACACACACAGATCCCTCTTTTCAAAAGAGTGATTTGTCCAGTCCAAGCCTGGTTTAAGGGTAAAGAACGGCAAGGAAGGGTAAAGAAATGTTTATCTCAAGGAGCGCCTCCAGCAACATCAAGTAGGCCGCTCAACAAGATCTGCCACGGACAACCTTCTCCTTATCCCATCAGCCAGAGCAGCCAGGCTGGTGGGGACTAGGAAGAGGGCCTTCTCTGTGGCGGCCCCCAAGTTATTGAACTCCCTCCCTAGTGACCTTCGCCATGCCCCTTCCGTGATGAGCTTCCGCCGTGCATTAAAAACGTGGTATTTCAGGCGGGAATATGGAGTGGGTTAGGATTTTAAAAGAATTTTTTAATACTGTTTTAATTGTCACGTTTTATTGCATTGTTTTAATTGTACATCGCCCAGGGTGGCTGGGTGGCCGGCCAGATGGGCGATTAACAAATGTAATAAATAAATGAATAACTTAAAAAGGAGAGCAGAGTTGAAAGAGAAAGAACAGGTTGAAAGAGAAAGGACGGTAAGGAAGGGCAGGCCGTGAAGTTGCCCATCAGCCGTTAGCAGCACCAGGAAAGCCGCAACCTTAGCAGAAGGCACCTTTCCAGTACATTTGGATGCAATAAACTTACAAATATCCACCTATCACAAAACTGACTACTTTATGGCCGAAAAAGACTCCTGGAAAAGGTGCCCAGCCAGATTTGTTCCTTTGAATGTTGGTTCGGGGGGGGGGGGGATTTACTTTGTTCTGATCTAATACAATTTCTGTAATGGATTAGATGTTTTGTTGGTTGTTCGGTTGTCTTGTATATGTTAAAATTCAAATAAACAAATTAAAAAAAAGAAAGAAAAAAAAAGAAGGCACCTGGCCCACCTGGCCCCAGCCGGCACCACAAACGTGTGATGTATTTCTATTCAAATAGTAGTCATGATTTCTAAATGTGCACGGATGCATGGAAACCAGCAGGTGCGCGTTTTACGCAGAGCGGTGTCCTCTTATGGTCCTCTTTTTTTGGTGATGGATGGGGCGATGTGTACGTGCTGCGCCCCCCCCCCCCCGCATCATCCTTGCAGTCCCAGGTTAGTGACACTCTTCCTGTCTCTTCGCCAGATGCTCCTCGGAAGGTGTCTGTTCTGGGGTTTTCTCCACGTGGCCACCCTGATGCTTTCCTGCCAGCTTGCGCTGACCCAGAAAGGACGGAAGAAAGTCGTCCACGTCTCCGGTGTGTGAAGGTTTTTTTGTTCTTGCATTTGTGGGGGGGGGGTGCACGGGCAGGGGTGGGAGAACTGCACCTAGGGAGAGGAAACCAAATGCAGAGTTACAGAATGGGGGACACTTGGCTCAACAATACTACAAGTGAGAAGGATCTTGGAATTGTGGTAGATCACAAACTGAATATGAGCCAGCAATGCGATGTGGCTGCAAAGAAGGCAAATGCAATTTTGGGCTGTATTAATAGAAGTATAGCTTCCAAATCACGGGAAGTGATAATTCCCCTTTACTCGGCACTGGTTAGGCCTCATCTTGAGTACTGCGTCCAGTTCTGGGCACCTCACTTTAAGAAGGACATAGACAAACTGGAGAGGGTTCAGAGGAGGGCCACAAGGATGATAAAGGGACTGGAAACAAGGACCTATGAGGAGAGACTGAAAGAACTGGGCATGTTTAGCCTTCAGAAGAGGAGACTGAGGGGAGATATGATCGCACTCTTCCAGTATTTGAAGGGATGTCACACAGAGGAGGGCAAAGTTTGCAGGACACGGAATAATGGGCTCAAGTTACAGGAACCTAGATTCCACCTAAACATCAGGAAAAATTTCCTGACTGTCAGAGCAATAAGACAATGGAATCAACTACCTAGGGAGGTGGTGGGCTCTCCCAGTCTGGAGGCATTCAAGGTGCGGCTGGACAGACATCTGTCAGAGATGCTTTGACCTGGATTCCTGCATTGAGCAGGGGGTTGGACTCGATGGCCTTGTAGGCCCCTTCCAACTCTACTTTTCTATGATTCTATGATAACTCCTAGTTTGGGGTCCTAATCCGGCCCTTCGGGAGGTCGCCAGGAGACCACGCCCCCTTCCCCCGGCACCGCCCCCTTTCTGCCCACCGCCGGTCCTTTGCTGCCTTCCCGGCTTTTGTACGCCTTTCCTCCTCCCCCCATTCTAAAAGGATGACATGTCTCTCAGAAACGCATTTATGCAGGCCACGTGCTGAAGCTGAGCAGGCATGAGCCGGGTCAGCGCTTGGATAGGTGACTGCCTGCCTGGGCTGCCCACCTCTGTTCTCCTGCATTGAGCAGGGGGTTGGCCTCGATGGCCTGATATAGGCCCCTTCCAACTCAACAAGGTCTGCCACAGACGGCCTTCTCCTTATCCCATCAGCCAGAGCAGCCAGGCTGGTGGGGACTAGGAAGAGGGCCTTCTCTGTGGCGGCCCCCACATTATGGAACTCCCTCCCTAGTGACCTTCGCCATGCCCCCTCCGTGATGAGCTTCCGCCGTGCATTAAAAACATGGCTGTTCAGGCGGGAATATGGGGGGGTTAGGTTTTTAATGAGAATTTTTATATTGTTTTAATTGTTATATTTTATTGTGTTGTTTTGTTGTATTTTAATTGTACATCGCCCAGGGTGGCCGGGTGACCGGCCAGATGGGCGATTGATAAATATAATAAATGAATGAAATGAATAAATGTACTGTTCTATGAGCCTATGATTCTATTCTCTCCTAAAGCTTACTTGTTGGCATTAAGAGCTTTAAGCACAAATAGGCGGGCATTTTGGCCGTGCTCTTGTGCCCAGGGGCGGTGCTGGGTACCGAAAAGATCCGGGGCTCAGGCCCAAAGGACAAAGAAAAAGCACAGATTTGCAGATGCTAATTTACAAATGCTCCAATGTCTGTAAAAGAAGCCGTCTCCTAAGGACGCCCCTCTTTGTAAAAAGGGATGCGCGGACAGGGGAGAGGAGGGCATTTGATGCCAGGAAAAAAGCCTCAGGTGGAAAGATTCGGGGGGGGGCAGCAGGAGGGAAGCACATGAAATCAAATGCCCTCCTCTCTCCGGTCCGTACATCCCTGTTTACAAAGAGGGGCGTCCTTAGGAGACAGATTCCTTTAAAGGCACACACACGCAGACATGAGAGCATATGTAAATTAGCATATGCACATCTGTGCATTTTTCTTGTCCTATGGGCCTGTGCCCCGGATCTTTTCGGTACTGAGCGCCGGTCCTGCTAGTATGCCCTCATCTTTGTACATCAATCCAGAGGCTTCACCAGGGCTGACGTTGTGCACTTTTGTTCCTGGAGCGGGTGCCAGGTTTGGAGTGCGCATGGCCCACACAGTCCCAACTTCAGATCCCCACCATGTCCCCGGTTCAAATCTTGGTGGTCACTAATGTCTCCCTCTCATAGAATCATAGAAAAGTAGAGTTGGGAGGGGCCTACAAGGCCATCGAGTCCAACCCCCTGCTCAATGCAGGAATCCAGGTCAAAGCATCCCTGACAGATGGCCGTCCAGCCGCACCTTGAATGCCTCCAGAGTGGGAGAGCCCACCACCTCCCTAGGCAGTTGGCTCCATTGTTGTATTGCTCTAACAGTCAGGATGTTTTTCCTGATGTCCAGACGGAATCTGGCTTCCTGTAACTTGAGCCCATTATTCCGTGTCCTGCAAACTGGGATGGTCGAGAAGAGATCCTGGCCCTCCTCTGTGTGACATCCCTTCAAGTACTGGAAGAGTGTGATCATATCTCCCCCTCAGTCTCCTCTTCTGAAGGCTAAACATGCCCAGTTCTTTCAGTCTCTCCTCATAGGGCCTTGTTTCCAGTCCCTTTATCATCCTTGTTGCCCTCCTCTGAACCCTCTCCAGTTTGTCTATGTCCTTCTTAAAGTGTGGTGCCCAGAACTGGACGCAAGTACTCAAGATGAGGCCTAACCAGTGTCAAGTAAAGGGGAATTATCACTTCCCGCGATTTGGACGCTATACTTCTATTAATGCAGCCCAAAATTGCATTTGCCTTCTTTGCAGCCACATCGCATTGCTGGCTCATATTCAGTTTGTGATCTACCACAATTCCAAGATCCTTCTCACTTGTGGTATTGTTGAGCCAAGTGTCCCCCATCCTGTCACTGTGCATTTGGTTTCCTCTCCCTAGGTGCAGCACTTGGCATTTATCCCTACTGAATTTCATTCTGTTGTTTTCGGTTTTCTCTGTCTCGGTTTCGCAGAGGATGACAGCGGTGCTGTTGTGGTGCAGACGGCGCCCGGGAAGGTGGTCACCCACCGGGGCGGCACCATCATCCTGCCATGCCGCTTCCACTACGACATGTCGGCCCACGACCCCGACGAGATCCGCTTGAAGTGGACCAAAATGGCGGAGCCCATGGCGTTTGAGGATGTCTTTGTGGCCATGGGCTTGGAGCGCAGGGCCTTCGGGAGCTACCGAGGCCGGACGGCGCTGCAGGAGGACGGTGCCGGCGATGCCTCGCTCGTCATCCGGAATGTCACCCTGCAGGACTACGGGCGCTACGAGTGCGAGGTGACCAACGAGCTGGAGGATGACGCCGGGGTGGTGAAGCTGGACTTGGAAGGTGAGTGGAAATGCTTTTTTGGGGGGGGGGGCGACGGGTGTCTGTCAGGTTACCTCCATGGAGGAATATAATGACTGGGTACCAACAACACAATAGCCCACACAGAAGGGTTGAGTGTGGGTTGTCGTTGAACCGTGGGTTGTCGTTGAAATGTGGGTTATCGTGTTGTCTGAACCCAGCCGTGCTAACACATCATGGGTTGTCAACCACGAACAACCCATGAAGAGAACCCGTGGTTTGGTTGCTGGCTTGTGAATTGTGGGTTGTTCACCATGGCTTGTTAAGAAGACCAAAACACTGGTTTATGAAGCCATTGTATTACCAACTATATTGTATGCCTGCGAAACATGGACTATCTATAAACGTCACTCCCACCTCCTTGAAAGGTTTCATCAACGTTGCCTCCGGAAAATCCTGCGAATTACTTGGGAAGATAGACGAACAAATTTCAGTGTACTGGAAGAACCAAAGACTACTAGCATTGAAAAAATGATCCTTCAACGCCAACTTCAGTGGACCGGTCATGTTGTTCGAATGCCTGACTGCTGTCTCCCAAAGCAGTTATTTTACTCCCAACTCAAGGATGGAAAGCGGAATATTGGTGGTCAATATAAGAGGTTTAAAGATGTTCATAAGGCTAATCTAAAAAAATGCAATATAAACATCGAAAACTGGGAAGCTCTGGCCCATGAACGATCTAAATGGAGGTTGGCCTTTCACAAAGGTTCCATGGACTTTGAAGAAGCCCGAGTGCAAGGTGAAAGGGAGAAACGTGCTAAGCGAAAAGCACGTCAAATGAATCCTTTACAGGACCATCTTCTATCTGGTAACCTGTGTCCTCACTGTGGGAAGCTGTGTGGATCTAGAACTGGCCTCCACAGTCACTTACGGACCCATCGCTAGAGTCTACACAATCTTCTTTAGAATTTCCTCCTTTTATCCCGGAAAACAATCTTACTCGGTCACGAGTGATCGCCTGATGATGATGATGTTACCCACGTTTCAACAGCAACCCATGGTTCAGCAACAACCCACACTCAACCCATACTGAACCCTTGAGTGTGGGTCATCGTGTTGTCTGAACCCAGCCGTGCTGACAAGTCATGGCTTGTTAACCACGAACAACCCATGAAGAGAACCTGTGGTTTGTTGTTGGCTTGTGAAGGGTGGGTTGTTCACCGTGGTTTGTTATCTTGGCTGGGTTCAGGCAACATGATAACCCACATTTCAACGACAACCCATGGTTCAACGACAACCCACACTCAATCCATACTGAACCCTTGAGTGTGGGTTAACGTGTTGTATGGACCAAGTCAAGGTCACCCAATTAAAATTGACGGGCAGCAGGCTGTCAAAGGGAGGAACATTTGCACACAAGACTTAAGGCACAATCTGATCCAAGTTTTGACACACAAAAAAGGCCTGCAACTCCCAGCATAGCTGGCTGGGGCATGCTGGGAGTTTTTAGGCCTTTTTCTGTCGAAATTTGCATTGGATTGTGCCCCTAGTTAACTAAGGGAATTTGTGAGCCCCAAAGGGGGTGTCTTTGCCTCAACGACAACCCACGCTCAACGTAGGCAGCGTGTGTGGTGGGGAAGTGTTGCATGAAAATGACCTGGCGAGGAGTGTAAGACAGGGGTGACCAACCTCTTTCAGCCTGAGGGCCGCATTCCATTCTGGAGAAGCTCTCGGGGGCTGCATTCCAGTGCTGGGCGGGGCTGAAGGTGAAGGAGGTGGTGCCAAAATTCAAATGATACCAGTGAAGTTTAGCTGAGAGCTCTTCCTGCCAGTAACTGAGCTTTGGGAGAGGCATTTCAACCTTCTAGAACGGGGACACACACACACACACAAAAGCTGGGAGACCACCAAACGAGTGGTCACATGGTGTCATAGAGTTGGAAGGGGCCTACAAGGCCATCGAGTCCAACCCCCTGCTCAATGCAGGAAACCAGAGGAGTGGGGGGGTCTCCCATCCAAGTCATAACCAGGCCTGACCCTGCTTAGCTTTCCACGCTCAGGCAAGCTGAGCCAGCATGAGCCACAGGCCCGGTGCCCAGGGGAAAGAGGGCCTGGATGTCTAGAGAACCCCCAGAGTGCTAGGAATGAGGGCTGTTGCCCAGTTAAAGAAATAGGTTCATCGAAGGAGCTTTAGGATGCAATCCTATGCATGTTTTGACAGAAACAAGTCCTACAACTCTTCAGAGCTGGGATCCGTGCTCAGATCCCAGCCAGTCCCCCTCTCTTGCCAGCTGGCACAGAAAGAACCATGTCGACCACTTCCCCGAGGTCATAAAAGTGACGGCAGAGTAGGGGTGAAGGGGGCGTTTAGTGGGGGGGCAGGGAGGGGACGAGACCGGGCCCGCTAGGATATGATATATCCCGATGGCCCCTGGGCCCCCTTCCCTCCCGCTCTGAAGCTCCGTAGCTAGACAGCCGAAATCAGCTGTCTAGCTAAAATGCAGAGTGGGAGGTGCGGGGAGGCCAAGATCACCTCCACTGCTTCTCCTAGCCTGCTGAGGATGCTCGTTAGCCCCCGAGTTCGCATCGCAGGCTTACGAGCATCGAGGGCGCGACTGGCTGGTCACTGCTCCCCCCGAACACATCTTTCTTCTTCTTCTTTTTTATACGAGTGGCTCAGTGAATCAGGAATGCCACTTTAGCCTATTATAAAGCTTTTGAACTGGCTGATCCAACCAACAAATTGATTAAAGGTAGCGGCGTTTGGGGAAACGTTTGTCTCGTGACACGATGCAGTGGCGGCCAGTGACTCCCATTCCGGTGGGGCTCCTTTTCCATTGCTGGTTTTATTTGGAGCTTTGTAGGAGCTATCCCCGGTGCTTCATGGTGGTGAACCTATTTGGGGGGATGGAGGAGTTCAGCATCATGGATTGCTCCTATGGAGCTCAAAATAAAACCTGCAATGGAAAAGGAGCCCCACCGAAAGGGGAGTCATCAGGCAGCCTCCCTTGGTGACGTGTCCTGCTTCTTAGTGAACTGCATAGCCGAGATCACCACGCAATCCATGTTTAGCAGAGTTGCCGAGAGTGGCGTTTAAGGCAATGGGACAGATGTTGAGGGGAAAAAAATATATGAATGAGAGAGAGACAGCGAAATTAAACTCAGAGTTGCCTAATGAAATTGGCTGGCGAGAGATCCAGGACTTACGTAAGAAAATACTTCACACGACGCAGAAAGAGCATAGCTTGGATGGTTTAAATCAGTGTTCTCCAACCTTGGGTCCCCAGATGTTTTTGGCCTACAACTGGCTGGGGCATGCTGGGAGTTGTAGGCCAAAACATCTGGGGACCCAAGGTTGGAGAACACTGGTTTAAAACAAAACAAAAGGATGATAAAGGGACTGGAAACAAGGCCCTATGAGGAGAGACTGAAAGAACTGGGCATGTTTAGCCTTCAGAAAAGGAGACTGAGGCAGGGGAGATATGATCGCACTCTTCCAGTACTTGAAGGGATGTCACACAGAGGAGGGCCAGGATCTCTTCTCGATCATCCCAGTTTGGAGGACACGGAATAATGGGCTCAAGTTACAGGAAGCCAGATTCCGCCTGGACAGCAGGAAAAATTTCCTGACTGTTAGAGCAATACGCCAATGGAACCAACTACCTAGGGAGGTGGTGGGCTCTCCCACTCTGGAGGCATCCAAGGTGCGGCTGGACATCCATCTGTCAGGGATGCTTTGACCTGGATTCCTGCACTGAGCAGGGGGTTGGACTCGATGGCCTTGTGGGCCCCTTCCAACTCTACTTTTCTATGATTCTATGAAAACAATTATTAGGGGCACAATCCTATTGATTGCACTCTTGGTGATTGGAAGCCCCCGAACTCGGATGCATGCATCCGATCGTCCAGTGCAGGGCAGGCAGTGGCGATCTTTTTTAGCCCACCTAGCGAAGGCGCTTTGGAGAGGGAGGGGTTGGAGGAGGCTCGCGATAAATTGCATCCTGCTGGAGTCTTCAGTCTCCTCCCCTCCCCGCCCACCTGAACACCCCCCTGGTCACCCCTCTTCGCGGTCGAGTTTCCAACCTCGGAGAGGCAGCCGGCACGGTTCCCTCGGCACTGGCTGCAAGGAGGCACAGTCTCCCGACCTCGGAAGGATTTTACGAGCAATCTTCCAGGGACCCTAGGCTTGCTTGCTTTCTACGGAAATCCATGGAGGGCAGGTGTGTCATTGGCTATTCGACAGGCGGGCGGAACCAGGGTGACCCACGTGCCCTCTTTTACACTATTTGAAGAGCATCCTCTTTTTGAAGGGCTGCCCAGTTTAACAAGAACTATAAGATCTGTTGCCCATTGCACAGTTGCACGGACAGGTGCACACAGCTCACCTGAAGAGATGGACTGCATTTCTAGTATCAATTATGATCAAATTTGCATCTATACATATAAATTAGCACATGCGGATTTTATGCAGATGTGTGTCCCCCCCTTTGTCCTCTTTTTTTGGCGATGTGTTTCCTCTTCTTCGGCGATCCACACGTGGGTGCCCTAAATGGAACCTCCGTGTTCAAGGCAGTCTACCTTTAACTGTAAACTCTCACTTTGATACTGGGAGGGAGGGTGACAACAGCAGGCAATGGCTGTTTCCTTTCATAGCCTGCGTGTGGGCTTCCCGGGATCCGTCTGGGCTGTCCGCTGTTGGAAACAGGATGCTACTCCAGATGGATCCCTGATTTGATCCAGTATTTTGGGGCAGTTCTTGTGTTCTCAAGGCAGCTAAGTATGTGGAGCCTCCGTATTCAGGAGCAACCAGCCTGAAACAACTGCAACCTTAGCATCCTGCTTGTAGGTTTCCTGGAGGACTCCGACTGACCACTGTCGGGAGCAGGATGCTGGGCAGAATGGATTATTTCTCTGAATGTTTCCACCATTCTGGGTTTGCCTTTTTCCAGCCAGAACAAGGACTCCTCCAAAAGCAGTGGAGGATACTCCGAGGGTGAATGGACATTGCAATTAGACATTGCAAGTTTCTCACATTTTTTAAAGGGTACAGTTCAAATCCAGACATGTGGTGCATTTATTATTATTATTATTATTATTATTATTATTATTATTATTATTGCAACCTCTGTATACAAGAATGCTCTACCTCCTCCACTGTCACGCAAGTTAGCTTACAAGCAATATTATAAAAACAGTTAAAAAAAAACCAACCCAACATCTAAAAGATTGCCCATCTGGCCGGGTGACCGGCCAGATGGGCGATTAATAAATATAAGAAATAAATAAATAAATAACTTAAAACAGCAGTATACAATGATTTCTAAACAGAAAACCATATATCTATTTTATAAAACAGAGAGCCGTGACAGTTTAAAGAAAGAAAAGGAAGAAGTCCAACCCATCATTTCAACAAAGAGCAGATTAAAAAAAGAAGAAGAAGAAGTAGAATTAAAAACCCGCTGAAAAGCAACCAGGGAAGCTTGTAGAGATGCACCTCCTTCAGGAGGGAGTTCCAAAGATAGGAGGCCACCACCGAGAAGGCCCCATCTCTTGTGCCTGCCAAACTAACTGCCCTTATTGGTAGGTGACCTCAACATGGCCAATCTTAAGGCCTGGGCAGGACCGTAGCGGTGCAAGCCTTCCTTCCGGTCACCTGGTCTCAAAGCATTTGGGGCTTTCAAAAATCACAACGCCAGCGCTATAAATTGAGCCCGGAAGCAAAGCGGTAACCAAGGCAGGCGCTATAAAAAGCGGCGTGACGACGACGCGCTCCGCATGTTTGGCATGGAGTTTCTCTTGCTCACTTGAAGCACAATAAGTTGAAGGAACTCCTTTTTTTGTTTTATTTGGGTGGGGGAGGCGTGAGAGGGGTTAAAAAAATATCTGGAGAGGCCACAGCGAGGCTATAATTCATCCCTCACCGCCACAGCAGTGTTAAAAACAAGCCAAACATTTTCCCCTGGTGACCCACCCACCCCCGCGCTCCCCTCTTCCTCTTGTTGCGATGTTTTACGAACCCGCACGCCGCGATCCGTCTTCCCGGTTTTATTAGCTTCTGACACCGAAACCTGCAGCCACAATAAAAGTCAATAAAAGCGACAATAAAGCACCTCAGACACACTAAAGCGCGTGAAGGGGTGGAGGACGGAAAGAAATGGAAAATAAGAGCAAATTGTTCTCAGCAAAGATATGAGGTGCAGCTGCTTTGGGATGGGGTGTGTGTGTGTACGTGTTTTTTTTGGGGGGGGGTAATCGCTCCCCGAATACCATGCAAACTGAAATCGTACACAGAGCCAGTTCCCAATGTTCTGTCGCATTTGAGTGTGACCCAAGGGCCGAGATGGGGAGGACAAGATGCAAACGTGACATGGAAGGAATTGACACAGTGTTGAAGCTGATGATGGGCTCTCAGGGTAACTGCGAAAACTTGGAAGACTGCAGAACTTTGCAGGGATGGGGACTCGGACTCCAGGACTCGACTCGTGAGTCAGACTGAGTCCCCCCTCTGACTCAAGTCAGACTCGAGTCCCAATATTTTTAATGGGACTCGAGACTCGACTCGGGACTCGAGACCAAGGACTCGTGTTCCAAAATCGTGTTCCTCAAATGCAACATGGATAGGTTTTAGGAAGTACAGCAAGTTTATTTTTTAAAATCGTTTTCCTAAAATGCAACCTTTCAGACATTTTGGGTTTGGCTGCCTCTGCCTGCCTGTCTGGGGTTCCCAGCCTCCTCTGCCTGCCTGGTCTCTTCTTAACCAGTTCCACAGTTTGAACTGTCCAAGACAAAGGCCTCTGCCTGCCTGCTTTGGGGTTCCCTGCCTCCTCTGACTGTCTGGTTATTTTGGGGTTGTCTGCCTGGTCTGTTCTTGCCAAAATCAGTTGCAGAGTTTTGAAACAGGCACACTTGTGCCTAGAATTTATTTAAGCCACAAATCTGAAGTAGCCTTATTTTGTTGGGGAAAAAACCCGTTGATTTTAATAGGGACTTGTGGAGTCAGCTTTGGGAGTGACTAGGGACTCGTGACTCGTGAGTCACCATTTTGGACCAAGGACTCGGACTCGAGACTCAAAACCAAGGACTCTTCAACATCCTTGGAACTTTGAACGCTGAAGACTTGGTATACCTGGAGCTGTGGCAAGGAGCCATGGCACAAACATGGACGTATAGCGACCTAAATTAGCGAAAGGCAAAGTTAAAATACCTGATTTTTATATGATGAGGCAGGCAGGGGTGGTGCTAGGTACTGAAAAGATCCAGCCAGGGCTCAGGCCATGGGACAAAAAAAAAGAAGAAGAAAAAATTGGCATATGCTAATTTTCATATGTTCTGAAGTCTGTAAAGGACCCTGTCTCGTAAGGACACCCCTATTTGTAAAAAGGGATGTATGGACAGGGGAGAGGAGGGCATTTGATTTCAGGGGGGGAAAACTCAGGCAAAAGATTTGGGGGTGGGGAGGCAGCAGGAAGTGAAGCACATGTGAGCAAAAAGCCAGCTAGTCCAGGGGGATCAGATGCAACAGAGATCGTTAGGGCTCCCGTACTTTTCTTTCAGCAAGTACCCCTGCCTGGACAGCAGGGTGGTGGGGCAGAGGGCCTCCCAGAGATTCGGGGGTCCAAATGAAAGATTCGGGGCTCCAGCCCTAGTGGGCCTCCCCCTAACACCGCCTCTGGATCCCTGGAAAGGCATCTGGCTGGCCTTTCCCAAACTTGGGTCCCCCAATATTGTTGGACTACAGCTCCCATCACCCCATGCTGGATGATGAGAGGTGTAGTCCACCTCTCCCAAGACTTGGGAAAGGCTTGGTGGACCCTGGGTCTGAACTGAGCTGGCTGTTCTCCTCTTTTGTCTCTTTTTAGGGGTGATCTTCCCTTACCATCCCCGCCTGGGGCGCTACACCCTGAATTTCCACGAGGCGCAGAAGGCCTGCCTAGAGCAGGACGGGATCCTGGCTTCCTACGATCAGCTGCACGAGGCCTGGCTGGGAGGGTTGGATTGGTGCAACGCCGGTTGGTTAGAGGACGGCTCGGTGCAGTACCCGATCTCCAAGCCCAGGGACGAGTGCGGCCGGAAAGATACCCCCATCGGAGTGAGGAACTATGGGTACCGGCACAAAGACGACGAGCGCTACGATGCCTTCTGCTTCACCTCCAACCTGAATGGTAAGCATTGCTCATGTGTAGGGATATGTGAGGAATCCATTTGGGGGGGTGGAAAATCTGTTGGGATTTCCTCGGTTCGGCCCCCTGGATTCTGGTTTGCTGCGCATGCGCTTGTGCGTTGACGGGCTACAGTGAGAGTCGAGTCTGCTCTCACGGACTCCCGTCTGCTGCAAGACGGACCGTGATTTGCGTATTTTTCTCAATCCGCCCATGGAATTTGCGCCAAACGGCACCCAAAAAAGCACATGGTTTGGCGAGATTTGTGCAGGTCTCGCTAAACCAAATGCTTTTTGGGCGCCGTATTGTGCAAAATCAGCTGTTTTTGCGCAAAATGGTACCTGAAAAACCACATGGCTCTGGCGTGATTTGCGCAAGTCGCTTTAAAACCACGTGCTTTCCTGGCGCCATTTTGTGCAAATTCCATTGGCAGCTTGAAAGAAAAAAAACATGCAAATCGTGGTCCGTCTTACAGGCCTTTTCTCTCTGCCACGCCTTCTCTCTCTCTCTCTCCCTCTCTCTCTCTCCCGCACACCCCTCTCTCTGCCACCCCTTTCCCCCCTCTCTCTCCCACAGAGATTAGTAGGTTGAGGAACCCAGTTATATGCCGAACCCTCCCCCTGCTGTGGGGCACCCTTCCCCAGGGACAGACCCCTCCCTCAAGGGGCCATGGCTTGGGGGTGCAAGCAGGTGTGGCTTCTGTCAGACGGGGCAGGTACATTGTGTCCAACTCTGTCAGCTGCGTAGGTTTGCTTGAAGGATTCACTGTATCAACTTTAGGGCTATTCCCGCCTGTGCAAAGCCGGGACCATTAGCTAGTAAGTAAGTAAGATAATGTAAGTTACTAGTCCTTCTTGTCTTAAAGAGAACGGCCAATTCCTCCTTAAACCTCAGAAGTTGAAAAAAGCGATGGCTGACTTATGTTTCCTAGACACTGTGGCAGAGAGCTGGCCCCTTCGACCCTGTGTGACTCGCATACCTGGGGGGGAAATTATGCAAGATAGTTTAAAAACTCCTCCACCCCAGCTAAATTATGGAAAGAAAAAAAAGCTTGTTGCCCATGTGCTCCCTTTGCATAATTGATACAGGTCACAGACGCCATTTTTTCTGGGCGATGTATACATGGGTTCCTGGTTTCAATCAGGCGCATCTAGGAAAACATGATCCTGGTTCACACCTACCCGGGTTTGCAGGACAGATGAATGCATCCACACCTCCAGTTTGGACTTTTAGGACGCCCCGCCTGGCCTACATCCACGGGCTTCCTTGTGGGCACGCCGGTCGTTTGCCGGCAGCTGCACGCAGCAGCGGAATCGTAAAGCCGGCCTGATTTGTGCAGCAAGCAATATTTTAACAGCAGCAAATCAAGCTGTCTTAGCAATAAAAACTGTAATTAGAGACAGAGAGAGCAGGAAAGAGGGAGCGAGTCCTCGATCTTGCCAGCGGCGAGAAAGCAATTCTGCACTGTGCCAAGACAAATCTAACAATGCGGTCCTATATGTGTCTTCTACTCAGATGTAAGCCCACTTCAGTTCAATGGGGTTTATGCCCAGGTAAGCGTGCACAGAATTAAGGCCTGAAAGCTCCCTCTTTATATATATATATATATATATATATATATAGAGAGAGAGAGAGAGAGAGAGAGAGAGAGTTTATATCCCACCTTTTTTCCTCCTGCAAGGAGCCCAAGGCAGCTCACATGGTTCTCCTTCTCACTATTTTATCCTCACAACAACCCTGTGAGTTAGGTTTAGGCTGAGAGTCAGTGATGGGCCCAAAGTCACCCGGTGAGCTTCCAGGCCAAGTGGGGACTAGAACTTGGGTCTCTCGAATCCCAGTCCAAAACTCTAACCACTACGCCACACCGGCTCTCTTTATATGTGTGTTCCGATCGCGCAAGAAGGGACAGCCAATCCCTCTTATCCATTTCAGTCCCCCACCCCAAGACTTTCCTGTTTCTGGAACAGTTTGGAAATGGGACTTTCAGGGCTGCAATATCTAAGACTGGATCAGCATAAACTGGGCACCCCGCCTTGCACGAGTGGAAGCACTTTCCACAAACGTAAAGCCACCATTGCTTATAACCCGTGTGCCATTTATTCAAAGACACTGAGTTACTCCCAAGAAAATTGCTTATAGGATTGCAGCCTCAATGCAATATGGACTTGCCCACGAGACAGCCCTGAAATTTTGTAATGTCACTCCCACAAAATGCGGGGACTGAAAGCCAGGTTTTCCTTTCATTTTGGTTTGGGTAAGAATTTATGAAAATGCATAAAGTTATCTGCATTTGGACGAAATGCACTGGAGATGAAAAGAAGTACATATGGGAGAATTCAAAACTGACAAATTGAAATTGACAAATCAGAACCATCCAGACCCAGGACTTCATGAATTAGGGTTGCCACCTCTTCTTCTTCTTCTTTTCTCATAGAATCATAGAATCATAGAAAAGTAGAGTTGGAAGGGGCCTACAAGGCCATCGAGTCCAACCCCCTGCTCAATGCAGGAATCTAGGTCAAAGCATCCCTGACAGATGGCTGTCCAGCTGCACCTTGAATGCCTCCAGAGTGGGAGAGCCCACAACCTCCCTAGGTAGTTGATTCCATTGTCTTATTGCTCTGACAGTCAGGAAATTTTTCCTGATGTTTAGGTGGAATCTAGGTTCCTGTAACTTGAGCCCATTATTCCGTGTCCTGCAAACTGGGATGATCGAGAAGAGATCTTTGCCCTCCTCTGTGTGACATCCCTTCAAATACTGGAAGAGTGCGATCATATCTCCCCTCAGTCTCCTCTTCTGAAGGCTAAACATGCCCAGTTCTTTCAGTCTCTCCTCATAGGGCCTTGTTTCCAGTCCCTTTATCATCTTTGTTGCCCTCCTCTGAACCCTCTCCAGTTTGTCTACATCCTTCTGAAAGTGTGGTGCCCAGAACTGGACGCAGTACTCAAGATGAGGCCTAACCAGTGCCGAGTAAAGGGGAATTATCACTTCCCGCGATTTGGAAGCTATACTTCTATTAATACAGCCCAAAATTGCATTTGCCTTCTTTGCAGCCACATCGCATTGCTGGCTCATATTCAGTTTGTGATCTACCACAATTCCAAGATCCTTCTCACTTGTAGTATTGTTGAGCCAAGTGTCCCCCATTCTGTAACTCTGCATTTGGTTTCCTCTCCCTAGGTGCAGCACTTGGCATTTATCCCTATTAAATTTCATTCTGTTGTTTTCGGCCCAGCGCTCCAGCCTATCGAGGTCACTTTGAATTTTGTTTCTGTCTTCCAGAGTATTAGCTGTTCCACCCAACTTTGTGTCATCTGCAAATTTGATAAGCATTCCCCGTACCTCCTGATCCAAGTCATTAATAAAAATGTTGAAGAGCACCGGGCCCAGGACCGAGCCCTGTGGTACCCCGCTCGTTACCTCTCCCCAGTTTGAGAAGGAACCATTGATAAGCACTCTTTGAGTCCGATTCTGTAGCCAGTTGTGGATCCACCTGATAGTTGTTCCATCTAGCCCACTCTTAGCTAGCTTACTAATCAGGATATCATGAGGCACTTTGTCGAAAGCTTTGCTGAAGTCCAGATATATAATGTCCACAGCATTCCCACAGTCCACAAGGGAGGTTACCCGATCAAAAAATGAGATCAGATTAGTCTGACAGGATTTGTTCTTGACAAATCCATGCTGGCTTCTAGTAATCACTGCATTGTTTTCAAGGTGCTTGCAGACTGACTTCTTTATAATCTGCTCAAAAATCTTCCCGGGGATTGATGTCAGACTGACTGGCCTATAGTTCCCAGGTTCCTCCTTCTTGCCCTTTTTGAAGATGGGAACAACATTTGCCCTCCTCCAGTCGTCTGGCACTTCACCTGTCCTCCATGATTTCTCAAAGATAATAGACAGTGGTTCTGAGAGTTCTTCTGCCAGTTCCTTTATTACTCTAGGATGCAGCTCATCAGGCCCTGGAGATTTAAACTCGTTCAGAGTAATCAGGTGCTCCTTGACCATTTGCCTATTAATCTCAAGCTGCAATCCTGCCCCTTCAGTCTGCACTTCAGGTTTGCCAGGGGGGTCATAGACCCTCTTTTGGGAGAAGACCGAGCCGAAGTAGGAATTGAACACTTCTGCCTTTTCTTTGTCTTCTGTTATCAATTTGCCATCCTCATTGCGTAGTTGAACCACCACTTCTTTCTTCTGTCTTTTACTGTGCATGTATCTGAAGAAAGCTTTTTTGTTGCTTTTAGCATTCCTCGCTAACCTTAGCTCATTCTCAGCTTTAGCCTTCCTGACACTATTCCTGCAGTTCTGTGCTACCTGCCTGTACTCTTCACTTGTAGCCTGTCCTTCCTTCCACTTCCTATACGTGTCCTTTTTTGTTTTCAGGTCGTCTTTGAGTTTATTGTGAAGCCACATTGGCTTCTTCTGTTGCCCTCTGCCTTTTTTCCTTTTGGGAATTGTTTGCAATTGTGCCTTTAAAATTTCCTTTTTTAAAAACTCCCACCCCTCCTGGGCTCCCTTTCTCGTGAGAGTCACTTGCCATGGGATCTTACTAATCATTGTTCTGAGTTTGTTAAAATTGGCTTTCCTAAAATCCAGGGTACGTGTTTGGCTACACTCAGCTTTTGCTTCCGTTAGAATCAAGAACTCAAGTATAACATGGTCACTTTCCCCCAGAGTTCCCGAAACTGCCACTTTATCCACTAACTCGTCTCTGTTGGTTAGAATCAGGTCAAGGATAGCCGATCCTCTAGTTCCTTCCTCCACTTTCTGTAGGAGGAAGTTATCAGCAGCACAGCTCAGGAATTTCTTGGAGGGGCCATGTTTGGCTGAAAAAGTCTCCCAACAGATATCAGGGAAATTGAAGTCTCCCATTACTACCACATTGTGCCTCCTTGAAACACTGGCAATTTGTTTTTCAAAAGTTCCATCCTCGTCTTCTCCTTGATTGGGTGGTCGGTAGTAGACTCCAACCGCCATGTTCGTTTTATTCTTTGCCCCCTTTATTTTAACCCAGATGCTCTCAATGGGGCTGCCAAGCTCCTCTTCCTGTATCTCTGTGCAGAGATACGTATTTTTAACATACAGTGCAACTCCACCTCCCTTTCTGTTGCTTCTGTTCCTTTTGAACAAGTTATACCCTTCAATTGCTGTATTCCAGTCATGGGAGTCATCCCACCAGGTTTCAGTTATCCCTATCAAGTCGTACTTGCCCTCATGTATCAAGAGTTCAAGTTCGTCTTGTTTGTTGCCCATACTCTGGGCATTAGTATAAAGACATCGAAGACTATGTGCTTTATAGTCCGACTTTCCCCCTACATTTTGTGGTAGACTATCAATGGGCACCGCTGGAGCTGTTCTCTCCATTGTGGCATAGAGGCCTTCTTCCATTGGTACCCCCGAGTTTATGTCTCCCTCCCCTGTTGGATTCAGTTTAAAGCCCTCCTGATTAAGTTCCTCATGCTGTGGCCAAACACATTCTTCCCAGTCCTTGTGAGGTGCAACCCATCCTTTGCCAGCAGTCCATCTTCCAGGAAGTGTAGCCCGTGGTCCCAGAATCCAAATCCCTCACGTCGGCTCCACCTTCGTAGCCAGTCATTCACTCGGAGTATTTTTCTTTCCCTTTCTATGCCTCTTCCAAGTACTGGAAGGATGGATGAGAAAACTATCTGGGCCCCGAAGTTCTTGAGTTCCCTTCCCAGCTCTTCAAAGTCTGCCGTGATTTCTTTGTAACTCCGCTTGGCAGTATCATTTGTACCCACGTGGAAGAGAAGAAAGGGGTATGTGTCGGTGGGCTGCATGAGCCTCGGCAGCTGCTCTGACACATCCTTAATCCGTGCTCCGGGGAGACAGCACACCTGGCGAGTCCATGGGTCTTCGCGACATACTTTGGCTTCGATCCCCCGCAGGAGGGAGTCTCCCACTATGAGTACTCTTCTCTTCCTCTTGCTGTAGGCCTTGGTTTGATTGCCTCCACTCGACTGACCCTCAGCCTCTTGCTCGCTATCACGTTGGGTGCCCGGTAATCCGTCCTCTGCAGGCTGTCCTCTGCTCTCGTCCTCAAGTACATGGAAGCGGTTCCATAGCTCCACTGCTTCCACAGGCGCAGAGTGTCTTGTAGTTCTTGTGCTCCTAACAGTCACCCTTTTCCAGGGAGTTCCCCCTGCGTTATTTTCCCTTGCCTCAGCAGTCTCCGACTCCGCCTCATCCTGCCGTTGCCCTTCTGGCTCCTGCACTGTGCTTTGGTGCTGTAGATCCACCGTTCTGTCTAAGAACTCCTCGCTTTCTCTTATGCTCCTGAGGGTTGACACTTGCTGCTCCAGTCCTCTGACCTTTTCTTCCAACAGCGTGACCAGCTTGCACTTGTTGCACGTGTAGGCCATGTCGATCTCCGGCAGGAAAACAAACATAGCACACCCCTTGCAGGTCACCACCACTGCTGAGTCCTTTCCTTCCATAGTGCTCGGTTTCTGTCTTCCTAGATTTTTTTTTTTTTTTTTTTTTTTTTAGGGACCTCCCCCTTGACCTCCCCTGCCGAACTCCGCTGCCAAACTCCTGTTTTCTCTCCCTGTTTGCTCGCTCTGTTCGCTCGCTCTCTGAAAGCCTGCTTGCCTTATCACAGCCCCAAAAACAGCTGGAGCCTCTCTCCTGTTGTGCTCCTGCTCAGCTGGGAGTCAGGAACAGAATGAGCTGTCAGGCCACACCCTTCCTTTTAAGCTCTCAGACCACACCCTTCCCTTTCAGCTCTCAGGCCACACCCTTCCCTTTCAGCTCTCAGGCCACACCCTTCCCTTTCAGCTCTCAGGCCACACCCTTCCCTTGCAGCACTAGTAGTTGTTGTTTGTACAGCAGCACTTGCTGTTGCAGCACTTGTCGTTCTACTCCGCTGCCAAACTCCTGTTTTCTCTCCCTGTTCGCTCGCTCTGTTCGCTCGCTCTCTGGGAGCCTGCTTGCCTTATCACAGCCCCAAAAACAGCTGGAGCCTCTCTCCTGTTGTGCTCCTGCTCAGCTGGGAGTCAGGAACAGAATGAGCTGTCAGGCCACACCCTTCCTTTTAAGCTCTCAGACCACACCCTTCCCTTTCAGCTCTCAGGCCACACCCTTCCCTTTCAGCTCTCAGGCCACACCCTTCCCTTTCAGCTCTCAGGCCACACCCTTCCCTTTCAGCTCTCAGGCCACACCCTTCCCTTGCAGCACTAGTAGTTGTTGTTTGTACAGCAGCACTTGCTGTTGCAGCACTTGTCGTTCTACTCCGCTGCCAAACTCCTGTTTTCTCTCCCTGTTCGCTCGCTCTGTTCGCTCGCTCTCTGGGAGCCTGCTTGCCTTATCACAGCCCCAAAAACAGCTGGAGCCTCTCTCCTGTTGTGCTCCTGCTCAGCTGGGAGTCAGGAACAGAAAGTCTACACACTCCTCATCTCTAACAGCTTCATGACAGGCAGGTACATACATCATGGTCCTTCCCCTGCTAGGAATAGCTGTACTTGTTGAATTTGGCTGGTGAAGATGGGCAAGAATTTTGGTTTCAGTTTGCTTTTGATAAGAATTTACCAAAGTTCAGGGGAGAAAGAATGTGAATTTTTTTTTAAAAAAATTGAATGCTGGAGAAAGCAAAACAAACTGTCTGATGGGTCAAGGGGCTTCCAGAATGTTTGGGAAGCTGAGATTTGGGTACAAACATTGCCTGAGAACGTACTGATTCCCAGGGAAGTCTCAAAATGGGACCTGTGTCCCCCAGTCAAAACATGGGGTGTGTCATTTGCCTCATAGCAGTCAGCGGCCAGCATTTTGTCAGCAAGTCAGCCAAGCCAGAAAAGGAACAAATTTTGGGGCTTTGAGAATTGTACTGTCCCTTCAGACAGATTTGGGAAGAAGTGGTGGCATGGGTTTCCAGTAGTAGCCAGGAACATCCGTGTAGCAGCCCGGAACATCAACCTATTCAGAATGCAAGTTTCAAAGGTTGCAGATTTTCCTGGTAGCAGATAATGTTAAAGCAAAGCAAAGCTGACCCTGAAAACTGAGTATCTGTGGGGTTATTTAACAAAGACCTTTAAAAAAAATTGCTGTAAAAAAAACTAGCAGCATTGATGGGGTAGATACTTTAACACAGCTTCTTCCTCCTTCTGGGATTAGACACGTAGGCGATCCCACGCAAAGAGACCGCCCAGTGAATGGGACGACAATGTTACACTGGTATGCCCCCCCCTCGCCCCAGTCAGATCTGGCTGTGTGGTGACATCACTGAGGACAAGTGAGGGCAACTCAGAGTGAGGGCAAGCAAAGTCCACGTATAAATGAACTGGAGAATGCTTTTACGGCAAGGAGTGCTAGAAAGCTGCCTGAAAAGGGTGCCGATTTTGGGCACCGCTGAACTTTTTTGTTTGTGCAAATGTTGTTTGGGCTCATCTCTAAAAAAAACAAGGGCAACGTTTAACAGCCAGTAAAGGCACAATCCTATGCATGATTAGACAGCATAGGAAAAAAGTCTATCTCAAGGAGCGTCTCCAGCAACACCAAGTGGGCCGCTCAACAAGATGTGGCTTACGCTGGCTCAGCTTGTCTGAGCGTGGAAAGCTAAGCAGGGGTCAAGCCTGGTTATTACTTGGATGGGAGACCCCTCCTCTAGTTTCCTGCATTGAGCAGGGGGTTGGACTCGATAGCCTTGTAGGCTCCCTCCAACTCTATGATCTATGAAATCTATGAAATCTGCCACAGACGGCCTTCTCCTTGTCCCTTCAGCCAGAGCAGCTAGACTGGTGGGGACGAGGAAGAGGGCCTTTTCTGTGGCGGCCCCCGTATTGTGGAACTCTCTCCCGAGTGACCTCCGCCATGCCCCCTCTATTTTTCCTATTTTTGTAGGAAAAAAGGCGGGGTATAAATGTAATAAATAAATAAATAAATAAATAAAGACCTACAATGTCCAGTATTCCCCAGCCTTGCTGGCTGGGGAAGGCTGGGGAGTTGAAGCACTTCTTTCTGTCTAAGCATGTAAAAGATTGCTGCGCCCTAAGTGAAGCAAGAATTACAAGTTGGTAGATCCATGATCGTGCCTCTGTTTTTTCAGCACAGGGATATGTGGTTTCAAATTTCCAGTGAGAAACCCCCACTACTGACTTCCTTTTCTTTACTTCCGTCCAAGGAGGAATTACACTCGGTGGGTGGGTGGGTGATGCACATGACTGACTAGGGCCTGGTTGGAATGGTACCTTTTTGGTGAAACAAAACCAAAAGACACTATTTGGAGAGGAGACGGAAACTGCGTCTCTGGGCATGAATAATAATAATAATAATAATAATAATAATAATAATAATTATTATTATTATTATTATTATTTACATTTGTTAATCGCCCATCTGGCCGGCAACCGGCCACCCTGGGCGATGTACAGAGGCTAAAAACAAGATAGAATACAATTATAAACAAGATAAAATACAATAAAAACAAGATAAAATACAATTTAAAAATAAAAAAAAAATCTTAACCCACCCCATATTCCCGCCTGAACAGCCAGGTTTTTAATGAACGGCGGAAGCTTAGCAGAGAGGGGGCATGGCGGAGGTCACTCGGGAGAGAGTTCCACAATACGGGGGCCGCCACAGAAAAGGCCCTCTTCCTCGTCCCCACCAGTCTAGTTGCTCTGGCTGAAGGGACAAGGAGAAGGCCGTCTGTGGCAGATCTTGTTGAGCGGCCCACTTGGTGTTGCTGGAGACGCTCCTTGAGATAGACTGGACCGGAGCCGTATAGGGTTTTAAAGGTCAAAACCAACACCTTGAATTCGGCTCGGCAAGCAACTGGTAGCCAGTGCAGCTCCTTGAGGCTTCCTGAATCATCCAGGAAGCCTCCTTGTGGCCTGGCTTTGGTTCTGGTGGGTTTGGAGGGAAGCCCACTTCGCTTTGGGAAGCGCCAGAAGCAGTCCAAGGGGCCCAATTCTGCTCAGGCTTCATTTAAATCTGAAGTTCATCCCCATCATATACGATTGCACCAAGATTCTTTTTCTGTAATCTTTCTCTGATGCGCAGGAGTGCGCATGCCCCTCAGTAAAACACTGCACAAAACAAAATCTCACTGCAGCCGTACATACGACGATGTCAAGGTTTGCTTTTTTTGGGGGGGGGGGTGTCTTGTTTTTACCGATGTTCACCTGCAAATGGATAATGCAGAGTTTGGGAAAAGACGGAAACAAAGCAAGACACTTAACACAGTAGCAAACTGTGGTCCAATTTTAATCTAGGTATCAAAATTTGGGGAATATTAATCTACTAATACAAAATGCAGAAAGGGGCAACCCCCCCCCCTGCTCCCCACAAATCTCAAGGCAACGTTTAACAGATTGCCGGCGCCATCTCTGACCGCCCTCAAGCGCATGGCCCTTCATGCGCCATGCCCCAGGGGGAAAGCCAAGAAAGTGATAATTGAGGTTGGAGTTGGCAGGGATGATGGATGGGCCCAGTGGGCTTTTGTCCCAAGGTGTAAATTACTCTTTGCTCAGAGGGTCTGGGCGGGGGCGCGGCGGGGGCTTCATTTGTGTAATCAGGGACAGGATAAATAGCACTGGATCAACTCGGAAATGAAGTGCCTATCGCTGCCTCATCCATCTTCGCCTAGGAAGGTGTTTAATTTCCCTTCTTCGGCCTTGGTTGTGCAAGAGAAACAGGAGAGAGTGAAGGAGCCAGAGAGTCCCAGGAATGTGGTATTGTTTCTAAAAAAAAGGGGACATGGGGAGATGTTCACATTTTGATAAGAACAAAGCAAACGGGACACTTGCCGAATTGACACATGAAGCAGAATGTTTGGCTATTGGGCGGTATAGAAATAAAATTATTATTATTATTATTATTATTGTTGTTGTTGATGATGATGATGATAATAATAATAATAATTGTTGGGGATTGCCAAAAGACCTGGGAGAGGATATTGTGATATATTATTATTATCTCTCCCCTCTTGCTTTTGCAAACACAGCAGAGTATACCCAACTACGGAGCGTGCGGAGCTGCTGGTTAAAGCAGGGCTGGGCATTTAGTTGATACAGGCTGTCCCTTTTGGACAGGCTGGAACTTCACCTGGTTTCCCCCTTACACTACCAATAAGACAAACAGTCTTTTGGAGGTTAAAAACAGAGTTTACTCACTCAGATCGTGCAGATTGGATACAGGCAGGCTTAAGAATGTGTTTACATGTTGTGCAGGAAACATATGGTAGTCGACCTGTTCTGAACTTGGGAAAAGTTCAGAACTGCAACTCGGCTACATCTTCAGACATGTTGTTCCTACAATTTCATGGCTCAGACTGTTTTCCCGGGGCAGGAAGAGAAGGCGACTGGTTACGCCCACATCCTGCACCAGGAGGTCTGGGTAATGTCCAAAGGGTCTCTGCTCTAGGATGCAGAGACTCTGTGGTCCCAATTACATCATGCACCTATGCATGGCTTGAGGTTTTGACTGTTCATTCCCAACATTGATGATGATGATGATGATGATGATGATGATGATGATGATGATGATGTGTTTGTGCTTCTCAGAATTTTGTGGTGTAGTTCTCTGAACAAAAGACGCGCCCCAAAATGCACATATTAGCGGAGGGAGAAAAAAGTACCAAAAACACGATACGAGGGGGAAACTGCTTGCAAAAAATGTGCATGTCAGGTGAAATGTCCGTGTGGGCTTTAAAAAATAAAATAAAATAATCGGGTACACATGTTTGTACAGACTTCTAAAAAAACACACACCGTGCAAACTGATGCGGAAGACAGAAGATTGGACAAATGAGAAACTGAGAGAAACCAAAGTTGACAGTTTTGCCTACCCCTGGGCAAGACTGGTGGACATGATGAGAGCCCCTTGGAAGCAAACACACATTTAATGTCATGTCTAGTTTGGTCCTGAAAGATACCATGGATAGGGAGACATTTTTCTCCCTCTCTCACAATACTAGAAGCCGGGAACATGCCACGAAGCTGATGGGTGGGAGATTCAGGATGGATAAAAGGAAGGACTTCTCCACAAGTGAAGAGTTAAACTATGGAACTCACTTCCACAAGATGTAGTGACGGCCACCAATTTGGATGGCTTTAAAAGGGGATTGGACAAATTCCTGGAGGAGAAGGCTATCAGTGGCTACTAGTCCTGATGGCTATATGCTACCTCCAGTATCAGAGACAGTATGCCTATGTACACCAGTTGCTGGGGAACATGGGCAGGAGGGCGCTGTTGCACTCATGTCCTGCATGTGGGTTTCCCATGGGCAGCTTGTTGGCCACTGTGTGAACGGAATGCTGGACTAGAAGGACCCTTGGTATGTTGTTATGGAGTTAACTGGGCAGCCCGGAAGTGGATTGAAATGCATTGTCTGTTGGAATATGGAGTTCTCATATTCAGGTTTGCCTTCGGGCAAAGAAGCAACAGAACCGGCAGACATGATCAAGGTCATGCCTGAGCTAAGTGTCACCTTTGGCCCAGTGTGGTGGGTGTACAGTTTTTTGTCTTCAGGGGATCTGGAGCAGGGGTCATGCTAGATTGCTTGCAGCTGGGATGACATCATGCCATGGGTGCAGCTGGCATTGCATCGTCTAGCATGTGACTGTACAGAATTGTATAAAAGGTGTGCAAAGTCTTTGTGTTCTTGTTGGGGGAAAAGGAGTTAATTGGATTAGGAATTATTGATTAGAAAAGCATTCTGTAAGTAAAGAGATAGTTTGTGTGTCTAGACTGTATCTGTTTTGTCTGACATACTGTTCTCTTTCACTTTTTGTACCATAGCACTCTGTGTATGTTCTGTTCATATTTTTGCAAGTCTTAGCTTAGTAAACCTCTGTGTTTAAAGAAGCAGACTTGTTGTTTTGCTTTTTGCCTACTGGCCTAGCACACGCTTCTCACGCTACCCTATCTCTCCACTGCGACTTCTGCAGCCGCTGGGACAAGGTTGTTTAACTTTGTCCCCCCCCCCCCCGGCGGCTTAGATTTCCAACATTGTCATCATATTGGGCTGCGTTCTCCTGACTTCCCCTCTCTCTATCCCTCAAACTCTTCACTCCTGAAACCTCACTGTCTGACTGCTCTGCTTCTCTCTGATAAAGAAAAAACTCAGAAATTCTCTCAGAAAAATCTCTTCTGAGAAATTTTCACACATAGCGACAAGAGGTTTTGCCTTGCTCTATCCTTTTATTCCTCTGGCATATTCTGCCATACATTCCATTCCCTATTTCCAGTTTAGCTAGGGAAATTCCTAAAATTGTAGAACAGGTGCACGCACCGTTTGCCACAGTTTTCAGTTCCTTTTCATCTCCCCCTACCCTGTCTGTGTTACTGACGTGTATTAACATGTTACGGATATGCATTGATGAAGTTGCGGGGAAAAGCACTCGTCACATGAGTGTATATGATGCATCAAGATTCTTTTTGTGCAGAGTTTTATCAGTGCACTGCTGAAGTGCTATGTAATGAGGATCTTGCTATAACTGCACACATGACTGCGGCAAATTGCAATTTGGGTGGGTGGTGTTTTATGGATGTATCCTCCCTTGCACACAAGTATTTATTTATTTATTTATTTATTTAATACATTTTTATACTGCCCAATAGCCGAAGCTCTCTGGGTGGTTTACAACAGTTAAAACCATAAAATTCAAATAATATATATATATATATATAATTTAAAAACAAAGATTAAAAACAAACAGCAGAGCTAGCCGCAGCAGTTACAATAACAGAGTTAAAAACTACAAGATTAAAATGATTAAGATGATTAAAATGCCTGGGCGAATAGAAAGGTCTTCACCCGGCGCCGGAAAGAGTACAATGTAGGCGCCAGGCGAGCCTCTTTGGGGAGCTCATTCCACAACTGGGGTGCCGCAACAGAAAAGGCCCTCCTCCTGGTAGCCACCTGCCTCACTTCCTTTGGCAGGGGCTCTCGGAGAAGGACCGCTGACAAAGATCTTAGTGTCTGGGCAGGTACATATGGGAGGGAAAAGACACAACGGACTGCTGCTTCCTGACTCTCACCTGCTTGTCATCCTTACAGGGAAAGTCTACTTTCTTAAGACCTACCGCAAGCTAAGCTTCTCCGAAGCAACCCAGGCCTGTAAGAAGAACGGAGCCATGGTAGCCAAGGTTGGCCAGCTCTATGCCGCCTGGAAGATTCAACTGTTGGACAAGTGTGAGGCCGGCTGGGTCGGCGATGGAAGCATCCGCTACCCAATTGTCAACCCACGGGCCCGTTGTGGGGGTCGTGAGCCTGGCGTTCGCAACCTGGGATTCCCGGATAAGAAATACAAGCTCTTTGGTGTCTATTGCTACAAGCCGGCCAACGGTGGCGGGTCGAAGAAAAAAGGAAAAGAGGGGACAGGGAAGTGGAAACCTTTCCAGGTGTAGCAGGGGCGGGGTCGTGAATTCAAATCCCTCCATTTCCCTCTCTCTTCCAGCCCCAAAGGACTGGCAGGATTTTTCTTGGCATCCCCTTCGGCGGAACTGTTGTCCATGTCTTTTCCTGGAAGAGGCTGGCTAACACAGTCCAAACCCGGAAGAGAAGGACCACGCCGGATTCTACTGACTTGCCGGGAACTTCCGGAACGCCCGGATGTCTGTGTTGCCTGCGCTGAGCCGCGACTAATATTAATCCCATTTTTGCTAGCCTGATTCTTCTGAAGGGCTCGTCTTGGCTTTCTGCGATTTGCTGCGATATATTCATGCTTCAGATAAAGCTTTGGAGGCTTCCTTGCATTGTCCAAAGGAAGGAGAGATGCTCAGTTTTGCCATTGAGGTTCCAAGAGGGGTCTGTTGAAAGAGATCCACATATTTTGCCGCAAGGAGGACAAATACTTTGGGGAGGCCCTGTCCCTCTATTTTTTTCTTGTTGTTGCATGATTGGGGGTGGCAGGGAGCTGCAGAACAGGAATCCTTACAGTGAACTAGAAAAGCTACGGACTGTAGAACCCCTGTCCGCTTTCCTCTCCCCAATTCCACCAGGCGTCATTTTGTACCAACAGCAAAATCCTTTCCTCCAAGTTTGCATTCCCCTCTGGCGAACTGAAAACGCAATTGACGTGTTCATCCGTGCGTGGTTTGTTGAACAAGACTGTAAGCTCCTTGGGGCAGACACCTGTCCTTTATTTATATTTATTTTTGCTCACGTTAACGCTATAACGCACCCTGTACATGGATGGTGCTGTATACATGTTAATAAAAAGTGTGTGTGTGTGTGTGTGTGTGTGTGTGTATGTACATAGGCTAGGGTTTGATTTCTGGCATGTGGGGCAACTTAAACTCCGCCCTCTTGCACCAACGACTGGCCAGTGGCAGAGCGGTCAGGTTTGAAGTTACAGTCCCCATAAACTGCGGTGAGTTCAAAACTGCAGGCAGCTGTGTTGATCCATGTCGACAAACCAGTTCTAGGAGTTTTGATTTCCACCAGGAGCAGATCTTTGGTCAAGCAGATCAGTGGGTCTCCACTGCCCATTCAAAACCTTCTCAAGGTGAGAAGACGAAGCCCTGTCTTCTCTCCCAACCTCCAAAAATCTAATTCGGCTTCATCTCTGGCTTCTGAAACTCTATGAAGCAGTGCCCACAATATACACTTCAAACATATATTTACCACTGCTAGTAATTTCTTTATTTTGTATGTCTTTGTTTATATTTATTTATTTATTTATTTATTCATTTATTTATTATATTTATACCTCACCTTTTTTCCTGCAAGGAACCCAAGGTGGCTTACATAATAATCCTCCTCCTCTCCATTTTACCCTCACAACAACCCTGTGAGGTAGGTTAGGCTGAGAGTCAGGGACTGGCCCAAAGTCACCCAGTGAGTTTCATGGCCGAGCAGGGACTAGAACCCGGATCTCCCGAGTCCCAGTCCAACACTCTAACCACTACGTCACACTTTCCTTTCAAAAGAAAGGAACAGAAGAACAACAGTTGGGTACGACATCCACAAACAAACAAACAAACAAACACCCCAAGATCTGAATCAGGCAATCTTTAAAAACGTTCAAGGCTCATGAGGACTAGGACCTTACTTTAAACAAACAAACAAACAAACAAAAGCAGACTTTCTTAGAGAGATGGTTGAAACAGCCAGTGCCAGGATCTCGAGATTTCTGAATTGTATTTTAATGATCAGATGTATCTATCCATTACGTTTTCTATTTCAGACTTATTTCCCCCCCACGGTGGTAAACAAGGCAAATTACAAAGAATCCCCAGGTGGTCTCCCATCCAGGCAGGGACCATATCCCAAAACGCTTAGCTTCCGCAAAGTCGTCGCATCATTTGCCTTGAAACTTAAAGCCCCTGGGCTAAATCTAGCCCACCTGAGGTCTCAATCCCCGACCTGCATTCTAAAAGGTTGAAATGCCTCTCAAAAGGCTAAATTATTGACAGCAAGAACTTTTAAGCTAAAATATGCTGGTATGTTCGGGTATTTCTAGTTTTGTTAGCCCTTTTTGCCTTCGGCCTCTCCCACCACTGGGATGAGGCCCACGAGAGCCTCTGTGAAATGGAATATGGCCCTCTCGGACTGAAAGAATTCTGACACCCCTTGGCTATAAGCTTGCTTTTAAAAAGAGAGAGAAACCAATCCTCAAATGGCGGGCGAGATGCTCACAGAACTGGATTCTGTGCCCAGTATGACATTTTGCCTTTATGCAGGATTGTGACAAATGCACTGCCCGAATTTGGAGGTGCTGCAAACGCTGAGATGGTGTGCGGCGATGCGCCAGTTGCGCGTCCATGTGCGCGCGCGTTGAACATCTTTGCTTGTGCAGCTCCCGGAGAGGTGGCTGTCAGCGGTCTCTGTCACATGCCAAGGGTTGGCAGAGTTGGAACCAGGTGTTGCGTACAGCTGAATTCATGTTTTATGCAGGCCGAGGCTCTGGCACATTCATTAATGCACCAGAACGAGCGCCTGTTGCGCAGAGGAGGTTGGTGCATTATGCACAGGCAGCCTTCGTTAACAGCCGCCTGTCAGAAACATCCGGTGACAACCCATCCAGATGCCTCTCTGACAGCCTGGCATCATTAATGAACACTTCCAGAGAAGTCCTGCGAAGTCGGCCAAACCTGAGGAAAACCAGAAAGCAACATGGGAGATTGGCTTAAAATGAGCAGGGCTCCAGACAATGGGCGGGACAGATTGGCCTCGACAGTGTGGGAGATGAAAGCTTTTGATGTCACTCTCCCACTCTGTTCCCTGCTTGGCAGCTCTTTCAGTGAAAAGTGCCCCTTGAAGGGATTATGGTCGGCACTAGCGCCGTGCCGAAAATGTCTTCCACATTTTTTCGGCTGTTCTCATTTATTTATTTATTCATTATATTTATACCCTGCCTTTTTTCCTGCAAGGAACCCAAGGCGGCTTACATAATCCTCCTCCTCCTCTCCACTTTATCCTCACAACAACCCTGTGAGGTAGGTTAGGCTGAGAGCCAGTGACTGGCCCAAAGTTACCCAGTGAGTTTCATAGCCGAGCGGGGAGTAGAACCTGGATCTCCCGAGTCCCAGTCCAACACTCTCACCACTACGCCACACTGGCTCTACTGTGTATGAGAAATCCATTTCTGTTTTTGATCAGGGTTTACTCAGTTCATACCTTGTGGACCAAACACGGACTCAGACACAATCTGCGGTCGAAGTCTTTACATTTCTGAGTTTGCAATGAGATTCAGGAAAATGTGTCAGTGAAAATGTATGTGAAAAAAATATGTACTTTTGGAAAAGGCACACAAAAACACTTTTATTTTATTTATTTGTTTTATTATATTTATATCCTGCCTTTTTTTCCCCCTGCAGGGAACCCAAGGCGGCTTACATAATCCTCCTCTCCCTTTTATCCTCACAACAACCCTGTGAGGTAGGTTAGGCCGAGAGTCAGTAACCGGCCCGAAGTCACCCAGTGAGCTTCATGGCCGAGTTGGGTCTAGATTAGAACCTGGATCTCCTGAGTCCCAGTCCGACACCCCAACCACTACACCACACTGCCTCTCACTTGAATCAATGGAAGAAGAACATGTACCTTTCAAAGATGCACATAACTGATGTGTACATTTGGAAAAATGTGCATGAAAATTCATGTGGATTTTCATGTGAAAACGGGGGGTGGGGAACAAAGCTCGGAGTCTGATACGGACTCAGGTTGGAACGAGGACCGAGATGGAATTCGGAGAACTTTGGTGAGCTCGAGTTTTGCTGCTTCGCTCGTTCCTAGTCTCATTGGATAAAAAAAAAAAGTAATTGCTTTCGGTAAGAAATTTGTGGGTTGGGTTCAGGGCTCTTGCGCTTATCTTACTTATGAAGGGGGCTGACTGAGGATTGTGCACGAATGTCCTGTCTTTCATTCTACTACTACAGTCATCTCTCTGGCATCCGGCAGCCGCCTTAGCTTCCCACGCTTCGAGTCAAGCCTACGGGGAAGACATCATCATGCATTCCTCCCACAGGGATCTTTCAGAACAGGAAGTGCAGGCAGCCTGGGAGGCTGCAGAGCAATGGAGAGAGGAGTGATAGAAAGGGGGGGAAGCATCAGAACATCAGAAGGGCCCTGATGCTGGATCAGCCCAAGGGTCCATCTCGTCCAGCATTCTGTTCACACAGTGGCCCACCAGCTGCCCACGGGATCCCGCAAGCAGGACACGATTGCAACGGCACCCTCCCGCCCATGTTCCCCAGCAACTGGTGTACCTAGGCTTTGGCATACTGCCTCTGATACTGGGATGCCACAGGAGTGAGCCCCTGCTTTTCACGGGGGGGGGATTAGCTGACTTCAGAGCTGTTCCCTTGAGCGAGAAGCCGGGCCTTCAGGGGCTGGATCGGTTGAATAGGATTCGTTCTCTCCGGCTGCCGAGACGGAGGCCTCTGATTGCTAAGGTAATTCCCGTTGGCAGGTACGGGAGGAAGATGTAGCTGGGCCTGCCTCTGCCTCTCCCACTCTGTCCCCTTGCCCCAGCTCTCGTTCGGATCGTAAGAACATAAGAAGAGCCCTGCTGGATTGGACCGATTCCTGGAGGAGAAGGCTATCAGTGGCTACTAGTTCTGATGGCTCTATGCCAGTGATGGCGAACCTTTTTGAGCCTGAGTGCCCAAACTGCAACACAAAACCAACTTATTTATTTCAAAGTGCCAACACTGCAATTAAACCTGAATACTGAGGCTTTAGTTTTAGAAAAACAACTCATACAGTTGTCCGAACTAATTAACATATTTTGTCTTTAAAGAAAAACACAATAACAGAGCTTTCAATGATACAAACAGTTTTTTGTTGGAAAAAAAATCAACTCAAAAAATTATTATAGTACTACATTGTACACATAGCCTGAAGGGAATTTATACAAACTTTTAAAATAATTAGGCACATGTATTTTTGGATAAGGGATTCTCAACTTGTAATATGATTATATTACTGAAATTGTATGGGGCAAGCTTTACTCCGGGTCCTTTCCCTGCTTCTACAGGTGTCGGATTAGTAAAAGTAAAAGTCAACCTGTACTAGGATGAGCAAGATAAACAAGAAAACTAAACATGCTTAACACATTTTAAACACTTTATGTCTTGGACTGCAAACACTGCATTAGGTAAAAGTTTGCACTGGGCATGCTTTTGCACAATTAATGTGATTTTTGCTATTGCATGCATGCTGATAATTTTTCAAACCTTGGCTCATACTCCGTTAGTTTGAGAGCAACACATGCAGCACTCGGGTCAACTGTTAGGGCTTTACATCCAAGCCATGCTCTGTGCATCATTCTTCAAAATCTTTTAAATGTGATAACAATGTAGAAAAGAATTCTGTAACAGGAATTCTAGAATAAAATAATTCTGTTCCACACTGTGAGAAAGAGCAAGATCATTAGTGTTTTGCAGAAGGGGACAGTCTTTTCGCGATCTGGTGACCAATGGCTCGAGTGCCCACAGAGAGGTCCCTGCGTGCCAGCTGTGGCACCCGTGCCATAGGTTCGCCATCACTGCTCTATGCTATATCTCCAGTTGAGTTTCAGAGGCAGTCTGCCTATGCACACCAGTTGCTGGGGATCATGGGCGGGAGGGTGCCGTCGCACTCCTGTCCTGCTTCTGGGTTTCCCCGTGGGCAGCTGGTTGGCCGCTGTGTGAACAGAACGCTGGACTAGAAGGGCCCTTGGTCTGATCCAGCCGGACTCTTCTTTATGTTCTTCTTATGTCCATCTTATTACTTTGAACGGGTGGTGCCGGGGAGAAGTTGGTAGCGGAGGGGGTGCGAATCGGTGCCTTAAGAACATCTAAAGCAGTGTTCCCCAACCTTGGGTCCCCAGATGTTTTTGGCCTTCAACTCCCAGCATGCCCCAGCCAGCGTAGCTGGCTGGGGCATGCTGGGAGTTGTAGGCCAAAAACATCTGGGGACCCAAGGTTGGGGAACACTGATCTAAAGGTTCCTCCTCCAACTGAATAGGACCACTGTTCAATCTCCCCTTGTATTGTCCACTTAGGTGGTTCCCAAAGGCCTCGCTCAGAGAAGCAGCGGTTCTTTCCTAGTCTTCAGCCCAAGGTCCTTTTTAAAAGACTGAAACAAAAAACCTCGACCGTTGTCCTGGGAGTAGGGGAAGAGCTTGCGGCCTTCCAGATGTTGGACTACGGGTCCCATCCTCCCCGACCGTTGGCCCTGCTGGCTGGGGCTGATCGGAGCCTGGGAGTCCGACGACATGAGGAGGGCTGCACCGCGCTCCCCACCCCTGCGTAGCGCACACGGATATATTACGCGGCCTTATGCGGAGCCGGACGGTGGAGGCAATTGTGGGGCCCTCCCAAAATCTTTCCCAGACGTCGTTTACCTGAGATCCTTGAAGTGGTGATGGAATCTGGGGCTTTTGGTATGCGAAGCCATGCGCCCCGCCATTGGTTTGTGGGCACTGCCCAACGTCTGAAGCCTTTCTATACTGAGATAGACCATTGGTCCATCTAGCCCAGGGGTGTTGAACTTCAGGCCTGACCGCCGATCCGTTGTCCATTTCCTCGGCTTTTTCTGCAGTATTTTCCTCCATTCGAAGGTTGAGAATGACTCTTCTGAGGACAAGTTACTAGCAGCAGGAGCTTGAAGCTGAAATCTCCAGGTATTTTTTTTGGCCACGCCCCTTTTGCCTTTGGCCCTGCCCACCACTGGAATGCGGCCCCCGAGAGCTCCTCTGACATGGGGTTTGGCACCTAGGCTGAAAGTGGTTCGGCGCCCTGTATGTAGCCCCGCATGGTTGATTCCCGGGGTTGACACCGGTCAGCTCTCCTGACGCTACAGGCCCTAGCTTTGTTTTTGGTCTGGATTTGGCCCTCTGGGAATTGCTTCTTCTTCTGCTTCCTCCGGATGTGCGCATGTATAAAAGAGGAAGACACCCACCCTTCTCCAATGTCGTCCCCTCCTGATGCCGTTTTCGACAATTCCCATCAGCTCCAGCCAGTACGGCCAATAGTCATGGATGATGGGGGTTGCAGTTAATAGCACCAAAAGATCAGCTGGTTGGGGAAGGAACTCCCATCAACCCCAGCCAGTCAGGAATGATGGGCCTTGTAGTCCAAATCACCTGGAAGGCACCAAGCGTGGCGTAGTGGTTAGAGCGTTGGACTAGGACCCGGGAAGTCCGGGTTATAGTCCCCACTCGGCCACGAAGCTCACTGGACGACTTTGGGCCAGTCACATAGAATCATAGAATCATAGAAAAGTAGAGTTGGAAGGGGCCTACAAGGCCATCGAGTCCAACCCCCTGCTCAATGCAGGAATCCAGGTCAAAGCATCTCTGACAGATGTCTGTCCAGCCGCACCTTGAATGCCTCCAGACTGGGAGAGCCCACCACCTCCCTAGGTAGTTGATTCCATTGTCTTATTGCTCTGACAGTCAGGAAATTTTTCCTGATGTTTAGGTGGAATCTAGGTTCCTGTAACTTGAGCCCATTATTCCGTGTCCTGCAAACTGGGATGAACGAGAAGAGATCTTTGCCCTCCTCTGTGTGACATCCCTTCAAATACTGGAAGAGTGCGATCATATCTCCCCTCAGTCTCCTCTTCTGAAGGCTAAACATGCCCAGTTCTTTCAGTCTCTCCTCATAGGGCCTTGTTTCCAGTCCCTTTATCATCCTTGTTGCCCTCCTCTGAACCCTCTCCAGTTTCTCTATGTCCTTGTTAAAATGAGGTGCCCAGAACTGGACACAGTACTCAAGATGAGGCCTAACCAGTGCCGAGTAAAGGGGAATTATCACTTCCCGCGATTTGGAAGCTATACTTCTATTAATACAGCCCAAAATTGCATTTGCCTTCTTTGCAGCCACGTCGCATTGCTGGCTCATATTCAGTTTGTGATCTACCACAATTCCAAGATCCTTCTCACTTGTAGTATTGTTGAGCCAAGTGTCCCCCATTCTGTAACTCTGCATTTGGTTTCCTCTCCCTAGGTGCAGCACTTGGCATTTATCCCTGTTAAATTTCATTCTGTTGTTTTCGGCCCAGCGCTCCAGCCTATCGAGGTCACTTTGAATTTTGTTTCTGTCTTCCAGAGTATTAGCTGTTCCACCCAACTTTGTGTCATCTGCAAATTTGATAAGCATTCCCTGTACCTCCTCATCCAAGTCATTAATAAAAATGTTGAAGAGCACCGGGCCCAGGACCGAGCCCTGTGGTACCCCGCTCGTTACCTCTCCCCAGTTTGAGAAGGAACCATTGATAAGCACTCTTTGAGTCCGATTCTGTAGCCAATTGTGGATCCACCTGATAGTTGTTCCATCTAGCCCACTCTTAGCTAGCTTACTAATCAGGATATCATGAGGCACTTTGTCGAAAGCTTGCTGAAGTCCAGGTATATAATGTCCACAGCATTCCCACAGTCCACAAGGGAGGTTACCCGATCAAAAAATGAGATCAGATTAGTCTGACAGGATTTGTTCTTGACAAATCCATGCTGGCTTCTAGTAATCACTGCATTGTTTTCAAGGTGCTTGCAGACTGACTTCTTTATAATCTGCTCAAAAATCTTCCCGGGGATTGATGTCAGACTGACTGGCCTATAGTTCCCAGGTTCCTCCTTCTTGCCCTTTTTGAAGATGGGAACAACATTTGCCCTCCTCCAGTCACGGACTCTCTAAGCCTGACCTGCCTCACAGGGTTGTTGTTGTGAGGATAAAATGGGGAGGAGGAGCAGGATTTTATGTAAGGCACCTTGGGTTCCTTGCAGGAAAATAGGCGGGATATAATAAATCAACAAATGAAGTTGGGGAAGGCTATACATCTGTGCCTTAGGGTGCAATCCTATGCGTGTATAAACAGATGAATGTCAGTAGGACTTTTTCCTGTCTAAACATGCATAGGATTGTGCCTTAGTCATCTCTCCCCCCCCCCCCCCGCTTCTTTCTAAACTACAAATCCACAAATGCTTGATCCTTTCCCCATAGAAGAAGCCGTATAATCCTTCACTGGTTCCGGAGAGAGCAAGCTTGCCTACTGTGTCGTTTTGGTTGATCTGAGAAAGGTAGATTGCCTGACGGTGAATTTTGGAATTTTTTTTTTCTCCTTATGGACCAGCATGGCTCCCTTAGCTTTCCACCCCCACCCCCAGTCATCCTGGTTGCCCCTTTTCTGCATCCACCACCGCAAATCCTAGAAGATTCTGCATCACGCAGCAACAATTTGCACGCTCCAGCCAGAGCGGTAGTGCGAACCACTGAAAAATAATTTGCAAATTCCGTTGTCGTTTCCCCCACTTATTAAAAGGTTCATTTAAATGGAAATTGGGGGGCGGGCAAAGAAAGAGATTGACTCTAATTGCATGCCGTCTCTCACAGCCGCATTAAATTGAGCAGCGCTCAAGTTCCCGCAAGTTTGACAGCTCTCTGCCCCATTGCAGGTCCCCGGAGGAGGGAGCGAAGGAAGAAAACAGACGGTGCTCTTAGGAACTGTTAAAAAAATTTATTAAAATGTCCAGCAGTACAGAAAACCGCAAAGGGTGTTTCCCCCCACCACACCTCCCCATTTTTTTTGGGGGGGAAACACCATGAGGGGGTTGGATCAGGGACACAGAGAAGAATACTGGACACTGCAGTTACATCGAAACAGCAGAGGTCAGAAACGTGTCGGCTGCACGCCCCACTCACTCTCTCGTGCGTGCGTGCACACGCGCACTCACACAAACACACGCAAGTCAAACCCGGCATCAAACGTGACACTCTCTCCCCCTCGCCCCAGGGAAAGCATTTCCACTGTCTACGTGTGCCTCCTTCACGACACACACAACAACGGTAGTGGGGAAAAAATGACCAGGAAAGGTCAGGGGTGTTGAACCTCTCAGCCCGAGGGCCGCATTCCATTTTGGAGGAGCTCTCGGGGCCCGCATTCCAGAGGCGGGCGGGGCCAAAGGCAAAGGGGGCGTGGCCAACCCCCCCCAGCATATTTTAGCCTAAAGCTTACTGCCAGTCACTAAGCCTTAAGAGAGGCATTTCAACCTTTTAGAACTGGGCGGGGGGAAACTGCACAAAAGTCAGGAAACCACCAAATGATTGGTGGTCAGGGGAAAGAAGGCGGGGTCAGGGGAAGGGGGCATGGCCATCAGGGAAGGGTTGGATTTGGCCCCCCGGGCCCAGGACCTGAAGTTCTAAACCCCTTGCTTTAAAGTTTCAAAATATGATTTTAGCCAAGATGAGTGGATCTCCCCTGCTCTTCTCCTTCCAGACGTTATCACAGAACCCTAGCATTGGAAGGGATCTAGTCCAGGTCCCCTGTGGATGCAGGAAGTCTGTTGGTGGTACATCATCCTTGATAGGTAGACATCCAGCCTCTGTTTAAAAAACCTCTAAGGGGGAAGGAAAAGGGGAAGGAAGCAAGGAAATGGGGAAGGAAAAGGAAAGAAGGAAAAGAGGAAGGAAAAGAGAAGGAAGGAAGGAAAAAGGAGCTGTAGGACTTTTTTCTGTCTAAACATGCTCGGGGGTGTTACTAGGCACTTAAAAGAGCACAGATCTCCGTCTGCTAATTTATATCTGCACATAGAAATTTAGAAATAATTACTAGGATTTCTTTAAATGTCACAGGAGGCAAAGCCAGCCAGCTCATCTCTTATCCAAATCATCTCAAACAAAACAAATTCTCCAACTAATTTGCACCCTAGATCATCCCAAATCCATAGGGAAAGTCCCGCCCCCTCTGAAGCTTGCCCTAGAGGGGTTTTTTTTAAATTTATTTTAACCTTTCCCTCCCCGGCTGCAATCTCTTTTGGAAATCGACCCCTGCTGCATGGCAATTAAGCTGAAGGAAAAGAAGAAACCCTTCTATTGTCACAAATGGACACTCAGGGCTCTGTCTGGATCTGGAAATAGATTTGTGGCCCTGGGAAATACTTTCGATGCTGGTGGCTCCGATGTCCGTGGGGGCGGTGTATCCACTCCGGGTTTTAGTCTGAACTTGACAGGAGCTATCCCTACGGTGCTGAGCCCTTTCCGCCCAAATAGGTTCAGCTCAACGGATAGCCCCTTAAAAGTTCAGGCTGAAACCGGGAGTGGATACACTGCCCCACGGTTGGAGCCACTGGCCTCCAGTTCTAGCAACAACACCGCTGGTCCCTCTCATCAGACACTTGGCCCCATCAGGAAGTCCCTCCCAATGCTTGGTCTGCATCTCCTTTCTTGTTCTTGGAATCCATCGGTTGCGGCTTTGCCCTCACTCGTAGCGACGAAGAACGAATTTGCTCCGTCATCCATGTGACAACCCATCATTTAACTAGGGAGAATTTCTCCAGTTCATTCCGGAATTGGATCGTGGACCCTTTTGGTGGCACTTTTATTTCTTCCAGTTGACATCTTCCCCCCCCCCCGCCATCTCTGTTTGATGAATGCCATATTGATAAAGAACGGTGTGTTTGTGCGTGCGTGAGAAATCTTGATGTGATCGTACCAAGCTTCTTTTTGTATAGTGTTTTTTACCCTCGTGCTTTTGTGCATGGTACACATAAGGCTGGCAAGAAACAGTGATTCGAACATATATATATATATATTTTTGCCTAATATGCATGCTGGTTGCAAGCAACTTCCCTAATATAATGCATTTTTAAAATGCTGTTTGCCCCAATAAATGCATTTTTTTTTTTTTTAAATTGGAGAACTCCATAGCAAAATTGGGAGAAGTGCAAATTTCGAAGGACAACTGAGTTTCATTTCGCAGAGCAGTTCAAAAGGGTGAAATTAGCTACGTTTGTGATAAAATGCAAACTGAATGGATTTCTGCCCCATCCTTAAACAAGATTACTTTTTTTGTGTGTGTGGGGGGCAGTGTTTTATTAATCCCCATTGGCAGGATCTGAGACAAACTGCCGAACTGTTCGTGGACCAGTGCTGGGTTCAAAATGTGCAATTTTTTGGGGGGGGGCGCTAAATTGGAAAAGATGGACGATTCCTAATGCATCAGTTCCATTTAGGAGAGGAGACCAAGTAATTCGGAACCCCAGATGAGGGTTATTATCGGATGCTCTCCAGACATCATCTCCTAGAAAGAGAGGTCCCGGGATCGGGGAACATGCCTTGTGAGAGTGCCTTGATGGAAGGCCAGCTCTTAATCAGTTGCAGAGTTTTGAAATAAAAAGGCACACTTGTGCCTAGAATTTATTTAAGCCACACATCTGAAATAGCCTTATTTTGTTGGGGAAAAACCCCATTGATTTTAATAGGGACTCGTGGAGTCAGCTTTGGGAGGGACTCGTGACTCATGAGTCACCATTTTGGACCAAGGACTCGGACTCAAGTCCAAAGACTCGTGACTCGACTCGTGACTCGAGACCAAGGACTCTTCAACATCCCTGGTAGAAGGCAGCTCCCACTGTTCCTATGTGATATGAGGCGGGGTCTGGGAACCAAGTCCTATGAGGAATGGTTGAAAGATCTAGGTACGAGAAGATAAGATTGTGAGACACAATCGTGGTCCTCAAATATCTGAAGGGCTATCACACAGAAGGTGGAGCAGAAGTCTTCTCTGGGGCTCCAGAGGGCAGGGCTAGAACTGACGGGCAGACGTTCTGGGGAAGCAGATTTCGGCCGAACATTAGGAGACGCATCCCCGTGGTAAGGATGGCTTAAGCAGAGGCTGGACAGGGCCCTGTCAGGGGGGTGCTGTGGTTGAAAGAATCCTGCAACGAGCAGCGGGTTGAGACTAGATGACTTCCAGGGTCCCTCCCAAAATTTTAGGGTTCTGTATCGCGAACAAGTGCAGGCGCAAGGCTGGTTTCCTGTGTAAACCTGCCGCAGAGCTAAAATATGTGTTCGATCGTTGCAGGTCATGCTTTTCATGTAGTTTCCCCCTTGCCCACCCTCAGGACTCTGTTTACATCAGTCTTAACCAACCGGGCACCCTCCAGATGTGTTGAACTACAACTCCCAGCATCCCCCAGTCAGCTATGTTCAACACATCTAGACGGCACCAGATTGTGGAAGGTTAGTTTAAACAGAAATGCTTTCCCTGTAGGAAACGTATCACGATTAAAGCAGTTCCAAATAAAAACATAAAGAATCAGTAAAAAGAAAAGGGGGGATGAAATAAACTTGGGGTTCAGCCTGACCTCCTCCCCCCGACCTGTTCCCTTTTAATCTGGATGGGCATCAAAATCACATCACGGATATCAGGGGAAATATCGATAGTTGTAAGAATACTCGGCATTAATGCTGCACTTTTGTAGTGCTTGAAGTGCCCCGTGTGCATGACAACGACCCTGCAAGGTTGGCCGGTTTCATTATCATCCCCAGATTGCAGTTGGGGAAGCTTGAGGCGGATGGACTCATCGGGTGAGTCCGTGAAGACATTCAAAGCCCCCCCCCGCATCCTTTGCCCCTCTGCTACGACCCCTCTCGCCTTCATTACATGACGAGGGTCGGGTCGGCTTAAAATAAATTGGGGTACAGTTGCGCGGCTGTTAAAGGTGCGCCCGGAGCTCTGTCCTGCTCGCAAAAGACCCCTGCTGATGTTGTCGGTTATCCCATGTACTGGGCAGGAGAAGTTCTCCAAAGGATTGGTAGAGGGAAAGGGTGGTGGTAGAGGACCCCCACCCCCAGGGCAGGGGCTCCTGATGTGGTGGGACTCCAACTCCCATCAGCCCCCGCCAGCATGGCCAGTGGTCGGGCATGATGGGAGGTGCAATCCAGCATCTGTCCCCCGCCCTCACCCCTGCCCTAGGTCAGCCAGTCAACGGAAGCAGTTAAGTGTCGCATCTGAATCCTTACTCACGAGGAAACCACTTGCTGGTTGCTGCGAAGAAGAGTCAAAAGCCCGGTTCACACACGCAAGGGCATGGCATGATGGATTGGCACATGAATGTGCGCAAACCATCTCCAGAGGAGCGATTGGGTTGTTCCAGGCCCGGGACTGAGTTGTTTTACTGGGATTCCCACAACTCTGTGCATGGGCGTTTGTATTGTTCCACAAATTTGAACCCAGGCCCGCTGCTTTTGGGGGGGGTGTCCTTCCTGCTCATTCCACTGAGCAGGACGCCTGGACGCCTGCCCGAAAGTCCTGCCAAGATGGTGCCGCTAATCATCTCCATGGGAAAAGACCCTGTTCTCTAGGCAGTTTATCTGAGTATTAAAAGAGCGAGGGCTTGTTCATATCATACAGGGGTCAATACTATGCAGATATTCCAAGAAACATCTAAGGAGAGGAGGCGGGAGGAGAAGGGAGGCGTCACCGCCCTCTCTCGTTCATGTCCTATGGGGCAACTTTAGGACGTGAGATTCTGCTCGACTGAGGGACAATTCACCCTCGGAGTTTAACGCAAGGCTGGGGGAACCCTTTCCCTGTCAAGGCCCGCATGATCTCGGTCAAAGACCTGTCGGGGTGGCTGCATTCCAGCAGCAGTGGCTGCTGGCTCCACTCTCAGTGGGGGGGGGGGGGGGGGTTGTGTAACCACTCCAGGTTTCAGCCTGAACTTAAAAGGAGCCACCCATGGTGCTGAGCCTATTTTGGGGGGTAGGGTTCAGCACTGCGGATAGCTCCTTAAAAGTTTAGACTCTGCCCCACTGACACTGGAGTCGCCAGCCTTCCCTGGCCTTCCAGAAGTGGGCAGGTCCCGAGCCCAAAGCATTAGAGACGTGACCCGTATCTTTGTTCGGGTTGGGAATCCTTTTGGGAGACACAGCAGGATGGAGGAGATAATAGCAGCAAGCTGGAACTGGGTGAATGAGGGGGCGTGTCCTGCAGAGAGCGTGGCGTGGCTCGGGGAAAGTGTCTGGAGGTCCAGATTCAGAGGCTGGGAAGTTCACATTTGGCCCACTGGCTGCACGTTCCCCACCTCTGGTTCAAAGGATGAAAATACTTCCTCCATTTCTTTGCTTTATTGTTCCACAGTGCGCCGTGTGTTCCACTCCTCCTTAATTCCAGTGGAACCAGGATCACATCTAACATTACTTCTCGGATTGGAGCTTGCAGTTTGCTGTCCTTCTGGTGCTTTCAGTTTGCCAGCACCTTTCTCCCCTTCCTGCTGCCAATGCAGACGTGAGCATGGATAAAAACCCTATGAGAAAGCCATCTTGACACAACCGCATCAATATTGTTTCGTGTTGCGCTTTACCGGTGCTCGCCTGTGCTCCTGAACACCGGTAAAACGCCAGACAGGAAGAGCTGTCATATAACCTGTAACATTGCAAACACTTTGTCGCTGTGTTTACATCAAGATTCATTTGCGCTGTCTCTTACCGATGCACCCATGTGCTTCTGAGCATTGGTGAAACACCACACAAAAATAATACATGCATATGTGCGATCGCTTCAAGGTCGTTCTTTCTTCTTCTTTTTTGCAGTGATTTATCCATGCACATGTGTGCACCGGTGATGTAGAGGAGGGGGGGTGAAATGGACATGAAGGAACTGAACACTGCGGGGAAACTGCGTATGCGCACTGCTCCGTAGAAAGCCTGGAAAGAAAGGGAACAGTGAAAGATGCCTAATGGATCAATTCCGATTCGGCAAGCAAGTCCACGTCATTCAGGCTCACGCTTGAAATTAAACAAGGAGAATTTCAGAAGCATCACTACGTTTTACATGCCATGGGCCTGTTTTAAAATTGCTCAGCTTGGTGGCTCTCGCCGTGCAATCAACTGGACCGTTAGCCAGCGACAGCTTCCTACGCAAGATGGGCAATTTGCCTTGCATTGCACAGGCTTGGTGCTGCCAGCTGGCATCCTAGGGAAGCGGCCGGGGCCAAGGAGCACCCTGGCAGGGACCCCTGCCTCGCCCCCCCCCACCTCGCCCTCCTGCATCAAGCTGCCTGGCCTCCATTTTAATTTTCCACCAACGCCCCAGAGCGACACTATGTCAGGGCGCTCCACGGCATTGTGGGAAATGAAAAGGGCAGCTAGCAGCCGCGGGGGGACGTCCACCAGAGGGAATTTTGCCCAGAATCCCCTCAAACCTGGAGCTGTTGGCCTGGTCCTGCACTACTGCAGACATCTGAGATGTCTGAAAGAGAGTGAGGCAGCACAGAGAGAGAGAGAGAGAGAGAGATGGGGAGAGGTTCAGTTTATGTGGTGGTGAGCAGGACTGGTCCCAGTTGTCACGCTGCTGGTGGACATTGATTTCATTCTCCTGCTGCATCAACTTTTCTCAGGGGAAGCTCCCGTGTCAGTGGGGCTCCTTATCCACGGCAGCTTCTATTCTGAGCACGACAGGAGCTATCCGTGGTGCCGTACTCCACCCCCAAAATAGGTTCGCCACCATGGATAGCTCTGATAAAGCTCAGGATAAAAGCTGCAATGGATAAGAAGCCCCACTGATGCAGGAGTCAGTGGCCTCCCTTGACTTTTCTGTGATGGGGGGGGCACTTGTGCTCCCTCCCTCCACCCCGATCCCCATTTTACACAACTTAATGGACGTTTTTGGGGGGGATCATGGGAATAAGAGCTACAGTTGGGGAAAAGCTGGTGCCTGCTGCATGTCCAACGGGGTTGGGCGGCAGGTTTTCCCTATTGCCCAGGAGGGTTGCCCGTGGCATGCCAGCCTCCATAACTCAGATCCTGTCCAGGGAAAGGACTGTGTTGAAGGATTAGCTAATTAACTGGGGGTCCCTAAGATTCTGAGGCCCTAGACGGCTGCTTATGCTGCCTATCATGATGGCACAACTGTGAAGCTGTGTGCATGTCATGATGCGCAAATCAGACCCGAGTTATCTCTGCCGAGGACTTTCTGGGGCCATCGAAGATCTGGAGCACTGGGCCATAATCTGTGCTACATGGCTGACTTTCGTTACCCTTCCCCAATGTGGGACATCCCCCCCCCCAGACGTTGTTGGACTGGAACTCCCATCATCCCCGGTGTTGTCTGTGCTGGCTGGGGTTAATGGGGTTGTAGTCCAAACACACCTGGAGAGAGTGCCAGGTTGGGGAAGGAAGGCTGGCTTAGGCCATCTGAATTCAGCACCCGGAAAAGCTGGTTTTTTGCAATCTGTCTAAGATTTTGCAAGCCATGCATAGGTTTGCATAATTTGTTATTTTGCATAATTAATTCTGGGTTTGCCCATTATGGGAGTGGGGAGCTCAGCAGGGTACTACAGCCTCCACCCCCACCCCCACCCCCCATCGCCAGAAAGCTGAGATTCCAGGAAACATTTTCAAGGACATCCTTGCAACTGATGAGGGCTAGCAACTGACTTGGTCTTTTAAAATGAAAGCTTAAGCAATTCTCAGGTCACCGGGTCTTGCAGCCCAGTTCCCAGATTTGCACGGGTATGCGAGTTACATGCAGGCCTGACTCTCATGGGTGCCAAGGGCTTTCTGAAGGCGCAAGCGTCTTCCAACGTAGTAAACCTGCACACGCGCATAGCTGTTCTGCGTCATGCGCATCTGTGCTGTTCCGCAGAGGCCAACAAAAGAGATTTATCGACGGAGGGGGAGGGGGGAAGGCATCAACAATTCCCATCACACTTGCAAACCCGTCGCATCCTGGGTGGGCCAAGGGGAGGTCAGGGGGCGGGGGGAACGGGGGGCGGGCGGAGCTTGTGCTTTCGTCGGGGTCCGTCGTTAAAAGTAGTTGCCGTCGTCCTCCGTCCAGTCCAGCTTCGGCCGCTGCTTCTGGTGTTTCCTCCGGTCCTTGCGGGGTTTGTGGCGGTGGTGCTGGTGGTGCTGGTGACGGTGGCGGTGGTGCCGCCGGGCTCTGTGGGACCGTCTGGCTAGAGGGAGGCAACGGCAAGGAGAGAGCGAGGCCTTCGTCACGGAGCCTCGGGCGGTCTGCAGAGCCAACCCCGCCCGCCTGCTCCCCACCCCCAGAGCTCTCCCCAAAGAGAGATATGATGAAGACCTTCCTTTTCTTCCCCTTTCCTTTCCTTCCTTTTCCCTCCTTCCTTCCCATTTCCTCCCTCCCTCTTTTTTCCATTTTCCTTCTTTCTCTTCCCTTTTCTTCCTTTCCTTTCCTTTCCCTTTTGTCTCCTTCCTTCCCTTTTCCTTTCCATTTCCTTCTTTCCTTCCTTCCTCTTTTTCCCATTTTCTTTCATGCCTTCCTCTCTTCCCTTTCCTTCCTGCCTGCCTGTCTGCCTTCCTTTGTCCTTTCCCCCTTCCTTCCTTCCTTCCTTCTCTTCTCCTTTCCTTCCCCTCCTTCCTTCCTTTTCTTTCCTTCCTTCCTTCCTTCCTGCCTTCCTTCCTCCTCTTTTTCTCTTTCCCTTTCCTTTCCCTTTTGTCTCCTTCCTTCCCTTTTCCTTCCTTCCTTCCTCTTTCCCATTTTCTTTCCTTCTTTCTCTTCTCTTTCCTTCCTTCCTGCCTCCTCCTTCCTTCCTTCCTCCCTCCTTTTTTCCTTCCTTCCTTCTCTTCCTTTCCTTTCCCCTCCTTCCTTCCTTCCTTCCTTCCTTCCTCTTTTCCCCCTTTCCCTTTTGTCTCCTTCCTTCCTTCCTTCCTTCGTTCCTTCCTCCTCTTTCCATTTTCTTTCATGCTTTCTCTTCCCCTTCCTTCCTTCCTTCCTTCCTGCCTCTGTCCTGCCATCCTCCTTTTCCCTTTCCCTTCCTTCCTTCCTTCCCTTTTCCTTCTTTCCTTCCCACCCAGGCAACCTCGCTGCTTGAAAATGGAATCCCATGGCACCCTCCCACCTCCTGTTAGGGCCAAACACATTACAAAGACCTTGCTGCACCATTCAGACAAGGAACAGGGGCGGGGCTGTGCAGATTCTCGGCGTCCAGGCCCTGCAGGGAGCGGGCATTATTCGCCACTGCTAAGGCCAGAGAATTCTGAATGGACATTTTGCAGCTTCTGTGACCTGTGAATGGGGAGAGCTCTCGGGGAGAAAAATTCTCAGTGCCGAAACTCCGTGGCACTCTGGGGTGGGGGGTGGGGGGGAAACCTTGACCGTTAAACTGGCATGAAGCCAATTCCAGGTGGCAGTGTCCAGGCGGCCCGCAGGGCAGGCTCCGTGCGCAAAGCCCTGAGGGCCTCCCCCACCTCTTGGGCGACTCACGTTTTGTGCAGAGGACCCGGGGCCTGTCCCACGTCCCGTTGATGTGGCACTTTATGCTGGGCAAGTGCCGTTGCAGGAAGCCTTCCTCGCACTGGTACCGAACGGTCGAGTGGACGCTGTACTTCTCCTTCTTCTTGCCGATGGGGTAGGCGTTTTCCACCGAGGGGGGAGGGCCACACAGCACTGCAGTGGGGTGGCGGTGTAAGGAATTGACGGGGCGGGTGGGGACGAGAGAAAGGAAAGGACATCTCACTGTGACAGATTGCGCCATTGACTCGACTCCCCGCCTTCCCCAGGTTTTTTGTCCCCGGTGTTTAGTTATTAGAGGTGGACTGCTCTTTTACCTGCTTGCACGGGCTGCCTTTACATTTCTGGGCCCAATCCAAGGTGCTGGTTTTGACCTATCAAGCGTTACATGGCTCGGAACCACGATACCGAATGGAGCTCCTCTCCCGGTATGAGCGTGCCCGTACCCTGCAATCAACATCTGAGCCCTTCCTTAGAGGGCCTCTGTCTCAAAGAGGTTCAGAGGATGGCGACAAGGAAGAGGGCCTGCTTGGCGGTGGCCCCCCTCAATTGTGGAACGCTCTCCATGCTGAGGTCTGCCTGGCGCCAACGTTGTCATCTTTGCGGTGCCAGGTAAAGACTTTACTCTCGGGCATTTGATGGCATACGAAAGGGCTTTTTATGCAGCAACCGTTGTTCTGGTCATGGCCTGTAAAGACGTCTGAGTTCTTTTATTCTGTTTTGGTATTTTTAATGGAAATGGTTTTTTTTTTTTAGCTATTTTATATTTTGTATGTTTGAATGATTTTTGCTGTGAACAAGGATGTGTGATACTGGAAAACTTGTTCCGTCTGAGCTTGACGGACTTTCGACACATTTCTGACCTGACGGACAAAAGCGGGCCCGGGTCAGGGTGGGGTGTGTGTTACGGCTTCCGTGAAATTGCTCGAAATATTTGTGCAGATTTGGAGCTGAGAACTGCATATCTCTAGCACCATTTGTGCAAATCGTGATTTGCGCAAATTTGGGCCAACTCGTTAGATTCAAGTTGTTGCTGTTGTTCTTCTTGCCACATTTAATATGAGAAATATGGAAGCCTCCTCCTCTCACTGCATAAGCACACATGCCACCGTGGCCATACCTACAGCTGTATGAGCCTCCCCAAGCGTTAAGATCAACGGTAGAGACTCGACTCTTTGGTCCACCAGCAAAAGCCACAAGGCTGGTGGCAGGTACTAGGGAGAGGACTTTCTCAGTGGTGGCCCCACGCCTTTGGGAGATAAGTATGACCTCATCACTGCTGGCTTAAACACACACACACACACACACACACCTGAAGACACATTTATTCCAGCCTGCATTTGGTGTTTAAAAATCATTAGCTTTTCTGCCGCTACTCTGTGTGTGTGTGTGTGTTTGTGTTTGCGTGTGTTTAATTGTAATTGTTCGTGAATGTTTTTGCAATACCGTAAGGGCAGTGCGCCCTGAAAAACAGGTCAAAAGTCTTCTCAATAAATAATAATACATACGGTACATGAAGTGATGCCGCTAGACTCGAGCACCATAAAATATCGTGAGCTTCTGTTTGACCGTTATAAATCTAATCTACCGTACATGGAGTGGCTGGTTCTAGCACAGAACTGTACAAAGGCATTTAGGGGTGGTTGGTTGGGGGGGGGGATTTACATATTTAATTAATAGCTTTTATCGGGACCGATACATCATTAGCCCCGGAATTGGAAGCTGAATTTCTCCGGGTTTGTCATGAACAGCTGGAGGTTAATGTGACTTTCCACAGATAAGGAGCAGAGGGGTTTAATAGTTTTAATGGTAGAAATTCTCTAAGTAAATTAACGCCGAGGAATTGGAGGGGAGAGGGTGTGTGTGTGTGTGTGTGTGTGTGTGTGTGTGTGTGTGTTGCTGGCTTCCATAGATTAGAAAGCAGCGGAATTAAGATCCCAGAATGACACAGAATCGTGGGTTTGGGGATATATTTTTCTTGCAAAACACTGGATTATGCAAAATCTCGGCTTTCCTTTTTTCCCCCCCTTAAAAAAAGAAAAGAGAAGAAGCAACGACCGGTTGCTATGGTTGCAGCGGAAATCCACCAAACTTGAGCTAGTTTTTCGATATACCGTTTCATGCTCTCACCCCCACCCCCGCTTTGAGGGACTCCTTTCGGGATGGAAAGAGCGTGGGAACTCACGGCGTCTCTGTAAGTAGACCTGTTTCCAAATGCACAGGCTGAGCAGGCGTGATGGGCTGTGTGTGTGTGAGCATGAGTGCAGGAACATGCACACAGGATGGGCAATAGTCATCCCAAAATGCTCTGGACCCTCCCCACCCACCCCGATCTAAACCCAAATACCTCCTTCCCAGAAATCCTCTAAGCCACTCTGCCGGTTAAACTATGCTGATCCTTAAAGCTCTTCAGACTAGGCCATCATCCCTGACCACTGGGCATGCTGGCTAGGGCTGATGCGGATTGGAGTCCAGCAGGATGTTTTCCTAGCCCTACCTGCAGCAGTAGCTGGTGGCGCCAAGGTCAGTGGGATGGCGTATCCACTCCGGGTTTCAGTCTCTGAACTTTATAGGAGCTATCTATGGCGCCGAACCCATTTTTTCCCCCAGGTTGGGTTCAATACCATGAATAGCTCCTTAAAAGTTCAGACCAAAACCTGGGGTGGATACACCACCCCACTGAGATTGGAGCTGCCAGCCTTCACTGCCTACCTGGAGATACCGGGGATTGAACCCGGAACCTTTGGCATGCAAAGCAAGGGCTCTACCACTGTGCTACAGCCCAGAATGCGCTCGGGAAAATCTCTTCCCTATCTTTCCCTGCACAACGCCTAGAGCAGGGCCCCCCCAACCTTGGGTCCCCAGATGTTGCTGGACTACAGCTCCCAGAATCCCTTGCCATTAGCCATGCTGGCTGGGTATGCTGGGAGCTGTAGGCCAGCAACATCTGGAGACCCAAGGTGGGAATGCCCTGGCCTAGAGAATTTACGGAAGCCTTTAATCAATGAAAAAAATAAATAAATCCATTTCCGTCAATGTAAATTTCTCCTTCTCCCTTTAGCCCAGTGTTCTCTGGCTGGGGCATGCTGGGAGTTGTAGGCCAAAAACATCTGGGGACCCAAGGTTGGAGAACACTGTTTTAGCCAATAGAGTTTTGGAACAGGCTGGAGCAATGGCAAATTGGAGCTCTCCCATTAACTTGGCCCAGGAAGAGTTTCTTTATATATATATATATATATATATATATATACAGTCATGCCTTGGATTGCGAGCATAATTCGTTCCGGAATCGTGCTTGTAATCCAAAACACTCTTATATCAAAGCGAGTCTCTGGCGGGCGTGAGCGGGGCCGATTTCGGCCCGCTATGCCCGCTCGAGGCGAGAGGTTACATCCCTACGACTACTTGTCTTGCAAGACCTTGCTCGTTTATCAAGTCAATTTTTTTTAAAAAAATCTGCTTGTCTTGCTAAACGCTCTCAGACCAAGTTACTTGCAATCCAAGGTATTACTGTATATGTGTGTGTGTGTGTGTGTTGTTGTAAGTGAGAGCCTGACTAGCAGAGACCGCACCCTGGGCGAAGGTTGTAAGATGGCGCCCAGAGGAAGTCTCTCGGAAAGTCCCTCTCAATCATATTTAGTCTAAACTGCTTGGTAACGGCTGCAGCCTATCAAAGGTCATGCACGTAGGAAACAAGAGAAAAGCCCCTTTTTGGGCAAGTATAGATAGCTTGCTTGGCAACAGGCCATGGGCCAATCAGTACCTCAACAGGTAAGAAAGTCCCTAAAAGGTCAAAAGACATGCTGGCACTGCAACAAGAAATAAACCAATCAGCTTCTTGCATGCAGAGACAAAATGATGTGTTAGGCTATGCGCGCGTGATATCCTGTACTTGTTTGTATCACAGTATAAAAGTGATTGCTCTACTCTTAGGCGGGGCTGTCTCTTCTTGCATAGAGAGGCAGACCAGCGCTGCAATAAAGTTTTGAAGACCCATCCCAGTTGTCTTGCTATTCTCTATTGGAGCCCGAAGTCCGGTTGGACACAACCTAAAATAACTCTAACTAAATAGAGCTCACATCAGTGTGTGTGTGTGTGTGATTTACCTGTATCCTTTTTGCAGACATACGGCAAGTTGTAGTTGCACGGGACGTCATTCCACTTTCCCGTCTCGTGCGACACCAGCACCACGCAGTCCTCGCCGCCCGCGAAAAAATTGTCCGGCTGGTTCTCTCGCCAGTTTTCGTATTGCTTCGAAACAGGGAGAGAGGGGGCAGCAGAAGGGTTAAAACATGGCCATCCTGACCCAAGAAGACAGGGCTGTCTGTTTGGATACTCGGGCTATCCATTTTTGCCATCCGAGTTTCCGTGGCATCCGGGAGACGGGCCGAGACCTGAGCAGATGGGTTTGCTGGCTTGGTTTCCCCAGCCTTTCTACCACTCTGGTCACAGTATTTGTACAGCTAGGCAAGAGGTGTTGAACCTCTTTCGGCCCGAGGGCCGCATTCCATTTCAGGGAAGCTCTCGGGGCCCGTGTTCCAGTGGTGGGCGGAGCCGAAGGAAAAAGGGGTGGGGCCAAAATACCCCAGATAGCAGCATGTCTGTCCATCTAGGCCAGTGTTCTCCAACCTTGGGTCCCCAGATGTTTTTGGCCTACAACTCCCAGCATGCCCCAGCCAGCGTACGCTGGCTGGGGCATGCTGGGAGTTGTAGGCCAAAAACATCTGGGGACCCAAGGTTGGGGAACACTGATCTAGGCCATCATTGACTGGGTTCAGACAACACGATCACCCACACTCAAGGGTTGTTGTTGAACCGTGGGTTATCGTGTTGCCTGAACCCAGCCGGGATAACAAACCATGGTGAACAAGCCACAGTTCACAACCCAAGAATAAACCGCGGGTCCTCTTCGTGAGACTGTTCGTGGTCACAACAAGCCATGGCTTGTTATCCTGGCTGGGTTCAGACAACACGATAACCCACGTTTCGATGACAACCCACACTCAACCCCAGAGTGTGGGCTGAAGTGTTGTCTGAACCCAGTGTCTATGCTGGCCGACAGTGGCTCTCTGGAGTTTCGGAGTAGAGATTTCCCTGCTCCCGTCTCCTTTTCAAATGGAGAGGTCTGGGATCGAGCTGGGGACCTCCCGCATGCAAAGCCGGGCCTCAGCTTCTGAGTCACCCTGACCCGGGGGGGCAACCCAGCTTCCCAAGCACTCACCAATCCTGTGTTGTCTGTCCACTGGAAATCCTGCTCCACGATGCGGTCGTTGAGGCCAATCCAAGTGTTTTCGTGCCCGAAGCCTGCATGGGTGGAGAAAAGTTGAGCGGCTGCAGCGTGCAAGGAATCCTCCCTTATCTCGTGGCTGCCAATGTGATTCCTGAGGCAAGGCCTTGCGGGATGCAGAAGGTGCAAGGAGGAGTCTTGGGCTGTCCCGCAGCTCGAGCCAAAAGGGAGCTGGAGGGCTCGGACATTTCACAAATTCAGAAGGGAGATTCATTTATATTTTATTGTGTTTTACTGTATTTTAATTGTACATCGCCCAGGGTGGCCGGGTGACCGGCCAGATGGGCGATTGATAAATATAATAAATAAATAAATAAGAGGGACGGGGAACCTCTTTCAGTCCGAGGGCCGCATTCCATTTCAGAGAAGGTCTCGGGGGGCCATATTCCAGTGGTGGGCGGGGCCAAAGGCAAAAGGGGGTGGAGCCAAAAACCCAGGCCAGCCTATTTTAGCTTAAAGCTCTTATTGCTGGGCTGCTAAGCCTCAGAAAAGGCTTCTCATGCTTTTAAAACAGGTTTTTTTTAAAAAAAAACCAGCACAAAAGTCAGGAAACCAAACGATCGCTGGTTGGGAGGAGGGGGCAGGGCTAGGGGAAGGGAACATGGCCTTCTTGGGAACTGCCCCCTCTTGCTTCCACCCAGCAAAAATGTCTCCTTTAATACAGTATGATCACGGGAGGCTGCTGAGTCCTATTTCGATGGGGCTCTTTCATAGATCATAGAGTTGGAACTGGGGCCTACAAGGCCATCGAGTCCAACCCCCTGCTCAATGCAGGAAACTAGAGGAGGGGTCTCCCATCCAAGTAATAACCAGGCCTGACCCTGCTTAGCTTTCCACACTCAGACAAGCTGAGCCAGCGTAAGGTTTTGCGGCTTGTCTTTGGAGCTTCGTAGGAGATCTCCGTGGTGCTGAACGCCAGCCCTAAAATAGGTTCACCTCCATGTTGCACCATGGACAGCTCCCACGAAGTTCCAAATAAAAGCTGAAAAACCTGCAATGGATAAGGAGTCCCACCGAACTAGGAGTCACCAGCCTCCCCTGTATCAACATATATTTAGTGGCACCGCCAGGACCAGACTTGGGGGCAAAGTACCGGCCCCCCATCAGCAAAACGAGCAGGAGGGCCCCCCAAACGCAGCAAGGCCGGCTTGCCGCCTTTTCAAGCCAGTGAAGTCATCCGTGCATGCTAGCATCTGAAAAGCTCCCTCCCCCTTAAGACCAACACTGCATATTCTGGGTTGGATCATCCTTAGAGCAGAGCCATTGGTATAAGGTAGTCACAACTGTCTTGCCCCACTGAGTTCAATAGGGTCTTAGTGTGGCCATGTGTCTTCTTTTACAGAGGACTGTCTCCTGCTTTGAAGGCAGTCCTCTGTTTGAAGGGGTGCCCAGCCCAAGTCCAGTTTAAAGATAAGGAGCCATCCGGAGGAAGGGCTAAAGGGCTTTGAAAGTGGCTGTCAACAGCAGACCGAAGAAGGCGAACAAGCCACGCAGTCATAGGACGTTGTAAAATCCATTCCGTCTACGTTCCTGGTCAGGCACCTTTCGTTCCGTCGTCCGCTCCTTGACGGGATCGGATTTTGCGCAAACCCGTCCATATGCATGTGCGCAAATCCGCACGTGCGCAAATTTCACACTTCTGAAAATGCACACATGCCCCCCAAAATATGCAGATCCCCCCCAAAATGCATATTTTTTCAGCCTATGGGGGAAATGCACATTTTCGGTCAGTGGTGTGTTGTGTGTGTGTGTTTATTTAATTTTTCTATGATTAAATTTGCATAAAATTATGGAAAATTAAAAAAAAAACAACCCACCACCACGGTCCGCAAGCCTGCAGAATGAGCATGACTCGGGAAAAGCCTGTGCGCTGCAGAACCCGCGGGTCACATTCTTAGAAATCCGAACTCATTTGGAGTCTGTTGTGGATTTCTGCGACATCCCTATCTGGTCACAGCTTTCCCTCACTATGGTGAGATGCACTGTATTTCTATATGGATTATCATTATTATTTCTAAACGTGCATCTTTAACATATACATTAGCGTATGCAAATTCTATGCAAATTGGCATCCTCTTTTTTGGGGGGGGGTGAGGTGATGCATTTCCTCCTTTGGGGTGATTTATAAGTGGTCACCCTAATGGGTCTACTCTAAGCATGACCATGTCTGGATCCAAGCCATTCATTTAATTAAAAGAGGGTTTCCCCCTGCTGAGGCTTTCGTTTTGTACAGGCCTCTCTACGGCTTTTCCTTCAGAAATGTCAAAGCTCCTAAAAATTGAGCCCTAGGCACCTGTGCTACGCTGCCTCGTGCCCGCACTTCCTTCTGACTCTAGCAAAATGTAGTTGCTAGCCAGTGCATTAAGATTACCCTCTGTTATAGAATCATAGAATCATAGAAAAGTAGAGTTGGAAGGGGCCTACAAGGCCATCGAGTCCAACCCCCTGCTCAATGCAGGAATCCAGGTCAAAGCATCTCTGACAGATGTCTGTCCAGCCGCACCTTGAATGCCTCCAGACTGGGAGAGCCCACCACCTCCCTAGGTAGTTGATTCCATTGTCTTATTGCTCTGACAGTCAGGAAATTTTTCCTGATGTTTAGGTGGAATCTAGGTTCCTGTAACTTGAGCCCATTATTCCGTGTCCTGCAAACTGGGATGAACGAGAAGAGATCTTTGCCCTCCTCTGTGTGACATCCCTTCAAATACTGGAAGAGTGCGATCATATCTCCCCTCAGTCTCCTCTTCTGAAGGCTAAACATGCCCAGTTCTTTCAGTCTCTCCTCATAGGGCCTTGTTTCCAGTCCCTTTATCATCCTTGTTGCCCTCCTCTGAACCCTCTCCAGTTTGTCTATGTCCTTCTTAAAGTGAGGTGCCCAGAACTGGACGCAGTACTCAAGATGAGGCCTAACCAGTGCCGAGTAAAGGGGAATGATCACTTCACGCGATTTGGAAGCTATACTTCTATTAATGCAGCCCAAAATAGCATTTGCCTTCTTTGCAGCCACATCGCATTGCTGGCTCATATTCAGTTTGTGATCTACCACAATTACAAGATCCTTGTCACTTGTGGTATTGTTGAGCCAAGTTTCCCCCATTCTGTAACTCTGCATTTGGTTTCCTTTCCCTAGGTGCAGCACTTGGCATTTATCCCTGTTAAATTTCATTCTGTTGTTTTCGGCCCAGCGCTCCAGCCTATCGAGGTCACTTTGAATTTTGTTTCTGTCTTCCAGAGTATTAGCTGCTCCACCCAACTTTGTGTCATCTGCAAATTTGATAAGCATTCCCTGTATGTAACGCCGGCTCCGAATACACTGTTATTTGGGTCCCCGCGGCTCGCTTCCACCTCTCCTCCACCCTCCAGACCTCAAACCTACTGTTGATGAAGTTGTGCTCCTCCCACGAATGGATGCTGGTCAGGTGACCCGAGCGGCGCCGGCAATCCCTCTCCGCGTCTTCCCAGGCGCGCCGGTGCGCAAAGTAGCGGTAGCAGTGGCCTTGGAACTTGTGCCAGTTGTGGTCACAGCCCTCGGTGTCTAAGGGGAAGAAAACACACACACACACACACACACACACACCAAAAATAACTGACCACAGTCCATAAAGGCAGCGGCACCATCTGCCGCTCACCTAGGGCGAAGCCAAACTGACCCAGAGGCGAGCGGCATACTTAAGAACATAAGACGAGCCCTGTTGGATCAGACCAAAGGCTTCTCGAGTCCAGCTTTCTGTTCCCACGGCAGCAAACCAGCTGCCTGTAGGAAGCCTACAGGTAAGACGTGTTCCCCAGCAACTGGTATCCTCTCCATTTTATCCTCACAACAACCCTGCGAGGAAGGTTAGGCTGACTGGGCCCAAAGTCACCCAGTGAGCTTCATGGCTGAGCGGGGACTAGGAACTGGTCCAGTCCAACAGTAACCGCTATGCCACACTGGCTCAAATGGCCAATGATCGGAGATGCTGAGTTTAATGTGTGGCCAACCAACAGATCAGAGTTATTGGGGGAGACAGCCTTGAAGAAAGATGCCAGCAGGCACCCAGGATGGGGCAAGGAGCTCACAGCAATATGAGGATGTAAGAAGAGTCAGGCTCAGACCAAACGTCCATCTAGGTCACCATTCTGTTTCCAACAGAGGACAGCCCGTCCCCGGAGCCTCCAGGAAGCCTAAAAAGCTGGACACAGCAACAACAGCCCTTCCCTTGGTGTTTGTCCTCAGTATTTGGTCCTGTGAGCTACACTGTCTGTATAACTAGAGGCCCCATTTATCTTCTGCGGCTAATAAATTTAATAGGCCTATTCTCCAGGAACTTATCTAGCGCTCATAGGGCCGAACCCTATGCATGTTTAGGCAGATAAAAGTCCTGCAATAAACAAACAAACAAACAAAGAAACAGCCGGAGAGCAGTCCACGAGGACGTGGGGTGTAGTCCACAAAAACTCATGCCACATAGATGTGTTAGTCCTTAAGGTTTGTATTGAGTTGTAATTGGGGATCCTGTCTTTTCCGGTTTTTAGTCTTTAGGGTGACAGAAAGATGCATTGTGTTGTTCAGGTTACATGTGGTGATTCTTCAGGCCTGCCTCTATCACTCATGGAATAGTAGAGTCGGAAGGGGCCTACAAGGCCATCGAGTCCAACCCCCTGCTCAATGCAGGAATCCAGGTCAAAGCATCCCCGACAGATGGCCGTCCAGCTGCACCTTGAATGCCTCCAGACTGGGAGAGCCCACCACCTCCCTTGGTAGTTTATTCCATTGTCTTATTGCTCTAACAGTCAGGAAATTTTTCCTGATGTTTAGGTGGAATCTAGGTTCCTGTAACTTGAGCCCATTATTCCGTGTCCTGCAGACTGGGATGATGGAGAAGAGATCCTGGCCCTCCTCTGTGTGACATCCCTTCAAGTACTGGAAGAGTGCGATCATATCTCCCCTCGGTCTCCTCTTCTGAAGGCTAGACATGCCCAGTTCTTTCAGTCTCTCCTCATAGGGCCTTGTTTCCAGTCCCTTGATCATCCTTGTTGCCCTCCTCTGAACCCTCTCCAGTTTGTCAGCGTCCTTCTTAAAATGTGGTGCCCAGAACTGGACGCAGGACTCAAGACGAGGCCTAACCAGTGCCGAGTAGAGGGGAACTAGCACTTCATGCGATTCGGAAGCTTCCCCAACCGGGCACCTTCCAGATATTTTGGACGACAACTCCCATCAGCCTCAGCCAACACAGCCGGCGACCAGGGATTATGGGAGTTGCAGTCTGGAGGCCACAGGTCTGCGTCACGTTAAAAAAAAAAAAGAAAAAAAGAAGGCATGTGCCAATGTGCAACCGAACGGCAAAGTGCTGGCCGGGATGTGTGCGCGGCACTAGGAGTGGCATCGTGCAATGCCCCCCCCCCTGCATAATGACATTCCTCATGGCCCCCCCTCCTGCTTTCTCCTGAGCCAAATTCTCTGGAGCCGGGAGTTTGGAATTAACCTCGTCGGGGATAATTGGACTGTTCCTTTATATCCCAGTGGGGGCGGCGCTCGCTGCTTTGATCTCCAGGGGCAAGGAAGATGTTGTGGCCATAGGCTGAGCGCTGAGCACAGGGAGGGCAGCCAGTCACACCCACACACACCCCAACCACCACCTCCTTGCCCCATATTTATTTCAGGGCTTGTTCTGCGCCTAGGATGCCGCAGGACTGGAGTGAGCCCCTGTCTTCCCCCCTTTTTGCGGTGGGATTAGCTGACTCCAGAGCGGTTCCCCTGAGCGGGAGCCGGGCCTTCAGGGTTCTGGATCAGCTTAATGGGATTCGTTCTCTCCGGCTGCTGAGACGGTTACATGTGGTGTAACTGGAGGAGGAGGGAGCAGGGCCTTTCTCTGTCTCTCCCTCTCTCTCCCCCCCCCCCGCCCCAGTTCTCCTGTGGAACATAAGGACATCAGAAGAGGCCTGCTGGATCAGACCCAGGGTCCATCCAGTCCAGCATTCTGTTCACACAGAGGCCAACCAGCTGCCCACAGGAAACCCACAAGCAGGACAGGAGTGCAAGAGCACCCTCCCTCCCATGTTCCCCAGCAATTGGTGTACATAGGCACACTGCCTCTGATCCTGGAGCTAGCATGTAGCCATCGGGACTAGTAGCCATGGATCGCCTTCTCCTCCTCTGTGAATTTGTCCCACCCCCTTTTCAAGCCCTCCAAATTGGTGGCCATCAGGACATCTTGTGGAAGTGAGTTCCACAGTTTAACTCTCTGCGGTGTGCGGCGAAGTCCTTCCTTCGATCCGTCCTGAATCTCCCACCACTCAGCTTCAAGGGATGACCCCGTTGGGGTTCTAGTCTTATGAGAGGGGCAGAAAAATGTCTCCCTCTCTCTCTTTCCCCCTTCGCCGGGATGGAGCTTATTGTTGTGTACACATATGGCAGTGGCGGGGGTGGGGAGAGGCACATCTGTGCTCAGCGGCACAGCCCATACTTTCCACGGAGGAGAAGATCCTAGATTTAATTCCTGCTATTCTCCAGTTTCGTTTTTAAATCGGTCACGCAACTCCCTCCATATTCCATCGGCTGCAAAGAAGGCAAATGCTATTTTGGGCTGCATTAATAGAAGTATAGCTTCCAAAGCATGAAGTGATCATTCTCCTTTACTCGGCACTGGTTAGGCCCCATCTTGAGTACTGCGTCCAGTTCTGGGCACCACACTTTCAGAAGGATGTAGACAAACTGGAGAGGGTTCAGAGGAGGGCAACAAGGATGATCAAGGGACTGGAAACAACAAGGCCCTATGAGGAGAGACTGAAAGAACTGGGCATGTTTAGCCTTCAGAAGAGGAGACTGAGGGGAGATATGATCGCACTCTTCCAGTACTTGAAGGGTTGTCACACAGAGGAGGGCCAGGATCTCTTCTCGATCATCCCAGTTTGCAGGACACGGAATAATGGGCTCAAGTTACAGGAACCTAGATTCCACCTAAACATCAGGAAAAATTTCCTAACTGTCAGAGCAATAAGACAATGGAACCAACTACCTAGGGAGGTGGTGGGCTCTCCCAATCTGGAGGCATTCAAGGTGCGGCTGGACCGCCATCTGTCAGGGATGCTTTGACCTGGATTCCTGCATTGGGCAGGGGGTTGGACTCGATGGCCTTGTAGGCCCCTTCCAACTCTACTTTTCTATGATTCTATGATTCTATGATCTCATCAATGCTGGTCTCATCCAGCACCCTCCAGGGGGGACAGGGGACGGAATGGAGTATCCTAGAAGGGACCACAGCTGACTGGCTGGCTGTCTGGAACTGTGAACAGCTGCACCCCTGACTGCAAATGTGTGGGGCAGAAGCCCACGGTCCCACTCATGACCACCTAAAGAGCGCCCCTCCCCCAGGAAGAACATTCAGTCCAGCGTCCGAAATTGCCCAACTGCGCCAAACTTTATCGAGAGTCCCACGTGCGTTCCTACGCTCTCGACCAGAGGAAAGGGAAGGGGGTTTCTAAAACAGGGGCACCTGCGCCTCAGGGAGGGGGTCCCGATCCGCCCACCCCTTGTGTTGGCCACACCCCCTTCCCCCCCCCAACCATCAATCGTTTGTTGGATTCTCAGTTTTAGAGTTTCTTTTTTCATTTTCTAAAATGTTGAAATGCCTCTCCGAAGGCTAACTTACCGGCAGGAAGAGCCTGACGCTAGAAGACGCTGGTATTTTTTTTGGAATTTTGGCCCCGCCCCACGCAGAAGAATCCAACGAAAGTCACGTATGCCCAATGGGTTGCGCAAGCATAATAATGCTTAGCCGCTTGCACTAACCGCATCTGTGCATCCGTCAAGAGCCACGGAGGCCTGCTCTCACCTCGGTCGCACAAGCTTCCGCCGTAGCTGGGCAGGCACAGGCACACAAAGGAGTCGATCTCGTCTATGCAGGTCCCGCCGTTCTGGCAGGGGCTGGACAGGCAGTCGTCGATATCTGTTGAGAGAAGGACACCGGAGCGCTTGAAGGAGCTGGCGGGAGCGGGGCGTCCTCTGCCCAAATCAGAAAGGAAGTGGCCTTCTTAAGTTGATAAAAGGTTGTATGATTTTGAACAGAGGGTATCTGACTTTGAAAGGGAATTATGTCTAAATGATGAACATCTTATTTCAAGAATGTATAAGCTTTTGTTGAAATTTGAAACTGAGGAAGAGCAAGTGAAGGAATGTATGATAAAATGGGCTCAAAATTTTGGTTATAATATACTAATGACACAATGGGAAAATATGTGGTTAAAAGGTCTGAAATTTACTTTATGCTCTAGTCTTAAAGAGAATTTTTATAAGATGATGTATCGTTGGTACTTGTCGCCGGAGAAATTGGCTAGAATGTATAGCGGTGCATCAGATATATGTTGGAAATGTGAACAACAGGAAGGAACCTTTTATCATATGTGGTGGACATGTAAGAAAGCTAAAGTTTTTGGGTTGAAATTCATTTATTAATGCAAAAGATTTTAAGGATTACTTTTCAATTGAAACCAGAGGCTTTTCTATTGGGAATAATGGACAGTCAGCTAGAAGGAAGATATGGAACTTTATTTTATACATGACAACGGCAGCGAGACTACTATATGCACAGAAGTGGAAAGGTCCAGCAGTGCCTACGATAGAAGAATGGTTGGTCAAGATGCTGGAGCTGGCAGAGATGGCCAAACTTACATCACTAATTAGAGAAAGGACAACATCTGCGTTTATTATTGAGTGGAAACCTCTAATTGACTTTTTGCAGAGACTGGAAAATAATGATTTGTTTGTTTGTGGATTTATGGAATAATAAGTGAATCTGGGACAATGGGAAGAAAGAGATTTCTCATTTGGATTATTGAGTAAGAAAAATTATTGTTACCTGTATTTGCTGTAGAAGAAAAATCGGAGGTCTATTTTGTTTTGTTAATTGTTATATGTTTGATATTATGTGTTTGTTTTATATAGAAATAAAAAAATTGGACAAAAAAAAAAAAGAAAAAAAGGAAGTGGCCTTCTTAAGATGATCGGTCCACCTGTTATGGTCGGCCGCGACTGGCCCACTCAGGCGGACCATACTGACTCCATCTTACCCCCAGGTCCAGGAGGAAGAAACCTCCATCTTAGACTCAATCGCTGTCATGACCCCCCCCCTCCAGGAATCCTCCTCTGAAGACGAGGGTGACTCACCCAGGGCCCTGGACGCTCCTCAGGAGCAGAGTTCAGACACTGCTGCTCCAGACGGGGCCGACCGGGCCGCTGAAGAGCTGGCAGGCCCCTCTGGCATGACCCGTGGGAGTTCCCCAGCCCGAGAAGAGTCAGAATCAGAGCCGGAGATAGCGCAGGCCCCAACTCCCAGACAAAGGCGGGTGATGAAAAGGCAGGAACAGATGCAGGCCCCTCGACGCAGCGTCCGGCTGCAAACCAGGACGTCGGCCTTGTGAGGCTTTTATAATCAGCCTGCTGCTGAGGAGCTCCAGCTGTGGGACGGGCCTGCCCGGCAGCAGGCTGTAGAAAAGCACGCACTCACTGGAGCATGGGTATTGGGAAACAACGTCCTCCTTGATTCGTGTTCCTGATCCCTGACCTTGCTCCAGAACCCTGCCTTGCTTCCCGGACTCTTGGACCCGACTTTGGACTGACCCTGACACTGCCTTTGCTCGACCCCTGGACTTTTGAACAACACTCTCGGCTTGACTCCTAGGATTGTAAGACCACGCTTCTGTTACCCATCCCGCCGCAGCTCCCTTATCTTATCTCAGCCGGACATTTGGCAGCGCTCCCAGGAGTAAAGCCAGCTGCTGGCTGCCGGCCAGCCTTAAACCGGACAATCGCATGTCTCCGTTAAAGGCCACGTCACCTGGACGCCGGCGCTGAGATGCAAACGCCTTGGCTGAGGTCATCTCAAGGCCAGGTGCCTCCACTGAGCACAGATAATAGGAGAGCTTTCCAATGCAGGGTGGCCGGGTGACCGGCCAGATGGGCGATTGATAAATATAATAAATAAAATAATAATAAATAATGCATTGAGAGAACTTCTCAAACCCATTGACTGGTCAATCACTCAGGTGCTCAAACAAAGGAGAACCTTCTGGAACCCATCTCTGCGCTGAGGATGAGCTATGAGTAGAGAATCAGCCAGACCAAAACACACGATTCTTTGGGGGAAATCTCCACCCAGGAAGCGGGGTGGGAGGAGGGACCCAAGGAGATATACTCCACTGGGAAAGGAAGTTGGGTGTGTGTCTCTTTTTCTGCGGTACCAGCACTGGGGAGCAAGTCTCCCAAAGGGGAGGGAGAGCTTGACCCGAGCGCCAGAGGAAAGTACACGATGGAAACCAGGGTTCTTCAAAGAACCAGGTAGGCAGCTGACTGAGTTTTCCGGTTTCCTTGCCACGTGCCACCGAATTGTGACCTTAAAGCCGCTCGTTACTTTTGCTTTGAAACGGACTAACTCTTTTTCCGTTCTGTATTTTTTTGCCGGAATCCTTCATACAGTAATACCTTGGATTGCAAGTAACTTGGGTCTGAGAGCGTTCTGCAAGACAAGCAAAAAATTAAATTTTTTTTTGACTTGATAAACGAGCAAGGTCTTGCAAGACAAGCGTAGGGATGTAACAAGCAGTCGTAGGGATGTAACTGCTCGCCTCGAATGGGCGTAGCGGGCCGAAATCGGCCCCGCTCACGCCCGCCAGAGACTCGCTTTGATATAAGAGTGTTTTGGATTACAAGCACGGTTCCTGAACGAATTATGCTCTTAATCCAAGGCATGACTGTACATCTTTTACCCCGTTTTTACCACAACCCAGCCTGCATGTTTCGGTGTGTGTGTGTGTGTGTGTGTGTGTGTGCATGCGTGTGCTTCGGGCGGGGAGGCTCACTAAAGGTGTGCCACGTTCTTGGAGCAGGTTGCTCGCAGCGTGCTGGGTGAGGCCTGCGATCTAAGCCGTGCTCCCCTAAGGACACAGGAAGGCTCCAACACAGCCCAGTGCAAGAGTCCCCATTGGGAGCCTCGACCATTCATCCCCGAGGGACCAAGAGCGCTTGGGGGCTGAGGGGGACTGAGCTTGATCTACTCTTGGTGGCGGCAGCCGGTACCAGTTACCTGCGCCAGTAGCCAGGTAGCCCGCGGCTGCCAGGTCGCCACACCAACTTGTGCAATGTTTGCCTGCTCCAACTGGCAGCAGTTGTCCAGGCTCTAGGGTCGCTATGTGTCCTATTGTACAGAGGACTGTCCTGTGTTTAAAGGCATTCTCTATTCAAAGGAAGAGGCAGTGTTAGGGGGCAGCCCGCTAGGGCAGGAGCCCCGAATCTTTCATTTGGAGCCCCGACTCTCTGGGAGGCCCATCTTCCCCACCACTTTGCTGTCTGTGGGCACCACGCCAGTGAATTCGTCTTGTTCCGAATCGAACGTGTGCTTCTGCTTATGCACGAGATCTCAAGGAAAATTGGTATTTATTTTGCTGCCGCCATGGCAACTTGGGCAGCAGCGGCGGTGAGGGTTGTGGTGGTGGGTGCAAAAAAGTCCCAGGGGCGGGGCACATGCAGTCCACAGCCTATGGGTTGCCCACCCCTGCTTTAATGAGTCAATGAATTTATTTTTTACAATGGACTCGCGGTTCTCGCAAATCGTTTTGTGTGTGCCTTGGTGTACTCGTCAGGAAAGAACAAGCGCCCCGAATCATGCCACGGGCTTCCGAGACAGATTTCTGGGTTTGACGCCGATAAGCTCGTGGCCCTAATTATGTCCGACGAATGGTTGGATGGGCAGAGAGAAAGAGAGAGGGACGGACGGGCAGAGAAATATTGCTTGTGGATGAGTGGAGATACTTATGGAGAAGTAGAATATTTGGCAGTGGAGGGATGAGCAAGGAAATGAGCCAGTGTGGAACACAGACCGATCGGTGTGCTAGATGAATCCTCTGAGGTTATCTGAGTTTTGACAAGCAGTAGCCAGCTGCATCCAAAGCAAAAGATTAACGCAGCCGCAGTCCGGCAGACGGATGCGACGGTACACCCAGGGTCGTCCGACAGACGTGCAAGTGAGCACAAAATGGGCATGAAACTGAGAATAAGAAGTGTTGACCCTTATTCTTGGGGTTTGGGGGTGGTGGTGGTAAGGGCAGTCTGTGTTTTGTAGAACTCGGAGCAAGGGGTGCCAAAGAACGCTCAGGCGAGGGGGATGGTTTTTGAACTTGCAGTCATGAGTGTTCGCCTCTGAACATTTTTAGAGTGAAAATTGCCCTACAATTTAAAAATTATTTTTAAAAAATACTTTTAAAGATGCTTTCTTTTCTTAGACTGTTTTTTTTTTAAGCAATTAAGAAAAAAAACCCCAGCAGCTCTCTGCTGCTTCTTGGACATCACTTCCCCCGTTCCGTTCTCCTTTCTCAAGTGAGCCCAACCAATCAGGGACTGAACATGATGATGCCATGCAGCCAGTCAGTTCTGCTGACTTTCCCCCACAAAGCAAAGCCAGTTTGGAATGAGGGCAATTCCCCCTGCCCTCGCTCTGAATGGGCTAACACAGTTAAAGCAATGTTTGCAGCCCCCTGCACACACACACACACACACACACACACACACAGTGGGGAGGGAGTGCTTTCTGGAGCTGATTGAAGACCTTGGAGAGGATAGCGGCTTTTAGTCAGTGTCCATAATACCAGGGGTCTCCTTCATATAAAGCACCCTCATATATTACAGAAGGGGCCATAGCTCAGCGTGAAAGCTCCTAGTTTTTGCATTCAGAAGTTCCCTGGTTCAATCCCTGTCATCTCCAGTTAAGAGTACAATGCCAGTCTTTCTGCTTGGTATACGTTGCCAAGAGTGGACAATACTGGATTGGTCAAAGGTCTGATGGCTCCATGTAAACCAGGATGCAAAAATAACTCAATGTATCTTGTGCACCCGTGGGGGGTGGGGAGGGAGAGAACTTTAGAATCAAAGGGCCAGATCCAGATTGAGTCATACCTAGAGTAGACCCACTGAAATCAATGGGTCTGGAATTAGTCAGGAGTAATGTAAGACCCATTTATTTAAGAAGAACGATGCTGGATCAGAGCAAGGTCCATCTAGTCCAGCATTCTGTTCATTTCAGTGGGTCTACTCTGAGGACAGTATCCAACTGAGGCATCCCATGAGTGCAAATGACATTGCGCTAGCCGCGGAAACCAGGTTCTGAACTATGCGCAAGAGAAGAATCCGACTAAAGTCACGTTTGCGCAAATGCGGTTGAGCAAGCGGTTAAGCATTGTGCTTGCGCAACCCATCGGGCATAACTCTGGCGCAACCGGTTGCACATTCCGCTTGCGCAACACGTGGCGCAACTGGACGTGCAACGGCATGCACAGCCCGTTGTGCGAGTGTCATTGGAAACCGCTTGCAGAACGGGAAGATTCAGCAGAGCTCCGCCGGCGCGATTTGAGTTTGCAGAATAACACCATTGGATGCTGCCCTACACATGGCACACATGCTGCCCTAGAGTTGGAAGTTGGCCTGGAAGACATCCTAGTCCAACCCCGTATTGCAGTCTGCAGCTACAGCATATGGCCGCCCAGGCAGCTTAGGGATGTGGCAGGAATCCAGTTGTGGGGTAAAAATCCGGTTGGATTGGCCCTGCTTGCCCCCCCCCCCCCAATATTCTGGCCTGTCAACCCAGCACTGGCGCTGACTTGCTCTGACATGAGTCGAGCCAGCACGCGGTCTTCCACTTTTAAACCAGGGCCGCGATTTGCGGTGTTTTTTGTGTGTGTGTGTGTGTTTTTTTAAGCCAGGGAAATTTGCATAATAAATTCCGGCCACAATTTGCGTAAATTTCCCTGGCTTTTAAAAATAATAATAATAATAATAATAATAATAATAATAATAATAATATAATAATAATAATACGCAAAGTGCAGCCCGCTTTAAGAGCGGAAGCCAGGAAACCACCACCACCCCTCGACTCAGCCTGCTTTTGGCTCTCGCGTCGTCGAAGTGCTGAAAGTCCGCTGAGATTAAGCGGGTCGGATGGGCAACACTGAGAAACTTGACCGCTGAGTTTCTCAGTGTTGCCCATCCCTACCCAGGCTCCGCTTAAATCAGTGTTCCCCAACCTTGGGTCCTTTGGCCTACAACTCCCAGCATGCCCCGGCCAGCGTAGCTGACCGGGGCATGCTGGGAGTTGTAGGCCAAAAACATCTGGGGACCCAAGGTTGGAGAACACTGGCTTAAATACTTCCAGCCAAGGAGAGGGCACCACCTCGAAAAGCAGCCAGTGGTTCTAGCCCTGCCCTCCGGACCAACAGGGAACGGCTCTGCACGACAGCCTTTCAGATCATAGAATCATAGAATCATAGAATCATAGAAAAGTAGAGTTGGAAGGGGCCTACAAGGCCATCGAGTCCAACCCCCTGCTCAATGCAGGAATCTAGGTCAAAGCATCTCTGACAGATGTCTGTCCAGCTGCACCTTGAATGCCTCCAGAGTGGGAGAGCCCACGACCTCCCTAGGTAGTTGATTCCATTGTCTTATTGCTCTGACAGTCAGGAAATTTTTCCTGATGTTTAGGTGGAATCTAGGTTCCTGTAACTTGAGCCCATTATTCCGTGTCCTGCAAACTGGGATGACCGAGAAGAGATCTTTGCCCTCCTCTGTGTGACATCCCTTCAAATACTGGAAGAGTGCGATCATATCTCCCCTCAGTCTCCTCTTCTGAAGGCTAAACATGCCCAGTTCTTTCAGTCTCTCCTCATAGGGCCTTGTTTCCAGTCCCTTTATCATCCTTGTTGCCCTCCTCTGAACCCTCTCCAGTTTGTCTATGTCCTTCTTAAAGTGAGGTGCCCAGAACTGGACGCAGTACTCAAGATGAGGCCTAACCAGTGCCGAGTAAAGGGGAATTATCACTTCCCGCGATTTGGAAGCTATACTTCTATTAATACAGCCCAAAATTGCATTTGCCTTCTTTGCAGCCACATCGCATTGCTGGCTCATATTCAGTTTGTGATCTACCACAATTCCAAGATCCTTCTCACTTGTAGTATTGTTGAAGCTCGTTAAAGACCGCCATCACGTCTCCCCTTAATCTCCTCTCCTTGTATTTTTTTTTTCCAAGCAGGAGCCCCTCCGGTGCCCCCCTGGCAAGCCATTTTGAAAACAAATGGAGCCCCAAAAGCAATTTTGAGGATCTGTCACCATGGGACACGATTACCGCCGTCCAAAGGGGTGGAAGGGCAGGGCGATCTTCAAAACCTAACCAAAAAAAGAAGGTAATCCCTCAACATCAAGGAAAGGTCCAAAATGTCACCAAGAGCATCCTCAAGGGGAAGTGTCCTGTTTGCAGTCGCACGGAGACGGAGCTCCAGGTATTCAGCCAAGGTCAGTTCCAACGGCAAGTCAGCAGGCAGCCTAAAGTCAAAATGCAGGAAGCGCCAGAGAAGAGCTAAATTAGCCTCCTCCAACCGGGGGCTAGCGATGTGTGAGGAATCCGATAGCGAGGTGATTTTCATAATTTCGCTCCCGGATTCCTGTTCGCCAGCCCCGTGCTGCGGCACGAGTTCAGCCAGCTTGCGCACGTCTGTCTGTACCATGGGCCATATTTGCGCTTTTTAAAAAAAGGCTACGGAAATTTGCATATCATGTTTACACAATTTGCGCAAACCGCCCCGCTGAAAAGCACGTGGTCCTTGCACGATTTGCGCGAATCAGGTGATTTTATGCAAAGCGCACTAGATCCATGTTGTTTTGGGGGGTGCCGATTTGCGCAAAATACGCAAAATACTGTGATTTGCGCCATTTGTGTAAATTTATGCAAGCTGTGCAAATCACGCTATGTGCACACATTTCCTTGGCATTTTTTTTTAAAAAAGTGTACAAACAGCGGTCTGTCTTAGAGATGGAAGTCCATGGAAAAACCCTTAACTCAGCCGGCTTCCCATCATTGGCTCAGAAGCATGCAGGAAATCTGTTGAGCTCGAACCAGCTGGACTTCCCAGCCTCAGCACATCCCTATCTGGGGTCCTCCAGATGTGTTGGACTAAAACTAGTCCAACACATCTGGAGGGCCCTAGCTTGCAGAAAGCTGAGCTAGGAGATCAGGGAAATACAAGGCAGAGAGCTGGTGCTTACCTGTCCTTTCAACACTGCGCCTAGAACAGAAGGCTCTTAAGAGAGCCAGTGTGGCGTAGTGATTAGAGTGCTGGACTGGGACTCAGGAGACTTCTAGTCCCCACTCGGCCATGAAGCTCACTGGGTGACTTTGGGCCAGTCCCTGACTCTCAGCCTAACCTACCTCACAGGGTTGTTGTGAGGATAAAGTGGAGAGGAGGAGGAGGAGGATTATGTAAGCCGCCTTGGGCCCCTTGAAGGAAAAAAGGTGGGATATAAATATCATAAATAAATTAAATAAAATAAAAAATAAGACTGAGCATCTGGAGCCCTACCCAGATCACAGTTGCGGGCCATCAGTGGCACTGCTGCAGGTATGGTCTACTCACAAGCAGAGCCTTATGCCTTTACTCATAAGGAGTCCTTACTCCTCAGGCAGCCACTTCTGCATTCTGGCCGAGTCGGACTCTTTAGGCTGCTGCCTCCCTGCGGCTAGATGTCCGCTCGGCATCCACCTCTGAATCTGGGAGGGGGCTAAGTGCGTCTTGAGGGGAAGGCATGACGCCCCATCTCCCCCAAGGGCCCAGGATCCCCCTCCCCGATCTGCTCCAAGGTTTCTCAATGGAAGCAGTTCCTCCTTGATGTTCGGCTCGGGGGGCATTTTAGGGAATATGTCAGGCACAACTGATCCGTAGTAAACCAGGGGTGGTGAGAAGGTAGCTCTCCAGATGTTTTGGACTTCTGCTCCCAGAAGCCCCTCCCAGCATGTTCAATGGTCAGGAATGCTGGGAGTTGAAGTCCGAAACATCTGGAGATCTGCTTGCCGCCCCACCCTGTTGTAAAGGATGAGGCTGCGTAGAAACCACGGGCACTTTGGTGGATGCCGGTGTGTCTTGTGTGGATGGAGGTAGAGATATGCAACACTGGAAAGCTCGTTCCGTTTGAGCTCGACGGACCTTCGACACATTTCTGACCCGATGGCCATAAGCGGGCCGAGTTGTGATATTTGCGCAAATTCGGAGCCAAGCACTGCGTATCTCTAGCTCAATTTGCGCAAATGGCGACCTGCGCAAATCCCGATTTGCATAGATCAGGGGCTGATTCATTAGAGCTGAGTTGTTGCTGTTCTTGTTCTTGTTACCAAAGACAGAAACAGGAGGAGATAACCATGTTAAGTTAATTTAATGTATGTATTTTGAATATTCACAGCCCCTTGAGGAAGGCCTTGAAAAATACACAGGCCGAAACGCGTCGGGCTCCTTTAATAAAGATTTTTGCATCCTGAGAACCTAGTTCTCTCCTTTTTTTCCCTTGTTCTTGTTACAACATTCAACATGAGAAGTACGGAAGCCTCCTCCTCTCACTGAATATGCACACACTCCACCTTGGCCACCTTGAACTTTCTGACGGTTCATTCCAGATTTTTGCAAAATTCAGGCCTCCGTTCTGCGATCTGCACAAATTTGCAAAAATTTATGGAATTTGTACAAATTCACGGAGCGGAGGCCTGAATTTCGTGCAAATTTCCCCGGAGTTTTTTTTTTAAAAAAATACGCAAATAGCAGCCTGTTTTGGAAATGGAAGTTGGCGACCGACCGGGCTCAACTCGCGTCAGATTGAGCTAGCACCAGTGCAGGGCTGAAAGAACAGAATCTGCACGGCGAAGTAGAGAAAAATCCGTCAGATTTTCACCCCCCCCTATCAGATCCCTCACACATCCTTAGATGTAGGTCCTGCTTGCTACATCCAAGAGCTGGTACTGAGCTACAGTTTGGGCTCTGTGGTGGCAGCCTCAAGATGAATACCGCAGGAGGGGCGGTGGGCGGGAGGGGGGGGAGAGAGAAAAGAAGCCCCCCCGTTCAATCACGTCGAGACAACGCTGCCCTTGAAACGGCCAGCTGCTCGCTCCCTCTGCACGAGCGATCTTGCCAACGCTGACAAAAAGCCACATCGAGGAGGCGACGAGAAAGATGAGGGCCCTGCAGTGAGAGGCATCCATGTGATATGGAGTGGGAACGAGAAAACCCCCAGAAAAGAATGGAGGATGGAGAGGATGCAGAGCAGGAAACGGAGTGGGGCCACGAGTCAGCGGTGGAGGACATGTGTTGCATGCAGGAGTTCTCAGATCCAATCTACAGTTAAAAATGTCCTCCGGCGCCATGTGCTGGAAAGGGGCCTATGTCTGACCTGGGAGCAGGGTGCATAATCGGATGGCCATATCCGGCCCTCCTGGCGGGGGCCAGATCCTGGGTTTCCGAAATGGCCCCAGCCCTTTCCCCTGACTGCTGATCTTTCCCCCCAAATTTCGTGCATCCCCCGCCCACCCTTTGGCCCCGGCCGTCCCTGGAATGCGGCCCCCGACAGCTTCTTCGGAATGGAATCCGGCCCTCGGGCTGAAAGAGCTTCAACATCTGCCGGAGTAGAGGGCAGCAGGTGGTCCGCTTTGGCAAAAAGCGACCGCATGCGAGACATGCTTTGGGGAGTGTCTAGATTTAGCTTAGGGGAAAAGGCGAGTTAATTTTTATGTTTTTTAAATTTTTGGATGAAGGTGTTTAAAATTACGCACGATGTGGAGAGAGTGGAGAAGGAGACAATTTTCTCCCTCTCTCCCGATACCGGAATCCGACTTGTGATTTTCACCCCCCCCCCCGTTTTCGAAGGATGGAACCCCTCTACGGTTGCGGCCATGAACGTGCTTTGCTGGGGGGGTAAGCCCCACTGAGCACAACGGGACTTACGTCCGAGTAAGCACACGCAGGATCGCAGTGCAAATTAGTCGTTTTCAACCGCCTTCAGACTCAAGTCTCCCTTTTGCGCCCTTGGAGTATGGTATCTACTTTTCATTCTTCTTTCTTCTATTCCCTTGCTGATTTTTTCTCCTACCTCGGCCCATCTCCCTGCCTTCATTCTGGATTCTTTTCAGCAATTCTGAAGGCTTCTCCCCCTTTCTCTGTACCTCCCGCAACTGAACACCCCCTTTCTCCTTTTCTCCGCAGGGAAGGGTCTTTTCTCAGCGGCTTTGTTTTGGCTACATAGTCACTGGCACAGTGGCACTCAGCAGCTGAGTTTGCTTTTAGCGGGAGTGATAATAATACACCCACTCACCCCATGTGGGGAACAATGCTAAATTTGAGCCGAGTGCTGGACGCCTTGCAGAAGGACTCTCCCGTCAACGCCTCCTCACCTATTTCACAGTTCTCCCCCGTGAAGCCTCGTGGGCAGTTGCAGCTGGAAATGTTTCCGTTAGACTGACAGGTCCCGCCGTGCAGACATGGATCGTTGTCGCAAGGGTCAGCATCGGCTGCAAGACAGAAAAAGGGGAGAGGCGGGTGGTAACGCCAGGATGCCTCCGTGCATATGACCAGGGTGGCTATGTATTCTGCGCCCAGGCACTCCAAATTCTGTGCCCCGCATAAATCATGCGCTTCTGAGAAAATTGAATCACGGGTATTTTGTATAATTCACTCTGATTTTGCTAGTCGTGGCAGGTTTGAGGTCAAAAGCCCCCATGGCACTTAAAAACCCATTCTCAGTCACCCCTCTGGCTTCTGAGTCTTCGTCAGGCATCACCCACATACCTCCATAAGGACTAGGGACTTGTTCACAAAGAAAGCTGAGATTCTAAATTCCCGATGCTACCGCCTGTGCTTCTTCTGTGTTTCTCAGTGGTTTCGGGGCATGCAGTCACGTCCCCCCCCTTTTTTTTTTAGCCCCGTGGAAGTTTTAACTGGGTGGTGTTTTAAATCAACTGCTTATAATTACCCGTTTTAATGGCACAGTTTGAACTGTTTAATTGCACTTGATTCTTTTACATCAGCCGCCTTGCGGCGGGATCGAAAGCCGGGTAGATATTAAGTGAGTAAATAAATCACGGGTTTCAGAAGTCGATTGATATTCTCCCGACGTCTGCTCCTCCTTTTGGCTGTCGTACAGCTGAGGCTGGGTGTGGACAAAAGGAGGGTTCTTTCCTCTTATAATTAGCAACGACTCTCTTTAAAATGGTCTCTGGGGAAACGCGCCCCACATTCTCCCACTGGCAGCACGGAAGGGGGACGACGACACCTGAGCAACCCAGGCATCATTATCAGCTGTCTGAAGTGAGGGGGAAAGCATCTTTATCTTCAGAAGACCACTGAAGCCACACTAGCTGTTCCCTTCAGCAAAAGTAGTAGCCCATTAAATCCGCCGGCATAAATACAGCCCCTTCACATTATCAAGTGGTTTTATATTGAGCCGGTCGATTGATCCTTGTAGCTCAGTATCCTATGCTCTGATTGGCAGCGGCCCTCTAGGGTTTCGGGCAGAGAGGGGTCTTTCTCACCTCCCGCTACCTGATGGTTTTAACGGGAGATGCCGGGGGTTTGGACCTTCTTCATACAAAGCGGGGGCTGTACCACTGAGTGATGGCCCTTGCACAGAAAGATCGGGCAAGATTCCAGTCCTCATGGTTCTAAAGAAAGGGCAGATTTAAACAGGAAGCTGCCTTCAGGCCAGGTCAGATTCATTCTCCATCTACTAGTGCATGAGTGTGGCATAGTGGGAGAGCCAGCGTGGCGTAGTGGTGAGAGTGCTGGACTGGGACTCGGGAGATCCGGGTTCTAGTCCCCACTTGGCCATGAAACCCACTGGGTGACTCTGGGCCAGTCACTGCCTCTTAGGGTTGTTGTGAGGATAAAATGGAGAGGAGGAGGAGGAGGAGGAGGATTATGTAAGCCTCCTTGGGTTCCTTGCACGAAAAAAGGCGGGGTATAAATATAATTAATAAATAAATAAACTTGTGGCCTTCCAGATGTTTTGGCCTACAACTCCCATCATCCCTCAGCATTGACTTTGTTGGCTAGGGCTGATGGGAGTTGTAGTCCCACATGTCTGCAGGGCACCAGGCTGCGGAAGCCTCATATAGCCTGCGGTTTTTCTCCTCTGATTGGCATCTTCCTCCCCCGTATCTTTCCCCACCACCTGGGATCGCTTAACTGGAGATGGCGGGGATTTGAACCCGGGCCCTCCCACTCACGAGACGCCGCGTCGAAAGCAGACAAGGCCCCGGCGGCTCGAAAATTCGCCGAGCACCAATGTGCTCTTCGAGGTGAGGGGAAGGTGAAAAATGAAGCCACGGAGACCTCTCCCTTTGCACTCCCGCCCGTCTGCAGCACCGCACGCTATGTGCCAAATGGTTTGCAGGGAAGTCGCATTTCAAGTGAAGCACACTCACACACACTCCTTGATCTTTATTAAACCCATCTCGGAGCTGGCAGGCGGCTCACAGGGACCTATTAGAAAGGAGATGGAGGCTCCCGGCCCACGGACACAGTGGATCTGCTGAAGTGTTCTCTCTCCCCTGCACTGCTCAACAGCTTTGCCAGATTGTCGCTTTCAGAGGAAATCGCTCAGATATGACCGGCTGGAATTCCCTCTTCCGCACGGCTCTGAAAGCAGGGCCCGAGGTCCATTTCGGAGAAGCTCTCGGGGGGCTGCATTCCAGTAGTGGGTGGGGCCAAAATACAATACAATAAAATAAATACCAGCATATTTTAGCTTAAAGCTCATTCCTTCGGTAACGAAGCCTTAGGGAACCCCGCAGGGCCGGATAGTTGCTGCGGGCCGGAAGTTCCCCACCCCCATCTTATAGGAATTCGGGCGGGGGGGGGGGAAGCCCTGCTCTATCCTTCTTTACTACGTCTGACCTGCCTAAGCAGAAGGCAAAACCATCGAAGGGCAGTTAGGGTCATGCTACAACAAGCAGGCTTTGCTTAGCCGGCATCTGACCAAAGAGGGAATTTGGGGCAATGCATTTCCCCCAACTTTTCCTGCCATTCCAAGACAGAACAAGCTAGACCAGCTGCCAAAACCGTTCCTCCTCCATGGCCATTGAAGCTACGGGAGCCCGCCCCGACACCTCCGCATTTGGGTGCCCCAGGTTCGAGGCGCGATTCTCTTGTCGGCGTCGGCATCTCACAGCCAGAGGAGAGCTGTATGCTGTTGAATATTAACCACGTTGGTTTTCCTGCCTCAATACTTTTGCTTCCCCCCTTTAAAGAAAAAGTCTATTTGCTTCCCTCTTCTTATCCGAAGCACTTCAAAGGCTCCTGGTGTGATACCCTCCCTACAAAGAGCACCTACGCGGGTGATTAAGATGAGCAACGGGAGAAGATGATAAATATTGAACTGGAAATTTCCCCAAACGATGCAGAGAGCTTTGGGGGGTGGGGGGTGGGAAGAGATAAATCAAAGTGAAAATTATTATTTTCACTATAGGGGGGGGAGAGAGAGAGAACGAGAGAGAGAGAGAGAGAGAGAGAGCGAGAGAGAGAGAGAGATTTTCTACACCAGGCAGTTAATCTGCTATATCTTCTGTCGGTTTCATAGCAGAATTGAGATCCAAGCTCTATGCCAAGAGCATTTCCTTTCCTGCTTTTCCGCTACATAACCTCTAGGTGGCACTGTGGTGTAGCAGAATAGTGCAATTATACAAGTGGAAAAAGTGTTTTCTTTCTCTTTCACAAATGATACTGCATTTTCCCTGCTCTTAAAAAATATTGCTGAAAGTGCTGTTTAAAAACAGAAGTGAAACTGGAGGGTTATGGCGTCATCGAAAGAAAGGCTCCTTGTGAAGAGCTTGGATCTCAATTCTGTGACGAAACTGAAAGTAGATACAGCGGATTGACAGTCCTGTGTAGATGATGATGATGATGATGATGATGATGATGATGATAACAACAATAGTGTAGAAAAGCTCCAAAAAGCTCACAATGTCATCTAAAGAACCCATAAACAACCACGAGTAGGGAATGATGAGAACACAAGACGTGTCTCATGTAGTCCTTTCCCACAACAAAACAGAGCTCCTTCCTAAGTGTGTTTAGCATCAGGGCAGCAGAAACAAACTCCATTTTATTCCTGTAGCCACGACGAGGGTGCCATAATTGAAAGGAGTTTAAAATGCAAAATTTGCACATGCTCAGAGTATATCTTTTTCTTTCTTTCTTTCTTTTTTTTTTTAAAGTCAAGGTTGAGGAACAGTTTTGTTTCATTTCATTTTTTGCTCTAACAAATCAGGAATATAGAAGCCGTTGTAAAGCACGGAAGGGCGGCTGGAATGCGGTAAGAAGAGGAATGCTAATTGTGTGCATACATGAATATGGTTGTCTAAAGCCCACCCCCCCCATAAGACCATTAAGTCCAGGGTCTTAAATACCACTGGCTGTGTAGTTGGGGGGGGGCGGGGCACTCCATTTGGGGAAAAGTGTTGGGGCACCGCTGGTTTCCCATCAGCTCCTGCAAAGTCCCCGCCCCGATTCTAAACGTTTGGAATGCTTTCCCCAGGGCTTCGTGACTGGCAGCGAGAGCTTGAAGCTCAAATATGCTGTGTGTTTTTTCTGGGCCCGCCCCTTTTGCCTTGGGCTCCACCCACCCCCTGGAACACGCCCCCCCCCGAGAGCTTCTCCAAAATGGAACGCGGCCCTCGGGCTGAAAGAGGCTCTGCGCCCGCGATGTACAGAGATGCGTAGTCACACGGATGCCCTGGCGACAGTGGGGTGGGGGTGCCACGAGGCTCTGCGGGGAGAATCATAGAATCATAGAAAAGTAGAGTTGGAAGGGGCCTACAAGGCCATCGAGTCCAACCCCCTGCTCAATGCAAGAATCTAGGTCAAAGCATCTCTGACAGATGTCTGTCCAGCTGCACCTTGAATGCCTCCAGAGTGGGAGAGCCCACCACCTCCCTAGGTAGTTGATTCCATTGTCTTATTGCTCTTAACAGTCAGGAAATTTTTCCTGATGTTTAGGTGGAATCTAGGTTCCTGTAACTTGAGCCCATTATTCTGTGTCCTGCAAACTGGGATGATCGAGAAGAGATCCTTGCCCTCCTCTGTGTGACAACCCTTCAAGTACTGGAGGAGTGCGATCATATCTCCCCTCAGTTCCTCTTCTGAAGGCTAAACATGCCCAGTTCTTTCAGTCTCTCCTCATAGGGCCTTGTTTCCAGTCCCTTTATCATAGAGATATCGAGGGATAGCTTTCCAGGGAAACAGGACACTTACCGAGCGAGCTGGCGTTGGCCTCCTCCATCCATACCAGACCCTCGAGCCTCTTCGACTCCTTTCTCCTCTCCGCTCCCGTCGTCGGACTCCATGGGGAGAAACCCTCCTGAGGCCGTGGGGAGGTCGCCTCCATCGTCCCTCCAGGCTCCCTCGCTGGGAGAGATGGCGGGGCCGGGGCTTGGGACGGAAAGCAGGATGTCGAACTCCACCGGCTGCCGTTGAAGGCGTGTGGGGTCTGGCGTGCCCCGGGGGAGCAAGGGAGACGCCTCCCCGGGCCACCTCAGCTTCTGTTCCTCTCCTTTCATTGCGTCGATTGGAAAAGGCCAGGGAGAGGTCGAATGGTCGGCCGTGCTGCCGATGGGAAGCCGGGGACTGCTTCTGTCTTGCCGGTGGTCACCTCCCACCGCGCTGACAACTTCAGGGAGCGTGGTCTCCCCGTGGTTACTCCGGGCTGCCGGGGGTCCGTCTGTACTCCGAGTGACCACCTCCCAGCTGCCTTGTGGCTCCGGACGGCCCAGGACCTCGGTCGGCGTGGAGCCGTCCACGGGTGCCAGGCTTGCCTTTTCCTCCGGTTCGGTCGTGGCAGCCTCCTCACCACCTTGGCTGCCGCTGCCAACCGCCAGCCACGGACCGTCTTCCCTGGAGAAGAGCCGAGCTGCCTGCGGGCGCAAGTTGCCTGCCGTCGGGGAGGGGGTGCCCTCCGGCGAGAGGGTGACGGCTCCTCGCCCCCTCAGCTCAGCCAGCCCCTCCTGGACGCAGGCTGTTTTGCTTCAAGACGGCGTCTTCTCCTTGCCACGTTGAGGATGCTCGTCTCCCTGCTGCTGCTCGGGTAAATGAGGAGCTTCCGGCTCCGTTTGTGCCGGAGCAACGTCTGGCGGCTTTTGTTCGGCCTCCAAACTCGGCCCTGGGGGCTCCCGCACAAAGCTCACCGCCTCGGCCTGACTTTCTCGAGAGTCGCCATCGGACTCCCCGCTCGCCTCGTCGGTGTGGGACACGTGGGGCATCGCTGGAGTCACGTCCCCGTTGCCCGAGAAGCTGTCCACGTTGTCACTGCCGGCCTGTGTCATCCCTCGAGGATAGTCACCTCGGATGCTGGTCCCCCCGGGGGCAGCTTCCAGTTCGCCCCCTGTTGTCACGGCAACCTCCAGAGGCCAAAGTAGCCCATTGGCTGTGGCTGGCAATGATGTGTGAGGATGCTCTTTGTGCGTGGTCCTCTCCCAGCTGTCTGGCGTGGTGGAGGGGATGTGGTGACCTTGGCTTGTTTGTTCAACAGTAGTGTCTTTCCAAGACTGGGAAGCAGGAGATAAAGTTATCGCTTGCTGGCCTCGATTCTCAGGCACTGGTAACCCTGAGAGGAGATACAAGGGGTTAATGGAAAACCAACGGAAGGGACTAACATCCTTATACTAATCAGGGATGGGGACTTCGGACTCCAGGACTCGACTCGTGAGTTGGACTGAGTCCCCCCTCTGACTTGAGTCAGACTCGAGTCCCAATATTTTTAATGGGACTCGAGACTCGACTCGGGATTCGAGACCAAGGACTCCTGTTCCAAAACCGTGTTCCTCAAATGCAACATGGATAGGTTTTAGGAAGTACAGCAAGTTTATTTTTTAAAATCATTTCCCTAAAATGCAACCTTTCAGACATTTTGGGTTTGGCTGCCTCTGCCTGCCTGTTTGGGGTTCCCAGCCTCCTTTGCCTGCCTGGTCTCTTCTTGACCAGTTCAACAGTTGAATTGTCCAAGACAAAGGCCTCTGCCTGCCTGCTTTGGGGTTCCCTGCCTCGTCTGCCTGCCTGGTTATTTTGGGTTTGTCTGCCTGGTCTGTTCTTGCCAAAATCAGTTGCAGAGTTTTGAAATAAAAAGGCACACTTGTGCCTAGAATTTATTTAAGCCACACATCTGAAGTAGCCTTATTTTGTTGGGGGGAAACCCCATTGATTTTAATAGGGACTCGTGGAGTCAGTTTTGGGAGTGACTCAGGACTCGTGACTCGTGAGTCACCATTTTGGACCAAGGACTCGGACTCGAGTCCAAAGACTCGTGACTCGACTCGTGACTCGAAACCAAGGACTCTTCAACATCCCTGATACTAATCTACGCTGACCACGCTTGGAATACCGTGTATACAGTTCTGATCACCACATCGGAAAGCGTTTAGGTCAAAACGGATATTGTGGAGATGGAAAAGGTGCAGAAAATGGCAATCCAGACGATCACGGGGGGTGGAGCACCTCCCCAATGGGGGAAAGTTACCACGTCCAGGGCTTTTTAGGTTAGAAAAAGGGGAGACGTGATAGAGGTGTACAAAATGATGCGTGGTGTGGAGAAAGTGGGGAGGGAGACATTGTTCTCCCTCTCTCAGAATACTAGAACCCAAATGGGGTCATCCCACGAAGCGGATTGGTGGGAGATTCAGGACAGATCAAAGAAAGTCCTTCTTCACACAGCGCAGAGTTAAACTATGGAACTCACTTCCACAAGATGTAGCGATGGGCACCAGTTTGGAGGGCTTTAAAAGGGGACTGGACAAATTCATGGAGGAGGAGGCCATCGGTGGCTACTAGTCCTGATGGCTGTATGCCACCTCCAGGATCAGAGGCAGTGTGCCTACGTACACCAGTTGCTGGGGAACATGGGCGGGAGGGTGCTGTTGCACTCATGTCCTGCTTGCAGGCTTCCCATTGAGGCATCTATTGTCAAGGAACCCAGTGCACATACATAGTTTGTTGGGTCCCCGACATAGTTCCCCCCACCCAGCATTTTATCCTCACAGCAGCCCTGTGAGGTAGGGTCAGGTCGCATAAAAGAGTGACCGGTCATCCGTTCCAATGAGCCGTGCGCCTGAATGCAGATTTGAACCCCAGTGCGAGGGGTGCCTGCTGAAACGTCCGTAGGCAGAGAAGTGACTGAATTATAATATTTCCAGTGGCTAGAAAGGGGGGGGCTTTGCTTACTTCACAGCCCCCATTCCTATAAAGCCAGCAGGGTGTAAGGGTGAGAGCACTGGGTTGGGACGTGGGAGGATGCGCGGGTTCAAACCCCTATTCAGCCATACAAGCTCAGCAGGTGACCTTGGGCCAGTCATCATCTCTCCAAGCCCTAACCTACCTCTCAGGGTTGTTGTGAGGATAACAAAATGAGGGGAGTGGGGAGCAGGACAATATACAGTCATACCTTGGATTGCAAGTAACTTGGTTTGAGAGCGTTTTGCAAGACAAGCAAATTTTAATATATTTATTTAATATTTTTTTTTTAGTTGATATGCAGGCGACAGTCTTGCAATACAAGTACTGTAGTAGGCTTAAATTAAAAATCTCTATACAAATTTTTTTGGGGGGAATTTCGTTTTGATATAAGAGTGTTTTGGATTACAAGCACGTTTCCGGAACGAATTATGCTCTCAATCCAAGGCATGACTGTACAATGTGTAACACCCAGAGCTCTTTGGTGGAAGGGTGAAGATAAAATGTAATATATGAACTGTAAATTTTTTTAATTTTTTTTTTTAAAAAAAGACTATTTTGTGCGTATAATAGTTTTTGAAAAAATGCAGAATAAATAATAGATGCTGATTCTTTTTTAAAATATTGCCACCTCCCGTAAAATCCTCTTCGTTCCCTGCTCCCTCCAGCCCCAGATCTCTGGCTGTTCATAAGCAGTGTGGCCACACACACACACACACACACACACACACACACACACACAAAACTCCAGCGGCCAAACTGCCTCCATCACAGGCACCGGATAATGGGTCGCAATGGCAGGGAGCATCTTGGAGTGGTTGCCGTGGCAACTGCCTCCTCATTAGTGGGGGTTCCTTGCTGCTAAGGTCCTCTGACCTCTGTGTGTGTGTGTAGACGGCCTGATAGGTTCAGGAAAAAATGGACTTGGAAGCTGACAAGTAGGAAGGGGAAGGGATGTGGGTGGGTACCACGGAGGTGGTTTCCATGGTGACCAGGGAGTTGGCCTTCAAGTTGTCTGCAAACCTGGAAAGAGATGGAGAGGGATGTGGGAAGGATATGTTGTGGGTTGGGACACACACACACACACACACACACACACACACACACACAAGGGAAACACAGAGCAACCATTTAAACCATCGTAATCCCTTTTACTAGCTTTGCTCAGGTCGGGTCAAACGTTTATTGCTTAAGGCCAGAAGCCACTGCACAAATACAAAACACACTGGGAAAAATATGCAGTGCAATGAAACACAGTGGCAATCTTTTGCAAAGGCATTTGGCCGCAAGCGATTAAAAAGATTTGACCTGACAGCCTAGCTTCTTCTGACGGTTCGCCAGCTGCAGCCTTTGCTGGACCGGGAGAACCTGGCTATGGTGAACCCTCCAGGCTGGATTACTGTAATGCGTTCTACGTGGGGCTGACCATGAAGATGGTCTGGAATCTTCCATTCGTGCAGAATTCGGCAGGTAGAATTAGGACTGGCTTGAGTGAATGGTGGTGGTTTGACACATCTGGAGAGTTGGGGGAAGGCTGGACTAGAAGCAACAACTGGGGAACATTGTTTCTTTCATGTTTCCCAAGCATGTAATGGAAGCAGGGCCCCTACGGTTGAAGCTCCAGATTTTTTTTTTGACTAGCAGGGTTGCTGAAATCATCTGCCACACCCGCCTCAGACCTCTGTGTTCCCTCTGAGCTTAACCACAAACCTCACAGTAGCTGAGGGGAAATGGATTTTCCCAGCAAGACTAGCTGGGTTCAGACGACACGATAACCCACGTTTCAGCAACAACCCACGGTTCAACGACAACCCACACTCAACCCTTGAGTGTGGGTTATCGTGTTGTCTGAACCCAGTCAATATGTTGCTGTGAGTTATCCCTACAAAGTATTTTGGGGTTGCCTGGTTTTGATGGGCAAAGAAGTCCCAGTAGCTTAAAGCTCCTGGCAAGGATGAAAACTGCGAGAACTGGTTTGTTGACACTGAGATAAAATGCTTTTTTCCTGGCGCTGGCAAAAGAAAAACCTGGAAAATCGTGAGCTGCTGGTCTTATGCTCTTTGGGGACCTGTTGTATCCCTTCCTTTCCCTTTCTCATGCAATCTCAGATCTCTCCTAGTCCAACATGCTCACCACTATGTTGGCCTTTACCAGCTCATTATTCTAGGACTGCCGGCTGATCCTAATAAATTACTAACCTGCAGAACTTGAGTTTCAGGCAGCAAGCAAGCCAGTGCGGTGGCAGCAGCAGTGACTCTTAAGTAAGTTGGAGAGAAGCACTGCGGATTGGCCCGCCTCGCAGGGCAGTTGGTGCCAGGGATGGGGACTCGGACTCGAGGACTCGACTCGTGAGTCGGACTAAGTCCCCCCTCTGACTCGACTCGGACTCGAGTCCCAATATTTTTAATGGGACTCGAGACTCGACTCGGGACTCGAGACCAAGGACTCATCAACATCCCTGGGCTGTTGACGAGTCTTCTGGCTGTGCCAGAAGGAGCGCGATCACCGGTGAAGAGCGCATGGGAGCGAGGCGCGCTGCTGCTCGGCCACTATGGACAGCTACCAGGAGCGCAGGCCCGGTATTTTGATTGATGTGTTGTAATGTGGGGGGTTTGGGTTAGGGTCCGGCATTTTGGGTTTGGCTGCCTCTGCCTGCCTGTTTGGGGTTCCCTGCCTCCTCTGCCTGCCTGGTTATTTTGGGTTTGTCTGCCTGGTCTGTTCTTGCCAAAATCAGTTGCAGAGTTTTGAAATAAAAAGGCACACTTGTGCCGAGAATTTATTTAAGCCACACATCTGAAGTAGCCTTATTTTGTTGGGGGGAAACCCCATTGATTTTAATAGGGACTCGTGGAGTCAGTTTTGGGAGTGACTCAGGACTCGTGACTCGTGAGTCACCATTTTGGACCAAGGACTCGGACTCGAGACTCGGGTCCAAAGACTCGTGACTCGACTCGTGACTCGAGACCAAGGACTCTTCAACATCCCTGGCTGGTGCTCTGTTCTTCCCACCCCAATCCTGGAGAATTTTGCCCCCACCCAGCGGGTTCTTGACGCCGCCTCGGGCTAAGTCTTGCAAAAGTCGCTTTTTCTTAATTCCAGCTAAGCCCTCTGGCGATGATTTGCCAAACTCTCTGTACAGTGCTGAGTGTCAAAATTATGCATATTTGCAAAATAACTGCATCTGCAGAGACCTCTCTCTCTCTCTCTGTTAATTGGCATTAACGCTTTTCAGGAGAAATTACATTACATCAGGCTGCAAACATGTGCTAATTGGCATAAAAAATGGCCACTTTACTCTCTTGGGTTGTGGAATTTCAATGGTGCTGGCTGCGTGGTTAGTTTTGGGTAGGGGGTGGGAAGAAGAGGGCAGGCAAAAGATGGAGGGTGAGCAGCCTGAGAGCAGAAGGAGAGTGCAGTGGAGAAAGGGGAGTCTCTGCTATTATGGGATTCATGTGGAGGGGCTGACAGAATTCCCAATCCCCCAATTTAAACTCTGGGGGCCCTCATAAGAACATACAAATTGCCTTCCTGAACTTTTAATAATGCGAAGCCATCAAATTGAGATCCAGGTTCTAGTCCCCGCTTGGCCATGAAACTCACTGGATGACTTTGGGCCAGTCACTGACTCTCAGCCTAACCTACCTCACAGGGTTGTTGTGATGATAAAATGGAGAGGAGGAGGAGGAGGAGGATAATGTAAGCCGCCTTGGGTTCCTTGCAGGAAAAAAAGGCGGGGTATAAATATAATAAATAAATAAATAAATAAATTGTCGCATGGAGATTGAACTTGCACACAAGGATGCAGGTTAGCCCCACTTTATGCTCACAACAACCCTGTGAGGTAGAGCAGACTGAGAGAATGAGAGAGAGAGCAAGAGAGCAACCCAGTGAATTTAATGGCTGTGTGGGGATTCGAACCCAGGCCTCTCTGGTCTTAATCAGGAACTCTAACTCCGGTGGGTAGGCACCCTGGTACGCTCCAGGTGTTTTGGAATACAAAACCCATAAATATAGCCAATTTATGTTTGCCTCCCAACTTTAGTTCCACAGAGCTTGAGCTTGCATGCAAGGATGTGGGTTAGCCCTGCTTTTTCCTCACAACAACCCTGTGAGGGAGAGCAGGCCGAGAGAATGACTGGGTTCAGACAACACGATAACCCACACTCAAGGGTTGAGTGTGGGTTGTTGTTGAACCATGGCTTGTTGCTGAAACATGGGCTATCGTGTTGTCTAAACCCAGCTGAGATAACAAGCCATGGCTTGTTAATCATGAACAAAGCATGAAGAGAACTCGTGGTTCGTTGTTGGGTTGTGAACTGTGGGTCTTGCCCATCAAAATGTTACTCTCTAGAGCAGGGCTCTCCAACCTTGGGTCCCCAGATGTTGCTGGCCTACAGCTCCCAGCATACCCAGCCAGCATGGCTAATGGCAAGGGATTCTGGGAGCTGTAAGTCCAGCAACATCTGGGGACCCAAGGTTGGAGGGCCCTGCTCTAGAGACAGGACGGGACATAAAACTGAGACGAAAGTCATGATCAGGGCCAGCGCCAGTACCCAGCATAGTTGGGCAGCTGCCAAAGTACCCCAAGAGGGCCCACCACCGGTGTCTGCTCTGCATCATCCTTTACTTCTCCCCCCACCCTCTTTTTCCCCCTCTAGGCATCACAGGGCAACTGTGTCTGGGCACTGGTTAAACCTCCCACCATGACAGTGTCACTTCAAGGCATCGTGGGATATAAAAATGGCGGCTAGCACCAGCCGCCCAGCGCTGATCACAACATAACGGATGCAGGCCTGTGGCTCACGCTGGCTCAGCTTGTCTGAGCGTGGAAAGCTAAGCAGGGTCAGGCCTGGTTATGACTTGGATGGGAGACCCCCCCCCCCCTCTAGCTTCCTGCATTGAGCAGAGGGCGATGAGAGGGGAAGCGGGGCCATTCCAGCAGCCCTGCTGAAAGACCACTTCATTTCCCCCCTCTTCCCTCCCCTCCCCTTCTTCCTTTTGTGTCGTGTCTTTTCTCAGATGGTAAGCAAGGACTCTCTCGTTCTACTGCATTGAGCAGGGGGTTGGACTCGATGGCCTTGTAGGCCCCTTCCAACTCTATGATCTATGAATCTATGCTCAGTGTTGCCCGCCACCCAGGCTGGCTGGGGCATGCTGGGAGTTGTAGGCCAAAAACATCTGGGGACCCAAGGCTGGAGAACACTGGTTTAGAATCTATTAACACGATCTATTTCCCTACCCTTAATTGTGAATAAATAAACTTGTTTGTTTTCCTTTTAAAAACATCAAAGGAGTGGTCTGAATTAGTTACCCAGAAGAGGTTGGTGGCAGCGGAGGAGATTACGAGAGTGTGGATTTTGGGGGGGTCTGACAGGTGGTGGTGAGCGGAGGGGCTTCGCAGATCCCCCCCTAACCTAGGTGAAACAAGAAGCACTACGACGAAATAAAATCGTCTCCCCACATTGACTTACGGTTCCCTTCCACTTCGTTAGAGACTGCGTAGCTCACGCCGCCTCCCAGAGCAGAGGCAGGGCTCGGATACGCCCCGGCCGAGGTCTCGATGGAATTGTCCGCCATTTTGTGCACCGCCCAGGCCAAGGCGGGCAGCGCCGCCGTGCTCCCTTTGGCCTCTCGGTCGCCGCCCAGGTCTTCCTCTCGCCACCGCTGGAAATAGCGCCCGTTCAGTCCCGTGTAGACGCTCTTGCGGGTCGAATCGGGGATGTCAACAAAAGGCGGAGCGGCCGCAGTGGAAGTGGGGTGAGCTGGGGAGAGGGCTAAGGCGGGGGTCGCGGGACGCCCCTTCGGGACGTGGGTGTGGGAAGGCTGCGGCGGGCCGAGCGACCCCGTCTCTTGGGGGACCAACCTACGAGCGGTCCCGAGCAGCCAGGTTGCGGAGACGGGATGGGTGACCCCCTCGGGTGGTACGTCATCTTCGGAGTCATTCACAGAAGGGGATGTGCCTAACGTTTGGCCGGCGGTGGCCGACTCTTCGGTGATGCCGATCTCACCGGCATCACTCTCCTTTGGCTCACTGGTTGCCGTTTGGTCAACTGCACCGAACTGCTCTTCCTCGCCTGGGGCACCCGGGAAGGAGACGGCAGGAGGTTCCGGCGATGCGTCCTTATCTTCTCCGTCCAAAAGAGGTATCTTCAGACCGGTTGCCTGCTCCTCCCACATTTCTGTCACCAGCTGGAGCTGCTCGTCCTCTTCCAGCAACGGCACCGACGCCTTGTGTAAAGGCCTGGGGAACTCTTTGGATTCTTCTGACATGACCGGCTCGTCGCTCTCCTTGGGGAAAAGCTCATTCTGGGTCAGCAACGGCAGCTCGGCCTCGTGTTCCACCAAGACATTCTCAGTCCCCGAATCGTGGCTTCCCTCCGAGTCCTGATCTGCGGGCTCGTGGACCGCCAGACCGTGGCCTTCCCCTAATGTGGTCCCACCTGGTTTCTTGCCTGTAAAGAGATGGGAAAGAGATTTGCAGCCTGCCAGGGTTCACAACGGAGCCTGTAAAAATAACTCACCGTTGAGAAACGTCAACATTTCTGGAGCTGGAAAAACCTTTTGGCTGCCCGGGTACACCTTTCCAGAACCTGAGGTGTTTGGGCATCATTGCAAAAGAATCGCCTTGCTGGATCAGACCAAGGGGCCATCCAACCCAGCATCCTCTGCATGAAACCCCAGAGAGCAGCTGGGTGCCAGTCAGTGTAATCAAGGCAGAGCTAGTTGGACCAACAGCCCACATCAGTATAAGGCAGCTTCCTACCTTCCTATTTAAATCAACCCTTTATTCAGAATCATGAGGACTGGAATCTTACTTCCTTTTCCCTTTCCAGCAGGCTGTACAGAGGGCGATGAGAGGGGAAGCGGGGCCATTCCAGCAGCCCTGCTGAAAGACCACTCCATTTCCCCCCTCTTCCCTCCCCTCCCCTTCTTCCTTTTGTGTTGTGTCTTTTCTCAGATGGTAAGCAAGGACTCTCTCATCTTACTGATGGCATGTAAGCCACTCTAGGAGCCTTTTTTTGGCCAAGGAGAGGGATAAAAATACTTTAAATAAATAAATAAGAAATTTAATATATATATAAAAAAATATTATATAAAAAATAAATAACTTTTTGGGGGAAGGGGCAGTCAGTGATAGAAGCCATGGTCACAGATTCAATCGCCAGCATCTCCAGATAGGGTTGCAAAAGAACCCTTCAGACCCGGGAGAACCAATGGTGTATAATACGGAGCTAGCTAGGTGGACCTCCATTTTACCTTCACAACAGCCCTTTGAGGTAGGTGAGGCTGAGTGTCAGGGACTGGCCCAGAGACATCCAGTGAGCTTCGTGACCGAGTGGGGTCTCCCGAGTCCCAGGCTCAGTAGTCTAACCACTACGCCACGCTGGCTCTCAGTTCAGAGGTAACATGGAGGTTCGACTTAGCTATTGCAGCTCGCAGCCACTGACGCTCCTCTGCTCCACAAAACATGAAGAGCCACGTTGGATCGGACCAAAGGCACATCCATCCAGTCCAGCATCCAGCCAGGGGCCTCTAGAAAGGTGACACAAACCTTTCCACACAGTAATTCTCCACCATGGAGGTAGACTGCCTCCAAACAGGGAGGTTCTACTTCATGCTGCCATGCCTAGTAGGTAGTGCAAGGGTTAAGCCCAGCACCTCCGCAGAGGCGCCTCACGAGGTCATGGGATTTGATTCTGACTCAGACGAGGAGGGGGGAGGAAGGGGCGGAGACGGCTGAGGCTTCAAGCATAAGCTGGCCTGCCAGTCCAAGAGATTCGCCGCCCAAGCGACTTCCCCAGTAAAGGATCCGCCCTAATAGAAGGGCGTGATTAGCACGGTTAGTCTGAATGGGAGGGCTGTAACCATTTCCCATTCCATTAGTCCGGTATCAACTTCCTTTCCACGGGGCTGCTTTATTTTAGGGATGTATGAAAAAAATGATTGGGGGTTGAAGCGGGGGCGAACTTGCCCCGCTCGACCCCCCCGAGCTGCACGGAACTTACCTTTCCCCGGCTCGGCTCACGTTCCTCGTGAGACGAGCTGGGGAAAGGAAGTTCCAGCTCCCCGGTGCTACTCTTCCGGGTCCCCGATGCTATGTATTTTACATAGAAAACGGGGGGAAACCACCTTAAAGCGGCCACAATTTGTGTAAGCGGGGCTTAAGGTGGTTTCCCCTGTTTTCTACGTAAATTACGTAGTCGCCGAGCAGCACCGGAGGGATCGCGGCGGGGGGTGACCAACGAGTGCCCTGCGCGCGGACGGACAGGTCAGTTTCCACCCCTACTTTATTTACAGAAGTTAGCTGTTGCCCTTGCTAACACAGCTCGACCCTTTTATAGCCGTCGTCTGTGTCCCCCGACCTATTGCACAGCCCGAAGCATGCAACACGGGTCTGCTGGTATCTTCTTTGCATAAATAAAGTTAGCTACTTCTTGGAAGCACGGCTCAGAGGCTCGCCTGCAGCGGGAAGCAAACCGGCAGCCCCTGACAGGTAGCCCCCCCCCCCGAGAGACTTATCCGCCACGATGATTTTGTCGAATCCTCATTTCAAGCCGGAAAAGAGCCAGTACCGGCTCCAGGTTTTGGCCGAGGCATCCTCAAAGCGCCCCCCGTTCCTCAGTGCATCTCCCTTCTCACTGCCATGGTCACCAGCGGCCATTGCTCCTCACCCACTTTCTCATCAATGCTACCAACTCCTTGCTTGATGGGCAGAGAGCCCGGGAGCAAGGCGGCCGTGGCATCTCCTGCTCCTCCTTCTCTCCACCAGGGATGAGGACTCGGACTCGAGGACTCGACTCGTGAGTCGGACTGAGTCCCCCCTCTGACTCGACTCGGACTCGAGTCCCAATATTTTTAATGGGACTCGAGACTTGACTCGGGACTCGAGGCCAAGGACTCTTCAATATCCCTGGGCTGTGCCAGAAGGAGTGGAGAGGAGCGTGATTGCCGGCGAAGAGCACATGGAAGCGAGGTGTGCCGCTGCTCGGCCACTATGGACGGCTACCAGGAGTGCAGCCCCAACAGTGTGTCAAGATTTATTTTGATTGATGTGTTGCGTATTTGGGAGAGGCAGAAGAAGGACCTGAGATTACTCTGTGTGGCTGCTCTGAGTGTGAAGTAGCCTTATTTTGTTGGGAAAAAACCCCATTGATTTTAATAGGGACTCGTGGAGTCAGCTTTGGGAGTGACTCGTGACTCGTGAGTCACCATTTTGGACCAAGGACTCGGACTCGGACTCGAGACTCGGGTCCAAAGACTCGTGACTCGACTCATGACTCGAGACCAAGGACTCTTCAACATCCCTGCTCTCCACCGCTGCGGTCTGTGCCCGAGCGAGAGGCCGGGGGGGGGGGGGGAAGAAGCAGGTTGCAACGGTGAAGAGGAGGTGCAAGTCCTTGCCGGTGGGCCTCTGCTGGGGTGCGGGCCCTCGGAAGGTGCCCAACTGTGCCGACCCTTAACGCCGGCCCTGGAAAAAGGCACCTTCTCTGAGAAAGAGGTTGAAAGCTGAAGATAATGTACCACGAGAACGTAAAGCGTGGAATAGCGGCTGGCGAAGAGTGGGAAGGAGAGAAAACTTAGTTGTGCGCTTCACAAGCGAAGTAAAACACACGGCCGTCTAAAGCCCCCCCCCACCCTCCACAAGATCAAGTCCAGGCTCTGAAACTACATAGGAACATCGGAAGCTGCCTTATCTGGAGTCAGACCCTTGGTCCACGTAAACCAGGATTGACTGGGAGCGGCTCTCCAGGGTTTCGGGCAGGAATATTTCTCAGCCCTTCCTGGAGATGCCAGGGATTGACCCTGGGACCTTCTGCACGCACAGCATTTGTGCTCTACCATCGAGCCCCTTAAAATTACAATAAGATTCTAGTCCTCATGGATCTGGATCAACGAGTTTTCCCTGCACTACCTGGAGATGCCAAAATGGAGCCTGGGGCGTACTGCATACAAAGCAGGGGTTTTACCACTGAACTACGGCCCGTCCCGACATCACTGATGGTTCTCAATCTTGAAATCGGACAGCCCAGCAGCAGGGGACACCTGCAAAGAGAGCCCCGTCCCCCTGACAGCCTTTCAAAAAGAGGACCGTCCTCTGCAAAGTAGGACACTGCCGACACCCCGCACCTGCAACCTTCTGCATGCGAAGTCGGTGAACTGCGGGGTTCTCCCTTAGCAATGCCCTGCGAGTGCCGTTCCCTCCCGCAGCCCGCCTCCTCTCCGAGCGGCGGTGCGATTTAAGGTGCGATCATTCCAGACGCTTGGAGCTGCAGGCCAGCCAGGGCCCCTGGGATTCAATTTTCCTCTCATCAGCCAAAGCGGCTGGAGCGTCCTTTACCAACACCGGGTGATTTATGATGGAGCTGCTGGCAAGAGGGAGCACGCAGGCAGCGCCACAAACACAACTTCCTTTTAATAAAACAAAGTGCCTGCACTTGCGTACCACCAGGACCGCGGGGACGTGGTTGAGGCCAGGCCTCATGTGGGCGGGCAGGCAGTCGTAAATCCCGACCTTTTCTTTTCCCAAAGTCCCTCCCTGGCCATTATGCCAACAAATTTTCTGGGGGTGGAAGGGAGGCAAGTGCACGAGCCAGGATATGAACGCACACCCATTCAGCAGGAGTGAACAAAACGCCATCCCATTCTCCCAAAAGCTGTGACCATTTCATTAAAGAAGGAAAAAACACCAGCTCAGATGCTAGCAGTCGAGCGAGGAGGGAAAAACACAGACTTCCTGTTTTATATTCCTGTTTTAATCGGCCCTTTATTCAGAAACATGTGGACTGGGATCTTATTTTGTGGTCGTTGTTTTTAGGGGAAACATGTTATCTCAGTGGCAGACCCATGCTTTGCAGGCAGAAGGTCCCCGGTTCAGTCTCTGGCATCGTCAGTTAAAAGTCTTGCATCCAAAAAGAAGGGATATATTACATTTACGAGGATCAGCCTTTTTTTTTTTCCTGATCCCTGTTCCTATTTTTGCTTGGCGGGGGGGGGGGGGGGAATCATAGAATAATTAGGGATGTGTAGGATGTGTGAGGAATCCAATAGGGGGGCCCGAAAATCCGATGGATTTTTATGATTTGGCTCCCTGGATTCCAGTTAGCCCTGTGCTGGTACTGACTCGCTGTTATGTTAGTCAAAGCAGCATAAGGATTTCTGTCTCTTAAGAGGGTCCGTGGTTTGTGTTACTTAAAAGAAGAAGACACTATGGACATCTGCACAAATCACACTATTTGCGCTATTTGCGCAAATTGGGAGCTGAAGACTATGCACATCTAGCTCTATTTGCGCAAATTGGGAGCTGAAAACTATGCACAAACTGCACAATTTGCGCAAATTGCCTTAGCGTTTTTTTTAAAATGCGCAAACTGCGGCCCATCTTAGAGATGGAAGTCCGTGGGGAAAAGTCCAACTCGGCCTGCTTCCAATAATTGGATCAGAAGCAGGCAGGAAGTCTGTCAAGCTCAAACGATCCAGACCTCCCAGTATCAACACATCTCTAGGAACGTGTGAGAAATTTGCTCTATGGAGTCATTGTTGTCTTTTTCTTGTATGGATTTACGTGCAGTCAGTAATCCAGCCATTTCTGAGCTCGCGATGTGTTCTGTGAAACAAAAAGAGTGCATTCAAAGACATGCGCACATTTGGAAAATGCACAAAGGAAACTGTGCAGCTTTCCAAAATGCGCACATGGGTATGCGCATTTAGTCCATGGGTAGATGTGTCCAAAAGTGCATATGATTAAAAATGCATACACTAATGCGTACAATTTACGCGTTACAAAAGATGCACACAAAGTTCCATCTGGATTAAAACACACCCACGCACCACAAACTTGGGCAGAAACAGGACAGAACACGCTTGACCCTAAAAGAACCCCCAACAGTGCCAGCGAGGCTGAGATTGACAGATCTGTCCTTCCCTAAGAATGATGATGTTGGAGGGTCTTTGGAGACCATCTACTTCTAACCCTCTGCTCGAGGCAGGAAATCCAGAGCAAGAGGTAGAGATGTCGGAAAAATCCACGATGGATTCAAAGGAGTTTGGATTTCTATGAATCCAACCCATGGATTCCATGGTAGACCGGCTTTTCCAGAGTAGCACAGATTCCGCAGACTTTTTTTTTTACTTTCTGGAATTTTACACAAATCTAGTCACAGAAAAATGCGAAAGATAAAAAAAACCAACAAAAGATCATGTGCATTCCCCCCCCCCCCCATAGGCTAAAGCATGAAAATATGCATCGGGGGCGGGGAGATCTGCGCATTTCCGGAAGTGCAGATTTGCGCAAGTGCGCATGAACTCAAGTTTGTGTAATTGGGGAAAAAAAAAAATCCGATTCTGTCAATGAGCAGATGAGGGAACGGAGGGTGGCCCTGACTGATCCGTGAAATGCAGATGGAACGGGTTTAACAAAGTCAGGACACCGCTAGCGAGATGGTTCCCAAAAGTAGGCTGCCCAAGTCTCTCTGCTTGGAGACATCTAGCAAGGGAGAGCCCGCCACCCCTCTAGGCCTTTGGTTCCACTATACCAGTGTTCTCCAACCTTGGGTCCCCAGTTGCTTTTGGCCTACAACTCCCAGCATGCCCCAGCCAGCCACGCTGGCTGGGGCATGCTGGGAGTTGTAGGCCAAAAACAACTGGGGACCCAAGGTTGGAGAACACTGCACTGTACTGACATGACTTATCCTGTTGCAGAGGGTTAAACTTTGGTTAGTATTTGTTGCTAATGCGGTCATTCTTTGGGGTCCCCTCTAGTTTCCTCTCCATGATCTCTGAAAGATAAGCAATGGGAAACAATGCAAATTGAGGAGGGGGCTATAGCCCAGTGCGACAGCACCCTCTTTGCATGCAGAAGGTCCCAGGTTCAATCCCTGGCACCTCCGGTTAAAAAAAAAAAAGATCGAGCAAAACTCCTCCTCTGCTCGAGACCCCACCGAGCCGCTGCGGATCCCAGAAGTTCAGGCGTGCATGATCTTTCCAGCCCTGCAGGCTGCATGTGATTTGCATGCACACACGTAGTTCCCCCCCACACACACACACGTGCGCACATACTCACACACAACCTCCCACCGCACATTCGATTCCAGTGCGAGGAGGGAAATCTATGATAGTTGTGGAAACCATTTTATGGGAATTGAAACAGCAAGAGATGATAAAGATGAGTGAAGAATGTAGAAACTCTAGGCGACCTTTGTAGATAAGGCACGCGTGCGTGTGTGTGTAGCCAATCTGCTCAACTGGTTTCCCCAGAAGTAGAATGAACCAATCAGTGCTTTCTGACCTACAGCGCCTTATAAAAGAAGTGCGCTGCATCACATAGGGAGAGAAACTGCCAGTAGAAGTTTCCTCCGACACGTTGCAAATAAACTTGAGTGTTCGGATAAATTCTACGTGTACAGTCATGCCTTGGGTTGAGAGCATAATTTGATCCGGAAACGTGCTTGTAATCAAAAACACTCTTATATCAAAACGAAATCCCCCCCAAAAAAATTGTACAAAGATTTTTAATTTAAGCCATACTACAGTACTTGTATTGCAAGACATCGCTTGTATATCAAGTAAAAAAAATATTAAATAAATATTTAAAAATTTGCTTGTCTTGCAAAACGCTCTCAAACCAAGTTACTTGCAATCCAAGGTATTACTGTATATGGTTTATCTTCTACAATGTGGAGGGTCCCACTGAGACCTCTAGCATCTCTGGCACCCATTTGTTTATTTTCCACATTATTTATTTATTATATTTATACCCCGCCTTTTTTCCTGCAAGGAACTCAAGGCGGCTTACATTATCCTCCTCCTCCTCTCCATTTTACCCTCACAACAACCCTGTGAGGTAGGTTAGGCTGAGAGTCAGTGACTGGCCCAAAGTCACCCAGTGAGTTTCATGGCCGAGCGGGGACTAGAACCCGGATCTCCTGAGTCCCAGTCCAACACTCTCACCACTACGCCACGCTTGCTCTCTCATGTGTGCGCATGCGTGTGGTGGAATTTAGCCATGAGGGTCACATGTGGACTATGGTTGTGCACGCCTCAAGCAGATGATACCGGGGAACTTGATGGGCAAATAGATGCAGAGCAATGTGGTGTAGTGGTTAGAGTGTTGGACTGGGACTCAGGAGACCCGGGTTCTAGCCCTCCTGCGTCCATGAAACTTATTGGGTGACTTTGGGGCAGTCCCTGACTCCCAGCCTAACCTACCTCGCAGGGTTGTTGTGAGGATAAAATGGAGAGGAGGAGGCGGCTCGTGTACGCTGCCTTGGGCTCCTTGGAGGAAAACAGTCGGGATACAAATTTAACAAACCAACAAACAGTCTGAGGGCGTACGAGGCAGCTTCTGTGCATGCCGGGGCTGTATTTTTTTTTTAGAAAAATGGGAATGTTTTAGAAAATGGAATGAGAGAGGAATGCATCCGTTCCACATTGCACGCACACACACACAGAGAGAATTTAGAATGCCAAAATCCAGAGAGAAGTTCAAATTTGGGAAGCTTCCGTACGCCTCACACTAGCGCAGTGTTCTCCAGCCTTGGGTCCCCAGATGTGTTTGGCCAACAACTCCCAGCATGCCCCAGCCAGCTACGCTGGCTGGGGCATGCTGGGAGTTGTAGGCCAAACGCATCTGGGGACCCAAGGTTGGAGAACACTCCCCCAGACCTCCCTGCCAGCGTGGCTGTGAGGATAAGCCGCTTCCAGGAAGGAGAGGCCGATCAGTTTATGTATCGATTTGTGCGTTGCTGCGTTTGTTTGTTTGTTGGTTTGTTTGACCTTTGTAGCAGTAGGCGTCGAACTTCGACGCTGGATCCGGGAAGCCTGTCCGGTTCGGGAACTGGTAGGCGGTCCTCACGCCGGGCTCGTCCCCTCCGCACTTCTTCCGGGGGGTTCGGATCGGATAACGGACGCTCCGTCGGCGAGCCAGCCCGGGTCGCACTGGTCCAGCCCTTCCCGCCAGGCGAGGTGCAGCTGCCCCGTGGTAGCCAGCTGACCCCCCCGATTCCGGCAGTGCTTCTGGGCCATTGGAAACGTCAGCCGGCCGGGGCTGGAGGCGTAAAATACCTTTCCTGAAAGAAGGAAGGAAGAAAGACGCTTAGGCTGTGTTCGCACGCAGGCGCCTTGCCCCTGGTTCGCTGTCAGGAACGCGTTTGCAAATGGTTGTACATCAGGGCTGTCGAACCTCTATCAGACCGAGGGCCGAATCCCATTTCAGAGGAGCCCTCGGGGGCCACATTCTTGTAGTGGGCAGGGCCGAACCAATATAAAATCCCTACGTATTTTAGCTCAGAGCTCATTACTCCAGTAACTGAGCCTTGTGAGAGGAATGTCAACCTATTAGAATTTGGAAGGGTGGGTGGGGGGATGCACAAAAGGAGAGAAGCCACCAAATTATCGGTGTTTTGGGGGGCCAGGGGAAGGGGGCAGGGTCTTCTGGAGAACCGCAGAAGTCTGGATTTGGCCCTCTGGCCTGAGGCTCTGCGCTCCCGTTTCAGCGGCTCCCTTGCCTTTCCTTCAGTTAAGAACGTAAGAACATAAGCGGGACCCGCAACAGGTTCGGCATTTTTTTTTAACTCTGGACTTACTGGCCCTACTGGTCTATGAGTTTAGATCAGTGTTCTCCAACCTTGGGTCCCCAGATGTTTTTGGCCTACGGCTCCCGGCATGCAGGGAGTTGTAGGCCAAAAACGTCTGGGGACCCAAGGTTGGAGAACACTGGTTTAGATGATCATACGTGTTACTTCTTCCTTCAGAATTAAGCCAGCCCTGCTGCAAAGTCTTGCAGTATGAAGTGCTCCCGTCCACAGTTCCAACCAGCCAGCCATGGCCTCTTCTAGGATACCCCATTCCGTTCACCCTCCCCAGGTTTTCTGTTTCTGCTCCATACTGTTCGGTCAGTCCCCATTAGGTTGTTTTGGGATCTCTCCCCCCACCCCTGGCAACAATTCTTTTTGTACTTCTGCAAGCTTTGGGGGTTCCCCTGAGCTGGCTGATCGGGGCCGGTCACACCATTAGGCGGAGCGAGGTGACTGACTTTGGGTCAGTGGTGCAGCGGTATATTTTTGACGTTTCATGGCCACACTCCCAAGGGAAGCCCACAATTGGCCGCAGCCATCTTGATCTATGTCAATTAACCCCGTTCTAGCAGTCTTCATCTCCATCGGGTCCCTTTGTAAAGCGGAGGGCTCTTCCTTGCCCCTTCGGGACCGGGCCGCCCCAAAATACTTTGCATCACAACCAGGAATGATTTAGTGTTGCTGGGGAAAATTCATTTCCCTCCCCAGCTTCTGTGAGGATTGCAGCCCGGCTCAGAAGGAACGGGGAATTCAGAGGGGACTGGCAGATGACATCAGTGACCCTGAAGAAGTGTCCTCACTAGGGATGGGCGAGGATTTCGTTCAGGCCAGGGTGGTGGTGGTGGAAACCTGGCGGAATGGCCGGGCTCGACCCCCCCGAACTCCGTCTAGCTTACCTCTTCCCCAGCTTGACTCGCATGCTCCTCAAGTCGAGCCACGGAAGCAACTTCCAGGTTCCCAGCGTGCCGCTGTTTATGTAGAAAATGCCTTAAGATATGTCCAAAGCGGCCTGCAATTTGCATAACTTGCGCAAATTGCGGCCGCTTTGGATGTATCTTCAGGCATTTTCTACGTAAACAGCGGCCTGCCGGGAACCCGGAAGCCTCTGACAAGTGGTGCGGCATGCTCCCGCTTTGGGCCCGGTTTGGTGGGTGCAGTAGTAGCGGCATCCACTAAGCCGTAGATGGGGTTGGGTCCTGGAGGATCGCCCACCGCTAACACCACTGTGTCCCTGCAAGCCCTACCGATGCTACACCATTGCTTTGGGCGTCATGAAAGGGAAACAGATTATTTCATTTAGTTCGATTGTAGTTTTTACTCCCACAGAGTGGTCCTTGCAGGATTTTCCGTCTCAGATGCCAAAATAGCTTGACCACCTGGGTAATGTGTGTACCTCGATCGGGGAGGGGCTTGTCACTTGCTGTCCCACTCAGGTAGCAAAATGTCTTGGGCTGACCCCGCTGCTGATAGCCCTACTTTGGGTACCCAGCCATCGTAACTCAAGGATCAGCAACAACTCGGGTACCTAGCTGACCATCTCCCCCTATATAAACCAAATCAACCCGAGATCGTCCTGAAGAGGCCTTATTGGTCATCCCATGACCAACAGTGACTGGGTTCAGACAACACAATAACCCAAGCTCAGGGGTTGAGTGTGGGTTGTTGCTGAAACATGGGTTATTGTGTTGTCTGAACCAAGCCGAGTTAACAAACCATGGTGAACAACCCACCATTTATAACCCAACAACAAACCATGGGTTCTTTTCATGGGTCGTCCGTGGTTAACAAGCCATGGCTTGTTATTGCGGCTGGGTTCAGGCAACACGACAACCCACGGCTCAACAACAACCCATAGTTCAACGACAGCCACACTCAACCCACACTCAGTGTGGGTCATCATGTAATCTGAACCCAGACAGCGCGTTGTCAGGTAACGGCACATAAGTGGGCCTTCTCAGTAGTGGCACCCACCTTCTGGGACCACCCTCCCACGTGTGATTTGAGAGCCGGAAAGAGTGGCGAGCTTTAGGACACCTCTTGAAGAGCCATCTGTTTATTTTGGTTTGCCCCTGACTTGTAATCAGGCACTGCTCTGTCCTACTATGCTTGTAAAGTTTTAATCATGTGGGTATGACTTTAATACTGTTTTTACAGGGGGTTTTATATTGTATTTAATGTATGTTTTTTTTTTTTTTTTAATGTAAACCACTTAGAGATCTTAGGATATCAAGCTGTATACAAGCAGTTTTAATTAAATGATAAAACAATAATTGCTCAGCACCTGAGTTCACTCTCTGAATATATAAGAGCCCGACCAGATCAGACTAAAGCAGTGTTCTTCAACCTTGGGTCCCCAGATGTTTTTGGCCTACAACTCCCAGCATGCCCCAGCCAGCGTAGCTGGCTGGGGCATGCTGGGAGTTGTAGGCCAAAGACATCTGGGGACCCAAGGTTGGAGAACGCTGGTCTAAAGGAAGGAGACGCTGCTGACTCCTGTGTCAGTGAGGTTCCTAATCCATAGCGGCTTTTATTCTGAGCTTGGTAGGAGCTATCCATGGTGCTGAACTCCCATTCAAAATAGGTTCACCACCATGGCTAGGCTCCTACCAAGCTCAGAATAATAGCTGCAATGGATAAGTAGCCCCACTGAAACAGGACTCACCAGGACTCACCTCCCCCGTCTAAAGGTCTATTTAGTCCAGCATTCTGTTCCCACAGTAGCCAACCGGAAGCCCATGGGAAGTCCACAACAGGACATGAATGCAACCCTTCCTGCTTACGTTTCCCAGTAACTTGTGTTCGGAGCTGCGCCGTCTCCGGTCCCAGAGGTCATCTGTGGCCATCATGACCTAGTAACCATCGACGGCCTTATGCACCATCCGCCTGTCAAAGTTCAAACTGAACTATGCAGAAAACTGTTTGGGGTTTTGTTTTTGGTGTTTTTTTTTTGCCATGTGACGCAGGGCAGGAAAGGTACATTTATAAAGAGGCGGTGGGGGGGGGGCTGCTTTCAAGACGGTTCCACTCTTCCAAAAACGTTCCCTCCGTCTCCACCCCTAGGCCCCGTCGAGCTTCAGAGAGGCGTCCGTCCAACTCTTGAGGCTGCTGCGTTTGACAGATCGCCGTTACTTAAGCAACAAAGCCGAGGCGAGATAAGTTACCCTTTGCTTGGCGGTTCCTTTTCTCCAGACGGAGACAAGAGAAGTGCCCAAGCATGGCCGATTTATCAAAGCGATGCCTCCTTGCAATTCCTCCCTCCGGGCTCTCAGGAGAAGCTACGATGGGGTTTGTTTTTGACGGCACCTTTCATTTCATTAAGAGAGCTTTTTGAGAGCCGCCTGAAAAGGGCCGTTTCAGTTGATCTTGATTGAGGAGACAGGGAGCACCCTCCCAAGGCAACAATCCTTCAATATTCTCTTGGGGTCACTGTGTGTGGATGGAGGAGCCAGAAATTAACTGGAGACAAGCCTTCTTCGATAGTTTCACACTGCAGGTCGGCTGGTGGGGAATACAACCCATAGCACAGTGTTCTCCAACCTTGGGTCCCCAGATGTTTTTGGCCTACAACTCCCAGCATGCCCCAGCCAAGTTGTAGGCCAAAAACATCTGGGGGCCCAAGGTTGGAGAACACTGCCGTAGCGGATATTCAGCCCTGCTGGTATTGGAATCATCAGCTTCCACTTTTTTTGGGGGGGGGGATTATGAAAGACGGTCTTTCTTCTCGCCATGTGTTTTAATTGTAGACCGTTGTAAACAGGGCTGGCTCCAGGTTTTGGAGGGCCCTTGGGTGAGAGACCCTCCGTGGGGGCCCTCCCTCGGTGAGTCGACCTTCTCACCACCATGGTCCCCAGCTGCTCTTGATCCTCGTCCTCTTCCTCATCCTGGCTCCCACGACCCAAACGTCAAAAATCGGAAAGATCCGTGCCAGGGAGGACCCTTAGAAAGCTGGGGTTGGTTTCCGGGGTGGGGGGGGTGGGGAATCAATCCACTAAAGCTGCATTTAATTGGGGAGAGCAAAAATGATAATTACTGGGAAAGACAGTTAAGGGCAGGCTCATTTGGACTTTGGGTTTCTGTTTATTTCTATTGTTTTGGTGCTTGTCGTGTCCCGGCATTGTTATTTATTTATTTATTTATTTGCAACGGAGGCTGGTGAATGCAATTTCCGCGGGCTGGCATATCCGCTCGGGATTTCATTCTGCACTTCAAAGGAGCTGTCCGTCGTGCCGAACCCCAGGGCCAAACAGGTCCAGCACCATGGGTAGCTCCTTAAAGGCTCAGAATACAACCCATAGCACAGTGTTCTCCAACCTTGGGTCCCCAGATGTTTTTGGCCTACAACTCCCAGCATGCCCCAGCCAGCATAGCTGGCTGGGGCATGCTGGGAGTTGTAGGCCAAAAACATCTGGGGGCCCAAGGTTGGAGAACATTGCCATAGCGGATATGCAGCCCTGCTGGTATTGGAATAATCAGCTTCCACTTTTTGGGGGCGGGGGGGATTATGAAAGACGGTCTTTCTTCTCGCCATGTGTTTTAATTGTAGACCGTTGTAAACAGGGCTGGCTCCAGGTTTTGGAGGGCCCTTGGGTGAGAGACCCTCCGTGGGGGCCCTCCCTCGGTGAGTCGACCTTCTCACCACCGTGGTCCCCAGCTGCTCTTGATCCTCATCCTCTTCCTCATCCTGGCTCCCACTTTCTTGCTTGGCAGGCAGAGAGCCCGGGAGCAAGGCGGCCGTAGCATCTCCTGCTCCTCCTTCTCACCACCTCCGTTGTCTGGGCCAGAGCGAGAGGCAGGAGAACAAGCAGGTTGCCATGTGGAAGAGGAGGAGCGACTCCAGGGGGCTCTTATCGGTGGGGCCCCCGCTGGGGTGTGGGCCCTCGGCAGTTGCCCGACAGTGCCGACCCTTGGCGCTGGCCCTGATTGTAATACTGACTATATATTTAATAGGCCAGAGTATTTGCATTTTGGTAACCTGAATGCGTATTGAAATTGGTTAATTGGTTGAAGGGTAAAACGGGGAGCATTTTAATGCAGAAGAGATGCTGGAAGGATATCCGAAGAAAGACAAGCAGACCCTGATGAAGGAAAAAAGACTGTTTCTGAAACGTGTTGGGCAACGCTGGCTCAGCTTGTCTGAGCGTGGAAAGCTAAGCAGGGTCAGGCCTGGTTATGACTTGGATGGGAGACCCCTCCTCTAGTTTCCTGCATTGGGCAGGGGCTTGGACTCGATGGCCTTGTAGGCTCCTTCCAACTCTATAATCTATGAAATCTATAAAATATTATTTCCAGTCACCTGAGAATTTCTCTCTCTCTCTCTCTCTCTCTCTTTTGTTTTCATAATATGCAAGTGCCTTCCCCTTTTGTTGTTTTCCTTTGCTTTCCCCGACCTGGGACCATTTTCAAAAACCGATTGCCTGCCGCTGAAACCAATGGGAGGGAACGGATCTACGGAGCTGGTCTGGGGGGCAAGAGAGAGCCATGCAGCATTCCTCCTTCTCCAATGTCGGAGGTTGAGAGGGGGCACCCGAGGTCGGATCTCCTCCTCTGAGGGCTGATCTCTGTCTCTGTCCTCAAAAAACCCCTATGGATCTGGGGACCATAGGATTGTAGCCTTAGCCCATCATGTGTTTTTGCCTAAAGAATTGTTTGCACTTCTGCAAACCTCGGAGTGTTCACAGAGATGCTGGCCTTTTGGCTACATACGGATCAGCACTCAGGGAATGGGCTCGCTATTCCCGCATATTGATAGTGGCCTCAGAATGTCCACACACGTCCTACCCTGGAGATCCACCAAATCAGGGTCAAGAGGAAGCCATGCCCACTGGCACACTCCAAGCAGATTTATATTACTAAAAGAGGATGACTGTCCATCCATCTGTGAACACCATAGCACCAAGTCCATGAAACCTAGACACCTGAAACTTGGCATGCATACTAAGGGGACCCTCGAGCTGTGCACCTCGGGGTTATTTTGTTCCCGCCCCCCCAAATTCATTCGTTTTAATGAATTTCAATTGTGGTTGAAGCCTGCAGTAACATCTTCAGTCACTAGGTGGCAGCAGATAGCTTTGCAGCCCATCGAATTTGAAGCCGGGGGAGATTAGCAGAGGATGGGGCAGAGTTGTATGTCTGCTTCCTCTCCGCTGCTGTGCGGGAGTCCGCCCTCAGGAGAATGGAGTGGATATAGACCCCCTCCCTCAGGGGGATAAGGGTGCATCATACTAGGGGCTGTGCCTAGCGGTGCGGAAGGCATGACTTCCGCAAGATGTAGTGATGGCCACCAATTTGGACCGCATTAAAAGGGGACTGGACAACTTCATTGAGGACAAATCTTTACTAGTCCTGATGGGCTCTATGCTTCCTCCATTATCAGAGGCAGTATGCCTGTATACACCAGTTGCTGGGGAACATGGGCAGAAAGGTGCTGTGGCACTCCTGTCCTGCTTATGGGATCCCTGTGGGCAGCTGGCAGGCCTCTGTGTGAGCAGAACGCTGGACTACACGGACCCTTGGTCTGATCCAGCAGGGCTCTTCTTACATTCTTATTATGTCCACTCAGACGGGGCAAGCACCATCTGTCCAGCTCTGAGTGCTGCAGTATCTCTGCTTGGAGACCTCGTTGTATTAAACTAAGGGCTATTCCCAACCCCGTGTGACGCCAGGTCCGTTCACTAGCTTGTGAATAAAGCACAGGATCCTCCATACTTCCCGTTTTCCACGTTTAAAACACAATTAATTTCGGCCCCAGAATACTAGACTCCGATCCACCATCGGTGACTCGCCTCGAAGCTCTTTCGAGTAGCAGTAGACATCGTACGCTTCTTCGGCATCCCTCTCGCCGTAGCTCCGGACCCCCGGGAGGCTGTTGCGGTCCCCGTAGCAGCCGGGCCTCGAAAGGGTGATGGGATACCTGTGATGGGAGGTGTGGGGGGGGGCGTTGGGAGAGGAGAGAGAAAGCAAGGAGCGCCTCCAGCAACATCAAGTAGGCCGCTCAACAAGGTCTGCCACGGACGGCCTTCTCCTTGTCCCATCAGCCAGAGCAGCCAGGCTGGTGGGGACTAGGAAGAGGGCCTTCTCTGTGGCGGCCCCCACATTATGGAACTCCCTCCCTAGTGACCCTCGCCATGCCCCCTCCGTGATGAGCTTCCGCCGTGCATTAAAAACATGGCTGTTCAGGCGGGAATATGGGGTGGGTTAGGTTTTTAATGAGAATTTTTTATATTGTTTTAATTATTATATTTTATTGTGTTTTACTGTATTTTAATTGTACATCGCCCAGGGTGGCCGGGTGACCGGCCAGATGGGCGATTGATAAATATAATAAATAAATAAAAATAAATAAAGACGGGAGAGACGTTCAAGGGTCCTCGAAGAAGCTGTTGCCAAACAAAAGGATTGGCAGCCGAGGCTGTTGGCGGCAACGGCTGTACTTTAAAGGAGCTGTCCACGGTGCTGAACCCCGAGCCCCAAATTAGGTTCAGCACCATGGACAGTTCCTTAAAAGTTCAGGCTGCAACCCGGGGCGGGTACACCGCCCCACTGACACCGGAGACACCGCGGCCCCCGGTGCGAATTTTGGCTTTCAAGCAACAAATGGGCGGACAACAAAGACTCGAGCGGCAGAGCAGATGCGGGAAAGGGAAAACCGCGGTGGCAGTGCATCACGGGGGCAGGGCTTGATGTCAGTGTGAATTGCAATTAGTCGGCAGGCGGGCACCTCTACAGGTCTGCCTCTTCTAAGCTGTGACGGGAGGAGACGGCCTCCTGGAACTCGAGATGAGCCGATTCTCCCCGTTTGGTTGCTGTGTGTCGCTCCTCCGCCTTCCTTTGCAATCTTCCTCATTCCAATTTAACCAGGAGAATTTCTGAACTCAATTTCAGGATTGGGGCACATAGATCCGTTGGACTATGATACCCATCACCCCGAGCCAGCATGGCTGTAACATTCATGGCGCCACTGTGGCGTCATGGTTCGAGTGTCGGATCGGGACTCGGGAGATCCGGGTTCTAGTCCCCGCTCGGCCATGAAGCTCACTGGGTGACTCTGGGCCAGTCCCTGACTCTCTCAGCCTCACCTACCTCGCAGGGCTGTTGTGAGGATAAAATGGAAAGGAGGAGGCAGGAGGATAATGTAAGCCGCCTTGGGTTCCTTGCAGGGAAAAAAGGTGGGGTATAAATATAATAAATAAATAATAATAAATAATCTGCATTTCACACAGATTATGAGGTGGTAGAATTCTGGACTGTGCCACTTCTGGTAGGTGGGGCATCATTTTTTTCTTTTAATGCTTTCCTGTGCCAGAAGCTCCCTCCATGCAGTAAGCTAGCACATCAGGGAGGGAGGATGCATACAACCACCCCTCTGATAAATTGCTCATGGTATGCACAGAGCATCTGTGCTCATAGCATCTGCATATATTTGTTTATTAAAATTACTCTGGCCTCATTGGGCTGTTTGGACGGGGGAGCTCCCCCCCCTCAGCTGTGGCTTAGTGGTTAGATTGTCGGGCTGGGACTCGGGAGTCCCCACTCGGCCATGGAGCCCACTGGGTGACTTTGGGCCAGTCACTGACTCTCAGCCTAACGTACCTCGCAGGGTTGTTGTGAGGATACAATGAAGAGGAGGAGGAAGATTATGTAAGTCAACGTGGGTTCCTTGCAGGGAAAAAGGCAGGATATATTTGATTTCATTCATCTATTTTTATTTATTTATTATATTTATATCCCGGCTGGCTGGGGAATGCTGGGAGCTGTAGGACTTTTTCCTGTCTAAACATGCAAAGGATTGCACCTTTAATATCTAAAGAACTAGGGAGGGGGTTTGAAATTTGTAGAACTCTAGTGCACACTAACATTTAAAAAAATAAAATAAATCGAAAACCCTAAAAGGAAAGTAAATCAGGACAAATTAATATGTTACCAGGGACGAGTGCCAGAAAATGGGAACTGTCCCTTGTAAAGCCGGGTCAAGCCTGGTTATTACTTGGATGGGAGACCCCTCCTCTGGTTTCCTGCATTGAGCAGGGGGTTGGACTCGATGGCCTTGTAGGTCCCCTTCCAACTCCATGATCTGTGAAATCAAGACTGTCGGAATGTACCTTCTCCCACATACCTGACCGTGCGGTCGGAGAGCCATCCCGCATCACAGTTGTCGAACCCATCCTCAAACGCCACCTGGAGATGGCCCGGGGAGGCAACGACCGCCGAGTTCTCCTCGCAGGCCTTCTGCGCCTCCGGGAAGGTCAGTGCATAGCGGTTGCTGGCGGCTCGGTAGTGGAAAACCACACCTACGCATGTGTGTGTGAGGGGGCGAGGCATCGGAAGAGAGGACAAGGAAAATGTGAGTGACTGGGGATGGGACAAGTGCGCGAGCTGCAGCAATGTGCTGCAGTAACGGTTGCTCCTCTTCCGTGTCCCCCTAGCCAGCCATACCCTCCTCCGTGATAGTCCATTCCATCCTGCTACCCATTTTTTCCCCGCTACCACCCCGACGGCCACCCAACCACCGGCATTCCGTACCGGCTGAGCAAGCTCTGTTCCCATTGGGCTGCTCCTGCTAGAGCTGTGCGGAAACAGCCTCTCAAAATTCTCCACCCTGTTTGTGGGCAGCAGAGGCGGTGTCAGGGGGCGGCCCGCTAGGGCTGGAGCCCCGAATCTTTCATTCGGAGCCCCGAATCTCTGGGAGGCCCATCTGCCCCACCACCCTGCTGTCCAGGGGCACTTGCGGAAAGAAAGGTGCGGGGGCCCTGAGGATCTCTGGTGCATCAGATCCCCCTGGATGAGCTGGCTTTTGGCCCACATGTGCTGCCTCTCCTGCTGCCCCCCACCCATGAATCTATCTGTCCCAGATTTTTTTTTTTCTGGAATCAAATGCCCTCCTCTCCCCTGTCCATACATCCCTTTTTACAATGAGGGGTGTCCTTAGGAGACGGGGTCCTTTATGGACACACACTCACACACACACACACACAGACTTTAGAGCAGTGTTCTCCAACCTTGGGTCCCCAGATGTTTTTGGCCTACAACTCCCAGCATGCCCCAGCCAGCTACGCTGGCTGGGGCATGCTGGAAGTTGTAGGCCAAAAACATCTGGGGACCCAAGGTTGGAGAACACCGCTTTAGAGCATCTGTAAATTAGCAGATGCAAATTTGAGCACTCTTTTTTTTTTTTTTGTCCTGAGGGCCGGAGCCCCAGATCTTTTCGGTACTGAGCACCGCCCCAGTGGGCAGAGAAATTTGGGTGAACAATTTCACTGAATTTCTCCAGGGGGAAGACAATTTTTCCAACAGTTTCTCACGGGCAGGGCTTACCACCGGCCCGGGGTTGTTGCACAACTTATTTCTTTCTTCCTAAGGTTTTGTGTGTGTGTGTGTGTGTGGGGGGGGATGGCTTGCAGCACCATCGCAAATTGCGACAGTATCAGTTGTGTTGGCAGCCTGGCCCCCATGTTGCATCCTCCACAATGTGGGCTGAATGGGTCAGTGTGGTGTCCCTCTCCAGGGAACAGGTGGAACTAGCCAAAATCTGCCCTTCCATTTTCCTGAAAGTTTTCTTCCCCCGTGAAAGAGGCTTCCATTATCCGCCTCATTCTCAGGGCATTTTATAATTTATTTTGAATTCATTTGGGTGGTGTTTCTGAGCTTGCCTCATCACCGTGAGGTGACCAAGGGTGCTCTGTGTGTGTGTGTGTTTATCTTTCTGTTACGCATATCTCCATTGCTCTGCAGCCACCCAGGCTGCCTGCGCTTCCTGATCTGAAAAGGCCCTACGGGAGGAATGACCTCACAATGTCTTCCCCCTGGGCTTTGATTGAAGTGTGGGAAGCCAAGGAGGCCACTGGCAGCCAGAGACATGACTGTACAGTGAAAGACACTCACACACACTGGGAGGTGGATGACTCCTGTTTTGTTGGTTTTGCAGCTTGTATTTGGAGCTTCATAGGAGCGATCCATGGTGCTGAACTCCATCCACAAAATAGGTTCGCCGCCATGAAGCACCATGCATGGCTCCTATGAAGCTCCAGATAAAAAATCTGGAAAACCTGCATTGGATAAGGAGCCCCACCGAAACAGGAGTCACCAGCCTAACCCTGCTCATAAGTATAGTAAACTCAAGATCCTTGAACCCAGCCCATGAGAATTTCTCCAGACTTTTCTTCTCCTTTGAATTTCTTTTCGATCAAATTGAATAAGAATGGTGCGGGGGGGGGAATGTGGGAGACATTTTTGGCACAGCCATGCCCCTTCCAGTCTCACCTGTGACTTCCAGGGGTACAAGGTCTTGTTCATCATGAATCCCGGCCACTACCTCGCAGCGATAAAGGCCGGCGTCACTGGCCCGGGCGGCCAAAAGCAAGAGGGTGGCGTTGTAGCGGTGCTGGGGATATCCCGGGCAGCGAGATCCGCCCTTCGTAGCCTTTGGAGATCTTCACCACGTTATCCTTGGCCACCAGGACGGAGACGTCCTCCGGCTGCCCTGCGGCCGACTGCACTTTGCTCCATTTGATCCGTGGCGGCTCCGACGGCTCGTTGGGCCCGAGGGAGGCGGAGGGTTGCAAGAGGAAGAGGCAGGGCATGGCCACGGGCTCCGCCAGGCCAACCCGGACTGGTTGATGGTGGACCTTGTTGATGTGGATCACCTTCCAGTTGTCCTGGGAACCTGGGCAGGCCAAAAGGGGGAGGTGAAGCGGGGACAGGCACACGACAGACACGGCTGAGAGCCAGGGGTGCAGAACCTCTTTCAGCCCGAGGGCCGGATTCCATTTTTTTAACCAGCATCTTTTAGCTGAAAGCTCTGAATGCCACTAACTCAGCGGTAGGAGGGGCATTTCAGGCTTTTAAAAGGGGACGGTGGGGGGAAGCGGCAGGGGAAAGAGGTGTGGCTATCTGAGGACCCCAGGGGGATTTGCTCCCCTCCGGGGGGGCGGGGCTCTGAGGTTCGGCACCCCTGTCTGCAAACTGGTGATAATTTCTTGGTTAAATCCCACCTCCTCCTCCAGCACACACACACACACACACACTTGCTGCCTCCTGCATTTCGGAGATAAGGGGCAGGCAGAAGGTATATTGGGATCTACCGGATGATCTCCGGGGGCTTGGCAGTAGACCAGCACGGGTTTCCAACTCCCCACAGATTAGCAATAGCAATCGATCAATGAAAGCCCCCCCTTTCCTGATAAATCAGGCTGCTGAAATCAAGAAGGCTCAGGGGGAAAGGCTCGATGTGTGTGCGAACGGTTCCGAGCGCGCACTGCAGCTCTGGCAGCGAAAACTGAAGCCCTGGGCTGAGCATGTGCTCAGGCGCGCCCTTGTAACGCCATTCCGTGTCTGCCTCCCGGAGCCGCTGTTTTGCCCCTCGGCTCCGGTTGGTGGACGTGTGGACCTCAGCTTTCCAGCGGGAAAACAAAGTCGATCCTGCAAGCCTAAATACCCTGCCCCCACCCCTGTCGTAGATCAAAATGACCCTCGTGTAATGTTCACACCCCAGATATCTCATTAAGCATCGGTTCGTTCACGCGCATGCCCCTCTCTGGTCTTCCGAACTGCAGAAAGCATGATGACTCTGCCTGCTTGAGCATAGGAGCGCCAACTCTTTAATGAGCCTTTGCCTGCTCTGCCCTTTTGCAGCACGGTGGAGGATGAAAGAGCTGGAGTTGTGCGTTAAGAGCGTTTGCTTTGCATGCAGAAGGTCCCCGGCTTCAATTCCTGGCATCTCCGGGTAGGGCTGGGGAAACACACACACACACACACACACACCCCGTCAGAAATCCCAAAGAGCTGCTGCCAATCGGTGTCGACAATACTGAACGACATGGACCAAGGCTCTGACTTGCAATCAGGCAAGCTTGGAGGGAAATCTGATCTGATGGCTGCCGATCCATGTCAAAGGCACTGAGGATCTGGCAACCCTGCCTGTAGGCATTTCATGATTTCAGGGCCGGTGCCGAGGGTAGGCTTGCTGGGGCAGCTGCCGAGGGCCCACACCCCAGCAGGGCCCCCGCTGTTGACAGACCCAAGGGGTTGCGCCTCCTCTTCCCCACTGCGACCTGCTTGTTCTCCTGCCTCTCGATCCGGCCCAGACAATGGCGGCGGCGGTGAGGAGGAGGAGGAGGAGGAGTGGGAGATGCCACGGGGCCCGCTTGTTCCCGGGCTCTCGGCCCGTCGAGCGAGCAAGTGGGAGCGGTGATGAGGATGAGCAGCAAGAGGAGGTGGTGACAATGGTGGTGAGAAGGTTGACTCTCTGAGGGAGGGTGCCCATGCGGGGGGGGGGCGCACGTCTTGCCCAAGTTCCCCCCAAAACCTGGAACTGGGATTGCATGAGTTACTTTAGGGCAGTGTTCTCCAACCTTGGGTCCCCAGATGTTTTTTGGCCTACAACTCCCAGCATGCCCCAGCCAGCGTGGCTGGCTGGGGCATGCTGGGAGTTGTAGGCCAAAAACATCTGGGGACTCAAGGTTGGAGGACACTGTTTTAGGGCAACCTGCCATATGCTGGCTTTTGAAGCAAGGGATGTTTTGAAGGAAGCTGGCTCCAACTACAGTAATACCTCGGATTACGAGTAACCCAGTTTGCGAGCTTCTCGTAAGGCGAGGAAAATTTTAGCATAAATTTAAATTTGAAAGACGAGCAAGTCTCGCAACACGAGCCGCTGCCGCCGCAAATTAAATTCAAATTTAAATTTATGCTAGCAACGCGAGCCTGCGCTGGCCGAGCGAGCAGCTGCGCCGGGGGCTCCTTGCCTGGGAGCTGGCAGAGCACTGCTTTGCCGGCTCCCGGGCAGGGAGCCCCGTGGAGGCGAGGCGGAACGAATCGTTTGATTTTCCATAATTTCTTATGGAAATATTTGCTTTGATGTACGAGTGTTTTGGATTACAAGCATGGTTCCCGGAACGAATTATGCTCGTAATCCAAGGTATTACTGTATTTGCTTTCCATGGCTGGTTGACTCACAGGGTGGAAGGAAAGCTAGCCCTAACAGTTATATTTTTAAGGCATCCCTGCAGAGACTAAAATAGGATAGGATTTGACCAGCAACAGGGACCGTCCCTGCTATGAAGACAGTTACCAGACTTGCACAGAGAAGTCATCAGATAAGAAGCTAAAGGTTAAAACAGAGCTCTTTCTAAAACCTCCACTGCACACGTATTGATGATTACAAATGATGATCCACAACAATTATGATTATTACGTTTATCTCTTTAAATTTATACCCTGCCTTTCCACCCCCAACAGCGGCGCTCAAAGCGGCTATCAGTGCAATTCAGATGAAAAGCAACATCTTAATTAAAACACAACATAAAAACAAATAAATTAAAAATACAATTAAAGACACCGCAGTAGAAGAAATAAACAGCACCAACGAGTTAGACAACAACAACCACCGTTCAGCCAGAGGCAGTGTTAGGGGGTGGCCGACTAGGGCTGGAGTCCCGAATCTTTCACTTGGAGCCCCAAATCTCTGGGAAGCCCTCTGCCCCACCACCCTGCTGTCCAGGGGCACTTGCTGAAAGAAAGGTACGGTGGCCCTGAGGATCTCTCTTGCATCTGGTCCCACTGGGCTGGCTGGTTTTTTGCCCACATGTGCTATTTATTTATTTATTACATTACTATACTGCCCAATAGCCGAAGCTCTCTGGGTGGTTCACAACAGTTAAAACCACAAAATGCAACATAAAATGCAGCATAAAATTTAAAACAAATTTATAAAACAGCAGCAGTACAGAGATTTAAAATACAGTAAAAGTTTTAAAACAACAGAGACTGAAAGACTAAAATTCCTGGGAAAATAAGAAGGACTTCACCTGGCACTGGAAAGAGCACAATGTAGGTGCCAGGCAAGCCTCTCAGGGAAATTTATTCTACAACTGGGGTGCCACAGCAGAAAAGGCCCTTCATCTCCTGCTGCCCCCTCTTGAATCTTTCTGCCTGAGGTTTTTTTCCCTGAAATCAAATGCCCTCCTCTCCCCTGTCCATACATCCCTTTTTACAAAGAGGGGTGTCCTTAGGAGACAGGGTCCTTTACAGACTTTAGAGCAGATGTAAATTAGCAAATTTACTAATTTAAAAGAGAGCCAGTGTGGCATAGTGGTTAGAGTGTTGGACTGGGACTCGGGAGATCCGGGTTCTAGTCCCTGCTTGGCCATGAAGCTCACTGGGTGACTTTGGGCCAGTCACTGACTCTCAGCCTAACCTACCTCACAGAGTTGTTGTGAAGATAAAATGGAGAGGAGGATGAGGATTATGTAAGCCACCTTGGGTTATTTGCACGAAAAAAGGTGAGGTATAAATATAATAAATAAATAAATAAATAAATAATGCAAATATGTGCTTTTTTTTTTTTTTTTTGGGGTGTCCTGTGGGTCTGAGCCCCGGATCTTTTTGGTACCTAGCACAGCCCCTGTGTTTAAGCAAAAATGTCTTCAGCAGGTGCCAAAAATGAAACATCGTCAATGCCTGCCTGATATCAAGGGGCATGGAGTTCCACAGAAAGGGAGCCACCACACTGAAGGCTCTGCTTTGAGTGGGCTCATAACACAATGCTGACCCATGCAGAACTCTGATGACCTCTGTTATTGGGCAGGCTGGTAAAGGAGAAGGTGATCTCTCTGATATCCGAGTCCAAAATGCTGAGGGCTTTATGCACCGATAACAAAACCTTAAACCTGGCCCGGTAGCAAACAGGCAGCCAGTGCAGTTCCTTCAGCAAAAGAGTTGCGTGCTTAAAAGGGGCAGCTCCCGACAAAAGCGGAGCTGTGGCATTCTGCACCAGCTCCAGCTTCCGGAGCAGACTCAGGGCAGCCCCACAGAGAGCGCATTGCAGTAATCCAGTTCTGAGGTTCCTAGCACTTGTACCACTGTGGCCAAGCTATTGAGTTGCTCTAGGCCCCCTTTTCTGTACCTTTCCCCTTTTTTCTGTACCTTTTCCACCTTGAAAATATTATTTTATTTATATATTAATTATATGTATATCCCACCTTTTTTTTCTGCAAGGGACCCAAGGAGGCTTACATAATCCTCCTCCTCCTCCTCTCCATTTTATCCTCACAACAACCGTGCGAGGTAGGTTAGGCTGAGGGTCAGTGACTGGCCCAAAGTCACCCAGGGAGCTTCATGGCCCAGTGGGGACTCGAACCAGGGTCTCCGGAGTCCCAGTCCATCATCATCATCATCATCATCATCATCATCATCATCATCATCATCATCATCATGCAATCACTCAACCGAGTAAGATTGTCTTCCAGGGTAAAAAATTTACAAAAGAAAAATTTTAAAGGAAGAAATTCTAAAGAAAATTGTGTAGACTCTAGCGATGGGTCTGTAAGTGACTGTGGAGGCCAATTCTAGATCCACACAGCTTCCCACAGTGAGGACACAGGTTACCAGATAGAAGATGGTCCTGTAAAGGATTCATTTGACGTGCTTTTCGCTTAGCACGTTTCTCCCTTTCACCTTGCACTCGGGCTTCTTCAAAGTCCATGGAACCTTTGTGAAAGGCCAACCTCCATTTAGATCGTTCATGGGCCAGAGCTTCCCAGTTCTCGATGTTTATATTGCATTTTTTTAGATTAGCCTTATGAACATCTTTAAACCTCTTATATTGACCACCGATATTCCGCTTTCCATTCTTGAGTTGGGAATAAAGTAACTGCTTTGGGAGACGGCAGTCAGACATTCGAACAACATGACCGGTCCACAAATAATGTTGGGGCGATAACACATCCCTGTTTAACACCTGATCCCACTTTAAATGGAGCACCATGAGAGCCGTTGTTGTCCAAGACCGTTGCAGTCATGTTGTCATGGCGAAGTCGCAAGATATTCACAAATTTATTGGGGCATCCAATTTTCATAAGGATAGTCCAGAGAACTGTTCGGTCTACAGTATCAAAGGCCTTAGCCAGATCAATAAATGCCATATAAAGGGGTTGATTTTGCTCCTGGCATTTTTCTTGGAGCTGACGTGCAGTAAAAATCATGTCTCCTGTCCCTCTAGAGGGGCGGAAACCATATTGAGTTTCAGGGAGGATCTCTTCTGAAATAGATAGAAGACGGTTTGCGAGAATCCTAGCAAATATTTTACCTGCGGTAGCTAAGAGAGAAATGCCCCGATAGTTTCCACAGTCTGTTCTATCACCTGTCTTAATGATAATTATGGCATCCCTGAAGTCTTCTGGGATCTCTTCTCTTATCCAGATTTTTTCGATGAGTTTATGAAGATGTTGTACAAGTTCGGGGGCCCCTTCTTTAAAGATTTCAGCAGGAATCCTATCTGGTCCACTAGCTTTGTTATTCTTCATTTGATTAATGGCTTTTTTTTACTTCATCCAAAGTGGGGAGTATTGCAAGTTCCTCTCTAATTTGTTTTTGCGGGATTTGCGAAAAAATCTCATTATCCACCTTAGATTTACGATTTAAAAGGTCATAATAATGCTCTTTCCAAGGCAGTGCAATAGACTCTTTGTCTTTTAAGAGTTTGGTGCCATCTTTTGATTGTAAAGGGTTTGTACCCTAGGTTTTTGGTCCATAAATGGCCCTTGTGGCCTTAAAAAAGCCCCGTGCATCATGAGATTCTGCAAGTTGTTGAATTTCTTCAGCTTTCTTTTTCCACCAAGTGTTCTTAAGTTCTCTTGTTCTTCTTTGGACCTCAGCCTTTGCACTAGCATAGATTTTTTTCTTGGCAGCGCAGTTAATATCATTTTGCCATATTTGGAAGGCTTTCCTTTTTTGGTCAATTATATATTTAATCTCATTATCATTTTCATCAAACCAATCCTATTGTTTCTTAGTTTCATATCCAATAGTTTGTTCACAAGCTGCAGTAATGGAGGTTTTCAGCTTAGACCAATGGTCCTCAATGTTATCAGGAGGTTCCGTAGGTAGATGTTCCTTAAGAAGTGATTGAAGACGAGTTTGCTTAATAGGATCTTGAAGGACTTGGATGTTCATTTTACGCCTTGGTTTCCTTCCTTGAAGCCTACGTTGGGGAGCAATGTTGATAACCATATTGGACCGGATTAGTCGGTGGTCTGTCCAGCAGTCGTCGGCACTCACCATGGCCCTAGTAAGAAGTACATCGCGGCGATCTCTAACACGGACAATTACATAATCCAGAAGATGCCAGTGCTTTGACCATGGGTTCTGCCATGATGTTTTAAACTTATTCTTTTGTCGAAAGAGCGTGTTTGTGATAGTGAGATTATGCTCTGCACAAATAGACAAAAGTAAGATTCCGTTCGAGTTGCTATTACCAACTCCGTCTTTTCCAATAGTTTCTGGCCATAAATCAAATTCATGCCCGACTCTTGCGTTAAAATCGCCCAGGAGGATAATTTTATCCTCCTTAGGTATCTCTGACAGGAGAGTGTCCAACTGGGTATAAAAACTTTCCTTGATGTCTTCATCAGCATCTAATGTTGGCGCATAAGTCCAACACTCTAACTGCTATGCCACACTGGCTCTCCATTTTTGAGATGTGGCAGTATTTTAAGTGTGGCCACACCATAGATTTGAATGAGAGCAGTACAAGAGCATTTGTATGAGAGCAGTTTTATTTTCAATCCCTTTCCAAATGGTCCGCAATATGCAGTATGCCTTTTTCACAACAGGCGCACGCAGGGTCAACATTTTAATTGAGCTGTCTACCACATTCCCCAGAAATCTTTCATCGCCAGCTCAGATCCCATCAGCATAGTTGTGAAGTTAAGGTGTGTGTGTTTTTGCCCCAGTGTGTATCACTTCACAGAAGCTTACACTGAACTGTATTTGCCATTTTTAAGCCTGTGCATCCCACTGAACTCTTAAAACCAGATTGTGCATGTGCGCTCTTGCACCTTGGTAAAACACCCCCCCCCGAAAAGAATCTTGATACAACCATATTTCTGTGCAGTCAAACTGGGGTTGTTTTAATGCAGTGCCTTATCACTTCATGTAGGTGCATGTCAGTAATGTACCTGGAGGGTGAAAGATGCAACTGAGACCTGTGACAAACTGGACATGTGCAATGCTCTGTAAAAACTAGGATGGACAGCTCGGTCAATTTTGGTTCTCCTCAGTTTGTCATTTTCCCAGTCTTTAAGGGTGCAATCCAGTGGGGATCAGTCATCTAGCCGAGGCATTTTTTTGGACAGAGAGGGAAGAAGGCTGGAGCGCTACCGGGATACGTCACATCCTGGTGGACCCGATCCTCTCCCCTCCCCTTGGAACACCCTCTTCACCTCTTCTCCAAGGTCGCTCTTACAGCCTTGGAGACTCAGCCGACGTGGTTCTTTCCACACTGGCTGCGGGGGGGACGGGGACTGGGAGGGGAATCCAAGTCTGGATCTCCGGTTCTGAAGTCAGAGCTCTTTTCCGACCTTGGAGCTGGGAATCCGAACAATCCCCATGGCCCTCTAAACGCTGTCTAGGGCCCATAGGATTGCTCCGTAATTCGGTTTGTCTTGAACGTTGAGAATTTCTCCAGTTATAAATTTCTCCAGTTCTAAATTTTTGTCCCAGACTTCGAGAATTAAAAACAAACACTTTTGCATGAAAACCCCATAAGCATTTCTTGTCCATGTTTCTCCTAATGCATGCATTTTTGCCCGATAGGCACATCTGTCGCAAGCATTTTTCTGAATTCAATGCATTTTCGAACATGACTTCTCCTGATATACGCATGCTAGTAGGACACTTGTTTATCGGAGATCCCCAGTGCAAAATTTCGAAGAAGTGCACATTTCAAAGGATAACGGAATTTCAGTTTCCATAGGGGGTGGGTGGGTTCGAAAGTGGGCCATTAGGTACATGCACATTCGAATGTGAACTGAACGAATGTTTCCTGCATCCTTAGTGCAAGCATCCCAAGTTTTATCCCATCAGTGGTTCATGCCTTGGTCTCCTCTCGCCTAGACTACTGTAATGCGCTCTACGTGGGGTTACCCTTGAAGACGGTTCAGAAGCTACAGCTGTACAGCTGGTACAGAACGCGGCGGTTCGCCTGGTTAAAGGCAGCCGCCGGCGGGATCACATCACGCCAGTGCTGAAGGATTTGCACTGGCTACCAGTTGCTTGCCGAGCCGAATTCAAGGTGTTGGTTTTGACCTTTAAAACCCTATACGGCTCCGGTCCAGTTTATCTCAAGGAGCGTCTCCAGCAACACCAAGTGGGCCGCTCAACAAGATCTGCCACGGATGGCCTTCTCCTTGTCCCTTCAGCCAGAGCAGCTAGACTGGTGGGGACGAGGAAGAGGGCCTTTTCTGTGGCGGCCCCCGTACTGTGGAACTCTCTCCCGAGTGACCTCCGCCATGCCCCCTCTCTGATGAGCTTCCGTCGCTCATTAAAAACCTGGTTGTTCAGGCGGGAATATGGGGTGGGTTAAGATTTTAAAATTTTTATATTGTTTAAATGTATTTTATTGCTTTTATTCTGTGTACATCGCCCAGGGTGGCCGGTTGCCGGCCAGATGGGTGATAAATAAATATTAATAATAAATAAATAATAATAATATCCAAAGGAAACAATGGAAGATTCCAGATGTGTTTGGCTCCACTTTGAAAATGAGATGGGAGGGCTCGGGAACTCTACAATCTAGGGAGGAATGTGTAGAATTTCGGAAGCGCCCCTTCTCACGACTGGGAGGTTTGGAGTGGCGGGCGGGGGGGGCACGCGTCCAGGTTCATCCCCGAAGCCGCAGCAATGAAAGGAGCTAAGAAGGGCAAATCAGATCTCTTCGTCCCAAAATTCCCTCTTGCTGGTCACGGGAGCAGATTTTCACAGCCGAGAAAGCCACGTCTTCCTCTCTCCGGACTTTGCTACAGTAAAATTAATCATCTCTCTGTGCGTGCGGTAGGGTCCTCGCTCATTCCTCTGATTGATTTTTCTCCGCAGCCAGCTGGACCCAATTATAGGAAGGGGAGGATGGCGCGGGGAAAGAGAGGAAACAAAGGGAAGCCGAGCCGATCGCTCTGACGCCAATCTGAGCAAGGCCGCCGCCGGGGCCTCCGCTGACATTCCACCAGGTTTTCTACCACTCAGCTGTTCATTTAAGGTCATAATGATCCCAGCCAAGCAAGCACCTGCATTTCAAAATCTGGACTACCCTGAGCTGGAAGTCAATTTAATTGAACCACATCAGAGGGTCTAAGGGTAGGATTGGTTCTAACCTTCTGGGTACCCGAAAACCTATCCAGAAGGAGAGGCAGTGCGGGCAGTGGATGGTGCAGCAGTGGGGCACCTATGTCCTCAGTCAGGTTTCATGCGGCCCACGGCCTAATATCAAAACACCTCTGCAAGAGATTAGTTCAGACCTCTGGCGGGAGTGATTTGCCGGTGGGTGGGGCTGAAGAAGAAGGGATGGGGGGAAGAAAGAAAGAGAGAAGGTGGTACAGAAAGAGAGAAGCGAGAAATTGGAAAGTACGACATGTTTTCCTAATAACAGACTGGTATAAGGAAGTTTGGGACATAGCCCTAAATGATAAACTAACTAGTAGTATCAAATGCAAAAAAGGATTGCTAAAGAAGAATAATTTTATGGAGATATGGAATCAATTACTAGATTATGTATTAATAAAGGGGAAGGGTAACATGCCTTGTCAGGATATGTTATATTTTTGGAATTTAGAATTTATTTGATCAAGAGGATAGAAGTATATTAGTAATTGGTCCCTTGGAGGGTGGGGGGGGGAGCACTTCATGATTTATTGTATGTTGATTATGTTATATTTGTGTGATAATCTTGTATTTTGTTTTATATAGTTATAATTTGTTTTGAAAAATAAATAAAATAATTTTAAAAAAAAAAGAAAGAGAGAAGGTGGCAGAGAAAGGGTGGCTGAGAGAGGGAGAGAGAGAAGGTGGCAGAGATAGATGGATGGATGGATGGAGAGAGATGGTGGCAGAGAGGGAGACAGAGGGGTGAGGAAGAAAGAAACAGAGAGAGAGGTTGCCAGAGAGAGAGAGGAGGTGGCAGAGAGAAAAAGAAGGTTCAAGGGTTCAAGTCCACACTCTCTGACATCTCTCACTAGGCGATATTGGGCTGGCCATCTTTTCTCAGCATTACCTGCCTTGCAGGGGTGTTCTGGGGACAATTGGGAGGGGGAACACATACACCAGCCTGGGCTTTGTGGAGGAAGGAAGGGCTACAAATCTGATGGACCGATAGAGAGAGAGGCCCCGTTCCCTGGCTCTGCTTGGGGAACTGGTACTATCCAATTATTTTTTTTAAAAAAATGACTATCAGCTTTATCCAATCTCTTCACAGAAGAACTCTGAGCCACTCAATTAAACGGATCGGCCCGAGGTTCCAAAGGAAACGCTGCTTTTGCACGACACGTCCTTCACTTGCAGAACTCACCGCCACAGGAGGTGCTGGTCACCGATTGCTCAGACGGCTTTCCAGAAAAAGGGTTAGAGACAAATTTGTGGCGCAAGCCGGTAAGGCGACTGACAGCAATCTAGCCATGAGGACTAGAAACACCGAAGCGGCCTCATGTTAGGTCAATTTGTCCATCTCTCGCTCAGTAATGTCTACTCTGCCTGGCAGAAGCTCTCCAGGGTTTCGGGCAGGGAACGGTCCTTGCTATCACCTCTTCCCCTGTGCCATGGCCAAGGACGAAGGACCTTGAGAGACTTGAGTTCTCCGGCAGTAGCTCCTCGTCCTCCTCAAGCAGGGCCCTCCGCCTTGGATTCCGCACCCTGGCTGCTAAATCCCAGGGAGGTAACGCTGCCCTCTGACTCCGTGACGCGGACCTCAGGCTACTCCCACGAGCAGGGGGGGCGGCCATGGTCTGAGGAGGACCCCAACTCCTCAGAACCTCAACTGTGCCAACAGCAGCCAGCGACGGCAGAAAAGGGCGCCTGCTCTTTAAGAAAGCCGATGAACATGCAGCCCCGGAGGGGGCGGAGCTCCCATAAGGCGTGTCCCCCCCCCCCCAGCCAGGCTACACAACCCTGCTGCCTGCCAGCGGCTCCAGCCCGCAGGCAGCGTGTCTGTTATGGCGGCGGCAGGAGTCGCTAGCCATGGTGCTGAATGCAAGCCGAGAAGCGCGGGGGGGGGGGCGCCTACAGTGCTGTCCAGGGTCCTGAATTTTGCTCTGCTCCAGATCAGCCGCCCTGCTGCGCTGTGGCCTCTCTCGCCTAAGCTGTTGCCTTGCCGGGATTTCAGGGTGGGTGTGTCTTTCCCAGTCCTACCTGGAGATGCTGGGGGGTTGAACCTGGGGCCTTCTGGGTGCACAGCGGGGCCTCTATCACTGAGCCCTCTATAGCAGTGTTCTCCAACCGTGGGTCCCCAGATGTTTTTGGCCTACAACTCCCAGCATTGCCCCAGGCCACGCTGCAGCTGGCTGGGGCATGCTGGGAGTTGTCTGGGCCAAAAACATCTGGGGACCCAACGTCCGCTAGAACAATGCATAGAGGGAGCCCGCTCTTTCCACTTTCCTAGGGGGACCCCTTCTGGGTACTCAAACCTGGCCGCTACAATCAGTGCTCTCAATTATTTTCTGTCATGCCCCCCATAGGAAGAATAAAGAAAACCTTTCGCGGCCACCCCCCCCCGGCGACAGTAAATATTATCATTTGTCTATAAAATTGTTCTAAGTAACCTATGATAACACTGTATCCTTATTAACGTATACAGAGAATATAAAAAAAGAAATGTGGATCAATTACAACAAGAAAATGTAGCTTTATCTAACTTAGCATGAAAAGATTTAAAAGGAGCACAGGATTTATTTTAAAGGACACAATATTAAAAAAAAACTTTAACTGAGGTCAAACGAGCCCCCCTTTACGGAGCCTCGCGCCCCCCCTGGGGGGCCCGCCCCACTATTTGAGAAGCACTGCGCTACATGAAGATCAAAAACTCTCCATCATCATTTGAGACCAAGCGTCCCCAAATGGGCTGCGTCTTATTCAGCAAAAGCTTCTGTTTTGTGTCTATTCTGGATGCCCCACAATGTCTCTTTAAGAAGGGATTGTCTAATTCAGCTGATTGCTGGCGGAGCAATACAGCCAATGCTTCGTTTAAACATACGTTTTGGCAATGCCCAGTACAGTTGCTTCTTTTTTTGGGGAGGAGGTTATTACACAGATACATTTTGTATTGGAACAGCCTTTAACATTCACTGATGTACACGCTCTTTTAAATAATTTACCTGCTTCATGGACATGAACAAATGGAAGGGGAAATGGATTCTCTGTGCCCTTTTGACAGCTATAAGACTGATATTACAGAACTGGAAGGATAAACTATCCCCTCCTGTAATGCAGTGGATTGAGGACCTTAGAACACTTTCAGTATATGAACAGGTGGCATATAGATGCCAACTTCGAATGGATACTTATTTGGAAATTTGGTCCACTTTTGTTGAAGCCTATGTATAATTGCTAGAAAGTTGTATGCATTTCATACAATTCCATGTACATATGTTTAAAGGGGGGGGGGTAAACATATATATATATATTAAAAAACAAGAGCTCATGAGCACCACATTGGGAGCCCTTTCACGGGTGCCATTGGAGTTATTGGGGGATCTCATGACACCCCCACCATATTTGCTCCCCTACTCCCACAGGATGCTATAAAAAAAACAACAGATAAAAAAAGAAGAATTTTAAAAAGAGGGGGGAAATAGCAGGGAGCGAGAAGCTCCAGGGAAACTCCCCCACCCTGGCCAGGGTCACTCACATGCCCCTCACCAGCCTTCAGTTTTAAAAGACCCAATTTATTATTATTATTTACAGTATTTGTATACCGCTCCACATCAAGCAGATTCCAGAGTGGTGAACAATAAAAGACAAAGTCAGATAAAAGAAACAAAAACGATACACTGAAAACAAACTAAAATTGCATTGGTGGTTGAGGAGCAGAGAAGGCTTCCCGGAACAAGGAGGGGTTCAGCAGGCGCCGAAAGCAGCACAATGCCAGGAGCCTGCCTGGCCTCCAGAGGCAGGGAGTTCCACAGAAATGGAGCCGCCACACTGAAGGCCCTTCTCCTGGTAGACTCCAGTCGGGCCAAAGGTCCATGAGGAACCACCAGGAGCATGCCACCCGATGACCTCAGCGACCGGGCAGGTTGGTATGGGAGGAGGTGCTCTGAGCTTACAATCTAAACTTTGACATAATGGAGGCAAGGAGGACATTAGGGGCGCAACCCTATCACGTTTAGACAGGAAAAAAAGGCCTACAACTCCCAGCATAGCTGGCTGGGGCATGCTGGGAGTTGTAGGCCTTTTTTTCTGTCTAAATGTGCATAGGGTTGCGCCCTTAAGGCAACCTTCTGCCACCGGATGCCTTCTAGATATGTGGGGCTACAAATCCCATCATCCCCAGGCAGCACTGGATCTGCAGTCTGACACATCTGGAGGGCACCGGGTTGTAGAAGGTGGCTGTATTCAGTCAAGAGCCCACATTCCCATCTGCAATAACCATCCACACGACGCCATGTATAAAAATAAAAGACAGTAGAACGGGGGAAGATCCAACACTTCTGTTTCAAATATATATGTTCATCTAAGCAGTCCATATATCCAAATAATAAGCATCAGTAGGAGATACGTTCAAATGCAGCAAGAGCAGCAAGATCTTCAGGCCACTGAATGAGAGGAGGTGGGTGTTTCTCCTTCCAAGCTTCAAGTGTGAGTCTCTTTGTAATTTGCATTTTAAAAAGACAAGAAAAAAGGGCCACATTCCCTCAGGGGTGATCTGTTGAGGGCTGCATGCTGATGGTGGGTGGGGCTTAAGCCAGTAGTGGGTGGGGCCAGAGCAAAAAGTGGGCAGGGCTATCCCATTCCCCCCCCTCTTTCAGCCACCTCTTCTTTCTCTTTTTCCACCTTCTCTTTCTCCCCCTTTCTATCTTCATCCTATTTTCTCTCTTTTTCTCCCTACTCTTTCTCTCTCTCTCTCTTTCTCCACCCATTTTTTCTCCCTCTCAGTCACTGACCTCATAGAAGGACAGATTGCTCTTGCCAGAGGTGTGAACTGATTGCGTGCAGAGGGCTATTGAAACTGGGCTGAGCACCACGAGTTGCCTACCACTACTTTATCCTATTAATATAACTACTCTATTGTTTTCAGCAGAAGAGCGGTGGTGAGTTTCTTAAGTGGTCATCAGGAAGCCAACGTTTCGGACCTGATACTGGCACCTTAGCAGGCATCGAATGGCAGAAGGGGGGGAAAATGCCCCAGCTGACGTAGATGAATGGTCTATTTGAGGCTGCCGTTCCTTTCTCGTACCTTCATTCCTTATTTATGCTTATCTTCCAGTTTCCATTAATAGTTAATTATCCGTACATTATTTGCCGCTCGCGGCTTACAGTTCATTTGGCGGCTTGCTTGTTTACACTGGTTGTCGGGGGGAGAGTTTTGGTTCCGTTCCATGCCAAGGTCCTGGTCTAGTAAAATAAATCAATAAAGTGAACAGCAGCGCTGCTGGAGAGGGAGAGGAGGCGTGTTTATGTGTGTGTGGGGGTTCCGGTTGGCATAAAAGGCAGAACAACCGCTATGATGCGCTCCTGTCCTGCTTGTGGGCCTCCCATTGGGGCAGCTGGTTAGCCCCCGTGCAAACAGAATCCTGGATGCGATGGGCCCTCGGTCTGATCCAGCGGGCTCTTCTGCTTTGATGTTCTTACTCATTGGTTGTGAGGAAAATGGTGGGGGAGGATTACGTTTAGTGCTTAGAGCAAGCTGCTGGGCTGCGGAGTTGAGGCCAAAAACATTGGGACCCAGTCACTGTTTGGAATGGACGCCTGGGAGGCTCCCATCAGGTTTTTTTTCTGAATCATAGAATCATAGAAAAGTAGAGTTGGAAGGGGCCTACAAGGCCATCGAGTCCAACCCCCTGCTCAATGCAGGAATCCAGGTCAAAGCATCCCTGACAGATGGCTGTCCAGTTGCACCTTGAATGCCTCCAGAGTGGGAGAGCCCACCACCTCCCTAGGTAGTTGGTTCCATTGTCTTATTGCTTTAACAGTCGGGATGTTTTTCCTGATGTCCAGACGGAATCTGGCTTCCTGTAACTTGAGCCCATTATTCCGTGTCCTGCAAACTGGGATGATCGAGAAGAGATCCTGGCCCTCCTCTGTGTGACATCCCTTCAAGTACTGGAAGAGTGCGATCATATCTCCCCTCAGTCTCCTCTTCCGAAGGCTAAACATGCCCAGTTCTTTCAGTCTCTCCTCATAGGGCCTTGTTTCCAGTTTGTTTTGAGTTTGATTGGAGCTATCCATGGGGCTCCAGGGGTGGTGAACCTATTCTGAGGGTGGCGTTCAGCACCACAGATAGCTTTTAATACAGCTCACAATAAAAGCTGCAAGGGATGAGGAGCCCCACTGACACAGGAGTCGCCAGCCTCCCCTGGTTGATTCACACGTGGAGGCATCCAAGCGCATAGGGGGGAAAGGGCATAGAGAGAGGCAGTGTTTCCTAGTGGTTAGAGTGTTGGGCTGGGACTCGGGAGATCTGGGTTCTAGTCCTCCCCCCCCCAGCCATGAAGCTCACTGGGTGACTTTGGGCCAGTCACTGACTCTCGGCCTCACCTACCTCACAGGGTTGTTGTGAAGATAAAATGGAGAGGGGATGGACCATATGAGCCGCCTTGGGTTCCTTGCAGGATGGGGAAAGGTGGGATATAAATGTAATAATAACTAAATAAGGGATGAAGCTCACTGGGTGACTCTGGGGCAATCACTGACCCTCAGTCTAACCTACCTTGCAGGGTTGTTGTGAGGAGAAAATGGAGAGGAGGAGGATGATTATGTAAGTCGCCTTGGGGTCCTTGCAGGAAGAAAGGTGGGATATAAATCTGATAAATAAATAAAAGATGGAGACTGGTGCAAAGAGGCGGGAATCTTCTTCCTAAATTCTAGGCTGCTGGCTCCAGTGTCAGAGGGGCTGCGTATCTGCTCTGGATTTCACTCTGAACTTTTAAGAAGCTATCCATGGTGCTGAGCCTAATTTGGGCCAGGGTTCCACACCATGAGCACCTCCTTTAAAGTTCAGACTTTAAAGTTCACCACAAAAAGCAGCCATTGAGGTCATCTAGTCCAAGCCCCTGCTCAGTGCAGGAATCCAGTTCGAAGCATCCCTAAGAGATGGCTGTCCAGCTTCTGCTTAAATACAGGCCTGCGGTTTACTCTGGCTCAGCTTGTCTGAGCGTGGACAGCTAAGCAGGGTCAGGCCTGGTTATTACTTGGATGGGAGACCCCTCCTCTAGTTACCTGCGTTGAGCAGGGGGTTGGACTCGATAGCCTTGCAGGCCCCTTCCAACTCTATGATCTATGAAATCTATGCCCATCCCAATCTGTGCAGAGCTGGGCCCATTTGCTTGCCTCTCTCTATACACCAGGCCTGATATTAAAAAGAAAATACTTCTAGGGTGTTCTAAAGTAGGGACAGGCGGAAGGTACATCTGGATCTATCGTTGGGTCTCTGGGCGATTTGCAGTAGACCGGCAAAGCCTTCTGGCTCCCCACTGTCTAACGCAGTGTTCTCCAACCTTGGGTCCCCCAGATGTTTTTGGCTGGGAGTTGTAGGCCAGCGACGGAAAGCCCAGCACCTCCGTATGCAGTTGGTTCCATTAATAATCCAGATAAACTGTACAATAATACAAATAAAAATAAACACTGCAGAAACATAATCTAAAAGCTTTGGCTATTGGGTGGCATAGAACTGTAATTATAATTATAATAATCCAAACAAATAAAAACAATACAATACGAAAAGTGCTCATCTGCAATACACAAAATCTCTCCCTGTCACCATCACCCAAATCCTAGAATGAATATCACAAAAGCAGACTGCAACAATTGGGCCATAACTAATGTCCAAATGCCTGTGAAAATAAGTGTGCCTTTGTCTCGTGCCGAAAATATGATAACGCCAGTGCCAGGAGAGATTTCTTGGGGAGAGCATCCCCTAAAACAGAAAAGGCCCATTCCCAGGCTTTCCGATCTGGGAAAGTGATTAGTGCAGTGATGGCGAACCTATGGCATGGGTGCCACAGCTGGCACGCAGGGACCTCTCTGTGGGCACTCGAGCCATTGGTCACCAGATCGCGAAAAGACCGTCCCCTTCTGCAAAACACTAATGATTTTGTTCTTTCTCACAGTGTGGAACAGAATGATTTTATTCTAGAATTCCTGTTACAGAATTCTTTTCTACATTGTTATCACATTTAAAAATTTTTGAAGAATGATGCACAGAGCATGGCTTGGATGTAAAGCCCTAACAGTTGACCTGAGTGCTGCATGTGTTGCTCTCAAACTAACGGAGTATGAGCCAAGGTTTGACAAATTATCAGCATGCATGCAATAGCAAAAATCACATTAATTGTGCAGAAGCATGCCCAATGCAAACTTTTACCTAATGCAGTGTTTGCAGTCCAAGACATAAAGTGTTTAAAATGTGTTAAGCACGTTTAGTTTTCTTGTTTATCTTGCTCATCCTAGTACAGGTTGACTTTAACTTTTACTAATCCAACACCTGTAGAAGCAGGGAAAGGACCCGCGGTAAAGCTTGCCCCATACAATTTCAGTCTGGCATATAATCATATTACAAGTTGAGAATCCCTTATCCAAAAATACATGTGCCTAATTATTTAAAAAGTTTGTATAAATTCCCTTCAGGCTATGTGTACAATGTAGTACTATAATAATTTTTTGAGTTGATTTTTTTTCCCAACAAAAAACTGTTTGTATCATTGAAAGCTCTGTTATTGTGTTTTTCTTTTAAGACAAAAGATGTTAATTAGTCCGGACAACTGTATGAGTTGTTTTTCTAAAACTAAAACCTCGGTATTCAGGTTTAATTGTAGTGTTGGCACTTTGAAATAAATAAGTTGGTTTTGTGTTGCAGTTTGGGCACTCGGGCTCAAAAAGGTTCGCCATCACTGGATTAGGGGATTCTCCCTCCCCTCAGCATTTTGCCACCACCTGTCGTTCCTTCGGTTCATTGGTAACTTTTCCCTTCCACACTCTGTGTTACCGATACACACGTGTATATCGCGAAGATGCTGCCAAAAGAGAAGACAAGAAGAAGATGCAATCGTGATGTGGCTGTAGGTATGACTGCATTGAGATTCTTTCCGTGTCATGTTTTACTGATGCTCACTTGTGCTTCGGAGCCTTGCTATAAAAAAAAAAAATCAGACAAAAGCTTGCTACAACAACTGCAGCCCTATTCAGCTGTTAAAGAACTGACACACAAAAAGAAGAGGAAGGATATGCTTGCTGGCCTTCCTGACTCCATTGTGTTTATCTCCTGGCTTCACACGACCCTCCACACACGGGACTCTTGGGGATTTTGTTTTGTTTTTGCAGTGTTTTATTAATGCCTGCATCCACATGGGCAAACTACCACACCCAAAGAACCTTGCATCGGTATGAAAGTGGAGGTAGAAAAATGCAAATGAACGGAAGGAACACAAAACTGTGGCAAACCATGCTTGCGCAGCACTAGATCTGTTTTGTTTTGTTTTAATGGTACAATGGAGAATCCCAATGCATAGATGCTACATAATTCGGAACTCTGAAAACCAGGGAGAAAAAATAAAAAAGGAGAAATTCAGAATCAGCATTAGCCTCCAGTTTTGGCTTGATGTGCGTGCCACGTAAAGAGAGGCCCACAGTTAACACATTGGTACCAATCTCTGCAACCATGAGGGCTAGTAGAAACATGTTGAGTTTCCTGGCAGCCCAAATGATGGCCAGATACCAAATCCTTCCCCCTAGACGCGAGGAATTTAAAACGTCCACAGATGACAGCTGAGACTTGCACACTAAAGGGCCTTCTCCTTAAGAGCTTATAGCGCAAGATAAGAGGAGTTATCCTGGATTACACCAAGATTGAACTATCTAGTTTAGTGTCCTGCCTCCAACAGTGGTCAGCCCAGATGCCTTCAGGAAGCCCCAAAGCGGGGGGGGGGGGGAATATAGTCCAATGCTTTCCTCAATGCATGAAACCCAGCAAAGAGCTTCCCCCAACAGATGGCAGTCCAGCTTCTGCTTGAAGACCTCCAATGACACCCCCACCACGCTGCAGCCAGCAATCAGAGGTAGATTGCACCTGCTTATGGATGCTTCATTTGGCTGGCCTGATTAATAGCTGCTGATAAGAGTCCAACTCACATACGAAGATTCCTGCAGGACCAAACCAAATTCCCATCTAATACATTTTTAAATAGAATTTAAAAATGGCCCAGCGTCGCCATTTCAAACGGCAACCAACCAGGTTCCCCAGGAAGCATACATTAAGGGCGCAGTCCTATGCATGTTGAGACAGAAATCAGTTCTATGACTCCTACAACTCCCAGCATCCTCCAGCCAGCATGGCTGGCTGGGGCATGCTGGGAGTTGTAGAACTTTTTCCCGTCTAAACTTGCATAGGATTGCATCTTAAGGGTGGGGAAAGAACTGTCTTTCTATGTTTGGCCACCACACCTGGCAGTTAGAGATCGACTGTCTCCTAAAACCGTAGGTTCCATTTCAGCTCCATCACTTATGGCTTTTGACTAACCTCTGTCCTCCTTTAATTTGTCTAATCCATTAAAGAAGAAGAAGAAGAAGAAACTCTTTAGTACTCACTAGTATCTTGTGGCAATGAGCTTCCTTTCACCGGATCCCCGATCTTTTTGGGTCGGTGGGCACATTTAGAATTTGGAATGAGCCTCGTGGGTGCTGTCACAAAATGGCTGCCACGGTAGGCGGTTGGGCCGGCCCATTCAGAAAAATGGCTGCCGCGGTGGGCTCGGCTGGTCACACAAGAACACTCAGTTCCCCAAAGGCAAAGCAGTGAGGCTGAAGGAAAAATAACTTGCCCAAGAACCGATGGAAATCTGAGCTCCAAAACACACAAAAAACCCGCTCTTTCGAACCTGAGCGAAGATGGCGCTGGGGGGGGCAGCCCTTAACTTTGCAGCAGGCCAGCCTCACCGCTTGGTGGGCGTCAAGAGAGGTGACCCTGAGGATATTGATGCCCGTGGGCACTACACCGGAGACCCCCGGGGTCAAATCATGCACAATGCCATAGAGTTCACAACTCCGTCACTTACCCAGAACCAAGACAGGCAAGAGCAGATATCCAAGCAGGATCCAACAGCCAACATCTTCCATTACTTGGACCATCCTTAATCTGGAAGGAAGGAAGGAATACGGAATAAATAAGAACAGAATCCCCGAAGGCTCAATTTGCTCCCCCTGTGCACTGCTACTTGCATGGCGCATAGGGCTGAGCCGCCGTTTCCAGCCCGGTGCCCTCCAGATGTGTTAGACGATGGCCTCACGGTGGCCGGGGTGTGTGTGATGGGGGTCGTAGTCCAATACACGTAGTCCAATACACCTGGAGGGTGCCAGCTTGCGGAAGGCTGTGGGAGAGCTGCAAATCACCTCCTGCTAGCAGGACGACGCCCGACTATGCGTCATGAACGCAGCCAGGGGGATTTTTTTATTTATTATATTTTTTAATCTCAACATTAAAAAATATAATAATATAATAATGTCAACATTTCAGTTTTGCTTGAGGTGTGTGTTCTGGGTGTGAGGTGGGAAGAGCTGGAAAAAAAGGCTTTTTTTAAGAACACACACACACATACACAAGCCAAGCTGGTTTCTCTAGCAGATTTTTTATACAGTCATACCTCGGATTGCAAGTAACTTGGTTTGAGAGTGTTTTGCAAGACAAGAAGCAAATTTTAAAATATTTATTTAATTTTTTTGGCTTGATATACAAGCGTCGTCTTGCAATACAAAGTACTGTAGTATGGCTTAAATTAAAAATCTCTGTACAAATTTTTTTTGGGGGGGGGATTTCGTTTCGATATAAGAGTGTTTTGGATTATTACAGGCACGTTTCCGGAACGAATTATGCTCCCAATCCAAGGCATGACTGTAGCTTAACCCTTCCCTTCCCAGCTGTGATGGCATCCCAGGTTGTCTCCCCCCCCGTCATGCCCTCCTCATACTATTCAAGCCTCATTGCTGTGTGGGAGGGGTCCACGGCGCATAGGAAGTGGAGGGTTAACCATTCCCTCCCCAGATGTGCCCCCCAATCACTCCCCCACACACTATATTGAGGATTGAAGTACGCTAAACTGCGGGTGCACAACCTCTTCCAGCCCAAGGGCTACATTCCATTTTGGAGAAGCTCTCGGGGGCCACATTCCAGTGGTGGGCGGGGCCAGAGGCAAAAGGGGAGGGGCCAAAAATACCAGCATATTTGAGCTTCAAGCTCTGACTGCCAGTGATTAAGCCTTAGGAGAGACATTTCAACCTTTTAGAATGGGGTGGGGGGAACTGCAGTAAAGCCGGGGAAACACCACACGATTGGTGGTTGGGGGGGGGCGAGGGGAAGGGGGCATGGTTGTCTTGGAACTGCAGAGGGCCAGATTGTGGCTCCAGGTGGGCTGCATTTGGCCCAGAAGCCTGAGGTTCTGGGCTGAACTTCCCCCCTGCCTGTTAAATCACAAAAGAGCAGTAAAAGCAGCAGCAGCAGCAGCAGCAGCAGAGAAAAGAGCAAGGATAAATTCGATAATCCATTAAAAGCCTGGGAGGGCAATATTGTCTTTTGCTTGGCACCGAAAGGACAACCAAGTCAGCCTCAGTCGCCTTTTTCCAGGGAGAATGCTCCAGAAAGGAGGTGCCACCACGGAAAAGGCCCCGTCTCTTGTCACTACTGGTCTCACTTCTGAAGGTAGTGGAAGGAGGAGCAGGGCCTGAGATTCTAAATTCGAAGAACGGGCAAATAAATGAGCAAGATCAGATAGATACACAAACCTTCCTTTCTCTGTGCATCTCTGTCTTCCCATTTCCTTTCTTCCTTTCCTCCTTGTACATCTCTTCCTCCCTCCCTCCCTCCCTCCCTCTCTTCTTCCTTTCCTTCCTTCCTTCTCTGCACATTCCTCTCTGCACATCTCTCCTCTTTCTCTCCTCCTTCCCTCCCAGCTTTGCACATCCCTCTTTCTTCCTTTCTTCCACACCAATCTCTTCCCCCCCTTCCCTACGGCTTTGCCCCATATGTTTAAACAAAGCTGCACAGACCTCCTTCCCCAAGATGAAAGCGTTGATCCCCGTCTATCCCGCTAAACACATATAGATTTCATAGATCATAGAGTTGGAAGGAGCCTACAAGGCCATCGAGTCCAACCCCCTGCTCAATGCAGGGAACGAGAGGAGGGGTCTCCCATCCAAGTAATAACCAGGCCCGACCCTGCTTAGCTTTCCACACTCAGACAAGCTGAGCCAGCATGAGCCACAGGCCTTATGAGTCCCATATCTGGGACTGGAAAGACTTACAGCATTTCCTCTGCTCCAGAGAGAAATTACAAAAGAAAAAGGTGTGAGTCTGTGTAGGGGGAAGACACCCCCCCCTTTCATGTCAATACGAGCTTCTCTCTCCGGCCGCAACAACCCCCCCCCCCATCAAAGCCCTGACTGCATCTCGTTGACTCAGACGTTTACCTCCCGGCAGCCGAGGAGTTCAAAGCCGAACGTGGCGGCTGGAACTCGGCAGCCTACGGTGTTGGAGAACCCCCCCCCGTGGGAAGCTACCCGGTGTCTCCCTTTCAGTGGCTTTCAAAAAGTGTCAGATCTCTGCAGGCGTTCCGCGTTTGTGGCGAGTCCCGGATTTACAAGAGGCCGCTGATCTTGGGTACGGGAAGGCGGGATGGGGGGGGGGTCGTTCCCTTTGGCCAGGAGACCCAATTCGCTTTAAGCTTGGTTACCTTGATAAGAATTGTTCTGCTGGCTTGGGTCGGTTGCGTTTGGGGAAGGAAGCCGCTCAGATGTAAGGAGAGGATAAGACTCCACAACGGGCAGGACCCTCTGGTAGTCCTAGAGCGAAAGATGTGGGGGGGCTGCTCCAATGTGGGGGGCTGCTCCACTTTCCCACTGCGCTGTTTGCCGCAGCAGACGAATGGAGCCGGTGTGGCAGCAGTGCCCACAGGCCCGGTAGGGCTGTACCGAAATGGGGAAATCTGGCTCGTTTGAGCTCGGTGGATTTCCTGCCCACTTCTGACCCAATCGATCGGAGGCAGGCCAAGTCGAGTTTTTTCCCCACGGACTTCTGTCTGTAAGACAGGCCGCGATTTGCGATTTTTGTTTTTCCCCCCAAACCGCCCATGGAATTTGCGCAAAATGGTGCTGGGAAAGCACATGGTTTTAACACGACTTTTACTACCGTAAGTGAATGAGGTGATAACAAGGCTTTTCAAGTATCGCTTCCAAATCGCATGAAGTACTAGTTCCCCTCTACTCAGCACTGGTTAGACCTCATCTTGACTACTGCGTCCAGTTCTGGGCACCACATTTTAAGAAGGATGCAGGCAAACTGGAAAGGGTTCAGAGGAGGGCAACAAAGATGATAAAGGGACTGGAAACAAGGCCCTATGACAGTGATGGCGAACCTTTTTGAGCCCGAGTGCCCAAACTGCAACACAAAACCAACTTACTGATTTCAAAGTGCCAACACTGCAATTAAACCTGAATTAAACCTTTTTTAAAACTCAGCAATTAAACGTGTGTGTGTGTGTGTGTGTGAGAGAGAGAGAGAGAGAGAGACCTATGGCTCGCATGCCCACAAAGCGGTCCTGCGTGCCAGCTGTGGCACGCGTGCCATAGGTTCGCCATCACTGCCCTATGACTAGAGACTGCAGGAACTGGGCATGTTTAGCCTTCAGAAGAGGAGACCAAGGGGAGATATGATAGCACTTTTTTTCAAGGACTTAAAGGTAGTCATACAGAGGAGGGTCAGGATCCCTTCTCGACCACCCCAGAGTGCAGGACACAGAATAATGGGCTCAAGTTACAGGAAGCCAGATTCCGCCTGAACATCAGGAAAAACATCCTGACTGTTAGAGCAATACAACAATGGAACCAACTACCTAGGGAGGTGGTGAGCTCTCCCACTCTGGAGGCATTCAAGGTGCAGCTGGACAGCCATCTGTCTCAGGGATGCTTTGACTTGGATTCCTGCATTGAGCAGGGGGTTGGACTTGATGGTCTTATAGGCCCCTTCCAACTACTATTCTCTGATTCTAAGTTTTACCACTGTAAGTGAATGAGGTGATAACGAGGCTTTCAGGTTTAATACTATTTTTTGTGACAGCTTAGTAGCACAAAGGGAGCCAGAGAGTGAGGAAAACAATAATTAAGCAGTGGCTGGATACATCTTTCCATTGCATTTCTAATTAAAAGTGGGAAATTGCATTTAATCTCTCTGAAAATCTTTTGGTTAAAGCACAGTGTGTATAGTAGTTGAACCTACACAGTCAAAAGGGAGCCATTGTGGCATAGTGGTGAGAGTGTTGGACTGGGACTCAGGAGACCCGGGTTCTAATTCCCACTCAGCCATGAAGCTCACTGGGTGACTTTGGGCCAGTCCCTGACTCTGAGCTTAACCTACCTCACAGGGTTGTTGTGGGGATAAAATGGAGAGGAGGATCACGTATGACGCCTCGGGTTCCTTGCAAGAGGAAAAAAGATGGGATATAAATGTAATAATGGCTAAATACAATCAAATTTCATTCATTTCATTGCATTTATTACATTTTTATACCGCCCAATAGCTGAAGCTCTCTCAGCAGTTTACAAAGATTAAAACATTTTTTAAAAAGCATTATAAAACCATATACATACTAACACACAAATCTTTGTAAACTGCCCAGAGAGCTCCAGCTACTGGGCAGTATAAAAATTTAATAAATGGAATGAAATAAAATATAAACGCACAACACAGAGACATGTATCTAAAAACAATTTTGAACAATCAACAACAAGAAACATTCAAGACCTGATTAAAAACCTCGCCATTTGTTGCCAGATGGCTGAGAGGAGAAGAAGCTCTTAATCTGGCACCGAAAAGATAAGAATGTTGGCACCAGGCAGGCCTTGTCGGGGAGATCATTCCAAAATTGGGGGGCCACCACTGAGAAGGCCCTCTCCTTCGTTGGCACCTTCCGAGCCTCCCTCGGGGGAGGCACCTGGAGGAGGACCTTAGATGACAAATGTAGTGTATAGGCAGGTTCATGCCGGGAGAGGCACTCTGTCAGGTATTGTGGACCCAAGTCATGTAAGGCTTCATAGGGCAAAACCAGCACCTTGCAATGTCATCCACTCCAAATGATAGACTTCAACTCCCCCTGTCCCTCATGCTTGGCTATGATGGTGAGGGCTGCTGGGAGTTGCAGTCCAACAATATTGGTCTGGGACCTCGGAGACCCAGGTTCAAGTCCCCACTCGGGGACCCATGAAGCTCACTGGGTGACTTTGGGCCAGTCATTGACTCTCATTGATAGGTTAGACCATTGATTGTGGTCTAACCTACCTCGCAGGGGTGTTGTGAGGAGGAGGAGGAGGAGGAGGAGGAGGAGGAGGTGGTAACCTGCCTTGGATTCCTTGCAGGAAAAAAGGAAGGATATAAATGTAATAAATAAATTAAATAAATACATATCCAATACCAGTCAAATAAAGTTTATAGGTCAAATAAACCACAAAATACACACCAAAGTAAGCTCCACTAAGTTCAGTGGAGTGTACTCCCAGACAACCGTGCACAGGGTTGCAGCCATGCTGATCCGAATAAATTGGCTATGGGGATATGTACTATTGCTGCTGGGGTGTGTGTGTGCATGCATGTGTATACAGACACACTGTCACAATGAGCTTCTGGACTTCAGAACTTACTGCTATGCAACATCCTTGAAGTATGTTCATTTTTATAAGGGATCAGTGGCACCAACAGGGCAGGACTTTCGGGCAGAGGTCCGGGGACCCACTCAGCAGAATGGGCCCCCAAAAGCAGCAGGGTTGGCTTACCACATTTTGAAGTAAGCGATGTAGCACACATTGCTACCTAAAAAAAACCCTCTCCTCCACTCAGGAAGACCATTAAGTCCAGAGTCTAAAATTACCTAACTTCAACCCTGGAAGGGATGGGAAATAAGGACGCGGGCCCCCCCCACCCGCCACAGATGTCTCTAAGCAATGCTTCCTCTGCTCACCCCCCATCAGCGCTAATTATTTGTGATGGAAATGCAGAGCCGTCTTCCCCTCTCTTAGAAAGTCAAAATTTGCATTTCAATGGGGACATCCAGGCTCTCAAGTGTGTGATAATGTCACATTGATTTTTCCCTTGGGGGGGATGGGGTGGGGAGATGGGTGAAGAAAGAAATACTTCTCGGAAAAATATTTATACACTGTCTTCTCCCTTTCCGCAGAGCGGCTTCAGAATTGAGGAGGGGGTTCCATCTGAAATCATCCGGCTTGATAACAAAGCAATGAACAGGCAACCATCAACAGGCAACAATGGACGAGGAGCTGCCATGATGGCACTTTGGTGCAGCACCATGCTACCTGAACACTAACCAGAACATGGTTAGATGTCAAAATCCATATTTTTCTGGTCTGCAATGCAATTTGCGGGGGAAAGGGGGGGCCAAAGTTGCAGTGTGCATGAAAAAAAATATATGTATAAATTTGGATCTAGCTGAGAGTCCTTCGAGATTTGGTCCCTGATTCTCTTTCTGGCTCATTTCTAGCAGGCCTGGGTGGGTGGGACCCTGACTTACTTCAGGTACTGAAGCCGGCCTAGGAATGTGCAAATCAGCTAAATTCGATTTATTATTTATTTATTAATTATATTTATACCCCGCCTTTTTTCCTGCAAGGAACCCAAGGCGGCTTACACCATCCTCCTCCTCCTCTCCATTTTATCCTCACAACAACCCTGTGAGGTAGGTTAGGGTGAGAGTCAGTGACTGGCCCAAAGTCACCCAGTGAGTTTCATGGCTGAGCGGGGACTAGAACCTGGATCTCCTGAGCCCCAGTCCAACACTCTAACCACTACGCCACACTGACCTCGAATCTCATTCCAGCTTGAATCTGTATCAGATTGTGAGCATATTTTTTTCCTCTTCACACCAAAATCCGTGCATATTTTCCTGCGTATTTCTCCAAATGCATGCATCAATTGTGCACATCTCTTAAATGCATGCATGCATTCTTCCCCCCCTCCTTTGATTAAAGCATGTTAAACCTTGTTTCGTGCATATCTGTCAATTCTAGGCATGCTGTGGAAGGCAATTTCTTTTGGTCTGTAAATCACATTGCAAGCAGGGAAAAAGTACGGATTTCAACCACAGATTGTGTCCAAGTCCGTGTTCGGTCTGGAAGGTGCGAACTGCGTAAATCCTAATTAAAAAGTGATCTGAAACAAATTCCCCACACACCCCTACTAGTAGAGACCATCAGGACAGAGTCTTGCTTAGATTTTGTGGCAGCGGTAACATTTAGCTTTAGATGAGATGTATTATTCTCCCTGCTATCTAGAATATATTTTTTTAAAATGTATTTCTCTTTTTTTCATCCGTAGCATGAATTATTAGTGGATTGTTCCATCCATTGTGCGATGTTTAGCCTATCTGCATGACTATTTAAATCTTGTTATGACTTGCAGTTGTTCATGAATTATCTGGAAATGTGGCAGTATTTTATTATGCAAATTTGTCTGATGGTGCTGGAAGCTGCTTTGAGCGCGGTTTTTATCATGGAAAGTGGTGTACAAATAAACCAACGGTGAAAAATGCACGCTGGGGGCGGGCGGGGGGGGGGAGAGAGACGGGACTCGCATTCTTCAATGGAAAAATCGCTTGCCAAAAATGCTTAGAAAAAAAGCGTATATATTCCAAAATGTGGAAGAAAATATCTATGGGCCTTTGTGCAGAGTTTTTTTTTTCCCTTTTTTTTTTTTAATAATCACAATCTGAGGTGGAAATGGGATAGAACAAAGTTACCAGTGAAAAACAGATAATCTACGCCAGATGGAGCTTTGCCGATCTCAATTCTCAGAACGAAGGAGGTGAAAAAGATCTCCTGAGATCAAGGTGCAAGGTGCTGGTTTTGCCCTATGAAGCCTTACATGACTCGGGTCCATAATACCTGACGGAGTGCCTCTCCTGGCATGAACCTACCCATATTCTATGTTCATTATCTAAGGCCTCCTCCAGGTGCCTCCTTTGGGGTTGTGGATCTTTCTTTCTTTCTTTCTTTCTTTCTTTCTTTCATTTTTCCTAATAATTCCTGCTGCTACGTAACCTTTGGAAGCTGGTGGCTCCAATGAGAGCCAGCGTGGCCTAGTGGTTAGAGTGTAGGACTGGGACTCGGGAGATCCGGGTTCTAGTCCCCATTCGGCAATGAAGCTCACTGGGTGACTTTGGGCCAGTCACTGACTCTCAGCCTCACCTACCTCGCAGGGGTGTTGTGAGGATAGAAATGGAGAGGAGGAGGAGGATTATTATGTAAGCCGCCTTGGGTTCCTTGCTGGAAAAAAGGCAGGATATAAATATAATAAATAAAAAAAACTGTGGCTCACGCTGGCTCAACTTGTCTGAGTGTGGAAAGCTAAGCAGGGTCAAGCCTGGTTATTACTTGGATGGGAGACCCCTCCTCTAGTTTCCTGCATTGAGCAGGGGCTCGGACTCGATGGCCTTGTAGGCCCCTCCCAACTCTATGAAATCTATGAAATAAATAAAGGTCAGTGGGGTGGTATATCCACTCTGAATTTCAGTCTGAACTTTAAAGGAGTTATCCATGGTGCCGGACCTATTTTGGGGATACGGTTCAGCACTGCCAATAGCTCCTCCTTAAAAGTTCAGACTAAAACCCAGACAGCCATCTGTTTGGGCTGCTCCAACTCTGGATTTCCTTTAGCAAGGGGCTGGACTAGGTGGCCTCCGGTGACCCCTTCCAATTCTTAAGGTTCCAGTAAATGGACCCAATGGGCTGATCAAAAGCATCCACAGCTCTGTGGTAGAGCACATGCACCACCAGCATGTGATTAGCAGGTCCAGGCCACAAAACCTCCACGACTCTTTCCATCCCAGGTTGAAAAGAACCCAGGGAAAATTCGCACGCACCAAAGCGCCAGCCGGCACCAGCTTCCGTTTATGCAGCAGCGACGAGCCCCGGAGTGCCAACACGGGTGAGTAAACAGCCCATATTTTATTTAAACGGCAAACATTAGAACCCGCTTTTCGGATGCTTAAAAACGAGACCGCCGAGTGGATTGAGGTGTGCGTGCGTGCGTGTGTGTGTGTGTGCGTGCGCGTGCGATCCATTTAAGCGCTCCGCTTGGCTTGCAAATTGGAGCCAGGGCATTTTGGCAATATCGTTCCATCAGCTCCCCGGGGTCATCTCTTGGAATAGTAGCTTGTCTTAATTTTCCTTTCATCCCCTGCCCCATATGACAACTTATTCACACACAGAAACAGTGGCTAGTTTTAAATGCCTCTTAAAAGGACACTTGTTCACACAGGCTTTCCCTGACCTGTGAGGGACTCGCCGACTACCTTGTTTTTATTGTTGACAGAGCGAGCTGTAACGTTTTTAACGTTTGAGTGCTTTTAATTATGTATGTTTTTTAATCTTCTTACCTTGTATTTTATTGTGAACCGCTTAGGGATTTTAATATATTCAGCGGTATAAAAGTATTATAATCAATCAATTATTAAAATTGATAATTTCAAAGTCCAGAGCAAGCTAGTTCAATTTTCTCAAATAAATAAAAAAGATTGGCCTTGTTTTTAGAGATGTTTGGATGTAACACTTTGAGTTTCTGTGGTTCCTGTTCAACCTGATCTTACGAGGCAATTTTAGTGGGAACAGAGCAAACAGTGGTGTACATCGCTGTAATTTAAGCACTATCCAGCCCAAATCATGGCAAATAGGACAATGAGAGCCAGTGTGGCGTAGTGGTGAGAGTGTTGGACTGGGAGTCGGGAGATCCAGGTTCTACTCCCCGCTCAGCCATGAAACTCACTGGGTGACTTTGGGCCAGTCACTGATTCTCAGCCTAACCTACCTCACTGGGTTGTTGTGAGGATAAAATGGAGAGGAGGAGGAAGATTATGTAGGCCACCTTGGGGTTCCTTGCAGGAAAAAAGGTGGGGTATAAATATAATAAAATAAATAAATAAAATAAAATATTCCGGACTGTTAGAGCGATACGCCAATGGAACCAACCACCTAGGGAGGTGGTGGGCTCTCCCACACTGGAGGCATCCAAGATGTGGCTGGACAGCCCTCTGTCAGGGATGCTTTGACTTGGATTCCTGCATTGAGCAGGGGGTTGGACTCGATGGCCTGGTAGGCCCCTCCCAACTCTACTATTCTGTGATTCTATGATTCCATGATAGGGCAGTCCTGCTCCTCCCACTCAGCAAGTTTCGGCCATCTAGCTGTGGTGCTTCAGTTGGGGAGGGAAGGACGCTGGAGCGTCCACAGGATACCTTGTATTCTGGTGGCTCTGATCTCTTCCCTTCCCCATCATAGGCAGTGTTAGGGGACGGCCCACTAGGGCTGGAGCCCCAAATCTTTCATTGGGAGCCCCGAATCTCTGGGAGGCCATCTGCCCCACCACCCTGCTACCCAGGGGCACCTGCTGAAAGAACGGTCCAGGAGCCCTGAGGATCTCTCTTGTATCTGATCCCCCAAGATGAACTGGCTTTTTGCCCACATGGGCTTCCCCCCCCTTGAATCTTTCTGCCTGAGTTTCCCCCCCTGAAATCAGATGCCCTCCTCTCCCCTGTCCATCCATCCCTTTTTAGGGGTGTCCTTAGGAGACAGGCTCCTTTACACACACACATGCTTTAGATTAGTAAATTAGCATATGCAAATTTGTGCATTTTTTTTGGTCCTCTGGGCCTGAGCCCCTGGATCTTTTCAGTACCAAACACCGCCCCTGCTCCGTGCCCCCTTTACCCATTCTCCAAGGTCGATTTCCCAACCTCAGGGAAGCAGCCGGTGTGGCAGAGCTCTGTTTCCGACCATGGATCTGTGAATCTGAAGTCTCCAAGGGGCCCCCTAGATACTGCCTAGGTGCCATAATAACAGGCCTGTGGCTCACGCTGGCTCAGCTTGTCTGAGCGTGGAAAGCTAAGCCGGGTCAGGCCTGGTTATTACTTGGATGGGAGACCCCTCCTCTAGGGGGTTGGACTCGAGATAGCCTTGTAGGCTCCTTCCAACTCGATGATCTATGAAATCTATGAATCTCTTTGTTTGTCTGCTTTTCCACAGTTGCATTTTGTAGGATTGCCACTGAGGAAGGGGCTTTTGTCTCTGAAACGTGTCGGGTTCCAATAAAAAAAGATCTTTCCCTCTGACACCTTTTGAGGATGCGTTCTCTTTTGGGCTCTCGTTCAGTTTGGGGGTCCTCCCTTCTGATTTTTGTTTGCCCGAGGGGGTCCGATCACCACAAGGGTCTGTCTCTGGAGAGGGGAAGGGTCATGAGGTGGGTCCCTTATGGGCACGAAGGTGATTTAGAAATAATGCCGACAGGAAAAGTATTAGGTATCTTCCAGCCCTGGTCACGTCACGAACAGGTACGAGCAGCAGCCAAGGCTCCTGGGGACACCTGTGTCTTGTCAGCAGCTCACTTTTCACTGACGCTGTTTCTGTTCTGACTTCAGAAAGAGCCAAAACGGGAACGATTTCCCTCCCGGTTGCCATTGTGTAGGTCTCTATATTTAGTGGATGAGCGAGCTCTCTTCCACACGCACGCACGCACAGGGACAACGTTCGTGACTGCATTCTCCCCTGCACGCACCGCGCACCCCCCCCAGCCTTCCTCTCTCTGCAATGACATTAGTTATGACAGCCATATAAAACACACATGTCGTCGTCGTCCCCCCCCCCCGCCGCCGCCCGAAGCTCCCACCCAAAAATGAAATATATGGCACACACATCTATAGGGAAATGTTGTTCTCCCTTTCTCCAGATATCAGGACCCAAAGGAGGTCATGCCAGGAAGCCGAAGGGCGGGAGATCAGGGTGGATCAAGGGAAGGGCTTCTGAATCGCACAGCGCAGCGGGAACCCCACCAGCGCAAGATGTCGCGACGGCTGCCAACTGGGACGGCTTTAAAAGGGGACTGGGAACAATTCATGGAGGAGGAGAGGGAGGCGATCAGTGACTACTACTCCTCATGATGGCTGTATTACTACCTCCTGCGTCAGAGGCATTATGCCTCTGTACACCAGTTGCTGGGGCACATGGGCAGGCAGGGTGCTGGCGCGCTCATGTCATCCTTGTGGGTTTCCCGTGGGCAGCTGGTTGGCCACCGATGAAACACAACTGCTGGACTGGATAGACCAGAGGTGGGGAAATTTGGGCCTAAGTAAGGGCCAAATCCAGCCCTCTTGGGGCCCCAACCCATCCTTCTAGAGCAGGGCTCTCTCCCACCTCGGGTCCCCAGGTGCTGCTGGCCTACAGCTCCCAGCATACCCAGCCAGCATGGCTAATGGCAAGGGATTCTGGGAGCTGTAGTCCAGCAACATCTGGGGACTCGAGGTTGGAGAGCCCTGCTCCGGAGTTTGCAAGATGGCCCTTGCCCCTTCCCGCTAGGGGAGGCTGGTGATGGCATTCTCTATTTTGGTGGGGCTCCTAATCCATTGCAGGTTTTATTACGAGCTTTATAGGAGCTATCCATGGTGCTGAACTCCACACACACACACACCCAACATAGCTTCACCACCATGGAGCACCATGGGTAGCTCCTGTAAAGCTCCCAACTGCAACCCGACTGTCTGAACTGGCAGGAAGAGGGTAAGCTACAATATACTTGGCCCCACCCCTTTTGCCTTCAGCCCCGCCCACCACCGGAATGCAGCCCCACCCCACCCCGAGAGCTTCTCCAGAACTGGACTCAGCCCTCGGGCTGAACGAGGTTCAACATCCCCGGGATATGCCTTTGGCTCTCCGAATGTTCTTGCGTCGTCAAGGCATAGCAGCCAGGGGTGTGTGTGAATCAAACGTGCCTGTTAATGCAGTGGTGTCGTACATGGGACCAACGGCGCTTCGCACGCGCTCCGTCCCACACCTTTTCGGCAGCAGCACCCCTCCCATCTCTAGCCACACCCCTTCTTTGAATTAATTATAGGGATAATGGAGTAATATCCTAGAACAGGGGCTGGCGAAAGGTAGATATGGAACTAACCGTCGATTTCTGGGTGATTTGCAGGAGATCAGCAAGGATTCTTGACCCCTATTTTTAAATTGATACCAGCAAACTAGGGATGTGTGACCCGCCCGGCACTCGACTCGCGGCGCGTGAGCTGAGCGCTCGCTCCTGCCATGCGAGCCAAGCGTGAGTGCCAGCTGAGGCACTCGCCAGACTTCTGGGTCCCCGGCGCTGCATTGTTTACATAGAAAACAGCCTAATTTGCGCAAATTAGTCTGTTTTCTACGTAAACGGTGTAGCGCTGGAACCCGGAAATTGCTTCTCCCGGCTCGGCTCATGAGAACCTGAGTCGAGCGGGGCAAAGGTAGGGCGAGCAGAGCTCGAGGGGTCGAGCCTGGTGAGTTCAACGGACTTCCACCCCCCCAATCGAGTTCCGCGCACATTCCTACCAGCAACCAAATGATTCCCTCCCCCCCGCTCTAGCTTCTACCACTGAAATGAAGAAACCAGGAATGGATTTTTGCATGCAAAGGATGGCGAGTTCCATTCAAGTTTCGGTACCCGACTCCAAACAAATTCCTGGGCTCACAAAATTAGTTCATTCTAAGTGTATGTCTTCTGGACCAAGCTCCAGTTGCTGGATCTCCAGTTGCTAGGGCTTTCTGTGGCTCCCAGCTGGTCTTCATGAGTGGACTGCCCTAACCCTGCGAGCAACCTACAAGTCCGGTGCTAGTCCTGCAAGTCTTCGCAGGTAGACTTGCCTGCCTTCTGCATCAGGCCACCAGATGGAGCTGCAGCACTGCACAAGTTGAGCAGATCCTGACAGAGGGAAGTTGAAGTCTATTATTTGGAGTAGATGATGTTGCAAGGTGCTGGTTTTGCCCTATGAAGCCTTACATGACTCGGGTCCATAATACCTGACGGAGTGCCTCTCCTGGCATGAACCTACCCATATTCTATGTTCATCATCTAAGGCCCTCCTCCAGGTGCCTCCTTTGGGGGAGGCTCAGAAGGAGGCAATGAGGGAGAGGGTCTTCTTGGTGGTGGCCCCCCAATTTTGGAATGATCTCCCTGATGAGGTCTGCCTGGCGCCAACATTGTTATTTTTTCGGTGCCAGGTTAAGACCTTCTTCTCTCAGTCATTTGGCAGCATCTGATGATGTTTTTAATCAGGTCTTGAATTTTTCTGGTTGATAGTTCAAAATCGTTTATAGATATGTGTGCGTGTCTCTCTGTGTTGTATGTTTATATGTTTGTACGTATATTGGGTTGTTTTTTAAAAATATAATATATTTTAACGCTTTTAAGCTTTGTAAACCACCCAGAGAGCTTCAGCTATTGGGCGGTATAGAAATGTAAGACATGAAATGACTTTGAGCTAGATCGGGGATTTCATAGATTTCATAGATCTTATAGAGTTGGAAGGAGCCTACAAGGCTATCGAGTCCAACCCCCTGCTCAATGCAGGGCCAAATTCAATTTCAGAGTAGCGCTTGGGGAGATAGGACTAGAAGGACTAGCCCAGTGTTCTCCAACCTTGGGTCCCCAGATGTTTTTGGCCTACAACTGGCTACGCTGGCTGGGGCATGCTGGGAGTTGTAGGCCAAAAACATCTGGGGACCCAAGGTTGGAGAACACTGGGCTAGCCCTTGGTCTTCTCCGGCAGGGCTGCTCTTGTATTCTTCGGTAGCTAAGAATGGAACCTCCAGTTTCAGAGGCAGTCTTCCTCTCATCATCATCGGGCGATCACTCGTGACCAAGTAAGATTGTCTTCCAGGATAAAAGGAGGAAATTCTAAAGAAGATTGTGTAGACTCTAGCGATGGGTCCGTAAGTGACTGTGGAGGCCAATTCTAGATCCACACAGCTTCCCACAGTGAGGACACAGGTTACCAGATGGAAGATGGTCCTGTAAAGGATTCGTTTGACGTGCTTTTCGCCTAGCACGTTTCTCCCTTTCACCTTGCACTCGGGCTTCTTCAAAGTCCATGGAACCTTTGTGAAAGGCCAACCTCCATTTAGAACGTAGGGGAGAAGCAGCAGGGCTGGTCAACGGCCCTCGGGGCTGTAAACGATCAGAAACAGGATGCTTGATCTCATCCAGGGGAGCTCTTCCTCGGTGCTTCAGTGGGACCACGAAGGATTCCAGTAGGAGAGGCAGTGTGCCTATGTGCTCCAGTTGCTGGGGAACATGGGTGGGAGGGTGCTGTTGCACTCATGTCCTACCTGTGGCCTTCCCATGGGCAGAATGCTGGACTCGATGGAGCCTTGGTCTCATCCATCACGGCTCCTCTTATGTTCTTACGTTCTTAATCCTGGGAGGGGGCCCCATATAGATGAGGGGCAGCAAGACAGCATGGATTGCGGGGGGGGGGGGACGGCGACAGGTGTACATTTATCTCCTTTTCACCATCAGCCCCACAATTCCCGACCTTCGTATGAGCCAGAAATTGACACAGCCGCCTTTAAGCCTGCCAAACCTGCTCGCCGTGAAATCGTTTCCACCGCCTTCCGTTTCCAACTGCAGGCCCCCATGGAGAAAACTTGCCAGGGTTTTTTGTATTTATTATTTTTTTTGGTACGTGTGTTTTGTTTTTTTTAACTTCCTTCAATATTGCTGCAGAGGGCTGGGGATTTTATTCCAGCCAGCCAGCCACAGAACAATATGAGTCATAAAAACAAAATAGAATTTTTTTTTTAAAAAAACCTGCTCGTTCTCTGAGGATGAAACTGGGAAGAAACCGGGAAGGAGGGGTATGCCGCTTTGAACTCAGGAGGTGGATTTTAAAATCTGGTCCCCGAAGCCAAGAAAGGAAAGTCGGATTTGCACACCGCGAGGCGATCAGTGCACATCTTAGTCATTTGGCAAGTCTCTCGTCAAAAGCTGTGCCCAGAAAAACACAGCCGTGAAGATGGGATGTGGGTGAACCAAACTCCATCCCAGAAGGCTTCTCTCTTACTTTTCTTGGCCCCTTTCCCAGCGTTTCATGCAGAAGGGCACAGATTCAACCCATGGCATTTCCAGTTGAATCCATTTCCAGTAGCAGGGCTGGGAAAGACCCCCGGACAGGCGCTGCCGATCAGAGGAAGCCATGCCGGCCTAGATGGACTAGTGCTCTAGGTTCAGAACCATGGACGGCTCCTTTAAAGCTCCAACTGAAACCTGGAGTGGATGCACAGCCCCACCGACATTGGCACTAACAGCCACTGCCGGACATGGTAAAAGCAAATTTGTATGATCTTCTCTAGCTTAGGGGCAGAGCACCAGTTCTGCATGTAGGCAGCAGCCCTCCCTGCCTCCTCATGTGGTCCGGGGAACGGGAGCAGCAAAGCCAACGTCTTCCAGTCCTGCGGCCTCTGTCTGGCGCTGTTGTGCTTCTTGGTGATGGAGGAGGCGGGAAGAGCAAGTGAGGATTTACTCAGAAGTAAATCCCACTAGGTTTAATGGCGGTTACTCCCCAGTAATTGTGTTAAGTCCGCAGTCTAAGAGCGTAGGTTATAATAGTATACATGACATTCCCACACTCTCAGTGTGCCATGTGCTGTTTGCAATTATCAGTAAATGTTTAAGATGGATGATGATTATTATTATTGACTGATTGATTGATTTCATTTATATACCGCCCAATAGCCAAAGCTCTCTGGGCGGTTCACAACAACTAAAGCAAAACAAAACACTGGCTTCCCTGCGGCCTTGCTTTCCTTCTCATCTCCCAGGGTGGGTTGGGGGACAGTCCAACTGGCACAGGCCCTGATGTTCCCTCGGCCTGCTCTTGCCTCCTCCGCTCCTTTTTGGTTTTTTGCACTGCCGCCGCATGTGGCAACAGCCTCAGTTGTGTCGGCGGCAACTGTGTGGAGGAGTTGGTGTGGGGGGGTCTCTCTCCGGGGAACAGGTGGAACCAGTGATGTGCCAAAAATCTGCCCTTCCAATTTCCTGAACGTTTTCTTCCATCTTCTGCCTCATTCTCAGGGCATTTTGTAATTTATTTTGAATTTATTTGGGTGGTGTTTCTGAGCTTACCGAATCACCATGAGGTGTCCAAGGGTGCTGCGTGTGTGTTTTATTTTTGTGTTATACATCTCTCCCTTGCTCTGCAGCCACCCAGGCTGCCGGCGCTTCCTGATCCGAAAAGGCCCTATGGGAGGAATGACCTCACAATGTCTCCCCCTGGGCTTTGATTGAAGTGTGGGAAGCTACAGGCAGCCAGCCATATGATTGTACTACTACTACTACCATCATCATTACTACTACTACTACTACTACTACTATTATTATTATTATTATTATTATTATTATTATTATTATATTTATTTATATTCTGACCTTTTCCCAGTACTGGGACTCAAGTCAGCGTTACAACATTAAAACTTGTGCAATTAAAACATATAAATAGAAATAAACAAAAGTTTAAAATATCATTAAATCATGACAATATTAAAATTATATAAAATATCAAAATTAAAACAGCGATAACAATATAAACAGTGCTGATCTATCGCATTCTCACGGGTCCAGACTATTCCCAAAGGCCTGCCGGAACGAAAACGTTTTTGCCTGCCTCTGGAAATATACCAAAGAGGGCGCCATTCTAGGCTCTCTGGGAAGGGAATTCCAGAGCATTGGGGCCACCACCAAGAAGGCCCTCTGCTGCGTTCCTGCTAGGCGTGCCTGAGATGGTGGTGGAACTAAAAGAAGGGCAGGACACGCACACACACTCCTCAGCCATTTATTTATTAATTTATTATATTTCTATCCCGCCTTTTTTCCTGAAAGGAACCCAAGGCGGCTTACATAATCCTCCTCCTCTCCTCCTCCCTCCTCCCTCCTCCTCCTCTCCTCCTCCTCTCCTCCTCTTCCATCTTATCCTCACAACAAACCCTGTGAGGTAGATTAGGCTGAGAGTCAGTGACTGGCCCAAAGTCACCCAGTGAGTTTCATGGCCGAGCGGGGACTAGAACCCGGATCTCCCGAGTCCCAGTCCAACACTCTCACCACTGCACCACACATGTCATAAGTAAAGTAAACACAAGAACCCTGACCTCCGATCCATGAAAATTTCTCCAAAGTTTTCTCCTCTTTGAATCCCCCCCCAAAGCAATTTCTTTCCTATCAAATTGAATGAGAATGTTCAGACAAAGATGTAGAAGCACTATTTTAAAGCCATCCATGTTGCTTGCCATCATGACATCTTCATTCCTAACTAGCTGCTAATGCACCCTGCGGAGGCATTCAGGAGATTCCAGCCAAGTTCGGAGAAAAGGTCCTTCCTGCTCCCAAGTTCTGCTCTGTCTTTGCAGCTCGTGTGTGTGTGTGTGTGTGCGCGTGCATGCGTGCTCAGCTCTGTAAGTTGTTCACCTTTACATTTTGTAAAGAGATAAGAGGGATTAGATTCTGTAGTCAAGGCAAAATCTTTCTGGCGTCTGTTCTCTTGCAGTACAGTTCTGAAATTTTGCTCTGCACTGTATTCCATTCCTGCTTCATTCCGGTTGAACTTCTAAAATTAAGTCTGGGGTTGAAGGATGTGCAACTTACCGCGGTCCCTTCAGTTCTCTGTCCTCTTCACTCCCCCACCGTATCTACTCATGCTCATGTGTGCATTGTTCCTAACCGCTCCCTCCCAAAAGCAATCTGGATGTGGACATATGTATTCATTATTTTAATTAATATTTATTTATTAAATTTCTAAGCTGCCCAATATTCAAAGTCTGGCGTATCATCGCAGCAAGGTTCCTTTTAAAAATATATATATATATGGTGTCTTACTGTTGTGCATATGCGCTCCTGAACACCAGTAAAACACCATATGAAGAATTGCAACCCGACTGTATGTACAACAGCTTCAAGATAGCCTATTTATTTCGCGCTCTTTCTTTGTGGTTACTAATACTCTGGTTGCGCTCAGACTAGACTACTGCAATGTGCTTTACTTGGGGCTGCCCTGAAAGACTGTTCCCAAGCTTCCATTGCTAAAGAATGCAGCCACCCAGATGTTTGTGGGGGGCTAAGCATTTGAGACTTATTACACCAACTTTTTTAAAAAAATTCAGTAGCATTGATTACTGCTATGCTTTGTGGCTCAGTTTGTAATGTTGATGTTGACTGTTAAAAAAAAACCCCTAAACTGTTTTGGGGAGAGGTTATTTGTGGGACAGCCTGCACCCATATATGAAGCTGCCCAGGCCTTAAGATCTGCCACAGAGGCCTTGATCGCAGACGCTCCATCAGGGACAGCTAGGTTGGAGCCCAGAAGAGATCGCGCCTTCTCCGTGTCCCTGTCGCATCTGGCTGCCGCAAACGGGCGAGAATTCCGTTTTCAGTTCGTTTTGGATCAGAGTGTTTACCAACATGCTCAAATTTTCTTCAGTTTTCAGGATGGAAAGAACTTGAGATTTCCCTGACTCTCAGCCTAACCTACCTCACAGGGTTGTTGTGAGGATAAAATGAAGATGAGAAGGAACACACGTTGGTTTGTCTTGCTTTGAGGACCATGTAAGCCGCCTTGGGTTCCTTGCAAGAGGAAAAAAGGTGGGATATATATGTGGTAGTATGTGGTAGCAGTAGCAGTAGCAATAATACAATAATAATAACAATAATAATAATAATAATAACAACAACAACAACAACAACTGATTGCAGGAGAAAGCGAAACTAACATCTGCCTATCCCCTACCTAGCACTAGGAATGTCGGGTTTTGTTTTGTTTTTACTTTTGGCTTGTGCTCATGCAAATTGGCGCAAGAGGAACGAAAAATACTTGTACACCCCTAAATTTCCCACCACCACCACCACCACCCTGCCAATTCCGACAGTGAGCAGACAACGGGACAAAAGGCGACTGACAATCTGCGGGACACAGACGGAACGCAAGTCACGGCATCCGTACATGCTTAATCCCCACCGACACTCTCTCGCTTCTTCGGGGCCCATCTCCCCAGGCAGGCGAGTTGCCGGCACTGTCACAACCAGAAGAGTTGGGAAAACACACAAAGCTTATTTCCCATCAAACCCCCTCTAGCCGGCTGCTGCCTGCAACCCATCAATATTGCTACCTTTCTGGAGCAAAGAGGAAGATCCAGTGCATTTATCAACGTAAGACACTCTGGCTCCCTTCTCTCCCCCCCCCCACCCCACTGCTACAGACATGTCTGTTTAAAAGACTCCCCTGCCATCCGGGTGATTAATAAGGTGACGGCAATCCTTTCCTCTCTCCGCAGCGTGCAGAGAAAACCACACGGGGAGAGCTTATCCACTTCTCGCCGGGCCGTGGAGTCTGCAAGGGGACAAGAGGTTTAATTTGCTCGGAGGCCCAGGGCAGACAGATGCTCCTCACTTGATTTTTCAAACAGCATCCAGACAGAAAACACACACACACACACACACACACACACACACACTCTCATCCACCAGCCACCGGTTTTTCAGGCCAGGTCACGCGTGGGAGGAAAAAAAGGAACAGAACAGAGCGTTTCGGGAACGTGGGAAGCTGGTGTGAGGGCCGCCCACGCCCACGCAGGTCAGATTGGCATTGGCGAGGGAGCAGAGGCGGCAATTGTCTTTGTCTCTTCCCCCTTGGCATCGGGGACTCTGAGGCTGCCATTAAAAACTTTGGGTCGGATCCAGATTTAAGCTGGATCAACTGCGCTGGCAGAAGTGGACTTCCCCGCCTCCCACGGCAGCCCTTCCAGCGTCCCTGAAATTTGCTACGCAGAGAGTCAGGAGACCTTTATGTCTTGAGGCCTGTGGTGTAGTGAACAGAGAGTTCACGGGGGCTCTGCAACAGGAATTTCTGATTAGCAGGGGTGCTGACGTCATCTCCCCCCCCCCATTTTTTTTAACTTATTATATTTATATCCCACCTTTTTTTCCTGCAAGGAGCCCAAGGAGGCTCACATAATCCTCCTCCTCCTCCTCCTCCTCCTCCTCCTCCTCCTCTCTATTTTATTCACACAACAACCCTGCGAGGTAGGTTAGGCTGAGAGTCAGTGACAGGCCCAAAGTCACCCCGTGAGCTTCACAGCCAAGTGGGGACTTGGACACTGTCGGACCGCAACTCCCGCCAGCCCTTGCCACACACAGTAACACACACACACACACACACACACACACAGAGCAACACACTCAGCAACACACACAGCAACACACACAATGCCTCTCCAAGGCCAGATTTGAACTGGCTCAGCTCTGCAACCAGTTTTTCAACTCTGCCTTGAAGTATGTGAACTATATCATCAGGGAAGAGTAACTCTGGCTGCTCACAGGCTACAGTTCCCTCCATGCTGACTAACCGCAGAGAGTGTTGAAAATATTCATTTGTTACATCTATATCCCGCCTTCCCCCCCCCCCTGCAAGGAACCTATGGCGGCTTACGTGGTCCTCCTCCTCTCCATTTTATCACAACAACCCTGTGAGGCAGGCGAGGCTGAGAACCAGTGACTGGCCCAAAGTCGCCAGTGAGCTTCATGGCTGAGCAGGGATTCAAAACCTGGAGTCCCAGTCCGACACTCCAACCCAGCGTTCTCCAACCTTGGGTCCCCAGATGTTTTTGGCCTACAACTCCCAGCATGCTGGGAGTTGTAGGCCAAAAACATCTGGGGGCCCAAGGATGGAGAACACTGCTCTAACCACTATGCCACACTGGCTTTCTCTGCTCTTTCTGACTTTAGCAGCAATCTTCAGAGTGGAACAGCGACAATACCTTGTTCCCTGTTGTAATACAACGTATTTTGGGGTGGCTTGGGCTGGAGTGGGCAATTACGACCACTCAAAATTACGTTAATTTTACCAACGAAAAAATGGAAGATGAGAACTGCTAGCAGTTGTCTGTTGATACGGATCCCACCCGGCTGCCTGGGGGTGTTTTTTTGGACTCTCCTCGGGGTTGTGGCTACGGGGGTTGTCCCATGTGGAGCACCCGCGCTGCAAAATTTGCCACTGCAACGCTGGCCGGGCCGGCACCTCGGCAAACCCCTCTAAGGGCAGCCGAGCACGGGTGCTTCCTCTCACCTCGCCCAAAATTCTCCTGGGGGTTGTGTAGCGAGGGTCGGAGAATCTTCAAGCTGGACGGGACCTTGAGAGGTCATCTGGCCCAACCCGCTGCCCAATTCAGTGTCTGATGTGGCGAACGCGACTGCACCAGACGTGTTGGACAGCAGCTCTGATAGCCATGCCAGCTGGGAAGGCTGGGAGTTGTAGTCCTGCACATCTGGAAGGCACCAGCATCCCCGACAGATGGCCATCCAGACGTACAGTGAGAGGGAGAGCAGAGCCCTCGACCAGCCCTGCTAAAATAATTCTTTCCCCCCCACCTCTTCCCTCCCTATTCACTTTTCCTTGCGTGTCGTGTCTTTTTAGATTGTAAGCCTACGGGCAGGGACTGACTTCTTTCACTGATTATATGTAAGCTGCTCTTGGGAGCCTTGTGTGTGTGTGTGTGTGTGGCTGAGAAGCAGCATAACAATGCTTCCAATAAATAAATAAGAGAGATTGCTTTTTCTGCAGGGTTTTATTGATGCAAACGCGTGCATCGGTGAAATGCAGAGGACGGCGGAAGACACAAAGGAAACAAGGGAAATAAGATCCATGGCAAGCCGCACCGTGTGCACAACGCTCTGAGCAAAAATCCGGAAAGAGAGAAACAGAATTACAGAACACAAAAAAGAAGAGGGAAGCTGTGTTGGCCCATAAGAAGAAGAAGTGTGTGTGTGTGTGTGTGTGTGTGTGTGTGATCCAAAATCCACAGTCTGGAAATATCTTGGTTAGTAGAACCAACTGAAACGTCTCAAAATAGCAGGGATGGGGACTCGGACTCGAGGACTCGACTTGTGAGTCGGACTGAGTCCCCCCTCTGACTCGACTCGGACTCGAGTCCCAATATTTTTAATGGGACTCGAGACTCGACTCGGGACTCGAGACCAAGGACTCTTCAACATCCCTGGGCTGTGCCAGAAGGAGTGGAGAGGAGCGTGATCGCCGGCGAAGAGCGCGTGGAAGCGAGGTGTGCCGCTGCTCGGCCACTATGGACGGCTACCAGGAGCGCAGCCCCAACAGTGTGTCAAGATTTATTTTGATCGATGTCTTGCGTACTTGGGAGAGGCAGAGGAAGGACCTGAGATTACTCTGTGTGGCTGCTCTGAGTGTGAAGTAGCCTTATTTTGTTGGGGAAAACCCCCCATTGATTTTAATAGGGACTCGTGGAGTCAGCTTTGGGAGTGACTCGTGACTCGTGACTCGTGAGTCACCATTTTGGACCAAGGACTCGGACTCGAGACTCGGGTCCAAAGACTCGGGACTCGACTCGTGACTCGAGACCAAGGACTCTTCAACATCCCTGCAAAATAGCGAGCAAGCTTTTGGGTTGTCCGGAACTCTTCATCAAGGCTGAGTGTTAAGCCAAGCTCTGGAGCTGGGGGTGGGGTGGTGGTGTCATGTGTGGTAGAAAGAAAAGCTGATTTGAGGCTGAATCCACAACGTCTGCCTTCACTCACGATCTGAAGAGGGAGGCCGGGAGGAGAGAAGCGGCCCCTGCAACAGAATCTTGCAGCGCGAAGTGCTGCTGCCCACGATTCCAGTGACTCGCCCTCCCCTCCCACCAGTGACTCTGTTCCCCCATGGGGGGGTTGCAGTGTCTGTTCCAAGCCCCCCACCCCAACTTCTCATTACATGAGAACCCAGCGGTGGGTTGATGGGGTCGCTGACAAAACACCCAGAATCTGTGGGCTTTTTTTAGGGTTGCGGGAAGCTTGCCACCCTCCCCAACAATCCACCTTCACTGGGTTCACACATGACGGGAAGCTACGGGCGTGCCCCCGCCATGCCCGGAATATTCAAACTGGCGGCTGCCGCCATGACAGATAGCACTGCGGGGAAATTCACCCATGGTGCCTCCTAGTTACACGTGAACCGGGCCTTTTGAGCTTTAACCCAAAAAGATCTTCCGTGAGATCAAATGCAACCTTCAGCGTTTACTTAGAAATGCAAACGAACTTACAAAGAAGTGCCGCCATTAATACTGTCTGCTGGGGTGAATTAGGAAACCTATCATATCAAAGGAAAGGAAAGAAGTATCCAGCCACTGCTTGGTTATTATTGTTCCTCACTCTCTGGCTTCCTCTGTGCTAAACTGTCACAAAGAATAGCAGAACTTGAAAGCCTCGTTATCACCTCGGTCCCTTAAAGTAGTAAAACTTGAAAGCCTCGTTATCACCTCATTCACCTACATTAGTCAAACTTGAAAGCCTCATTATTGCCTCATTCCCTTAAAGTAGTAAAACTTGAAAGCCTCGTTATCACCTCATTCCCTTACAGTGGTAAAACTTGAAAGCTCGTTATTCACTGGCCAGAGCAAAGGGACCCATTTATTTATTATTTATTATTAATATTTATTTATCGCCCATCTGGGCGGCAACCGGCCACCCTGGGCGATGTACACAGAATAAAAGCAATAAAATACATTTAAACAATATAAAAAATTTAAAATCTTAACCCACCCCATATTCCCGCCTGAACAACCAGGTTTTTAATGAGCGACGGAAGCTCATCAGAGAGGGGGCATGGCGGAGGTCACTCGGGAGTTCCACAGTATGGGGGCCGCCACAGAAAAGGCCCTCTTCCTCGTCCCCACCAGTCTAGCTGCTCTGGCTGAAGGGACAAGGAGAAGGCCATCCGTGGCAGATCTTGTTGAGCGGCCCACTTGGTGTGTTGCTGGAGACGCTCCTTGAGATAGACTGGACCGGAGCCGTATAGGGTTTTAAAGGTCAAAACCAACACCTTGAATTCGGCTCGGCAAGCAACTGGTAGCCAGTGCAAATCCTTCAGCACTGGCGTGATGTGATCCCGCCGGCGGCTGCCTTTAACCAGGCGAGCCGCCGCGCTCTGTACCAGCTGAAGCTTCCGAACCGTCTTCCAGGGTAACCCCACGTAGAGCGCATTACAGTAGTCTAGGCGAGAGGAGACCAAGGCACGAACCACTGATGGGAGCAGGTGATTAGGAAGGTAGGGGCGCAGCTGCCGTATCAGATGGAGTTGATACAGCGCCGCCCGGCTCACAGCTGCCACCTGAGCCTCCATGGACAGCTGGGAGTCTAGAATGACCCCCAAGCTGCGGACCTGGTCCTTCAGGGGGAGATGTACCCCATTCAGCACCAGGTCAACATCCCCTAACCTCCCCTTGTCCCCCACCAGCAGTACCTCGGTCTTGTCGGGGTTCAGCTTCAGCATGAACCACATCAACCACATTGGTTCTCTGACAGATGAGGTCCACCGCTTCTGCTCTGAAAAAAGTCCAGGAGTTATGCTCCCCCGCGCGCTGTCGCTCTAGCTCAACACTCTAACCACTACAGCACACTGGCACGAATGCTCCTCATGTATATCTTACAACCTTCTGCAATCTGGAGATTCTGACTGGGTTCACACGACACGACCGGCTGCGGTGTCTTAGAAGCCACGTTTGTCTCAGAGTGGCTTGTCGTGTTGCCTGAGCCCGGCCGGAGCGGCTTCTGCGTGGTGAACAACCCATGCTGCCGGGTTCAGACAACACGACCAAGCCACTCTGAGACAAACGCGGCTTCTAAGCCACCGCAGCCGATCGTGTTGTGTGAACCCAGTCTGTGTGTCAAATGTCCATCTGGGGTGGCCGAAATCGGGGGGGGGGGAGGAGGCCCGGAAGGAACGGCCCTGTAGGTACACAGCAGCGCGTCCTCACAACTTGGGGCCCTGCAGATGGATCGGACTACAGTTCCCAGCACAGCACGCCGCCTGAACGATCCGCTGCTTAGGGCGACGTGACGGCTCCCGCGACGTCCATTAGCTCGCCGTTTAACGAGGAGATATTGAAAGCGCGATTCAAAACAGGGAAATGAGAAAAGATGGTCTCGCTCGCCCGTTCCCTCGGCACAATCTCTCAGCAGCTTGTCAAGAAATTGTCACTTTTGGAGGAGAAGGGGAGTGGGTGGGTGGGAACATAGACAGGAATCCTTGATAGCTCCGGCCGCCTGCGCCCTCGTGTAACAGGCAGTATTTCCATCCATCGCGCAGATTTTTTGCAATTAAGGCAGCGCTCGTAGGCCGCTGTTTGGCATCTGATGCATAAATATTTCCCGCCGACTTGTGTTTCCCATCACCAGGGGCCACCCCACCTCCACCTCAAAGGAAAGGACTCGGGGGGGGGGGCATTGTTGAGCTCCGGAGCATGGAAGCCCCCTTGGAAGTCAGGTTTTGCCTTTGGGAGGGCAGAGGAAAATGTATTTTACAGATAAAATATGATGTGGGTGTGTTTGAGCCAACCCTGTCAGAGGATATAGATTTCCCCCTCAGCATCTGTGATCTCTTGAATAATTCATCGCTCCTCATGAATATGCCAATCTGGTGATTGGTGATTAGCTTCACATGAAATGCAATTTAAATCTTGGCAGGATACCGGATTCCCCCCCCCCCCCATTCTCTCTCCGCCCCACAGAAAGCATCCATGCATCTCTTTCTTTCTTCTCCCTGTCTTTTGAGGAGCTGCTGCTTTGCCGTCTCTTGGATCCAGAGTCACACCAGAGTCTGAAAAGAAAATGCTGTCAGAAGGAATTTGAATCTCTGTCTAAACCAGCCTTGTCCTCAAGCGAGAGTCCCCGCCCCCCCTCGCCCGAGGACTACATTGCCCATCATCCCCAGACAATCTCCGAGGGGGGGGCAGTTGGATGGGTGCGGGGGAAGGATGTTTTAGCCACTGGCTCAGCTGGCTTGAAAAAAAGAAAAAGGCTGGGGGGGGGGAAGTTTGCCAAATTCACAGAGGAGGAAGCGAAGTCTCTCGCTGGCTGTGAGCCACAAAAGCCACATTTGGCTTTTGAATGCCGGGGGGGGGGGGGCGGCAAACCACCATGGAGGATTGTCAACTTCCTCCTCTGCTTGTTTCGCTTCCCGGAAGCATCTAGGTGGCCACGAAGGATGGATGAGAAATTCGTTTCAGTTCGTTTTGGACCCAGTGCGCACCTTCTGGAGGACCGAACTAGGACTCGGGTGCAATCTGAGGTTGAGGTCTATGCATTTCTGAGCTTGCAATATGATTCATGGACCAAAATAATAGCAATAATAATAACAACAACAACAACAACATGTTCAACAGCATGCGTACATTTGAAAAGCATACATGAAAAAGTGTACACTTTTGAGAAATGCACACAAGTGGGCTTTAATTGATGGGAGGAGAATGCGTACATTTGAAAGATGCGTACATTTGGGGAAAAAATACATGTGAAAATACGCACGGATTTTCATGCGGAAAGAAAAGAGAGAAAAGCTTGCAATCTGGTACAGACTTGAGTCCGAAGGAGCTTTGAGTTGGAATTTGGAGAACTGTGGTGGCGAGTTCAAGTTTCACGCGGTTGGAAACTGTCGACTGGGTTGGTCTGATCGAACAGAGCTCCCCTGACATTCTAATCAGTGGAACCTTCATGCTGAGAGGCAGTCTACCTTTGATCACCAGCTGCCAGGAACAAACTGTGTGTGTGCACACACGCGTGCGCCACTATCCCTTCCTATCCTGTTTGCGAGTTTGCTGGCAGCATCTCAGGGGTCAGAACCGCGATGCTCAATGAGGTGGACCATTGGTTCCAGAGGAGATGGTAGTTGTCTGCTGGGATATAAGGCAGTGCCTTAATCCACGTCATGCTCACGGCCAAGATGGACGGGGAGCAGTTCTCAGACAGAGGCAAACTTTAAACTCAGCAGTGCAGGAGTTCAGGGCAAATCCTGCCTGCCTGAGATCCCAATCTGAGGGCCAAAGAGTTGCACTGGCTACCAGTTGTTTTCCGAGCCGAATTCAAGGTGTTGGCGTTGACCTTTAAAACCCAATACGGCTCTGGTCCAGTTTATCTCAAGGAGCGCCTCCAGCAACATCAAGTAGGCCGCTCAACAAAATCTGCCACGGACGGCCTTCTCCCTGTCCCATCAGCCAGAGAAACCAGGCTGGTGGGGACTAGGAGGAGGGCCTTTTCTGTGGCAGCCCCCAGTTTATGGAACTCTCTCCCCAGTGACCTCTGCCCTTCCTTGATTAGCTTCCGCCGGGCATTAAAAACGTGGCTTTTCAGGCGGGAATATGGGGTGGGTTAGGATTTTAAAGTTTTGTACTGTTTTAATTGTGTTTTATACTGTGTGTGTGTGTGTGTGTGTGTGTGTCCCTTGTATTTTATTAGATTGTACGTGGCTCAGAGTGGCCGGTTGTCTGGCCAGATGGGCGATTCATAAAAAATGTAATAAAATAAATAAATAAATAAATAAAGCCCTTCCTTGAGGTCCCACTGTCTTTCCCACAACCAGGGAGCACTGGGTGGATTTTTGGCTTTTGTGCATTCCCCCCCCCCCATCCCCTTTCTACTGGGACTCAGGAGATCCGGGTTCTAGTCCCCGCTCGGCCATGAAACTCACTGGGTGACTTTGGGCCAGTCACTGACTCTCAGCCTAACCTACCTCACAGGGTTGTTGTGAGGATAACATGGAGAGGAGGAGGATTATGTAAGCCGCCTTGGGTTCCTTGCAGGAAAAAAGGCGGGCTATAAATATAATAAATAAATAAATAAATAAAAATAAAAAGTTATAAGCCTGAGTTACCGGCAGTAAGAGCTTTAAGCTAAAAATATGCAGGCGGTTTTTTTCCCGTATCTTGGCCCCGCCCACCACTAGAATGTCCCCCCCCCCCCCGTCCCGAGAGCTGCTCTGAAATGTAATTCGGTCCTCGGGCCGAAAGAGTTTCTGCACCCCTGTTTCAACGGAAGATGCCAAGGATCAATCCCTTGCACCAGAGACGTAGGAGCAGCAAGCGGCTGGCACTAGCTCCAATGTCAGTGGAAGCGGCGTATCCACTCCGGGTTTCAGTCTGAACTTGTCGGGAGCTGTCCGTGGTGCTGAACCTATTTTGGGGTCTCTCCTTAAAAGTTCAGGCTAAAAACTGGAATGTATACGTGCCACCCCACTGATGCTGGAGACCCCAGCACCCGCTGCCCACAAGGCATTTGTTTTGCTTCCAAGAGACAACCCATGACTGATGACGTTTCAGCCAGCTGTTCCTTGGAGGTATTTAAGCAGATGCTGGATGGCCATCTAGTAGGGACGTTGCAATCACAAGGGCCCTGTGCTGAGCAAGGGGGCTAGACTAGGTGATCTCTGAGGTCCCTTCCAGCTCTAAAATTGTATGACGCTTGGCCCGACTCTTCCTTGGAGGGTGGAGTGTAGGACTCCGACACCAATTTCGATGGAGACAGAGACCTTTGGATGCTTTCTCATCTGCACTGGCTGCCAGTCTGTTTCCGGGCCCGATTCAAAGTGCTGGTACTAACATTCAAAGCCCTAAACGGCTTGGGGCCAGGGTATCTGAAGGATCGTCTCCTCCCAGATGTACCTGCCCGGACACTAAGATCTTCTTCAGCAGTCCTTCTCCGAGAGCCCCTGCCAAAGGAAGTGAGGCAGGTGGCTACCAGGAGGAGGGCCTTTTCTGCTGTGGCACCCCGGTCGTGGAATGAGCTCCCCAAAGAGGCTCGCCTGGCGCCTACATTGTACTCTTTCCGGCGCCAGGTGAAGACCTTTCTATTCTCCCAGGCATTTTAATCATCTTAATCATCTTAATCTTGTAGTTTTTAACATTGTAATTTGAACTGCTGCTGCTAGCTTTGCTGTTTGTTTTTAATCTGAGGTTTTAAATTTTATATTCATATTGTATTGTATTTTATGGTTTTAACTGCTGTAAACCGCCCAGAGAGCTTCGGCTATTGGGCGGTATAAAAATGTATTAAATAACATAATAATTTAAACAAATCACATTCAACAAAATCCTGGCCTCCACGTGCCCTGTTTCCAAATTCCTGGATTCTTTGCAGGGCGTGGCAGATCCGCGGTCTGCCACACTCCTGAGTTCCTTGTGCCCATTCATACCTTTCCTGCCTCTGCTGCATTGCTGATGCTCACACGTGTGCAGGTCTAGCTAGAACAGTGCAAAATCACTACAGTTGGATCAAGGCTCTTCCCTCACGCCCGCCACGGTGCTTTACTGGAGCGCAAGAGCGCACATGCGCCTCGGGAAAACACTGCACAAAAAGAATCTCGATGCAATTGTATTGTATGTACTATTTCATCACGACTGCTTTTTTTTGGGGGGGGGGCAGTGTTTTATCAATGCACATTCATTTCATTTCATTTCATTTCATTCATTCATTCATTCATTCATTAGATTTCTATACCTCCCAATAGCTGAAGCTCTCTGGGCGGTTTACAAAGTGTAAAACCTTAAAAATACGTTTTTAAAAAACCCAAACCATATACGTGCAATCATATAAGCATGCAACACAGAGAGAGAGACACATATATCTAAAAACGATTTAAAAACAAGCCAAAAGTCAAGACCTGATTAGAAACCTCATCGTCGGCTGCCAAATGGCTGAGAGAAGAAAGTCTTAACCTGGAGCTGAAAAGATATTATAGTATTGGGGGGAGGGTCTTAGGTGATGCACATGTGTGCATGAGTAACACAGAAGTGGAGGGATGGAGGAAAGAATTCTAAATATGTGGAAAGAACTGAGAGCTGTTGCCAATCGTGCAGAGTCCAGTCCCAGAATTAATTTCATAGATTCCCCTAGGACAGTGATGGCGAAACTTTTTGAGCCCGAGTGCCCAAACTGCAACACAAAACCAACTTATTTATTTCAAAGTGCCAACACTGCAATTAAACCTGAATACCGAGTTTTAGTTTTAGAAAAACAACTCATACAGTTGTCCGAACTAATTAACATCTTTTGTTTTAAAAGAAAAACACAATAACAGAGCTTTCAATGATACAAACAGTTTTTTGTTGGAAAAAAATCAACTCAAAAAATTATTATAGTACTACATTGTACACATAGCCTGAAGGGAATTTATACCAACTTTTTAAATAATTAGGCACATGTATTTTTGGATAAGGGATTCTCAACTTGTAATATGATTATATGCCAGACTGAAATTCTATGGGGCAAGCTTTACCCAGGGTCCTTTCCCTGCTTCTACAGGTGTCGGATTAGTAAAAGTAAAAGTCAACCTGTACTAGGATGAGCAAGGTAAAGAAGAAAACTAAAAATGCTTAACACATTTTAAACACTTTATGTCTTGGACTGCAAACACTGCATTAGGTAAAAGTTTGCACTGGGCATGCTTTTGCAGAATTAATGTGATTTTTGCTATTGCATGCATGCTGATAATTTGTCAAACCTTGGCTCAGACTCCGTTAGTTTGAGAGCGACACATGCAGCACTCAGGTCAACTGTTAGGGCTTTACATCCAAGCCATGCTCTGTGCATCATTCTTCAAAATCTTTTAAATGTGATAACAATGTAGAAAAGAATTCTGTAACAGGAATTCTAGAATAAAATCATTCTGTTCCACACTGTGAGAAAGAACAAAATCATTAGTGTTTTGCAGAAGGGGACAGTCTTTTCGTGATCTGGTGACCAATGGCTCGAGTGCCCACAGAGAGGTTCCTGCGTGCCAGCTGTGGCACCCGTGCCATAGGTTCGCCATCACTGCCCTAGGAAAAAAAATTAGAATTCAGGAGGAGCGAAACACAGCAGAGGGAGAACTTCCAGAACAATAAAGAAATAGAACAGAGCTAGTCTGCTCATCTATTCCTTCTATTTCCAATGTCCAGGCGGTGAGTCTCTCAACCCTTATATGCAGCCAAAACGGCACCATCCCACACACAGGAAGGAGATAGACCAGCACATCTGGGAGAACCATGAGGTTTGCAGAGAAGTCCCAAAAAATATTTAGGAGAGGGGGGGGAGGGGTGCCTTCCTTAAAACAGGCCAATCAGGACTGTCAGCGCATAGAATTGTGGGACTCACTTCCACAGGATGTGGTGATGGCCACCAATTTGTATGGCTTTAAAGGGGGGATTGGACAAATTCATGGAGGAGAAGGCCATCGGTGGCTACTAGTCCTGACTGGCTCTATGCTTCCGCCAGTATCAGAGGTAGTATGCCTATGTACTCCAGTTGCTGGGGAACATGGGCGGGAAGGTGCTGTTGCACCCGTGTCCTGCTTGTGAGTTTCCCGTGGGCAGCTGGTTGGCTACTGGGTGAACAGAATGCTGGACTAGATGGACCCTTGGCCTGATCCAGCAGGGCTCTTCTGATGTTCTTATGACTAGATCTTATGACTAGAGCTGCCGTCCATCTGATACGGCAGCTGCGCCCCTACCTTCCTAATCACCTGCTCCCATCAGTGGTTCATGCCTTGGTCTCCTCTCGCCTAGACTACTGTAATGCGCTCTACGTGGGGTTACCCTTGAAGACAGTCCGGAAGCTTCAGCTGGTACAGAACGCGGCGGCTCGCCTGATTAAGGGCAGCCGCCGGCGTGATCACATCACGCCAGTGCTGAATGAGTTGCACTGGCTACCAGTTGCTTGCCGAGCCGAATTCAAGGTGTTGGTTTTGACCTTTAAAACCCTACACGGCTCCGGCCCAGCTTATCTCAAGGAGCGCCTCCAGCAACATCAAGTAGGCTGCTCAACAAGATCTGCCACGGACGGCCTTCTCCTTATCCCATCAGCCAGAGCAGCCAGGCTGGTGGGGACTAGGAAGAGGGCCTTCTCTGTGGCGGCCCCCACATTATGGAACTCCCTCCCTAGTGGCCTTCGCCATGCCCCCTCCGTGATGAGCTTCCGCCGTGCATTAAAAACATGGCTGTTCAGGCGGGAATATGGGGTGGGTTAGGTTTTTAATGAGAATTTTTTATATTGTTTTAATTATTATATTTTATTGTGTTGTTTTGCTGTATTTTAATTGTACATCGCCCAGGGTGGCCGGGTGACCGGCCAGATGGGCGATTGATAAATATAATAATAATAAATAAATAAAATGACTGAGTTCAGTGGCTATGTGCTGAACATATTTTTTTTGGGGGGGGGAGTTCAGCGCCATGGATAGCTCCTTAAAAAGTTCAGGCTGAAACCCGGAGCGGATACACCACCACACTGCCGTTGGAGCCACCAACCTCCGCTGCCCAAATCTAGGTTTTTGGATCCTGCCGCTTCATTGGTGACATCCTGCTTCCAGTCGTCACTAAGCTCGACGCTCCCGGGCAAACTTCACAAGCGTGCCATGAGGGCCATGGCTCCCAGACCCCATTGCTTGCACCGCCCCCATGACAGGTATTCCAGGTAGAATGCCCCAGATATGGAGGATCCGTTGAGATGCCTTTGCTAAGAAAAGACCTCCTAGTTCAGACCACACAGCTCCATTTGGCTCAGCATCTCTTGTTCACACAGCAGCTGCTGGGAAGCCCACGATCGGGGCACGGAGGTAATAGCTTCCCCCCGCCACACCCCCATTGAGCTTCCCCGGAGAGCCAGTGCGGTGCAGCGGTCCGATTGCCAGACTAGCGCCAGGGAGATCTGGGTTCAAATCCCCACTCAGCCACGATAGGAACTTCGGAAGCTGCTTTCTACTGAGTCGGACCATTGGCCCATCCAGCCCAGTGTTGTCGACACTGACTGGCAGCAACGGCTCTCCAGGGTTGCGGGCAGGATTCTTTCCAAGCCCTACCTGGAGATACCGCCGGGGGTTTCGAACCTGGGACCTCCTGCATGCAAAGCAGGTGCTCTGTCACACTGAGCTGTGGTCCGTCCCAACGATGCTCGTTGGCTGACCACAGAACAAGGGCCCTCCGGAGGTGGGCAGGCTACAACTCCCATTAACCCCGGCCATTGGCCCTGCTGGCTGGGGCTGATGGGAGCTGGAATCCAGCGCCACCTGGAGGGCTACATTTTCCCCACCCCGGCCACAGAATCACAGAGTTGGAAGGGGGCCTTGGAGGCCATCTAGTCCAACACACCGTTCAGTGCAGGGATCTTGCAGTGACCGCATCCCCGGGAGACGGCCTGCTTAAACACCCCCAGCGAAGGAGCTCCAGCCAAGTCAGTTTTTGTCTCACGGCCAACAGCTTTCATTGATAGGCAGTTTCTCCTAATGTTTAGCCAAAATCCGCTTGCCTGCAATCTCCATCTGTTAGTTCCGGTCCTGGCCTCCGGAGCAACACGGGACAAGCTTGCTCCATCTTTTTGCTACGACAGGCCTTCTTCAGGTCTTTGAAGACTGCTGTGACATCTCCCCCCAGTCGTCTCCTCTCCGAGCTAAACGCGCCCTGCTCTTCCCAGCATTCCTCATAGGCAGGGATGTGCTGGCACTGGGAAGTCCGGCCCATTTGAGCTCGACGGACTTCCTGCCCGCTTCCGATCCAATGATCGGAATTGGGCCGAGTTGGGTTCTTTTCCTGTGGACTTCTATCTCTAAGACAGGCTGCCGTTTGCACATTAAAAACAAACAAACACTATGGAAATTTGCGCAAATTGAAAGCTGGAAGATGCAGTTCTAGCGCAGTGTGCGCAAATCGCGCTAGAACTGCACAGTTTTCGGCTTCCAATGTGCACAAATAGCGTGATTTGCGCAGATTTCCATAGTGTTGTTTTTTTTTAAATGCACAAATGGCGGCCTGTCGTAGAGACGGAAGTCCGCGAGCTTGGCTCAACTTGAGCCACAGCGAGTCAGCACCAGCACGGGCCTAAAGAGCTGGAATCTGGGAGGCCGAATTGTGAAAACCTGATGGATTCTCACACCCCTATCAGATTCCTCAGACCTCCCTACTCATAGGACCTGGCTTCCACTCTCCATCCTAGCTGATCTTCTCTGGACACCGTCCAACTTGTCAACGTCTCACGGCCTAACCTACCTCACAGGGTTGTTGTGAGGATAAAGTAGGGCAAGCAAATGTTGCATACCTCCTTGAGCTGCTTGGAGGAAGGATGGCATTTTTTTAAAAAAAGAAGAAGGCATAATTCAATATTGTTTGCCTCCTCCAACGTCTGAAATACTGCTTCTGAATATGTAAGTTCCCCTTTGACACAAAATTATGGCTCACGGCCATCAACAGGAAAATCCTCCAGAGATTCACCTAATGTACCGATACTAGTAGTCTTTTGGTGTTACATAATATAAAAATCACCTTGCTGAACCGGACCGAAATTCTCACCTGACCCAGTATTCTGTTTCCAACAGTGGCCAGCCCGAAGCTTTTGGGAAAGTCAACAAGCAATAGCCACCCCGAGCCCAGTCCCTAACAACCTCCTAGTCATCCTCTTCAGGAGAACTAGACAAGCATCATATCGCCGTGTTATTTCTGCTCCTCACTCTCTGCCTACTGGAAATTGCTTGGCATCTGTGGAGTGGGAGGAAGGTTTCTTCTTCCTCTTCTTCACAGTTTCCCTCCAATATGGTGCAAACTTGAACAATCTGTGTTTCTTGGACAAGTTTGGCGTTTCCAAACCAAAGTGAGAAAAGGTAGCACATTGTAACCATCGGGGCTGAAAAGTAAATATCATCAAATCAAGTGGCTGTTCCAAGAAATCTAGATGTGGGCTAGTTCCAGGTTGGGCGGGGGGGAACCTGCTGGACAAAGCGCCACCGAGTGGACCCCCCCCCCGCTCCTATGCCAGGAGAACTCCTCCAACTTACTGAACGGCAGCACGAGACAACTGGGTGGTCCGGGAGCCACTGTTTTAATTTCCCACAATGCCCCTGACCTAGCCACACTCTGAGGCATTATGGGGGATTAAAATGGCAGCTCCCGGACAGAGACACTTTTTCAGAGGGGTTGCACAGGGCCAGGCATCGGCAGCGGGCTTGCTGGATGCCAAGTGACAATGCTGTTCCTGGATGAAATGACGATGAACAAGAGAGCCAGTGTGGCGTAGTGGTTAAGAGTGCTGGACTGGGACTCGGGGGAAATCCGGGTTCTCTGGTACCCACTCGGCTGTGAAGCTCCCTGGGTGACTTTGGGCCTGTCACTGACTCTCAGTCAGCCTAGCCTACCTCCCGGGGTTGTTGTGAGGATAAAATGCAGAGGGGGAGGAGGAGGAGGAAGATTATGCAAGCCCCCTTGAGTTCCTTACAGGGAAAAAAAAAGGCGGGATAGAGATATAATAAATAAATAAATAAATAAACACCCTCCATGAGGCATCAACTCGTTCACGGCAAAGTCAGGACCGGTACTCAAGAGTTCCAGCGGCCACATTTTTTAATGGGGACTACATTCTGACTGCTGGGTTTGGTTCCTGCAATATTCTCCTCTCTTGGACTTCGCCTTGCACACTCTTGAGTCTCCTCTTCCCTCGATCTGAAACTGCTGCCAAAACAGTTCATCTTCAGTGGTGTTCTGGTCAGTTCTGATGCGCAGGCGCCCATCATGACAGCCCCCAAAGCAGCGTTCTCCAACCTTGGGTCCCCAGATGTTTTTGGCCTACAACTCCCAGCATGCCCCAGCCAGCTACGCTGGCTGGGGCATACTGGGAGTTGTAGGCCAAAAACATCTGGGGACCCCAAGGTTGGAGAACACTGCCCCAAAGCCACCCCCCTGCACATCAAGGAGAGTCCAAAAACTGCAGGCGGATCCCTGTCAACAAACCAGTTGCAGCAGTTTCTATCTCCACCAGGAGCAAAGTCTTTCATCAAGCGGATGGGTCTCTCTCCACTGCCCATTCAGGACCAGGCAACCTCCAAATACTTCGCATCTCAACAGGGAACAATTAACAGTGTTGCTGCTGGGGAAGTTCTTTTCTCCCCCCAGCTTCTGTGAGAAATCTGCAGCTAAGCTCAGAGGGAGCAGCGGATTCGGAGGAGGGTGGTGGTGGCGGCAGGTGACGTCAGCATCTTTGCCCCCAAAAATAAATAAATGCTGAAGCTGCATCCCTCAGAGCCCTGATTCCGCTATATCAGGGGTCCCCAATGCAGCACCTGTGGGGAGCCCCGGAGGCACCCACAAAGTTCTCTCCTCCCTGCCCCCTTAAACAATTGTTTTAAGAAAAATGTTGGGAAACATTAGGGCAGTCTTCTTTCTCTCCCTTCCTGGCCTCTAGCCTCGCTCTGTCTCTCCCATTCACCCCTTTATCTTGCTGTCTCTCTCCGCTCTCTCTAGCCTTGCTCTTTCTCTCCTCTCTACCCCGTTTGCCTTGCCTTGTTGCCTTGCCTTGTTGCCTTGCCTTGTTGCCTTGTTTGCCTTGCCTTGCCGTGTTTCTCTCCGCTGCTCTCTAGCCTTGCTCTTTCTCTCCTCTCTACCCGTTTGCCTTGCCTTTCCCCCTCCCTCCCAGACTCTACCCTTGCCCTTTCTCTTCCCTTTGCCCTTTCTCTCCACTAAGCCATTTCTCCCCTTTGCCCTTTCTCTCCCATTTGCCTTGCTTCCCCCCTCACTCCCAGCATCTAGCCTCACTCTCTCTCTCCCTTTGCCCTTTCTCTCCCCTTTGCCCTTTCTCTCCCCTTTGCCCTTTCTCTCCCCTTTGCTTTGCCATTTCCCCTCCCTCCCAGCCTCTAGCCTCGCTATTTCTCTCCACCCCACCACCTCTTTAACTCACTTTTGACTAGCCACCCACCCACCCCGCAGCAGCCAACACTGGTCTAAAGCCTCTCTTGGGCCCTCAAACGACTCTGTCTGGTCTCCCCCTTGTTGCACCATGGGAAAGGAACTCCTTCCCCGAGCCCCATAGATCTCTGGCTCCCTCCAGCAACTCAAGCTCTCTCTCTGTCGCTGTGTCTGACGCCTGGAACTGCCACCTCAGGAACGCCACTCCGTCCCCAGCTCCCCTAAATGCCTCTTCCCGTTCACCTGTGCTTCCCTTCATACCTGGAAGCTGAAGACGCATCGTACAAAGGAGAGCCCTTCCTTCCGTCTTCCCTGAACGTCCCACGAGAAATTGTTCTCTATCCATTTCCACCACCCCCCTACCCCACGCTGTGCACTGTTTTATAAGCTGTGCACTGTTTTATAAGCCTCCTTGTGGTTCCCCCGTAGGCATCTTTTGTCCAAAGTAAAAAGCCCCGATCCATTTTTATTTTTAATTTTATCCATTCCTTGTTGGAAAGGGGCTCCCACACCTTGATCACTTTGGGATGCTTCTCTCTGCCTCCTCACTACCCACCCGCCCCCCCCCGCAAGTTCAAAACAGCATAGCACAGGAGAGCTTCTCTGCTTCCTTGTTCAATTCTCAAAATGAAGGGTACAGTATTTTTCCATGTATAAGACTATACTTTTTCCTAAAATTGTTAGACTAAAAATTGAGGGCCGTCTTATACACGGAAGTAAGCCAAGGAGAGAACCACGCAGTTGCGAAACTGCCCAGTGGGGGGCGTCTTATACATGGGGGCGTCTTATAGACGGAAAAATACGGTAAGTGCATCTAAGTGAGGACTGAAACAAAATCTTGCAGCGTAGAGTGCTTCATGATATTCCATTCCACCTGCCACCCAGTTTTTCATATATATTTTAACCCCATCTGTCAGTCAGTATTCCGTGGCCTCTCACTGAGGTCTTGGGGTTCCCCCCGCCCTTAGGGATTTTTTTCCTAACGAATTTATGCAAGGGGCGGCGCCTGCTGACAGCTCCCCCTTGCAAGTGGGAGGGGCTGTCTTGGCTATATAAACAACGGCACTGTGCACCTGTACATCGGAAATAGAGGGAAAGATAATAATTAGGATGCGTGGGATAAAGTAAATGGGGCGGTGATGGGAAAGTGTGTTTGCCTACTGGCAACAGGGCTTACTCCCAAGTAGGCATACTGATTGCAGCCTTGGGCAGGGCAGAAGAGAAGACGCCCGAGAATGTAGCAGGAGGGGAATGTTTGATAAAGCTCTGAATATTTTTGTCCTCAGAGCGGGTTTGCATTCAAAAAAAGGGGGGGGCGCGAAGAGAGAGAGCTGAAAACATTCCATTGATGAATCGGCACAATTAGCCAATGAACGCCTTGATTGCAAATTAAAGAGAGTTCTGATTTTAATTGCTGCTGACCATCTGGGCACTGTTTCCACTGGCACTGGGGACCGCCCTGAATGAGAAGATGTAATAGAGAATCGGTGCAAAGATTTCACTTCAGTGCCGTTATCACCTCGGAGTCTGAGGAGGACAAGGCAGGACTGCCAAGCCGGGAGACCTTCAAGATACCCCCCACCCCACCCCAGTCACCCCGCCAGGGACTCAGAAGTGGAACTCCTCAGAAACCTCTCTGAAGAGGACTCAGCAGGACCTCTGCATCCAGACTGGGTCTCCCCAAAGCAATTTGCCCCCTGAGTGGGTGCGAACAGATTCTCCCTCCCCCCCCCCAGTTCCATTCCTTTATCACTCCAGAAATTTACTCTGCCCTGCGTTTACTCTCTTCCTTAATTCCAGTTTAACTAGGGGTTGGATCCAGGATTTACCACTGAATACCAGTTCACAGGAGCAAACAGGGGAGGGGCTGTTGCCCTGTTGTGTCCTTCCCACAAACATCTGGCTGACCACTGTTGGAAGCAGGACACTGGGCCAGATGCTTCCTTGACCTGATCCAGCAAGGCCACTCTTATGTTCTTAATACATAAGGGATTGGATCCAGGAACTGCCTTCTGTGACAGGAAGGACTCTGCTTACGGAAGGCCCCTACACCTGATTTTTGGGGATCCCCCCCCTATAGCAATTGCACGGAGATTGCACTTTTTGGGGGGTGCGGGGAGAACTGGGCAGGCGGGGGAGTGTTCAGTCAGTGCTGCTGGGCGCATGGGCAACGCAGAGAAAGGGGGAAAGGCACAGAGCAATGGATGTGAATGAGATCTGTGGCAAGCCGTGCATGTACAGCTCTCTGTACAGGCTTCCGGTGTCTGAAGGAACGTAAGAATGGAGGATTTGCCTCACACCACAGTTCTGCTTCAGGAATGGGTCTAGACCGCGGAGGACCGCAAAACTGTGCTGTGGATGGAGGGCAAAGGAGAAGGCAAAATATGTGGTCCCACATCACGTAGCCAAGAGCGGTTGCTTAAATTCCCGGAAAGCTCATTCTGAGGGTCTCTGCTTGTTGAGAGACCCAGCTTGGGGATAAAGGATCAAACTCAAGTGGGCGCCCTTCTTCCAACGGGTGCCCTCCGGATGTCGTTGGACTACAACTCCCAGCATCCCTGACCGTTGGCCATACTGGTTCAGGCTGATGGGAGTTCAGGGCCCAAAACATCTTGAGGTTGGGGGAAGGTTGCTCCGTTTGGATTGACATATGGGGGCATTGCCTTCGGGAGCTGTCCCAGGTCCTGAACCGGCTCGGAGCCTGGCCTCCAGAATTTGCTATGTGCCCTTGAATGATTCCCATTGAAGGTCAGTTCATGCCAAGCGTGGCTGAGATGCTACCAAGTCAGCTACCAAGACTGCCTGGAGCGGTGTTCTCCAACCTTGGGTCCCCAGATGTTTTTGGCCTACAACTCCCAGCATGCCCCAGCCAGAGTTGTAGGCCAAAAACATCTGGGGACCCAAGGTTGGAGAACCCTGGTCCGGAGGGACCTCCCTTGAGGAAAGCCACGCCACGCCACCTAACCTCTGCTCTCTGGCCATGGCAAGGACTGACGCCTTCTCGGGAAAGGCGAGTCAAAAATATTCCGGAGATGGGGGAAATCTTCCCCGGAGATGGTATACAAATACAGTGCAAATCATTTCAAAACAGGGGTGCCGAAACTTTCAGCCCTGGGGGCCGAATTCAATTTTGCAGAAGCTCTTGGTGGGCAGGGCTGAAAGCAAAAGGGGTGTGGCCAAAGGGAAAGGGGTGCGGCCAAAATGCAACCATCTTTTGTTTATTTTATTTATTATATTTATATCCCACCTTTTTCCCTTGGCTTACATAATCCTCCTCCTCCTCCTCCTCCTCCTCCTCCTCCTCCTCTCCATTTTATCCTCACAACAACCCTGTGAAGTAGGTTAGGCTGAGAGTTAGGGCCTGGCCCAAAGTCACCCGGTGAGCTTCATGGCCAAGTGGAGACTAGAACCCGGATCTCCCGAGTCCCAGTCCAGCACTCTCACCACCACGCCACACTGGCTCTGGTTTTATTGGTATTCTGTTTTTTAAAACTTTTAACATGTTTTCCCCCCAATTATTTTTATATGTTTTAACAGGGTGTTTTTATTCTTTTTCTCTCCTGTTGTTCGCAGCTCTGGAATATGTTTAGATGTGGAGCAGTATATAAATGCTGTAAACAAATTAATAAAATAAGATGAGGAAAAGCAATCTTACTATTCTAGCCAGTTTTCCCCAACTGGGGGCCTTCTAGACGTGTTGGACTACAACTCCCAGAATCCCCCAGCCAGAATAACTGGCTGGGGGATTCTGGGCATTGCAGTCCAATATGGCCAGAGAGCCCCCAGTTGGGGAAAACTGGCTTATACCTTTGAATAGGAACTGATCCACATCAGAAATCATGTAAAGTGCTCTGTTCTCCAACATCACCCCATGCACGCTAGCAACTGCTCCACAATCCTTTTTTTTTTTTAAAAAAAACCCATCTCTCCTCCTTCCATCTTTTGCCCCCAAGTGGAACACAACGGCCAATGCAGCTGGTTTCTGGTGGCCAAATTCATCACCGGGCGCCAGCCCAATTTTTTCAGAATCTCGCAAACGGCACCCCAACATAATTTGTTGCTTCGGCCGTTCTCTCCTCGCACTCTGCCCCATTTTGGATCCACAGTGCGCAGCAATCACACACACACACCCCAAAACCCGGTGGATGCCGCTGACCTTATCATCTGGTGATTTTGCCGCATTACGGCTATGTCGCTCAACCACAAAAAAGCAGAAACACTAGAAAATAAATCATCCTCATCCTCATCCTCCTCATCATATGTTTTTAAAAAGAATTCTTGCACTGGATCGAGACTTAAGCAGGATCAATTGCGCTGGCGGAAGTGAAATTCCCGGACCCCTCCTCTCCACGGAAGAGTCAGGAGAAACTGCTGGATGGGGGGGGGAGCTGCGGTGCGTGTGGGGGAGGAGATCCCCCAAAATTGGGAAGGGAAGGACGTTCCACGAACTGAGCCCTTCCTCTCAAGGAAGGCCGATGCTGGGTCCAACCCCTTACGTGTTAAGAACGTACTGTAAGCGCAGCTCTGCTGGATCAGATCAAGGGAACATCTAACCCAGTACCCTGCTTCCAACAGTGATCAGCCACATGTTTGCGGGAAGGACACAGCAAGGCAGCAGTGCCTCCCCCCCCTGTTTGCTCCCGCAAATTGATATTCAGTGATAAACTGCTTCCATTTTCACTAACATTTCTAGAGCCAATGTCACATAAAGGTTAGGGTGTTGGACTGGGGGGGGGGGATCTGAGTTCTAGTCCCCACTCGGCCATGAAGCTCACTGAGTGACTTTGGACCAGTCACTGACTTCTCAGCCTCACCTACCTCGCAGGGTTGTTGTGAGGATAAGATGGAGAGGAGGAGGAGGATTGCGTAATCCGCCTTGGGTTCCTTGCAGGAAAGAAGGCAGGATATAATTATAATTAAAAAATAAATATCCAATACCAGTCAAGAACAAAAGAATAAGGATCCTGCTGGATCAGACCTAAGGTGTAACTCAGGGATGTTGAACCTCGTTCAGCCTGAGGGCCAAATTCCATTTCACAGAAGCTCTCGAGGGGGGGGGACATTCCAGTGGCGGGTGGGGCCAAAGGTAAAAGGGGTGGGGCCACAAAATACCCGCCTATTTCAGCTTAAATCTCTTACTGCCAATAACTAAGCCCCAGGAGAAGCATTTCAAGCTTTTACAATGGTCCAAAATCTGTGCAAAGGCTGGGAAACCACAAATTATCTGTAGCCGAGGAAAGGGGGTTGGGCCAGGGAAAGGGGGTGTGGCCTTCTGGGAAACCTCGGAAGGCTGGATTGGGACTTCAGGCTGGCTGGATTTGACCCATGAACCTGAGTTTCTGCACCCCTGGTGTCAGTGGAAGCTGGTGGCTCCGATGTCAGTGGGGCTGTGTATCCACTCTGGGTTTCCGCCTGAACTTCTAAGGAGCTATCCATGGTGCTGAACCCTATTCCCAAACTAGGTTCAGCAACACGGACAGCTCCTTCAAAGTTCAGACTGCAGCCTGGAGTGGATACACTACCCCAGTGACATCGGAGCCACCAGCCACTGCTGGCTGGTGTACCTAGCCCTGCATCCTGTTTCCAACAGTGCTCAGCCCAGATACCTCCAAGAATTGCGCAAGCACAGGATGAAAGCAACAGCCATTTGCCCCAGAATCTGGTATTAAAAAGGTAGACTGCCTTTGACCGGGACTCGCAGGGGTGGGTTCCATTCAGCTGCCTTATCTAATAAGCGTGGATAGATGTAGCTTCCTTTGTGACCTTGTCCAGCTTTTTTCCTTTCTTTAATTAACTTCATAAACATTAATACAGAAAACAAACAGCACATAAGAGGCACCATTAACAGAACAAGATCGTCACAAGGTGGTTAATAGGACAGCAAAATAGGACTGATTTTGTTCAGGCAAGTGCATCTCTCCAAAAAATGAAAACGTTTGCGACTCTGGAGGTTGAGAGTCTCAAACATCTTTCTGGAGAGATACACCTGCCTGGACAAAAGCAGTACTTGTAACTTTCATTTAAAAACAAAGCAAAAACCCTTTACAAAACCTTTATGAAGAGTATTTGTCCTTTTGGTGAAAGAAAACAGGAACAGGAATAATTTTTCTGGAAATCTCGCTTCGCTAGTCCTCTCCAAAGCCAGCTCTGACGGGTCAACTTCAGGTTGTGCTGTTTGCTGTAGCATGCATGCCTTGATCGCCAAACTCTGGAAATGTCCAGCAATGCGTATCATCCACTACAGGCAGAGTAGGATATTGGCAAGTTCCTTTAGCAGAGAAGTTGTCCAGCTTTTTAAAGACCCGTCTCTTCTATTATTGATTTCACTCTTTAATCTTTCCCCTTCCTCTAAGCCAGTGTTCTCCAACCTTGGGTCCCCAGATGTTTTTGGCCTACAACTCCCAGCATGCTCCCAGCATGGGGCATGCTGGGAGTTGTAGGCCAAAAACATCTGGGGACCCAAGGTTGGAGAACACTGCTCTAAGCAGCTAAACGTAATTCCTCCCACCCACCCATTTTATCCTCACAACCACCCTATGAGGTAAGAACATCAGAAGAGCCCCGCTGGATCAGACCAAGGGTCCATCTAGTCCAGCATTCTGTTCCCACAGCAGCCAACCTGCTGACCAAAGGAAACCCATAAACAGGACAGGAGTGCAACAGCACCCTCCCACCCATGTTCCCCAGCAACTGGTGTACATAGGCATACTGCTTCTGATACCAGAGGTGGCATATAGCCACCAGGACTAGTAGCCACTGATGGCCTTCTCCTCTATGAATTTGTCCAACCCCCTTTTAAAGCTGTCCAAATTGGTGGCCATCACGACATCTTGAGGAAGTGAGTTCCATAGTTTAACTCTGCACTGTGTAGAGAAGTCCTTCCTTTCGATCTGTCCTCAATCTCCCATCAATCAACTTTACGGGATGACCCCTTTGGGTTCTAGTATGATGAGAGAGGGAGAAAAATGTCTCCCTACCCATTTTCCCCGCACCAGGCATAATTTTGTACCCCTCTATCATGTCTCGCCTTCCTCACCTTTTTTCTAAGTTGAACAGACCCAGCTGCTGCAACCTTTCCTCATAGGGGAGTTGCTCCAGCCCCTGGATCATTTCAGTTGCCCTTTTCTGCACTTTTTGTACTTCTGCAGATAGGTTAGGCTGAGAGGTGGTGATGGCCAACACCCTAACTGCAGGGAGGGGATATCTTTCTATCTTTCTATCTTTCTATCTATCCCTGAACAGCAGAAAGACAGAATTGTGATTTGGAGGCAGTAGATTATTTTGAAGCAGAGATTCCCTCCAAGCCACAAATACGGCAACCCCATGCATGCTTACTAGGGAGTAAGTCCCATTGAGCTCAGTGGAAATTACTTCTGAGCAGACAGAGGTGTGGTCTGAAAGGCCACTGAAATATAACCAATGGTTGTGTGACTTAAACCAAGCTCATGTTAACAAGAAACCAAGCTAATATTAACAAGAATCTCAAGCCAGAAATCAAAACTAAAAACCTCTTGCAAATACTACGCCAGCCGTCCAAAACCTGGTGCCCTCCGGATGTGTAGCACTACAACACCCATCGTTCCCAGCCAGAATGGCCAATGACCCACCCCACTCCCAGACTTTAGGAATGTGTAAAGCAGCCATGCCCAATGTGATGCCCTCCAGATGGGTTGGATTACAACTCCCATTGTCCCCAGCCATGTTGGCTGGGAATGATGGGAGTTGCAGTCCAATACATCTGGAGGGCACCAGATTGGGGAAGGCTGATATAAATATATACCCGCCGCATGCATGCGTATACAGACACACAGCAACACACACACACACACACACACACACAGCGCGCCTCTCCAAGGCTAAATCTGAACTGGCTCAGCTCTGCAACCAGTTTTACAACTCTGCCTTGAAGTATGTGAAATATATCGCCAGGAAAGAGTACCTCTGGCTGCTCACAGACTACAGTTCCCTCCACGCTGACTAACCACAAAGAGTGTTGAGCATATCTATTCGTTACATCTCTATGACAGACCCGCCTTTCCCCCCACTCTTGCAAGGAACCCGCAGCAGCTTACGTGGTCCTTCCTCCTCTTCATTTTATCCTCACAACAACCCTCCGAGGTAGGTGAGGCTGAGAGTCAGTGACTGGCCCAGAGTCACCCAGTGAGCTTCAGGGCCTGAGTGGGGACTCGAACCCAGATCTCCCGAGTCCCAGTCCAGCACTCTCACCACTACGCCACACTGGCTCTCATATTTGGGGTAACGGGCCACATACTACACCACACTGGCTCTCCAAACATATTTGGGGTAACGGGCCAAGGAGAGGGGCAGGAACTGTGAAAGCTGCATTATATTGAGTCGGACCCTCAGTCTACCCAGTCCAGTATTGTCGAAACTGACTGGCACTGGCTCTCCGGGGTTTCAGGTGAGAGTTTTTCCAGCCCTACCTGGAGACGCTGCTGGAGATCGAACCTGGGATGTTTTGCATGCAAAGCAGGAGCTTTAGCACTGCGCTATACGGCCCCTTCCAAACAGGGTAACCCTCTTCCTATCCATATCTGACCACCTTTGCTCTTGTTTTAGGTAAGGCACCTGTCCAACAGCCTTCCCCAATCTTCCCTGGATGGCAACTCCCTTCATTCCTAGCCAGCATGGCTGAGATGATGGGCGTTGTGATCCAACCCATCTGGAGGCATCCGGTTGGGGAAGGATGCTTTACATATTCCTAAAGTCTGGTGGTGCGATGGGGAGAATTTGTGTGCTTTCTTAAAATTAATATTTTTAAAAAAGCAAAAAAAAAACAAAAAAGCCAACGCCTGCCCTCAGCACTGCTCATTTAACAAAGGCAATCAACAGACCCATAGTTCCTAGTGTCCGCTCTGGCTTGGGTAGCTCCCCCTAGGGCCCCCGGCACCACAAAATCTAAAGGTGGATGGATAACTTGAAGAGGACCAGAGGGATTAGTATACATATACATATGATGAAATGACCACAAAAGCTTATGCCATTATAAATTTGTTAGCCTTTAAGGTGCAAACAGACACTCTGTTCTTTATACATATCCTGGCCATTTAATCGGCTGATATCCCCGGGAGAAACAATGCCTCAGGCTGCAATCTAGCCCCTTTGAATGCAATCGGATTTGCTTAAGAGTACACATATCATAGGATTGCACTGCGCAGCCGCGCAGCTGCCTTTGAGCGCATTCATTCCTTGGTCCCTTTCCATTCTTTCCACTCGTCTCCTCCATGCAGCTGAAATTCAGATGGGAAACACTTTGGGGACAGGGGTGCCCCCACCCCGCTCTCTCGCTCAGTGCTGGACGGTGCTGTATAAACTGATTTAACAATGACGAGGATCGCCTTGGATGGTGTCCCATCCTGACAAGCCGTCACACTGTGGCATGACCAAGGGACGGAACACAGGACAGAGCCGCACCAGAGAGCAGCCAGCTCAATTCTAAATACATATTTATTTATTTATTATATTTATATCCCGCCTTTTTTCCCCTGCAAGGAACCCAAGGCGGCTTACATAATCCTCCTCCTCCCCTCCATTTTATCCTCACAACAACCCTGTGAGGCAGGTCAGGCTGAGAGTCAGTGACTGGCCCAAAGTCACCCAAGCGAGCTTCATGGCTGAGTGGGGACTAGAACCCGGATCTCCCGAGTCCCAGTCCAGCACTCTCACCACTACGCCATGCTTGCTCTCATAGGGTTGATGGGGGCAGAAAGTTAGATTTAACACCCCCCCCTTAGTGAGGCATTTATTTCATTCCCCCATATAAATGTGTTGGCCCCTTGTTGGGTAAAAACAACAACAGCAACAGGGGGGATTTGCCCTGATTGGGGGGGGGGGGAAGCCAGGGACTCCGTGAGTAAATCTTGCTGTCTACCCCTGCGCACTTGGTGGTCTTCTCCTCGTTCCAGGGATCTGTGTAATGTTCAAACCCTCCCTCTATGCATCCTCCCCATCAAGAGCAACCATTAATTCATTAGTAACGGGAAGGGAAGGACTGTTATTATTATTATTATTATTTTTAATGACACCTTGTTCCTCCCTCAGTATCTTCCCCAGGACTGTTGTCATCTATCAACAGCGGATCCTCCTTCTAATGGGAATCTTTTCTCACTCTCTGCTTATCTTGTGATACTGCATCCCTGGCTGTGTGTTCATATACACACTCAGATTTTAGCAGGTACATCTCTCTCTCTCTCTCTCTCTCTCTCTGTTCCTGCACTTCCTTCTCACACAACTATAGATACATTATGCAGGCAGCAGGCTACCTGCTTCAGTTAACACTCACATCTTCTACTTCACGCTTCTGTCTTCCTTCCAACATTCTCCCCTCCCACCCTCAGTTCCACTTGCAAACGGTGCTGTTGTGTGCTTCATCATTCAACCTTCTTTCTGCCAACTCCAAATACGCTCTTGGCAAAAGCCTCCCCACGGCTCGCTCCTCTTTCTCCCCCCCCCCGCCCTCCACCCCCTTTCCATCTATTTAGGTAGTTTTCACACATACAACTGCTCCCCTCTTTGATCTGGAAACGATCCATCTCTAGATTTCCTTCCAATCCACCCGAGCTAACATTGTGCCAACCCCTGAACTATTAATTTCTCTCTCTGTGTGTGTCTCTCTCTGTGTGTCTCTCTCGAACTCTTTCTTTCGCTCTCTTGACTGGCTGCTCCCGGTTAAGTCTTTTTCTCTCCAGGCTGCAGAGAAAGAGAGAGGACGGCAACCTACATTTAAAAAGCAACCTTTCCCTCCTCCTCCTCCACCACCACCACCTCCAATTCCTTTTCTTTATCAGGATTGCAAAGGGGAGGAAAAAAGGGAAAGAAGGAAGAATCCCTGTTTGTTTGTGCAACCTGGCGTTCAAGCTGGTCAGTTTCCAAGAAGTGGAATTGACAAGAGGGACCGAACCAAACAACAACACTCCAACATCAAGTGCTAAAAAGAGGGGTGGATCTCTCCCCCCCCACCTCCGCCAGCTTCTCTTCTCTTTCTCTGCCTTCAATTCCGCCCCCCCCCCTCTTCTTTCTGCAGCCCTGAAGCTCTAAGCCCATCCTGCACACAAAAAGCTTCCACATCCAGAAAAAGAAAAAGAAAAGAAATATCTTCAGGACAAGAAATCAGAGGGATTATATTGGGGTGCGTCGTGTGTGTCTGAATTTTGCTAACAACCCTGTTGGCATCATCCTGTGAATCAGGTTACAGAAAGAAGCCAGGAGGCGGCGGGTGGGGAGAGAAATAGAAGGATATGATTTTCAAAGAAGTTGCAGGATGCTTTCTTTCTTTCCCCCCCCCTCCCGCTTTTTTTTTTTTTTTAATGGAATAAATAAATAAACAAATAAGCAAACACGCCCCTACCTGGCCGTCTTTCAGAGTCTGCAGGAATGCATGGCTTCTCCCGGAGCCACGAGCCGGGAAGGTTTTAGTGCCGTTGGCTCCCCGGCGCAGGGCGATTTTGCAAAGGTGGGTGGGTGGGTGGGGGCGGGCGACCCACTCGCAGGGGGCTGTGCCCCGTCAGCAGCTTCCCCTGCAAAGGAGGAGGGGGGGGAGAAGGATGGGTGTGTGTGTGTGTGTGTGTGTGTTGGTGAGACTACAGCCAATCCCAGCTAGCAGCTTCGGAAACAAAGGGGGCACCCAGCCCAGATCAGCCCGTGGGGGGGCTGCAGAGAGAGGCTGCTGTGCGGCGCCCCCTCGCCGGGCCCTGGTGCTTCTCCATGGGTGGGGTGGGGGGCGCGGGGGAGCCCTCTCTTCTCGCCCTCCGCGGGCCGCCTTGCACCTGCCCGCCCAGCTACTCAGCAGAAAGCCGGGGCGCAAAGCGGCAGCAGCGGCGCCAGGCAGAACCGGAGGGGAGGGGGCGCGCATGCGCCCTGGACTGCCGTTTCCTCAACCTCCCCCCCCCCACCCTCATTGGAAAGCTACCACGGTCGGGGTGCGGGAGTGGGGGAGGAAGATACACGCGGATCATCTCGGCTTCCTTTGGCTCTTCCTGTTTTCGAAAAAGAGGAGACGTGTGAGCGAAAAGTTTTTTTGGGGGTACAAAGACTGGAGGAGGAACTCGCTTGGTTAGATGACACGGCGGGGGGGGGGAGGTTAAAAGTGAGGGGAGGGATAGTTAATTTCCAAGTTAGAAAAAGGGACAAAGCAGGCTTTCCCTACCCGGCGCCCCTCCGGATGTGTTGGGACTACAACCTCCATCACCCCCAGCTAACTCTTCCTGCCACCCGGTGCCTTCCAGATGGGCTGGGACCACAAGCCCCATCAGCCCCAGCCAAAGCTTTCCCCCCTACCCAGCACCCTCCAGATGTGCTGGGACTACAACCTCCATTATCCCCTTCATGGTGGGGCTTGTAGTCCCAAAAGATCTGGAGGACTCTGGGTTGGGAAACGCTGAGAGAGAGAAACTGCAAGTGATGTCTTCCATCTGGAAGCCCCCCCCCGCTCTCCCCCCCTCAATCCCAGAAGAATACTGGGATTGCCAGTGTGGCGTAGTGGTGAGAGCGTCGTACTGGGACACGGAGACCCGGGTTCTAGTCCCCACTCAGCCATGAACAAAAACACTCTGCACATGCCTGGAAGATTGCTCATCTTTAGGAGTTCATTTGCTCCCTATATCCTTCCCACCCTTTTTGTATTGTGTGTATTAGATCATAAGGCTTCTGGGCAGGGACAGAAATCTTGATCTTTGGACAGAAAATTGTAGGGATACCAATAACACTGATACTACTAATAAATATATTATGGATGCTCCTGGGAAGCAGGTGATGGTCAGTCCCTATCGATTGTCCCTGACATGTGGCAATCAGTGGCATACACTGCGTGAAGGCAACATCTAGGTACCACAGCGAATCACTCCCAAGTATGTGCAGGCGAGCTGGTGTCCCTTCCCAGAACCGCTGGGAATCCTTCCTAGGAACATCGGAAGCTGCCTTTGTATTCCGAGTCAGACCACCGGTCCATCTCGCTCACTCTCTGCTTCCCCACCCCCCCGGGACTGCACAATGAAATCCCTGCTCCCTCAGGACTACACAGTGAAATCCCTGTCCCCCCCTGGACTGCACAATGAAATCCCTGCTCCCCCCCCCCCACAGGGCTACGCAATGAAATCCCAGCTCTCCCCCGCTGGGACTAAACAACAATGAAATCCCTGCTCTCTCCCACCCACCCCCCAGACTACACAACAATGAAATCCCAGCTCCACCCCAGCTGTGGCTCATATGAACATTCGGTTTTGAAGCAGGAGAGATTTGCATATCTGCTCCTGATTGGCCCCGTGGCAGTTCATACGAACATTCTATATGTTGTTGGAGCAATTTGCATAACCGCTCCTGAATGGCCCCTGCGAACATTCCAAGTGACGCCATTGGCTCTCATCTATTTTGGGCCGTACAGGCGCAGCGAGGGTTTTCGGAGATTTGAACCCACCAGTCTTTGTCCTTGGGTGATGGAGAGTATGCGGGCCAAATTTGGGGCGGTTCCGTCAAAACGTGATGGAACCTATGTAATGACGCCCCGCACACAGCAGACATTCAGTCATTTTAAAAGTTTCCCTCCCTTTTCACCCCCTCAGAGAACATTCTAAATGGCCGAGGGGAGATTTGCATACCCACCCCTATTGGCCCCTGCAGGAATTATTCATAGATTTCATAGATCATAGAGTTGGAAGGAGCCTACAAGGCTATCGAGTCCAACTCCCTGCTCAATGCAGGAAACTAGAGGAGGGGTCTCCCATCCAAGTAATAACCAGGCCTGACCCTGCTTAGCTTTCCACACTCAGACAAGCTGAGCCAGCGTAAGCCACAGGCCTGTTTCGTTTATTATTCATACGAACATTCTAAGTGTTGTATGGGCTATTTGCATAACTGCTCCTATTGGCTCCTGCAGCAATTCTGAGGTGAGGCTGATTTGCATAACTGCTGCCCTGTTGTTTTGCCTATAGGAGATATGAGAGTGGGGTGATTTTGCCCCCTTTTTTCACCCCCTTAGGGATGGAATTTCCAAAAATCCTTCCTTAGTGGGGCTTTACGTCATAAAAGCAATGTTCCTTCAAAATTTCACATTCCTAGATTAAACGGTTTGAGCTGGGCGTTTATGAGTCAGTCAGTCAGTCAGTCAGTCAGGACACTTTCTTTTATATATATAGATTTATACCCCACTTTTTTTCCTGCATGGAACCCAAGGCAGTTTACATAATCCTCCTCTTCCTCTCCATTTTATCCTCACAACAACCCTGTGAGGTAGGTGACGCTGAGAGAGTCAGGGACTGGCCCAAAGTCACCCCAGTGAGCTTCATGGCCTAGTGGGGACTAGAACCCAGGTTTCCTGAGTCCCAGTCCAACGCTCTCACCACTATGCCACACTGGCTCTCCAGTATCCTTTCCAGTATCTTTCTGGGTTTTGAGCCTTCACCAGACACTCCTGTTCTTTCCTGACTTAGAATCATAGAATCATAGAAAAGTAGAGTTGGAAGGGGCCTACAAGGCCATCGAGTCCAACCCCCTGCTCAATGCAAGAATCCAGGTCAAAGCATCCCTGACAGATGGCAGTCCAGCTGCACCTTGAATGCCTCCAGATTGGGAGAGCCCACCACCTCCCTAGGTAGTTGATTCCATTGTCTTATTGCTCTGACAGTCAGGAAATTTTTCCTGATGTTTAGGTGGAATCTGGGTTCCTGTAACTTGAACCCGTTATTCCGTGTCCTGCAAACTGGGATGATCGAGAAGAGATCCTGGCCCTCCTCTGTGTGACATCCCTTCAAGTACTCCAATTCCATGAGATCTGGATTCTTTAAGGTGCCAGCCCATCTACCATTCATTTCATCTGAATGTCAAGGTTGGCTTGGTTTACTTTGCCCCCCCCCCAACAGACACACTGTTATTGGGATGCTGAAAGCTGCACCCAAGAATGTATGAATTCATTTTTTTTTATTTAATTGTTTTATTAATTAAATTTGTATCTCATCTTTCCATCCCCTGCCCTCCCCTGGTGCTCAGCGCAGCTAAAAATAAAATACGGATTTAAAAAACCTAAATCTTAATCAAAACACAGCATAAAAACAAAACATTAAAAACACAATTAAAAATGCACGATAAAAGAAAGAAACGGCACCTAACCCATTAAAAAAAAACCTTTCAGCATCATACTAGCGTAAAGGCCTGCTGGAATAAAAACCAAGTCAGATCAACCTCAGCCTTCACCAACCTGGCGCCCAGCAGATATATTGGACTACAACCCCCATCATCCACAGCCAGCATGGCTGTTGCTGTGCCTACCTTCACAAGAGGCTCTCTGCGAGATGGTTTTAACTGGAGAGCCTGGGAATCAAACCTGCAGCTCTCTGCATGTAAAGCAGGCATGCATCATCACTGAACTGTAAGCCCCCTGGCTAAAAGAAGAGCACAACTAGCTGTGGGTATTTGCACATGCGCATAGAAAGCTGCCCTGTTCCAAATTGGGCCACTGATTCTTCTAGTTGAGAGAGTGCCTTCTCCCTGACCAACCTGCCCAGTCACTGAGATCATCGAATGGCACTTCCCTGGTGGTTCCACATGGACCTCTGGCCCGACTGGAGTCCACCCGGAGAAGAGCCTTCAGTGTGGTGGCCCCCTTTCTGTGGAACTCCCTGCCTCTGGAGGTCAGGCAGGGCAGGCGCCGACGCTGTGTTGTTTTCGGCGCCTCCTGAAAACACGGAAGCCTTCCTGGTGTAACCAGCCACGGTTTTGCTGATATGGTTTTATTGATCTTCTTTTTAACACATGGTTTTATCCTTTTTACTAGCATTATCTTGCATTGTTCACCACTCTGAAATCTCCATACTGGGATATGGAGAGTGGTATAGAAATCTTGCAAATAAATAAATATTTGACAGGCCATGACTCACAAATGTCTTGGCCAGAGCGGGGGGGGGGGGGGGCTATGCAGGCACATTCCCAAAGCATGCGCTGTTCGGCTGAATTATATCACCCCTCCCCTCAACCTAAAGTAAAATTCCAGAGACAAGCACATGGGGGGGGGGTCCAACGGCAGGATATAGGGTATGCTATCAGCGGGGGGGGGGAACCTTTTCCGCCCCACCACCACCACAGGGACTCATTGAGTACCACCGACCAGTTACAGTTACCGAGCTGCACAGAAACAAACCGCATTCACCGTTCCTCCAAAGCTGGAAAAAGAATAGAGAAAGGGGGTTCTTTCTGCTCATCCTTGGCGCCGATCCCACAAGGGAAGAAATCCTCTATTCATTTCCATAGGATGTGCGTGGACCCCCCCTCCCCAAAATCCTATAGAGGGAAGGCCACATTTCCTATCCCATTGTATAGGCTTTCTTTTTTGCATGTCGGGTCTGGCCGAGTTTCCTGCTCTTTTATAAGCCAAAAAAGCTGGATCATTGTTTTGTTTCTACAGTGGTCTCTGTCCTTCTTGGCTAAGCCTGTGCAGCTGTGTGTGCAAAGGGGGTGTGTGTTAAGCTAGGTGGGGGGGCACATGAACCTCCCCCGAATGATATAGAGAAGTAGAGAAGAGGGCAAGGAAATTGATCAAAAAGTTGGCATTAAAAGGGGAAACCTAAAGCAACTGCCCCCAACCCGGCGCCCTCCGGAGAGGCTTGGACTACAACTCCCATCGTCCCCAGCCCATGCTGGCTGGGGATCGTGGGAATTGTAGCCCAGCCCTTCTAGAGGGCGCCGGGTTGGGGAAGACTGTTGCAGAGGCTATCTGCCAAAAACAAGAGTTCAGGCATGCATAGAACAGGGTTACCCGTCTCCCTGGAACACCTTGCTACCTCATCAGCATATCTAATCAGAAAAAGAGTGCCTCTGGCCATGTACAGAGCACAGTTCCCTCCGCGGCGACTTAACCAGACATTGTCTTGGACAGATTCGGGGTGATGGGGACCTTCCAGGGGGTCAGAATGATAACTGGCCCACTTGATGTCTGGCTTAGAATCAAAAGAGTTGGAAGGGACCTTGGAGGCCATCTAGTCCAACCCCTTGCTCAATAGAGGATCTGCAATGCAGGATGAAATACAACAGCCCTGACAGGGGGCCGCCACCCAACCTCTGCTTACCGGTAAATATCTCCAGGGAAGGAGAGCTCACTACCTCTCAAGGCAGACTAGCCACACTAACCAAAAGCAACCACCACTCAGAAGTTTATTCCCAATGTGTAGCCAAAATCTGCTTCCCTGCAATTTCCACCCGTTGCTTCTAGTCCTGCCCTCAGGACCAAGAGATCAAGTCGGCTCCCTCTTCTGCCTGACAGCTCTTCAGATATGTGAAGACCACTATCATGTCTCCCCTTCATCTGCGCTTCCTCTGGATAAACGTACACAGGTATTTCAACCATTCCTCCTGGGACCTGGCTTCCAGACCTCTCACCATCCTGCTCACCCGCCTCTGGACACATTCCAGTTTGTCTCCACCCTTCTTAAAAGCTGGTGCCCAGAACTGGACTGGTTGTGCATGTCCAGAAGACTGGGCAACATGCTAGTCCTCAAGGAAGGCACCATGCTCGCTAGAGAACAATGGTGTCTGACAGTGCCCTTAGAACAACTCCTCCTTCCTGTTACTAGGGCTCAACATTTAGTAGTAATTGTGCTGGGTTGGAGCTACAATGAGGTTGTGCTAAGAGGAAGGGTTGTCATTTTTTTTTAAAAAAAGAGAGAGGTCTCATATCGGTAAAAAAAGAGCAAATTGGCATCAAACTAGGTCACATCTTTTTAAAAAATGAGTACGATTCAGTCTACAAAGATGCTGAAGACAGAAGAACCACAGGACTTGGTCTGTGGGCTGATAGGATTGCTGTCTTTTCTTTCTCACCTAGCGGAAAAGTTTCGGGACAATGATTTTGTATGGTGCATTCTCTCACATCTGACGGAAATCGCTGTGCGAGGTTCTGTCCTTGCGCATCCGGGCCAGGCACGAAGCTGTGCGAGAAAGGCACAGCGACCGAGCACACGTTCCATATGCAAAAGGTGCCGGAGTTCAATCTTCACTGAAACGGTTCTGAAGTGGCTATGCCAGGAGAGATTTGTCTGTGCAGGAGACCTCGGGGAGGTGGGGCCTGAGCCGTTACAGGCCACGGGTCCCGCTGAGTCTGGGGTTAGCCCGGTTGAGGGCACAGCTGTGCCCAGGTTTCCCAGGGATACAATCAAATGAACAAGGGTTCAGATCCCATAGGCAAGGTCTGGCACAGAGAGGGTTAAGTTTTCGGATGGTGCACACGGGGAAAGTCCAGAAGCCAAGACAAAGCCAAGGTCAGGTGCCAGCTAAACACAGGGGTGGGCAAGTTTGGGAGGTCCAGGGGCCATTTTCGCCTCCTGGATCCCACTCCCTATGGCAGTGTTCTCCAACCTTGGGTCCCCAGATGTTTTTGGCCTACAACTCCCAGCATGCCCCAGGCAGCGTGGGAGTTGTAGGCCAAAAACATCTGGGGACCCAAGGTTGGAGAACACTGCCCTACGGGGTGCAATCCACAGGGAAACCTGAAAACACACACACAAAATGGCATTTTGCTGCCAAAACATGATGGCAAACCACCCTGTAGCACTTCATAGTGCACTGGAGACTCCAATTTCAGTGGGGCAATTTTCAGTGGGGCAGTGGTGTATCCACGCCGGGTTTTAGCCCGAACTTTTAAGGAGCTATCCATGGTGCTGAACCTAGTTTTGGGTTTGGGCTTCATCGCCCTGGAAAAGCTCTTTAAAAAGTTCGGACTGAAACCCAGAGTGGGTTCATTGGCCCACACTGACATCGGAGGCGCCAGCCTCAGTTGCCATAGAGTGGCTACAATTTAGCTTCGGGGCCCTTTTAGCGCCGTAGTGCTAAAAGCTGCCTCTTTCAGCAGCGCATCAGCACATGCATGGCCCACAATACCCTGAGTCAGAGACGCCCAGGCATGGATAGGGCCACAGAGCTCTCCAAGCGGGTCCAGGCTAGGAGGCAGGCAAGCTTAGCTTGTAGGTTACTCCAACAAGCGGCAGGCTCAGACTGAGCCTTAAATAGGACTTCGGCTTCCTAGAGGCTGCTGGCTCCTCCCACATCCTGCGTGAGGATTTCTCCCGTAAAGGGGCCATCCTTGCTTTTGGGGCCTTTGGCTGTGATGGCATGGAGGCAACTGAGAGCCAGCGTGGCGTAGCGGTTAAGGTGTTGGACTGGGGCTCGGAAGATCCTGGTTCGAGTCCCCGCTTGGCCATGAAACTCACTTGGGTGACTTTGGGCCAGTCACTGACTCTCAGCCTAACCTACCTCACAGGGTTGTTGTGAGGATCAAATGGAGAGGAGGAGGAGGAGGAGGAGGAGGAGGATTATGAAAGCCGCCTTGGGTTCCTTGCAGGAAAAAAAGGGGGGGATATAAATAAAATAATAAATAAATAAATAATCAGGCAGTGTGGCATTGTCGTCGGAGGGCTTCAGAACTGTAGTCCTCAGGACCTATTGCTCACGCTGGCTCAGCTTGCCTGAGCGTAGAAAGCTAAGCAGGGTCAGGCCTGGTTATTACTTAGATGGGAGGCCCCTCCTCTAGTTTCCTGCATTGAGCAGGGGGTTGGACTTGATGGCCTTGTAGGCCCCTTCCAACTCTATGATCTATGACAGTGTTCTCCAACCTTGGGTCCCCAGATGTTTTTGGCCTACAACTCTCAGCATGCCCCAGCCAGCATCACTGGCTGGGGCATGCTGGGAGTTGTAGGCCAAAAACATCTGGGGACCCAAGGTTGGAGAACACTGATCTATGATATGACCTGAGGATGGTAATATGACCTCCCTCAGAAGAAGGGGGACTGGCCCCATTGGCTTTTCTGGGGCCGAGGTCCCTGAGGCGAGAGGGACCTCGACGGCTGCTTCCAGGACCACAGCCTCTTCTCGGACTGAGAGGTCAATATCAGATCAGAGGCATCTCCTCCTGAGGAGGGTGGAATCAGAACCCTGCACTATGAAAACAGGCTGCGTGACAACAGACACCAGCGCTAGACTGTGTGGTGGTGTGGGGTAGTGGTTAGAGTCTTGGACTGGGACCCAGGCTCAAACCCCTACTCAGCCACGAAGCTCACTGGGAGACTTTGGGCTGGGTCACTGACCCTCAGCCTGACCCACCTCACAGGGTTGTTGTGAGGATAAAGCAGAGAGGAGGAGCAGGATCCTTGGAGGAAAAAAGGTGGGATATAAATATAATAAATAAACACATAATTCAATAAAGTAGACAAGATGGAGCCATGGTTTGACATGGTGTGAGATGGCTTTGTAGGTCCATCTGCTTAAGGGAGCGGCCTGTGCAGGCAGAAGATCCCAGGCCGAGTCCCTGGCTTCTCCCACTAAAAGAGTCGGGGAGTGGTGGCGGCTGGGAAACACCCCTGGGAAGGTGCTGCCATTGGAAGCAGGCAATTCTCGGCTCTGCAGAAGCTCATCATCATCATCATCATCATCATCAGGTGATCACTCGTGACCCAGTAAGATTGTCTTCCAGGATAAAAGGAGGAAATTCTAAAGAAGATTGTGTAGACTCTAGCGATGGGTCCGTAAGTGACTGTGGAGGCCAATTCTAGATCCACACAGCTTCCCACAGTGAGGACACAGGTTACCAGATGGAAGATGGTCCTGTAAAGGATTCGTTTGACGTGCTTTTCGCCTAGCACGTTTCTCCCTTTCACCTTGCACTCGGGCTTCTTCAAAGTCCATAGAACCTTTGTGAAAGGCCAACCTCCATTTAGATCGTTCATGGGCCAGAGCTTCCCAGTTTTTGATGTTTATATTGCATTTTTTTTAGATTAGCCTTATGAACATCTTTAAACCTCTTATATTGACCACCGATATTCCGCTTTCCATTCTTGAGTTGGGAATAAAGTAACTGCTTTGGGAGACGGCAGTCAGGCATTCGAACAACATGACCGGTCCACTGAAGTTGGCGCTGAAGGATCATTTTTTTCAACGCTAGTAGTCTTTGCTTCTTCCAGTACACTGACATTTGTTCGCCTACCTTCCCAAGTAATTCGCAGGATTTTCCGGAGGCAACGTTGATGAAATCTTTCAAGGAGGTGGAAGTGATGTTTATAGATAATCCATGTTTTGCAGGCATAAAATAAAGTTGGCAATACAATGGCTTCATAAACCAGTGTTTTGGTCTTCTTACAAATATCCCGCTCCTCGAACACTCTATGTTTCATTCGAGAAAACGCGGCACTTGCGGAGCTCAAACGATGCTGGATTTCACTGTCAATGTTAGCTGTAACAGAAGGATAGCTGCCAAGATAGAGAAAATGATCGACATTTTCCAGTATTGTCCCGCCAAGCTGGATAGATGGCATCACCAAAGGGTTAGCTTGCACTTGTTGATGAAGCACTTTGGTTTTTTTGATGTTAAGTGAGAGACCAAGTTTTTCGTATGCTTCTGCAAAAGCATTTAGGATAGTTTGGAGATCATCCTCTGAATGTGCGAAGACCACATTATCATCAGCATACTGAAGTTCCACAACGGAGGTTGTAATTACCTTACTTTTTGCTTTCAGCCTGCTGAGATTAAAAAGCTTTCCATCTGTTCGATATATAATTCCCACACCAGTGGGAAGTTTCCCCTCGACAAGATGTAAAATCATGGCGATGAAAATAGCAAATAATGTTGGGGCGATAACACATCCCTGTTTAACACCTGATCCCACTTTAAATGGAGCACCATGAGAGCCGTTGTTGTCCAAGACCGTAGCCGTCATGTTGTCATGGAGAAGTCGCAAGATATTCACAAATTTATTGGGGCATCCAATTTTCAAAAGGATAGTCCAGAGAGCTGTTCGGTCTACAGTATCAAAGGCCTTAGCCAAATCGATAAATGCCATATAAAGGGGTTGATTTTGCTCCTGGCATTTTTCTTGGAGCTGACGTGCAGTAAAAATCATGTCTACTGTCCCTCTAGAGGGGCGGAAACCATATTGAGTTTCAGGGAGGATCTCTTCTGAAATAGATAGAAGACGGTTTGTGAGAATCGTAGCAAATATTTTACTTGTGGTAGCTAAGAGAGAAATGCCCCGATAGTTTCCACAGTCTGTTCTATCACCCCTCTTAAAGAGGGTGATAATTATGGCATCCCTGAAGTCTTCTGGGATCTCTTCTCTTATCCAGATTTTTTTGATGAGTTTATGAAGATGTTGTACAAGTTCGGGGAGCCCTTCTTTAAAGATTTCAGCAGGAATCCCATCTGGTCCACTAGCTTTATTATTCTTCATTTGATTAATGGCTTTTATAACTTCATCCAGAGTGGGGAGTATTGCAAGTTCCTCTCTAATTTGTTTTTGCGGGCTTTGCAAAAAAATCTCATTATCCATCTTAGATTTACGATTTAAAAGATCATAATAATGCCCTTTCCAATGCAGTGCAATAGACTCTTTGTCTTTTAAGAGTTTGGTGCCATCTTTTGATTGTAAAGGGTTTGTACCATAGGTTTTTGGTCCATAAATGGCCCTTGTGGCCTTAAAAAAAGCCCCGTGCATCATGAGATTCTGCAAGTTGTTGAATTTCATCAGCTTTCTTTTTCCACCAAGCGTTCTTAAGTTCTATTGTTCTTCTTTGGACCTCAGCCTTTGCGCTAGCATAGATTTTTTTCTTGGCAGCGCAGTTAATATCATTTTGCCATATTTGGAAGGCTTTCCTTTTTTGGTCAATTATATATTTAATCTCATTGTCATTTTCATCAAACCAATCCTAATGTTTCTTAGTTTCATATCCAATCGTTTGTTCACAAGCTGCAGTAATGGAGGTTTTCAGCTTAGACCAATGGTCTTCAATGTTGTCAGGAGGTTCCGTAGGTAGATGTTCCTTAAGAAGTGATTGAAGACGAGTTTGCTTAATAGGATCTTGAAGGGCGTGGATGTTCATTTTACACCTTGGCTTCCTTCCTTGAAGCCTACGTTGGGGAGCAATGTTGATAACCATTGTGGACCGGATTAGTTGGTGGTCTGTCCAGCAGTCATCGGCACTCACCATGGCCCTAGTAAGAAGTACCGTACATCGCGGCGATCTCTAACACGGACAATTACATAGTCCAGAAGATGCCAGTGCTTTGACCGTGGGTGCTGCCATGATGTTTTAAACTTATTCTTTTGTTGAAAGAGCATGTTTGTGATAGTGAGATTATGCTCTGCACATATAGACAAAAGTAAGAGTCCATTTGGGTTGCTATTACCAACTCCGTCTTTTCCAATAGTTTCTGGCCATAAATCAAAGTCACGCCCGACTCTTGCGTTAAAATCGCCCAGGAGGATAATTTTATCCTCCTTAGGTATCTCTGACAGGAGAGTGTCCAACTGGGTATAAAAACTTTCCTTGATGTCATCATCAGCATCTAATGTTGGCGCATAAGCGCTCAAAATAGTTACCTGCTGGTTATTGGCGAGCTTTAATCCCATTTAATTCCCATTGTGCCCCTGGAGCTGGGAGCTGTGTTTGTTTCATTTCGGGGGGGGGGGGGGGAGAAGCCTTGGGGAAACATCAGTTGCCTCCGAAAAGGCACTTCGGAGATGGTTTGGTGTATTCACGCCCATATTGCATTGCTGTCCCAAGAGAGACTTTTTTATCTATCATCCCCCCCTCCCCTGTACGGAACCATTGGTCAATCTCATCTTCCTTCTCTGAATTTCCTTCCTTCCTTATCTCTCTCACTCACTTCCTTCTCTACATATATTTCCTTTTTTCTCTGCATATATTTCCTTCTTTCTCTGCATATATTTCTTTCCAATCCTTCCACATCTCTCTCTCATCTCTACATAGATTTCCTTCCTTCTCTACATACATTTCCTTCTTTCTCTGCGTATATTTCTTTCCATCCTTCCAGATCTGGATCCCTCTCTCCATTCCTTCTTCTCTGCATCTTCCCCACCTCACCTCTTCTTATTAACAGAATCATCTCCAGACTATGTTCTCAGGTGGGGATGCATGCTTGATTTCTGTCTTTCTGGCTCTTTGTTCATCACCTCATCCATCTCCCCCTCCCAACAACAACCCCCCCCCCCATATCTCTCCCTTTTGCTTGCAATGGTGAGGGATTCCACTTGCAACAGTTTCCTTTCCCCTCAAATCTGCAATAAATGGGAGATGAAAACGGGAACGGATTCTCAGAATGCTTCAAATCTGTGCGCTTTGCTTTGTGCTTTGTTCTCAATTCCTTTTCTCTCCTCTCCGCCTCACTCCCTGCTTCTTTTCTCTCTTGGTTTTTCTAAGCTGTAGATGAGAAGCCAGAGGCTACAGTAGCAGATCTGATCTCCCAGTTGTGTCAGGCACTAAAGTACATCGCGGTGGTGCTGGGAAGGAGGGAGAATATAGTTAATTTACAAAACAACACACACACACACACACACACACACACACACACACACAGAGCCCCATATCTTCTGCAAGGTACATGCATTTCGCTGGGTTGGCAGTTCTTCCTGAACTTGTCACTGCAGTACAACCTCTAGAGCAGTGTTCTCCAACCTTGGGTCCCCAGATGTTTTTGGCCTACAACTCCCAGCTACGGTGGCTGGGGCATGCTGGGAGTTGTAGGCCAAAACATCTGGGGACCCAAGGTTGGAGAACACTGCTCTAGTGTATCATTCCCCCCCCCCCGAACTTTTTATTCTTTCTGATGCAAACAAAATCTTGTTCTGGGAATGGTATAGCCTCACCCAGCTGAGCCCAAAGGGGGATGCCAAAATGAAATGTCTCCTTGATCATTTTGTTTATTTCAATCACACCCTTCCCCAACCTGGCTGGGGCATGCTGGGAGTGGTAGTCCAAAACATCTGGAAGGCTGGATTTAATGCATCTGTAACAGGGGGCGGGCAACTTGTGTTCCTCCAGATGTTTTGGCCTACAACTCCCATGATCTCTCACCATTTCCTAAGATAGTAGCCCCCTTATAGCTCAGATAGTAGTAAGATAGTAGCTAAGTTACTAATATAGTAGCTAAAATCGTAATTTACTAGTGGCTAGGCCCACAAGCTCAGACGTAGCTAAGACAGTAAGGGTTTTTTTTTTTAATGTAATTGATTTATACCCTGCCTTTCTACCCCCCAAAAAAAATGGCACTCAAAGCAGCTTACAAAAACAATCTAAAATAGATTAAAACAATAAAATGCAATAAAAACATAACATTTACAGAATAAAAAAAAAGCATCCAGATAGAAGCTAAGATAGTAAGATACTAAGATAGAAGTAAGATGATAGATCCAGATAGAAGCTAAGATAATAGACCCCCCCCCCTAAAGCTCAGGAAGTAACTACGATAGTAAGACAGTAGCTAAGTTACTAAGAGAGCAATCCAACAGCCCCTAGACATTGTCTGGGGGTCCATAGGATACTTCATATTCCCAGCTCTGAGGCCGGAGACAGAGCTCCAACCTCGGAGCTGGGAATCTGTGCTGCGATCCCTCTCCCCCCTTGCAGCCGGTATGGAAAGATCCGCGCCTGCTGCCTCTCCGAGGTTGGGAACCCGACTTCGGAGAGGGGTGAAGGGGCATCCCGGTGGGTGGGCAGGGGAGGAGATGGCCGAGGCCAGGCTGTGACGTATCCTGTGCAGCCGCCCCACCCCACCCCAAAGCACCCCAGTTAGACGGCTGAAAACAGCCGCCGAGTGGACATGCAGAGTGGGAGGAGCGGCCGGGAGGCGGAGATCACTTCTGCCACTTCCCCTGTAAGCCTCCGCATTCGGGGGCTTATCAGCATCGCGGGTGCAACCCATAGGATTGCACCCTAAGATACAAAAAGAGTACCGGTACCTACAATACTAAAAGAGTAGCTAAGATAATAGGTAATATAGTAGTTTTACTAGTGGTCAGGCCCCCCTAAAGCTCAGGTAGCAGCTAAGATAGTAGCTAAGTTACTAAGGTAGTAGCTAAGATACTAAAGGAGTAGCTAATATAGGTAGTAGTTTTACTAGTGGTTAAGCCCCCTAAAGTTCAGGTAGTAGCTAAGATAGTAAGATAGTAGCTAAGTTACTAAGATACTAAAATAGTAGCTAAGATACTAAAGGAGCAGCTAAGATAGTAGCTAATATAGTAGTTTTACTAGTGGTTAGGCCCTCTAAAGTTCAGGTAGTAGGTAAGATTATTATTATTATTATTATTATTATTATTATTATTATTATTATTATTAATTTATTCATTATTTCATTTCATTTCTATACCGTCCCACAGCCGAAGCTCTCTGGGCGGTTCACAACAATTTATACAATAAAAATAGTAGCTAAGATACTAAGACAGTAGCTAATATAGTAGTTTACTAGTGGTTAGGCCCTGTAAAGCTCAGCTAGTAGCTAAGATAGTAAGATAGTAGTAAAAACACTAAGGAGTCCCCAAACTCAGGTTCTGGTCTCAGTCCCCAGACTACGTCATGACTGAATGCGAACGCAAGCTAGAAAGGGGGGCGCCTTTAAATCAAACCAATGCAGGCATCCCAGATGAGGCAAACACAAAATCTCATTTCAGCCCGCTTGCCTCCCCAGAAAGGGACTTCTGCGCGGAGGAGAAACAGAATGATCTCCGGCCGGCCCGCCGTTCAGCATTCCAGTCTCGGCCGCCTCCATCTCGCAAGGAGGCAAGTCCAAGTGGCGTCCTCTTTCCCCGTTGCCAATTTCTCCCCTTCATTGCTAGTTTCCTCCCGTCAAGCCGGGAAGATGGGGAGCAAGGGGCACCCATTATATCCCCATCTAGAAGCTGTGATGACTGGTGGGTGCCACGACATTTCTCACCGTTCAAGAGCGGGGAGAGACAATAACTCATGTCCAGCCCTTTCGCTCATGAAGACAAATGGCTCAGAGGAGATTAGTTTTTTAGCGTGCCTGAGTGTGTGTGTGTGTATGTGTGTGTGTGTGTGCGCGTGTGCGCGTGTTGTGCAGAAAAATTGGGCTCTCCCACCCCAAATACAGAGAGGTTACTGCAAGAAACGGAATTTCCCAAGTAGATGCCAATTGCCACAACCTCGAGTAGGAAAACTTTACAAAATTGCAAACATGCGCTGCATCGACCATTTCAGACGACAGGCAAACGTGTGATCTTTTGTTTCGCAATGTTATTATGATTGTGTATTACCCACGTTTGAATAAAAACATCTTTTAAAAAAGAAAGAAATAGAGCTCTCTTCGAGGGACGGAAACTGAAGTGGCATAGAGCATGTGCAAAGTGCACTCACTAAGCCTTTACAGCAGGCTCGCACATGAGGACACCCGGAAAACATAAGGAATCCAGCTTGAAAGAGGGGGGAAGATCGATTCTCCTCCCCTCTCTGTTCATTTATTGTTCTGAGCATTTGATTTTGCACTGTGTTCTGTTCCATGCGTCCTGAATTATTCCAGTTTAATTAGGACAATTTCTTTTGGATTTGGAGCTCCTTCAGCACGCTAGCATCCTTTGCCCACCCCACAATCTACGTGACCGATGTCACACACATTGGGAAAACACTGCCAAAAAGCAACCTCGGTGTGATCCTACACATGATTTCATCAAGTTCCTTTTTTAATGTTGTGTTTTACCAATGTGCACATGCGCTGCTGCACATCAGTGAAATACCACTCAAAAGGAATCTTGATACAACTGAGCATGCAGTCCGATAGATGCTGCTTTTCAGCAAGGCCCTTATCAACGCATCATACGTGCGCTCTCCAGGAACAGAGAGGAGAGAGGGAAAGATGCAAAGCAAAGGGACCAAAGCAACTGGAAGCTGTGGCAAACTGCACATGAGCCGCACTCCCTACAAGAATTCGGGAATTAAAAGGAAAATGAAATTATGCAGGGCAGGGTGTTCCCAATGCATCAGTTCTGCTTTGGAAAGAAGGCCAGTTCATTCAGAAGGGCAGAATCCAGGGAGAGAGAGATTGGGATGGGGAGAATTTTGCAAGTATCCCTCCAAGTAAATGCTAGGTCTGCCCGTCATGTCAACAGAACAGTACCTCGCCTTCTGTCTGTGAAGAAGCTGCTGAGATCTGTGGATGGTTTCCCTGTGTGGTGAACGACTGGACCGCAGGTGGCGGCCTTTTCATTGAAGAAGCTTTTGGACCTGACTCTGCCCACCCAGGCTGGCCATTGGATCCTCCTGGACAGGAAGCAGTATAAGTGGGCTTCCTGCCTCTTCCAGCTGAGACTTGCTCAAACAGCTAGGTGAGGTCTTCCTGAGCTCTGTTGTGTTCCTGTATTCCTGTTCTTTAGTCCTGCCTCCTGGCTTGTCCTATGATCCTACCTTGTTCCTCTGTCCTGCCTCCTGGCTTCCTCCTCCATCCAGCCTCCTGGTTTCTTCCTCCGATCATGACGACTTGCCATTCTGTCCTGCCTCCTGGCTTGCTCCTCCACCCTGCCTCCTGGTTTGGAAAATACCTCCTAACTTCACAAAGAACGGGTTGAAAAATTTCGTTCAGATCAAGCACTCCACACCTGGAAGGGGTGAATGTCTCTTCCATGTGACATTTTGATTCTGGGCCTGAATATTTCCAGAGCACGTGGCCACCAACAAGATGTCAGTGCTGAAACGTCTGTGTCGGTCGGGGATCAGACTTTTGCCTCGCACGTCGGCCGTGTCAAACGAGAAGCCCATCAGCAGACACCCCACCCCTACCCCGAGACATCTGACGGGAAATATTGGGGGCAAAACAATTGGATCCCAGAACTGAAGTTTCTGCTCTCGGGATCTGAGGCATTTATGATTCAGCTGACATTTTGTTAGAATAATTTGGCGGAAGCAAAGTTACATGAAATGTCAGTATAATTCACGAAAAAAGGTATTCCTGGCAGCTTGGGCTGACGAAATGGCCTTTTTCAGGACAGACGTGAAGGGCCAGACCTCTGTGTCCCGTCCTTCTGGCAAGAAGCAGCGTTGGGCAGCTTAGCTGTACAACAATCCTGCAAGGTAGGAATATATGCTGAGAAATGTTCTCCTGGGGCCCCCCATAGCTGTGAGGATTTGAAGATGGGTCCCCCTAAGGTTGGCACCCCGCCACAGGGATCCCCAAATTTGTATGCTGGGGCAAGAGGACTGCTAGCGTGTCATGAGAAATAAATCAACAAAAGGAAGCCAGCCCCTCCACCCCATTGAAGAGGCTTCCTGCTGTGTCTGTGGATGAGTCCTTGATCTATGCTCATCAGCCTGTCAGTGGAGTAGATATCCCAGAACAATTTCTGCACTGGATGTGACTGGAGCTTTCAATGGCTCGCAATTCAGCGATGCAGCTCAATGACCTGCCCTCAGGAGAAGGAGTCCTGTCGAATCTCTGTATGAGTCACCGTTCTGGGCTGAATCTGCCTCATCAGGATGTGTGATTCTGCCCTGTCTCTGCACTGGGTGATATTCAGGCATTTGAGTTCCTCATGTATACCGGTAAATGGAGTGCGGGGTGGGGGGGAATGCTTCTCTGAGGGCAGGTAATTCTTCATCCGCTCTCGGCCTGACCTACCTCACAGGGTTGTTGTGGAGATAAAATGGATGGGGGAGAGTTCTGTGGAGCAGAGAGATCCTTGGGAGGAACGCTATAAAAGTAATAAAGGAACAAAACACATTAATATTACACACTGTACAAGTAAACCGCTCTTACACACACACACACACACACAGAGTGTTTTGCAGTTGTCCTTTTGTATTCATAGAGGTTTTTAATTTTACGTCAGCTGCCCTGAGCATTGTAAAAATGGAAAGCGGGGGGAATACTAAAAGAAAATAATAAATAAACAAAGTCCTCATTGCACTGTGCCTCTGATTTTAAGACAGGGATCCGGGAGTTTTGGAAACGCATTCTAGCTGTGTCAATATGGGGTTGCATACCTGAAGCTGTTAGAACAGCGTTCTCCAACCTTGGGTCCCCAGATGTTTTTGGCCTACAACTCCCAGCATGCCCCAGCCAGCTTCGCTGTAGGCCAAAAACATCTGGGGACCCAAGGTTGGAGAACACTGTTAGAATGACTGACATGCCTACATGTGTGGGCCGAAAGAACCAGTCTGTGCCGTGCCGCTGTTTGGATCTGGCCAGAGGGGAACATAGGAAGAGCCCTGCTGGATCAGACTAAGGGTCCATCTAGTCCAGCATTCTCTTCCCACAGCAGCCTGTGGGAAACCCAGAAGCAGGACAGGAGTGCAGCTGCACCCTCCCGCCCATGTTCCCCAGCAACTGGTGTACATTGGCACACTGCCTCTGATGCTTGAGGTGGCAGATCGCCATCGGGACTAGTAGCCACCGACAGCTGCTTCCTCCATGAATTTGTCCACTCCCCTTTTAAAGCCGACCAAACTGGTGGCCATCGCGACATCTTGTGGGAGTGAGTTCCACAGTTTATAACTCTGCGCTGCGTGAGGAAGTCCTTCCTTTGATCTGTCCTGCATCTCCTACCAATCAGCTTCATGGGACAACCCCATTTGGGTTCTAGTATGATGAGAGAGGGAGGAAATGTGTCTCCTACCAGGGCCGGTGCTACCATTAGGCCAACTAGGCAGCTGCCTAGGGCGCAGGGCTAAAGGGGGCGCCAGAAACGCCTTGAAAAAAAAATACAGCGCTCTCAAGTGGGAAGGGGGGCGCTAAATATCTGATCTTGCCTAGGGCACCAAACTGCCTTGCACCGGTCCTGTCTCCTACTCCACACCAGGCATTATTCTGTACCCCTCGATCATGTCGCAACTTATTTGCCTTTTTTCCCCCTAAGCTAAACAATCCCAGCTGCTGTGACCTTTCCTCCTCGGGGAGTTGCTCCAGCCCCTGGATCATTTTAGCAGCCCTTTTCTGCACTTCTGCAGGCAGGTTAGGCTGAGAGGTGGTGATGGAAGACACTGTAACTGCAGGGTGGGAATGTCTGCCTGTCTGTCTGTCCCTGAACAGCAGGAAGACAGAATTGGGATGACCCCATCTGGGTTCTAGTATTATGGCAGAGGGAGGGGGAAAAAACCCTCTCCTTGAACCCTTTCTCCATGCCAGGCATCATTCTGTACACCTCTGTCGTGTCCTTGTTCCTAAAACTCTCCCAGAAGGTGTAGCCTTTCCTCATAAGAGGGGGTGGGTGGCTTGTTCCTGCCCCCTTGATAATTCAAGTTGTCCTTTTCTGCCTTTCCGCCACCCACCCACCCACCACCCCTTTCCAACTCGACGATGTCCTTTCTTAGGTGCAGTCCCCAGAACCAGTGTGCCCAGTTCAACGTTCAGCAGTGAGCTGCTGCTGATGATGGTGCGTGCGCGTGTGCGCCACACCGGCCCTGAATGCATGCATGCATGCTTCCCACCTGCTCCAACGGATATTAGGGCTGCGATCCTACCGGGAGTCTCCTTTGGAAGAAAAGTGCCCCTTTTCAGCCGCCCTGGAACCTTTTCCTGCTGGGGTGTGGGGAGAGAAATGGAGAAGAAGAATGGTATTATTTATTTACAGAGGCGCCGCTGTTCCGGGCGACACCCCACCACCCTGCCAACCCCCCTAAAAGGTGGGACGTCTTCCCCAGCTAGAGGTACTGGAGTGCATTGTGTGGGGAGGGAGGGGGGGGAGAGGAATTGTATTGTGCCTGAGCTCCACTGCCCGAGAGAGACCCCAGCTGCAAGGGAACCATTAAGGCATGAATAGCAATCCTTCTTCAGAAACCGGGTTCATTAGCAACCGGGACCTGAGGGGAATAGCAATTAATCTTCGGGGTGGGGCAGAGCGGGTGGGTATTTGGCAGGGGGGGGGAGGCCAGAGGAAGCATGCATAAATACACTGGCAGCTGCCTGTTTAGTATGCGGGGGGGGGGGAGACACTGCGTTTGGGGCGAGAGACCCCCTCAGTGGTCCCCCTCCCTCGGTGAGTCGACCTTCTCACCACCTTGGTTCCCACAGCTGCATTTTCTCCTCCTCCTCCTCCTCCTCTCATCATGGCAGGCAGAGAGCCCTGGGAGCAAGCAGGCCGAGGGGGGCGTCTCTGGCTCCTCCGGAGCAAGAGGCAAGGGAATGAATGAGCAGGTTGCAAAGCTGAGGAGGAGAAGCGAGTCCTTGCCACTGTGGGCCCCTGCTGGGCTGTGGGCCCTTGGCAGGTGCCCGGCCGTGCCTACCCTCGGCGCTGGCTCAGTGAGCGGGCGAGCACCTTCTGTCTGATGGTCTCGGCCCCTGTTTAGGAGGTTGTGTGCAGCAAAGGTGTACATAGTGGTGAGAGTGTTGGACTGGGACCCGGGAGATCCGGGTTCTAGTCCCCGCTCGGCCATGAAACTCACTGGGTGACTTTGGGCCAGTCACTGACTCTCAGCCTCACCTACCTCGCAGGGTTGTTGTGAGGATCAAATGGAGAGGAGGAGGAGGATTGTGTAAGCCGCCTTGGGTTCCCTGCAGGAAAAAAGGCGGGGTAGAAATATAATAAATAAATAAATAAATAAATAAATTTCAGGAGGCAGAAGAAGACCAAGGTAGGCGGGTGGTCGTGGTCCGTCCACCACTTCCTTCCAGGTCCTGAAAAATGCCCGCCGTTTCATTCTAGCCCTCAGTGGGCAAATTCCCGCTTGGGCTCAGTTTGGAACTGAACGTCGCTCAGCAAACTGTGGCCGGCCTCTCGTCCGTTTCGATAGTGTCGTGGGCGCGCACGGTGCTCCCCAAAGTACAAGGTGACAGGCACCGTGCCCTGAGAAGCATACAGTGTCTGGGGGTTTCATAGATTTCATCGATCATCGAGTTGGAAGGGGCCCGCAAGGCCATCAAGTCCAACCCCCTGCTCAGTGAAGGAAACTAGAGGAGGGGGTCTCCCATCCAAGTCATAACCAGGCCTGACCCTGCTTAGCTTTCCACGCTCAGACAAGCGCCTGGTTCACACAACACAATAAGCCACGGTGGCTTAGAAGCCATGTTTGTCTCAGAGTGGCTTGCTGTGTTGTCTGAACCCAGCAGCATGGTTTGTTCACCACGCACAAGCGGCTCTGCCCAGGTTCAGACAACACGACAAGCCAGTCTGGAACAAACATGGCTTCTATTAAGCCACTACGGCTTATCGTGGACGTGTTGTGTGAACCCAGTCAGTGTAAAATCCATCATTTAATTAATTTTATTCGTTTATCTCCCGCCTTTCTGCCGCAGAACAGCACTCAAGGCAGCTGGCCAGTAAAATCTGGATCAAAAACAAAATCTTAAATTAAAACATTTATTTATTTATTATATTTATATCCCACCTTTTCCCCCTGCAAGGAGCACGAGGTGGCTGACATAATCCTCCTCCTCTCCATTTTTATCCTCACAACAACCCTGTGAGGTAGGTGAGGCTGAAAGTCAGTGACTTGCCCAAACTTGCCCAGTGAGCTTCATGGCTGAGTGGGGACTAGAACCCGGATCTCCCGAGTCACAGTCCAACACTCTAACCACTAGGCATCACTGGCTCTCCAACATAAAAAAAAAATACATTAAAAACACCACAATAAAAGAAATAAACATCATGCATGCAATTAAGCCCACCACCACCACCTTCAGCAATGCCAAAAGGCTGCCTGAATTAAAATGTATTTGTCTGCCAGTGAAAAGAAAGCAAAAAGGAAGTCAACTTAGAATCCCTTGGCAGGGAGTTCCAGAGCCTGGGAGTTGCTACAGAGAAGACCCTCAGACACACCTCTGATTGTGGCAGGACCAAGAAAAAGGCCTCCCCTGGACAGCTGAAAACCCGGGCAGGCTCTCATGGAAGCACTGAGTCACAGGGAGGGACAGTAGAGGAAGAGGAGAGAAATGTGGGGTGAGAAAAATGTAGAGAATTTGCAGTGATTTCAGTTGCAGGTGCTCAAGGAAACAGCTTGCTTATGGTTGGTATCGCAATTCTTTGTTAGTGTTGCTGATGCGCTGGGCACGCGTGCGCACCACTCAAATGCGACACGGAAAGAATCACGCCTCAATCATGCACGCAATCCCATTTGGGCAGTGCTTTTTGGGTCACATTTGGTCAACGCGCGCGCACATCGGAAACACCGAGCGGGGGAAGGGAAGGCACAAACCAAGTGCAGCCGCAGGGCACTCCGCACATGCTCCAGTTCTCTCTGCCATTTCCATTTCGAAATTCTCCGGCTGAAACCAGATTTTAGAAGGCAGAGAGAACATCCAGGACAATAAAGGCAGGGAATGGAGGTGTGTGTGTGTGGGGGGCATCTCTTCACCCCTTTGACCTCAAGGGGAAGTCCCCACCCCAAGAAACCCATCCCTTCTTTGATCCCCATTCATCAGGTGGCTGGTTTGTATTCCTGAAACGCAGTCCTGGGTTTCGACGGAGCAGAGGGCCCAAAATTCCCCAGCAGCAGACAGAAGGCGCAGCCGCGCAGCCCCGCTCCTAATTCATCCCTGTAAATCTTTACAAGACGTAATCCTTGTTTCCCCGTTATTGTTCGTATCAAGTGATTTCAGCACCAGAGGCAAAGATGACAGATTTATATCCCAAGAGAGAGGGAGGCTGCAAGCGGAGATTCAGAGAGACCTTTTTCGCCATAAAAGACAAGAGGCAGCAGCTGAACTATGCTGGGTAGTCGAGGGCAGGCAGAGAGGTGTCTCGGCGGGGAGATGGATAACTTTACCGCAAAGCACGTTTATGTCCCACATTGTACAATAACTCAAAATACCGGTGTTAGGCACTAAATGCTTCACACGTGAATGTTTTGATGGACAATCCAGACTCAAAACTGTCTCCCCCGTTAGCAACATTCTCTAGCTTTCACTTCCTCCTGCATTCCCTTTTTTTAAAATCTCAAGGTTTTCTTTAAAAAAAAATCTCAATCTCTCCCGAATATGGAAAACGTTGGTAAATTCTGATTTAAAAAAAAAAAAAATGAATGGGGGAAAAAAACATTCTCATCCATCTGCACCAGCCAAAATTGGTGCAGCACAGCTCTTTCCAGCATGGAGAGGACCGTGATGTAACTGCCTGCCATGTAGCTGTTAAAAAGGATCAGGAGCCTGCCAGAAAGAAAGAGGTGGCAACCCGATTAACATGGCTGAATACACAGATTCATCAAACCCAGACTTTTCAGAGCAAAGCACGCAAAGCTCAAAGCCTGGATGGATACAGCAGTTTTGGTTTCTCCCGCATTCATTTAAAAAAATAAAATAAAAATCTCAAGCTCTTTCTGCCCTGAGTATGGAGAACTTTTGCTAATGTTGGTAAATTCTTCTCAAAATCGAATGGAAATGAAATCCTCGCCTGTCTTTACTTTCAGATGCCACTTCTACTTTCTTAACTTTGGATGATTAGAAAGCCACCTGGACGTGCTTGGAATAATGAGTGGACACAGTTTGATCGCTGAATTCGACATCCCGTGGCATCTAAGCTCACCGTTTGACCGTCACCAATTGTGGATGTGTAATGTTGGTTTGATGGTTTTGTGCACAAAGTAGGTGTTTATGAGTAGTGTTCGACAGGCGGAAGATTTTTGGCGCAGTGCTGCAGCTCGAGGCCCAGCTTCGACAGATCCCTCTGACGTTTCATGCGCCTTCCTTACTTTTGCGCTGCCGACCCGTTATGTGTGGTAATGCATGACCGTTGGCTTCTGAACCCCAGGGCATTTCACACACACACACACACAACGGCCTTTTCAAATTCTGTTTTGGCAAGCCCAGATTGGAAGACTCACTGAGTCCATGCGACTCTGTTATGGGGGTGGGCAACCTGCCCCCCCCCAGGGGCATTCCATCGTCCCGCTCGCCGCTGCGCCTCCCGCCGCCACCATCACCACCACCCCCGACCCCCTCCCCGCCACCTACCTTCTCCGCGTCGTGTCGCTTCCGGAGCCCCGCCCACGTTGTTTTGACAGGAGGAACCAGGGCAACAGGGCTTAAACAGCCCTGTTGCCATGGTTTCCCCGGCAAAAAACAGCGCGGGGGTCCCGTCGCGTCACTTCCTCCTCTTCGGCGGCGGCAGCGGCGGCAGCAGCAGCAGCAGCAGCAGCAGCAGCCGTCAGGGCGGGGGGAAGGTAGGTTGGTGGTGGCGGCGCAGGGTGTTTTTTTTTTTGCAGAGCAGGGCTGCTTTGGAGAGGGGGGGGGCGCTAAATATTATTTCGCCTGGGGCGCCAAACTGCCCTGCACCAGTCCTGATTGTGGGCCTATTTTCTGGTAGGGGCCTGGAGCTGCAGCTCCAATAGGCCCTATCTTAATCAGGCCCTGTCCATCTGGACATAAACATTGTGCCTGATCCCAAGGCCTCATCTCTCCATGGCAAGGTTATGCATCTCCGCTACTTTCTTCCAAATGGAAACCTGGGCAAAGGGCACTTGAGCCCATCTCCCCGGGAATCAAAGGGCACTTGAACCCATCTCCCCGGTGGCAAAGGGCTCTTCATTCACTTATTTATTTATTACATTTCTAATCTGCCCAATAACTAATGTACTCTGGGCAGATGAAACCCCCTCTCCTTGGAGCAAACCATGCTTTAACCCCTCTGCTGCAGGGCAAAGTGCTCTTTAACCCCTCCATCTCCCAGTGTGACTAGTGAGAGGGGCTTTGGCAGAGCCCTTTGCCCATATTGTGCACCTACAGTGCTAACTCTCATGCGCAAGACACCACATAGAGGGATGTCCATCTGTGGCTGAAATGCATGAACATCTCTGCTGCCTCTCATGCTAGTCGCAGTGGAACAGAAGGCGTTAAAGAGCCCACATGAGAGTCAGTAAGTCATAGCAACCCTGTGTTGCCGGATTAACGGCGCTCAGCTGAAAAATGAACGGTCCCCGTTACACATTTAGTTTTTCTTCCTCTATTGGATGCTTCCAAGTTTCATCTTGACATGCACTCAGGTGGCTCCGGCCCGCTTTCCCAGGCGCCCTCCCGAAGAGTGCACAGACTTCTAATTGCGTCGTCGTCTCCCTCGGTTCCTCACCTTTCCTCTCCCGGAGTTAATTTCAGAATCTGGAGCTGTCATCTCGGAGAGGCACGCCATCTCTGCCAGACGCGACCGAATGAACAATTGTAGGAGCTGATAGACAGGGACAGTCACTCCGGTGTGACCTTTGACCTTCTCAAATCCACCGTTGCCTCCCAGCCATCTGGAGGAAGCTGGCCAGACCCCTTTTCCTCCACAATGGCGCTGAGGACCACTTAATTTCACCCTTTGCAAGCCCGCCACTTTGAGGGATGTCAGAAGAACCCTGCTGGATTTAGCCAAGGGCCCATCTACTCGAGCAACCAGTTTCCAACAGTGGCTAGTCGTAGGGTGGCTGTGCGTCCTCTTTTACAGAGGACAGTTCTCTGTTTGAAGGACTCTCCTGTCCAATTCCAGCTTAAAGATCCAGAACCACCAAAACTGTTGCCTATCAACAGTTAGCAGCACCTGGACAACAAGCTGAACAGGTAGGCACTGTGAAGGATTGAGGCCTATACAGGCTTGAGTTAGGTTGAAGCCTGTAGGTCCAAACATCTCCTGATGGGAGGGGGGCATGCGTGAGTTTCATTTTCCCCAAATAGAGTTGAAGTCACCTTTTCCCCCTAATGGAGTTAAGTTTCATTTCCCCAGTTTTTAGGTCACATGATTGTAACCTTCTAGTTCTGTGGGAGGGTATATAAAGAGGTGTGGAGAAGCTGTAGAGAGAGAGAAGCTGTGGGGAGAGAGCGAAATTGGAGAGAGAGAGAGCAGAGAAACTGCAGGCACCAAGAAGCAGAGACAGGCAGAGACTGAATATCACTGAAGAATGCAGAACAGCCAGGGCTAGGCTGAGAAGGAATCTCTATTAAGGTTACAGGTGAAAGTACCTAGGTTAGAGAGAACTGCATTATTATTTCCTTTATTTCTATTATACCTGCTTTTTGAAAGTATACAGCTCTATTTGTGTAATTACCTTAAGTTATTGTGAATCCACTATACCAAAATTTACTAAAGTAAACAGTTATTGTTAACATCAAGTTGTTTGGAGTGTCTTTTGCACCACGCCTAAAGCCCAATCCCACGTTACTGGGAAGAGAAGGTAAAAGGCAGAGAATTGGCATCCTGATACAGGAGGGGCTCTTAAAGAGGCAGATATCTTTAAGGAGCTGATCAAGGTGTCCTGGTACAGGTGGAACCTTGACAGGTACACCACTCATCTTGTCACAGTCTTCCAAACTATGGTGAGATGGACTGCATTGCTTTTGAATTATAACAGTTATTTTAAATGCAGCTGTTATGCAGATGTGTGTCCTCTTTCGTCCTCTCTTTTTTTGGTGATTCGTAAGCGGCCATCCTCCCAGTCAGAAGCCCCCGAGAAGCCCACAAGTGGCTCATGGGCAACAGACCTGTACTGTCACATCAAGATGGCTTTCTCGCGATCGCTTTTTGGTGTCAATGTGCACCGCTAATTAAATCAGCTTTGTTTAACGAGGTGAAGACGGGTCTGACAGCCGGCAGTCCTCTGTGGCGCTGGAAAGATGATCTCCATGTTCCGAAAGAAAGAGAGAGAGAGAGAGAGAGAGAGAGAAATGGAACAAGCTTGAATCGTAATTATCTTATTAGAATTATAGCTCTGCACAAATGGCCTCTGGAAATTCTCCACCCAATTTGTGAGCAGAGAAATTGGGGTGGGGTGGAGGGGAAAGGACCATTTCACCGTATTTTTCCAGGGGGAGGAGAAATTTTCTGGAGGTTTCTCAGAGCAGGGCCTACCATTAGCAGAGGCAGTAGCGTGGCTTTTTTTTTTTTTTTAAACCCCCCCCCCCCCCGAAAGGTCTTCCACTTTCGCACTGCCCCTGTTCCGGTGGTGTTTTCTGAGGTTACCTGATTGCTGCGAGGTGGCCGAGGGTGTTGCGCGTGTAGGCCTTCTTCTTCTTCTTCTTCTTCTTCTTCTTCTTCTTCTTCTTCTTCTTCTTCTTCTTCTTCTTCTTCTTCCTGTTACGATTCTTCTCCATCACTCTGCAGCCTCCCCGGCTGCCCAGGCTTTGTGATCTGAAAAAGCCCCACAGCCGGAGCAGGGAGGAATTACTGCCGGGTGACTTTCCCTGGACTTCAATTGAAGGGTGGGAAGCCAGAGAGATGGTTGGACAATGAAAGACAGGATGGACTCTCTCTGTCTCTCTCTCTCTCTCTCTCTCTCTCTCTCTCTCTCACACACACACACACCTTGGCCACCGCATAAGTACAGTAAGCGCAAGAACCCTGAACCCAAGCCACAAGAATTTTCTCCAAAATTTTCTTTGCCTTTGAACATCCCCCCGCCCCGCGCGCACAAAAAAAAGCAATTTGTTTTCCATCAAATTGGATGCGCTGGAGGCTAGTGGCTCCGATCTTGGTGAGGCGGTGAGATCCACTCCGGGTTTCAGCCTGAACTTTTAAGGAGCTGTCCATGGTGTTGAACCTATTTTGGGGGTTAGGGTTCAGCGCCATGGATAGCTCCTTCAAAGTTCGGGCTGAAACCCGGAGTGGATACGCCACCGCACTGGCATGGGGAGCCATCTGACTGCACCGATGGAATGACTAATAATCAGGGTGGGGAAATAGGGGAGGATTTTATGGCAGAGCAATAGAAGGATGCAGTTACAAGCTGCTAACCAGCATGATCGCTGTAACGAGTGCGAACTACAACCGCTTCCACCAAAGGACAGGTCATCACCTAGTTTCCCCCAAAACTGGGAGCTGTTTTTGTTTTTTAAAGGGGGGACGTGCGTTATCTCCCAGATGACTCTGTTCCTTCCGCTCCAGCCTTTCCTCGACCTAGGAACCCCCAGATGCGGTTGGACTACAACACCCATCGCCCCCAGACAGTGCGGCCGGTGGTGGGGATGGTGGGAGTTGAAGTCCAACAATATCTGGGGAGGGGGCTAGGTTGCGATTCAACCCCTTTATTGTTTGAGGCGTGTCCTCTGCACTGTGCTCCACACCTCCTAAAAACTGAATTCACTAGGAGGCAGGAATGTTGAAGAGTCCTTGGTCTCGAGTCACGAGTCGAGTCACGAGTCTTTGGACCCGAGTCTCGAGTCCGAGTCCGAGTCCCTATTAAAATCAATGGGGGTTTTTCCCAACAAAATAAGGCTACTTCAGATGTGTGGCTTAAATACATTCTAGGCACAAGTGCACGTTTTTATTTCAAAACTCTGCAACTGATTTTGGTCCTTCTTCTGCCTCTCCCAAGTATGCAACACATCAATCAAAATAAATCTTGACACACTGTTGGGGCTGCACTCCTGGTAGCCGTCCATAGTGGCCGAGCAGCGGCACACCTCGCTTCCATGCGCTCTTCGCCGGTGATCGCGCTCCTCTCCACTCCTTCTGGCACAGCCCAGGGATGTTGAAGAGTCGAGTCTCGAGTCCCATTAAAAATATTGGGACTCGAGTCCGAGTCGAGTCAGAGGGGGGACTCAGTCCGACTCATGAGTCGAGTCCTCGAGTCCGAGTCCCCATCCCTGCTAGGAGGATTTCCACAATTGATCCTGGAATTGGAGCCTGTGGAGTTTGCTGTTCGCTGGCACTTCCTCCTTCAGCTTATCGATGCTCACGTTTACATGGAGAAAGCCCTGGGTGGGGGGGGGGGAGATCAGTGTCACCAATACACAGATGCACATTGATAAAACACTGCAAAAGAAAAAAGAAAAGAAAAAGCAATACATATTACAAAACATACACCTGCAGGCATGTATAAAACACTGCAAAACAACAACAACCCAATCTCTGTTAAGAAGGTACCTATGCATGAATGAAACACTGCAAAAAGGCAATATATATTCCCAAACACACACTTGCAGGCATGTGTAAAACACTGCAAAAAAAAACACACACAACCCAATCTGTGTTAAGAAGGTACAACTATGCATGAATAAAACACTGCAAAAAAGCAAACTATGTTACCAAGGAACACGTTCATTGATAAACAGTGTAAGAAAAGAAAAAGGGGGGCGGGGAAAAGAAGCTATCTTGATATGATTGTCCGTATGATTGGATCAAGGGTCTTGTTTGTGTGGTGTTTTACTCAAGTGCATGTGTGCTGCGCATTGTTAAAACACCACGGTGAGTAGGGGTGGTGGATCTTGATACAACTTTACATACAGTCAGCTCAAGATGGCTTCTTCTTTTGTGTAGTGTTTTCTTAATGCACACTGGTAATGTGGCAGGAAGGCAGGGGAAGACACAGATGAACTGAAGAAACTGCAGGCTGTTGCAAAGCACACATGCACAGCTGTGCTCTGTACAAAATTTGGAAATAAATCCTACTTCAGAAACAAGTTTGTTGCTGCTGTTTCCTCCAAGGATCAACGTAGGGTACATAGTTCTCCCGCACACACACACATATCCTCACAACACTGAGAGAGAGAGAGAGAGAAAGAGAGAGAGAGACTGCCCAAGATCACCCAGTGATGCCTGTGTGGCTTTGAACCCCAGTCCCAGTCTAACACTGTAACCCATTCTTCCCCAAACTGGCACCCTCCCAATGTGTTGGACTACAACTCCCACCATCCCCAGCTGCCAGGGATGGTGGGAGTTGTAGTCCCGCGCATCTGGAGGTTGCCAGGTTGGAGAAGAAGGCTGGTCTAACATTACACTACATTGCAGAACTCCAAAATCCAGGAAGAAATGTAGACGAGTATTTTGGAAGCATCCCAAATTCCACCCCATCCCTCAGGTGTTATTATTATTATTACTACTACTACTACTCTTATATCCCACCAAGGCGGGTCACATGATCCTCCTACTCTCCATTTTTATCCTAACAACAACCCTGTGAGGTAGGTTAGGCTGAGAGTCAGTGACTGGCCCAAAGTCACCCAGTGAGCTTCATGGCCGAGCGGGGACTAGAACCCGGATCTCCTGAGTCCCAGTCCAACACCCTAACCACTACGCCACACTCTCTCTCAAATTTTAGAGATGTTTTCCCCGCTAGGGAATTCTCTCTCATGCACACAAAATCCAACTCTCTCATTTTTGCCTTTTTAACTTAAAAAACCACAAACAAACAGTTACCCCAGATGGAACAGAGCGGGCGGCCACACAACAACGGCACCCCCGCAACAGAAACCGGTGCACGGTGGGTGGAGCCTGTGAGAATTTTTGGAGGCTGGGGGAGGGGCCAAATCAGGATTTGGGAAGAGAACCTGTTGGGTTACGACAGAGAGCAAAATGTGAAGTGTCCTGGCCTCTCAGCCCCCTCCCTCTACAAAACTGGCTGTACGGCAGAACCAGTTATGTACCAGCCGGATACTGATGGGTTGAACGATTTGTATCTATTGGAGAGGCAGAAACCCCAGGTAAATCCCCCTCACCGTCGGCCTGATGAGAATAGCTGCAACACCTCTGCCAGAGAAGGCAAGAGTTGCCATGGTGACGGGGGAAAAAAAAAAAGCAAAATCAATTCATTCCCCCCTTCTTTTCTCTTCCTTTCCACCACCACCCCAACCCCGATCCTCCCTTCCGCACGAAGGTCTCTCTGCACAGGGGTCAAATCAATTTCTGTGGCCTCCGGTAAACAAAGCAGCTTTTCTCTGCAAAGGGATAACCAGGTCTGAGAGCCGAGGGCCAAATCGCCAACCCACCCACCACCACCATCACCACCGAGGCAGCTGATTAAAGCCACCGGTTTGTGGACGCTGGCTGCCTACGGCGATCTCTTCTCGAGGCAGAAGGTCTGAGTCGGGGAGAGACTGCTTTTTTGCCGTCCTTAACATAGCGGCGAAATTGGGCTTGTAGAGTTGGAATGGACCTCAGAGGGCATCTAGTCCAACCACCCACTCAGGGCAGGTTCCGCATTGCAGGGTGCAGCTCCAGCATCCCCGACAGGTGGCAGCCCAACCTCTGCTTCAGTACCGCCAGCAAAGGAGAGCCCGCCACCTCCCGACTCGTCGTAGCGATGTGCGAAGAATCTGAAAAGGGGGTGAAAATCCCCCCCCCCCAGATTCCACTTCGTTAGCACCACGCCGGCACTGACTCGCTGTGGTGTGAGTCAAGCCATCTCGCGGACTTCTATTTCTTAGACGGGCCGTGTACTGTGCTTTTTTTTTTTTTAAACCGCTAAGAAAATTCGCACAAAATCGGCGACCCAAAAACCACATGGACCTAGCACTACTTGAGCAAAATTGGCCGATTGGCGCAAATGGACACCCGGAAACCACGCGTAGATCTAGCACGATTTGCGCAAATTTCCTTAACAGTTAAATATATATATATATATATGCACAAATCACAGCCCGTCTTAGAGACAGAAGTCAGCGAAACACCACCACCCCCGACTCGGCCCACTTCTGATCAGCGGATCGGAAGCGGTCAGGAAATCCATCGATTTCAAATGATCTGGATTTCCCTGTTTCGGTCCATCCCTACGGGTCCTGAGACAACCTGTTCCACTGCCAAAAAGCTCTTGCCGTTAGGAAGTTTCTCCTAATGTTTAGCCAAATTCTGCTTCCTTGCCATTTTGTCCCGTTGGTTCTACTAGCTTGCTTCATCTTCTACTTGGCAGCCTTTCAGATATCTGAAGACAGCGTGTCTCCCATTAACCTCCCCTTCTCCAGGCTAAACATATTACTGAGCTCTTTCAACCCTTCTTCATAAGAGAAATTCCGGTGCCATTTTGTAACTCCACAGGTTCATTTGGTTGGCCCCTTTCGGCCAATGATCCGAAATTCACATGTGCTTGAATTGTCCCTAATATTTTCTGGACCCTGTCCTTGATACATTACTGCCCTGCTTCTGCCCCCCCCCAAACACATACTTTTTTTTGCCTTTTGGGGGATGTCTCATTAAAATCTTTGTGAAAACAAAGGAGGATCACGGTAATAACTATAGTTACAAAAAGCCTAGGCCTCCGTGATCAAAATAATTCCAATAGTACTTTAAACTTTACAAATTTCTATTCATTACAAATGAACATTAAATACAATGTATATAATTCAATTATTTCAATTTTACAATTTTTTCTCAAAACAATTATTTCAATTGACAGCCAGGACTTTTGAAAAAATTGAAATAATTGTTTTGAGAAAAAATTGTAAAATTGTAAAAATTGAAATAATTGAATTATATACATTGTATTTAATGTTCATTTGTAATGAATAGAAATTTGTAAAGTTTAAAGTACTATTGGATTTATTTTGATCACGGAGGCCTAGGCTTTTTGTAACTATCATTAAAATCTTTAGCAAACATTTCTAAGTTTTTCATTCTTCAGGATTCATCTCCCTCCCTAGGGCCTGTAGAAGTTAAACCTTTGAGCAAGTGGGCGCATGCTTCTTGCTAGCGCACATCCATGTAAACACAGGCACATGAACACCATGACGTCGTGACGCAGCCTGAAATTTCATGTGCTGTGTGGCGTGGAGAGAGCCATTCTCTCTCCAGCGCACATCCATATCTAGGCATGCGCATGCAAGCTCAGCCCCCACAGAGCAAGCCCCACAGAGCGCACCTGCCCATTCCACATGCTACAGATGTTGAGTTACATTTCAAACTGCTTATAAAGGCTGGGTCCAGATTTAGGGCTTTTCTACATGAGGCTTTTAACCCACCACTTTACTGAGGCTTCTACTTCCAATTTGTTTCCGGGAGTAAGATTGGCTCCTTTACATGTGTTCCCCCTCCCCCCGGGGGGGGGGTTCCTTTCTCTGCCTTTGTATATGTTCCATTACACGACCACTGGGTGGCACTGTGGTATAGCAGAATTGCGCAAATACACGAGGGTTCCATGCCACCATTTGCAAATAATACCAGACTTTCCTTGATCTAAAAAAAAGCCACAGAAATGGGGTAGCAAAGAATGGGAGAGGCCCTGGAGGATGACCACATCGTATAAAGTGCCCACAAACTACCGTGAGTGAGGAATCACAAGTGCACAATAAATGCCTCGGGTCGGGTCGGGTAGAAAGGCTCTAAGTCATCGTTGGGGAAGACCCATTGAAATAAATGGGACAAGTCACTCATGATGACTAACTTAAATCCCTTTGATTTCAATGGGTCTGCTCTAAGTAGGACTAAATCTGGATTCAACCCATTATTATTATTATTATTATTATTATTATTATTAACATTTATTTATCGCCCATCTGGCCGGCAACCGGCCACCCTGGGTGATGTACATAAGATAAAAACAGGTTAAAATATATTTAAAACAGTATAAACTTTTAAAATCTTAGCCCACCCCATATTCCCGCCTGAACAGCCAAGTTTTTAATGAGCGGCGGAACCTCAGCAGAGAGGGGATATGGCGGAGGTCACTCGGGAGAGAGTTCCACAGTACGGGGGCCGCCACAGAAAAATATACTGTAGAACAATGCCCTCCCACCATCCACTATATCTTTTACCAAAATTATCTTCACGGCTTTGAAATTGATGCAAGATGGTCTTATTTAAATCACTGAATAACCATGAGGACTGGAATCTTACCTTATTTGTAGGGGAAGGACTATAGCTCAGTGGAAGAGCATATGCTTTGCATGCAGGACATCCCAGATTCCATCACCAGCATCTCTAGGGAAGGCTGTGGGATACCCCCATCTGAAACCCCAGAGAGTCACTGTTACTCAGTAAAAAGAACGAAGAGTCTTGTGAAACCTTGAAGACTAACATATAAGAACATCAGAAGAGCCCTGCTGGATCAGGCCAAGGGTCCATCTAGTCCAGCATTCTGTTCACACAGTGGCCAACCAGCTGCCCACAAGCAGGACATGAGCGCAACAGCATGAGCACCCTCCCACCCATGTTCCCCAGCAACTGGTGTGAATAGACATACTGCCTCCGATACTAGAGGTGGCATAAAGTCATCAGGACTAGTAGCCGTTGATAGCCTTCTCCTCCTTGAATTTGTCCAATCCCCTTTTAAAGCCGCCCAAATTGGTGGCCATCACTACGTCTTGTGGAAGTGAATTCTATAGTTTTAACCCTGCGCTGTGTGAATAAGGACTTCCTTCTCTCTGTCCTGAATCTCCCACCGTTCAGCTTCATGGGATGACCCCATTTGGGTTCTAATATGATGAGAGAGGGAGAAAAATGTCTCTCTGTCCACTTTCTCCACCCCAGGCATAATTCTGTTCACCTCTATCATGTTCACCCTCACTTACCTTTTTTCTAAGCTATAAGCAAATCCCAGCTGCCGCAACCTTTCCTCACAGGGGAGTTGCTCCAGTCCCTGGACCCTTTGAGTTGCCCTTTTCTGCACTTTTTCCAACTCTACAATATCCTTTTTTAGGTGCGGTGACCAGAACTGTACACAGTATTCCAAGTGCGGTTGCACCCTAGATTTGCCTAAGGGGAGTATATTTATTTATTTTTTAAATACATTTTTATACCGCCCAATAGCCGAAGCTCTCTGTATGATCTTGGCAGTTATATTTTCAATTCCTCTCCTAATTATGCCCATCATGGAGTTGCCTTTTTCACTGCAGCTGCACACCGGGTTGACATTTTCATCAAGTTGTCCACCACAACCCCAAGATCTCTTTCTTGGTCAGTCACCGCTAGCTCAGATCCCATCCGCTTCTACTTGAAGTTGGGATTTTTCGCCCCAGCGTGCATCACCTTACACTTGCTTACGCTGAACATCATTTGCCATGTCGATGCCCCCTTCTCCCAGTTTGGAGAGAACCTTTTTGGAGCTCCTCGCAATCCCTTTTTTAAATTTTTATTTTATTTATTTCATTTATACCCCGCTCTTCAGCCAGAAAAGGCTCTCAGAGCGGCTTACACAAATTAATAATAAGACAGTCCCTGCCCTCAGGCTCACAATCTAAAAGACATGAACACAAAACATCAAGGAACACTAAATATAGTATTAAAAAAATAATAATCTACAGAATATAAGAACAGCAATACAAGTTAAAAAATATTAAAAAAACCACTAAATATTAAAAAAAAAATACAACAAAAATAATTACAGATACCAACAAACAAACACCCGAAAAAATTTGTTTTCTCCACCCGAAAAAAATTTGGCGTCATCAGCAAACTTGGCCACTTCTCCGCTCGCTCCTGATTCCAGATCATTTGTGCACAAGTTGAAAAGCATTGGTCCCAATTTCCAAATCCAAATGCTCACCAGCATTTGGCATTTTAGAGGTAGGCTGCCCTGGAAATGCAGGGGGGAAGCTGGGTCACTGGGGCTCCTTATCCATTGCACCTCTTCGTTCGAGCTTCATAGGAGCTGTCCACGGTGCTGAACTGCACCCCCAAAATAGATTCACCACCACGAAGCAGTGGATATGGATAAGGAGCCCCACCAGCCGCAGGTGTCACCAGCCTCCACTGAATTCTTTGAACTATCATGGCTTGAAAGCTCTTGGCAGACCTAAGCTTCACAGAATTAGAAACGTCCATTGCGGGATAGGTCTTCCTACGAAAATCAATCCATGCACACTATTGATTGGATAATGTGGCATGGAGGGGCGGCCGGGGCCTTTGTAGAGAAGCAGGGCCAAAGGCATTATATAACCGGCCCTATTAATCGCTTAAACAAATTAAACCACAGGTTTTTAAATGGGAGACTTTTAATTGGATTTTAATCAGCGCTTTCCCCTGTGAAAGCACGTCTACACAAAAGAGACAACCCTTGGAAACAATTTACATAATTCCCTTGATTGGGTAATATGGGTGTCTGTGTGGTTTGTTTTTTTTTTTACAAAAAAAAGATTCACACACACCCCCCCCCCCAATAATAAATCATTCATTTGTCATTATTTCCGTAAGGCTTTTGGCATGCCAAGCGGCAGGGGTGGGTGGGGATCGTTTTAACAAAGCCTCTGAAGAGGTCAGCCCCAGAATGGATGTTTAAAGCCAGATTGCCCGTGCCTGGGTAAAAATGGCAATTTACAGTCATACCTTGGATTGCAAGTAACTTGGTTTGAGAGCGTTTTGCAAGACAAGCAAATTTTTAAATATTTATTTAAAATTTTTTGACTTGATATACAAGCGACGTCTTGCAATACAAGTACTGTAGTACGGCTTAAATTAAAAATCTCGGTACAAATTTTTTTGGGGGGATTTCGTTTTGATATAAGAGTGTTTTGGATTACAAGCACGTTTCCGGAACGAATTATGCTCTCAATCCAAGGCATGGCTGTACTGTGGCTTCGTGGGTAGAACACAATTCAGACAACACGATAACCCACACTCAGAGATTGGACTAGATCACCTCGAGGGTCCCTCCCAACTCCAAAATTCTGTGGGTCTAGGCCCTTCCTAAAAAGAAAGAAGGGGGAATGACCTTCCCTCCGGAACACACACAGGCTGTGGGCGGGGAGGATTTTGCGAGCGGGTGGGGGGGAAGTGAGTTGAGACTTACCTGTCGACACAGGTATCCCGTCAGCAAGGGGGTGGGGCTGCACGAGCGAATATTAGGCCTGGTGGCAGCCCCACCCACCCCCTCTTTGTTTCCTGCAGCTCCCTCCCTCCCTCCCGCCCTGTATACAGTGTGGGCTCCCTCTGGTCGCCCATTAAGGGGCCGAGTAGGAATTTTGGCTCATCTCTATTAGGGGGATGGGCGCGTTTCACCTACTCCACACTGCTACAAGGTTTGGGAGTTGTTTGCAATCTGTGTACATAGCGATTCAATTTGGTCACATTTGGACAGTAGGCAGGTAAGTGCGGGTTAGGGTATTGATAGGGTAAGGAGAGCGTCCCTGGCACCATTCAGGAGGCAGTAGTATGTCTATTTCAGGATGCCTCAAGCGGCTGGGTCCGTAGGCTCGGACAGCTGAGGATCAGGAACGCCGGTGTGGCCTTTGTTCTTGAGACTCTGAGACGATGCAACAAAGGGTCCCAACACTGGAAAGTGGAAAATGAGGCAGTCATAGAATCATAGAAAAGTAGAGTTGGAAGGGGCCTACAAGGCCATCGAGTCCAACCCCCTGCTCAAGGCAGGAATCCAGGTCAAAGCATCCCCGACAGATGGCTGTCCAGCCGCACCTTGAATGCCTCCAGACTGGGAGAGCCCACCACCTCCCTAGGTAGTTGGTTCCATTGTCTTATTGCTCTGACAGTCAGGACATTTTTCCTGATGTTTAGGTGGAATCTAGGTTCCTGTAACTTGAGCCCATTATTCCGTGTCCTGCAAACTGGGATGAACGAGAAGAGATCTTTGCCCTCCTCTGTGTGACATCCCTTCAAATACTGGAAGAGTGCGATCATATCTCCCCTCAGTCTCCTCTTCTGAAGGCTAAACATGCCCAGTTCTTTCAGTCTCTCCTCATAGGGCCTTGTTTCCAGTCCCTTGATCATCCTTGTTGCCCGCCTCTGAACCCTCTCCAGTTTGTCTATGTCCTTCTTAAAGTGAGGTGCCCAGAACTGGACGCAGTACTCAAGATGAGGCCTAGCCAGTGCCGAGTAAAGGGGAATTATCACTTCCCGCGATTTGGAAGCTATACTTCTATTAATACAGCCCAAAATTGCATTTGCCTTCTTTGCAGCCACATCGCATTGCTGGCTCATATTCAGTTTGTGATCTACCACAATTCCAAGATCCTTCTCACTTGTAGTATTGGATGCTCCCGGTTTTGGATGCTCCGCCCAATTGCACAACTTATCGGCCTCGGGGGCTGGATTAGAATAACCCGCACACCATCCCTTTGCAGTTCATTGTATGTAAATAAATGTGGCCCAGTTAAATACCAACAAATTGTCTCGACTCTTCATTTTCTCCCTACATTCGCAAATATACATACACATACAGGCCTGTGGCTCACGCTGGCTCAGCTTGTCTGAGCGTGGAAAGCTAAGCAGGGTCAGGCCTGGTTATGACTTGGATGGGAGACCCCTCCTCTAGTTTCCTGCACTGAGCAGGGGGTTGGACTCGATGGCCTTGTAGGCCCCTTCCAACTCTATAGATCCTATGATATCCTATGAATATGAAAAAAGGTTCCTGCTTTTTTAAGAAGCATGGAGCAAAGTTCTCATGAGTGATGCTTGCCAATTCTCAACTTGCCTCATTCCCCCATCTGGCTAGTTACGGAAACGGGGGGGGGGGAACCACTGCAGGCCCACTCGATAGCCCTGCCCTAGCCACCACTGAGCTGATGGGCCAATATCATCATCATCATCATCATCATCATCATCATCATCATCATCATCAGGCGATCACTCGTGACCGAGTAAGATTGTCTTCCGGGATAAAAGGAGGAAATTCTAAAGAAGATTGTGTAGACTCTAGCGATGGGTCCGTAAGTGACTGTGGAGGCCAATTCTAGATCCACACAGCTTCCCACAGTGAGGACACAGGTTACCAGATAGAAGATGGTCCTGTAAAGGATTCATTTGACGTGCTTTTCGCTTAGCACGTTTCTCCCTTTCACCTTGCACTCGGGCTTCTTCAAAGTCCATGGAACCTTTGTGAGAGGCCAACCTCCATTTAGATCGTTCATGGGCCAGAGCTTCCCAGTTTTCGATGTTTATATTGCATTTTTTTAGATTAGCCTTATGAAGATCTTTAAACCTCTTCTATTGACCACCGATATTCCGCTTTCCATCCTTGAGTTGGGAGTAAAGTAACTGCTTTGGATATTCATCTGGCAGCAAGAACACCAGCGCGCTTTATGTATTCCGAGTGCACCCCTTGCGCTGGCAGCTTCTTGCCAAGATGCCGCTCGCTCGACAAGAAACGAAGATTTGTGCCCCCTTGGAGTTAATTAGCTACGTCAATTGATTTCCCATATCCAGCTAGAGAGGCTGAGTGGAGATGGACAGGATACAGAGGCCGGTCTCTCCTGGGGCAGGCGATCCAACCTGTCCCTTGTTCACGCATGCGCAAGCCCCGGCTGGGAGATGTCTTCCCGTCTATTCTTGAGTCAGACAACGGCCACAAATTAGGCACCGTTAGAGATAGTCCACTGCTCTGAGGACTGAGATATCCATAGTATGAATAAAGGCTAGCCACTTGTGAATTCTGACATTCCACAACAGCAAGAGCAACAAATAACAACAGACATTTGTCTAGCACTTCACTCACATTATCTAGTTCAGGGGTGGGAAAACTGTGGTTATACAGGTGTTGTTCAGCTCCAACACCCATCAGCCACACCCATCATCAGCAACACCCATCAGCAACACCATTACTGATGAGAGTTGGAGTCCAGTTCCATCTAGATCCGTGTTCTCCAACCTTGGGTCCCCAGATGTTTTTGGCCTACAACTCCCAGCATACCCCAGCCAGCATAGCTGGCTGGGGCATGCTGGGAGTTGTAGGCCAAAAACATCTGGGGACCCAAGGTTGGAGAACACGGATCTAGAGGTTCCGAATCTAGTTGAAATCCTTGCAACAGGGATAGGCAACCTGGTGCTTTCCAGAGGTTTTGCACTCCATTAATCATGAGCATCATCTTGCAGCATTTCTGACCATTGGCCATGCTGGCTGGGGCTGATGGGAATTTGATGTCCAAAACATCTGTACAGCACTGGCTTGGTGAAGGTTGAGTTACAATTACAGTTTTATTCCTGAGCAGTGTTTATTTTATTGTTATATTTTAGTGTGGATGTTGTTGTCGCCACGTTCAACGCTTTGATAACTTTTGTGGGGAAGCTGTATAGTACACCTGGGGGAGCAAGCAAGCAAATAAAATAAAATAAAAAATAAAATAAACATGATCTGCCCCATTGCCAGCATTAAAGAGCTCTGTGGCTATGCAAGGATTCGAACTCAGATCTCCCCCGCCCAACATCTTAAATAAGTCTTCCCTAACCAGGTGCCTTCTGGATGCATTTGGCCGACAACTCTCATCATATCCAGGCAGCATGGCCATTGGACACATTGGCTGAGGATGATGGGAGCTGTAGGCCCAAACATTGGGTGGGTGCTAGGTTGGGGGAGGCTGTGAAAAGGAGCCTGGGAAGGCTTCGGTTCTTAGAAACAGAAGCCTTGGAAGCAGCCAACTGCGAAGGGACAGAGAAGGAGAACCACCTGGATTGTCAGCAAGGATACAGCTTGGGGCTTCTTCTCTCCATCTCTGTCTCTCTCTGTGCTCCTTGCTGCCTGGGATCTGCTGTCACTAGAGGCGAAACCTAAACATCTGTTGTTCTCATCCGTGCTTCTTTCCTTGACAGCTCTGGCTTTCAGTTGCTGGAAGCAGAAGGAAAGTTCAACTTCCAGGTCTCTTCCAAGTGCCCGGCTTCATGTTGGGCTTCCTGAGTGTCCCCCATGGATTGCCGCTTTCATGATATGCCCTGAATTGTATTGCCATTGCTGGCTCTGCAATGCAAGATGGCAACAAGAGCATCCCTGCGAGATGGCCGTCTAAGTCTCACTGCAGGAAATTCGGTGCGAGAGCATCTCCAGTCCCAGAGGCATTATGCCTATGTACGGACACCAGTTGCTGGGGAACATGGGCAGGAACGTGCTGTGGCACTCATGTCCTGCTTGTGGGATTCCATGGGCAGCTGGTTGGCCACTGTGTGAACAGAATGCTGGACTGGATGGGCCCTTGGTCTGATCCAGCAGGGCTCTTCTGATGTTCTGATAGGTGGACACCCAGCCTCTGTTTGAAAACCTCTAATGAAGGAAAGAGGTCCACTACTTTCTGAGGCAGTCTGCCCCAGGAAACATCTCATCCCGCCAGGAAGTTCCTCCTGATTTTTAATGGAAAATCCTCTTCCTATAATTTGACTCCTGCCTTACGGAGCAGCGGAGATGTGCTCTGTCTCTGTCACCTGTCTGTGCGACAGATATTCAAGGATGGCTATCATATTGCCTCGTCATCATTTCTTCTCCAAGCTAAACATACGTCATTCTAGCACTATTCGTGCAAATGACATCAGAATGACCTCGTTTCTGGCTTCCCCTTTGCGCAAATCACGTGATTTGCGCCAATTTCCTTAGCATTATTTAAAAAAAAAAAAAACCCAACACACGCAAATCAGGGCCCATCAACACACACAACCTTAAATCAGTGCCAGTGCGGGGCTGATGAACCGGAATCTGGGGGAGGGGGCACTTCGTGAAAACCCATAGGATTGTCACCCCCCCCCCTATCGGATTCCTCGCAGATCCCTAGGCACCAGGTTGGGGAAGGAATTTGTGAATGATCTTTCCTCGTCTTGCTGTTAGGGCTGCAGCAGTCCTGTACACACATACCTGGGAAATGAGTCCCATTGAACTCAGTAGTGCTTACTTCTTAGCAGACTTGTTACATAGGATTGCGCTATTCTTTGGGGGTTTCCTTGCTGGTGTTGCACGGTCTAAAAGGTTCAAATGCCTCTCCTAAGGCTCTATTACGAGCAGAGAGAGCTTTAAGATACTTTTTGGGGCCACCCCTTTGCCTTTGGCCTTGCCTTTTTGCCTTCACCCCTGCCCACCACTGGCTCTGTCCCATTTCTGCATTAGTCTGCATATATATATATATATATATATATATATACTAACCAAAAATTGTATTTCTTTTTGCACAAGTTCCCCTTAAAATACACACGTTTGTATGCATTTCCCCCTAATAAATGCATTTTAGTGGACATCCCCCCCCCCACTGGGTGTATTTTATTTATTTATTTATTTATTTATTTATTATATTTATACCCTGCCTTTTTTCCTGCAAGGTACCCAAGGTGGCTTACATAATCCTCCTCCTCCTCCTCCTCTCCATGTTATCCTCACAACAACCCTGTGAGGTAGGTGAGGCTGAGAGTCAGTGACTGGCCCAAAGTCACCCAGTGAGTTTCATGGCCGAGCGGGGACTCGAGCCCGGATCTCCCGGGTCCCAGTCCAACAATCTAACCACGACACGCATGCATTCCTGTATGCATTCCACCCTGCAGTCACGCATTTTTGAGCGGAGAATTGCAGCCTTCAGAAGAATGCTCGGTCCGGTGGTGGTGGTGGTGGAACAGCATTCCGATATGTCTATGAGGTCGGTTCGCTCACAAATGCAGACTGGGATAAATTCTCCCCTGTCCCTAATTAAAATCAGTGCTGGCTGTGGATGATGGGAGTTGTAGCTGAACTGCATCTGGAGGACATCATGCTTGGGGAAGGGCTTCCTCACACATATAACCCTCTTCCCTTTAGGTGCTCAGTTCTATATGTCTGCCTCCCGCCCTGTAATTTTTCCTTCTTCACCCGTCGCTCTGCTCAGAACAGGTTATGAGCTGTCGGCGCCAGACACAGCGAGGAGGAAACCCGAGCGCCGGTGCTGCCAGGGGGTGGATGGGGGAACAGAAGGTATCACTTACTGCCGCGACGTGTGGCGTGACATGGGACAAAAGGCTAATCCGGGTCGGTTACGGGTGACCAGTTCCCGGCGGGGGGGTGCTGCACGGGACGGGACGAGGCGAGCGGCTAGCAGGAGCTGAAAAACACAGTCCTGGATCGAGCATTGGCCTTCTCTTTACGAGAGGGACCAGGGGCGCTCAGAATGCGATAAAGCACGCTTTTGCAAAGGCATCGGGGTATTTTGTAGGGCGACTGGTTAAGCAAATCCCGTGGTGCAAAATCTCAGGCCTGCTTTCCCAATCTGGCCCCCTGGGTTGGCCCAAATGGCCACGCCCCTTTCCCCCCAACCACCAATAGTTTGGTGGCTTCTCAGTTTTTGTACACATCCCACCCCCGATTCTAAAAGGTTGAAATGCCTCTTCTAAGGGAACATTGCCCCCTCAAATCTGGAGCAGGCCCAGGACAACAACCCTGCGAGGTAGGCAAGTGTTCTGATCCATATCATGGAGATATTACAAGCCGTGGTTGAAGAGCAGAGAAGGCTCCCTGGAACAAGGAGGTCTTCAGCAGGTGCCGAAAGCAGCACAATGTCGGAGCCCGCCTGACCTCCAGAGGCAGGGAGTTCCACAGAAATGGAGCCGCCACACTGAAGGCCCTTCTCCTGGTGGACTCCAATCGGGCCAAAGGTCCAGGAGGAACCACCATGAGCATGCCACCTGATGACCTCAGCAACCAGGCAGGCTGGTATGGGAGAAGGCGCTCTCTCAGGTAACCTGGCCCCAAGTTGTTTGGGGCTTTGCCTGTTGAGGAGCTTGCGTAGTGAGGCTGAGACTGGGTTGCAGTTTGAACCCAGGAGCTTCCAGTTGGCTGATCATTCCCTCAAGAGCTACATCACCCCAGCTCTGAGGTGCAGAATTTTGTATGTCTTATTTTATTAATTTTTATTTAATACATTGTATACTGCCCAATAGCCAAAGCTCTCTGGGCGGTTTACAACAGTTAAAACCATAAAATACAATACAATATAAATATAAAATTTAAAACCACAGATTAAAAACAAACGGCAAAGCTAGCAGCAGCAGTTCAAATTACAACAACAGAGTTAAAAACTACAAGATTAAAATGATTAAGATGATTAAAATGCCTGGGAGAATAGAAAAGTCTTCACCTGGCGCCGGAAAGAGTACAATGTGGGCGCCAGGCAAGCCTCTTTGGGGAGCTCATTCCACAACCGGGGTGCCACAGCACAAAAGGCCCTCCTCCTGGTAGCCACCTGCCTCACTTCCTTTGGCAGGGGCTCTCGGGGAAGGACCGCTGATGAAGATCTTAGTGTCCGGGCAGGTACATCTGGGAGGAGACAATCCTTCAGATACCCTGTCTGTTGTGGGGAAGATCCTTGCTTCTGGGGCCTGAAGGTGGATTTAGACTCAATTTAACTATCCTAGGACAGTTGAACTCCTTTCAGCCCAAGGACCAAGTGCCATTTCGGATAAACTCTTGTGGGCAGGAGTTCCAGTGGTGGGCAGAGCTGAAGGCAAAGAGGGCAGGGCCAAAAGACGAAAAAACAAAAACAAAAACCCAGCCCCCAGGATATTTTATCTCAAAGCTCTTGCTGCCAGTTAATCAGCCTTAGGAGAAGGCATTTAGGAGATAGGGACCCCAGGTAGGCCAAATTTGGGTCCTTGGCCTGAGATCTTGCAGCCCTGAACTATCCCCTATGGCACTACGGATGTGTTATCATCCATCTTGGGCAGTCTACGCTCTTGGTAGAAGGGATCTGATTAACAGTGGAGACTTAACCAATTGGAATCAAGCTGTCCCGAATCACTTAAACCATTCTCGGTTTGACAGTGCAAGGAAAGTCAAAGGTGTATCTAATCCACCGTCCTGCCCAGCCCCACAATGTTCGACCAGATGCCTCCGGGAAACTCACAAGCTGGGGCCAAAGGCAATAGACACTCTCAGGTGGTTAGTCCTCAGCAACTGGAGTTGAAAAGTAGACTTCTACTGTTTTCAGCTGTTTTAAGAGTAACCCTGCTAGATCAGACCAAGAGCTCTTCCAAACGAGGTCCGACTTTCCTCTTCATCCATAATCCTCCAGATGTTGGCAAAAACCTTCCTTTTGCGGGAGGGACACAATTCAGTGTGGAGAAAGTGGACAGGGAGGCATTTTTCTCCCTCTCCCATAATACTAGAACCCAGCAGGGTCATCCCATGAAGCTGAGTGGTGGGAGATTCAGGACGGATCAAAGGAAGGACTTCTTCACACGGCGCAGAGTTAAACTATGGAACTCACTTCCACAAGATGTCATGACGGCCACCAATTTGGAGGGCTTGAAAAGGGGATTGGATACATTCCTGGAGAAGTCTCTCAATGGCTTCTAGTCCTGATGACTGTATGCTACCTCCAGAATCAGAGGCAATATGCCTACGTACGCCAGCTGCTGGGGCACATGGGCGGGAGGGTGCTGTTGCACTGTCTGTGGGTTTCCTGTGGGCAGCTGGTTGGCCACTGTGTGAACAGAATGCCAGACTAGATGGACCCTCGGTCCGATCCAGCATCAGGGCTCTTCTGATGTTCTTATGTTTCAATTTGCTGCTTTAATCTCCCCTCCCTCTTTTACTATTTTAAATATCATCGATTTGCCTTCTCCTTGTGGGTTTTCTGCTGCTGTTTTACGATGCATCGTCACTCGGAAGGATCCTTCTTCAGGGGCGGCTGGTGACTCCTGTCTCGATGTGTGGCTCCTTTTCCACTGCAGGATTTGCAGCAGGAGCAAGCGATCCATCACGGTACTGAACTCCACCCCAAAATAGGTTCGCCACCATGGAACACCGTGGACAGCTTCTAGGAAGCTTCAAATAAAACCTGCAAAACCTGTAACGGAAAAGGAGCCCCACCAAAATAGGGGTCACCCACCAGCCAATCATTGGCTTGCTGTGAGCGGCCTAGAAAACCCTTCGGAGAGGAGAAGGTGGTGTGGTGTTAGGAGGTTTTAAAACAGATGAGTGAGATAGCCCACCATCCTTTCCCCCCCCACCAGACCCCCCTGGGAAGCTGACAAAAGAGGTCAACAGCTCTCCCCTATTCCTCCTGGTTATTCAGCGGTAGATTGCCTCTCAGCATGGAGGCTCTGTCTAGCGATCATGATGACTAATTATCTGTCAAGAACATAAGAACGGGACTTGCAGGATCAGCACAAAAGTGCATTTACTTTACTGAGAACCCTTTAGTCTCATCTCTTTCATTTAAATCTATACTTTATGGTTGTTGTTGTTGTTGTTGTTGTTATTATTGCCGCCTAGGGTATTTGTGTATAGGCGGGGTATAAATCAAATAAATAAATAAATAAATAAATAAATATATTATTATTATTATTATTATTATTATTATTATTATTATTATTATTATTGCCTAGGGTATCTGTGTATAGGCAGGATATAAATCGAATAAATAAATAAATATATTATTATTGTTGTTATTATTATTATTATTATTATTATTATTATTATTATTATTGCCGCCTAGAGTATTTGTGTATAGGCGGGATATCAATCAAATAAATAAATAATAAAATTATTATTATTATTATTATTATTATTATTATTATTATTATTGCCTAGGATATTTGTGTATAGGCAGGATATAAATTGAATAAATAAATAATAAAATTTATTATTATTATTATTATTATTATTATTATTATTATTATTGCCGCCTAGAGTATTTGTGTATAGGCGGGATATCAATCAAATAAATAAATAATAAAATTATTATTTATTATTATTATTATTATTATTATTATTATTATTGCCGCCTAGAGTATTTGTGTATAGGCGGGATATAAATCTATTATTATTATTATTATTATTATTATTATTATTATTATTATTATTTCATTTCTATACTTGGGTAGGTCCCTCAGTGGTGCCCTCCCCATGGTGGTGGAGGCAGACAGGCACTGCAGCAAAATAAGCCAATGTCCCCGGCAAATGCTGCTGCTTGCGCCAGGCACTTTAATTTCCCCACAATGCCTCTGGGCCCCCGGGTGCAGTGTTGCTTGATGGCAGAGCCCCAGCAGCCTTGTGGGGAGATCAAAAGGGTAGGCTTCAGGCAGCCGCTTGGGACTGCAGCACGGAGAGGAGCGCCAGGCCCAGGCGGCTGTAGCCGGCGTTTTGGGTCGGCAGCAGGGTACGGTAAGTGGTGGGCCCTCCCGAGGCCCTGGGCCATCGGCAACTGCCCAACACTACTGACTTTTGGCGCCGGGCTTGCCAATAGTTTGTCTAGTCCAACATCCTGTTTCCAAATAACATGGGGTGGCCATGTGCCCTTCTTTGCAGAGGACCATCCTCTAGTTCAGGGGTCCCCAACCATTTTGGACCCATGGTGTGCGTGGGAATCTAAGAACCTGCTGTGGGCACCACCACAAAATGCCTGGTCATAGGATATTATAGGATATCATAGGATCATAAAGTTGGAAGGGGCCTACAAGGCTATCGAGTCCAAACCCCCTGCTCAATGCAGGAAACTAGAGGTGGGGTCTCCCATCCACGTCATAACCAGGCCTGACCCTGCTTAGCTTTCCACGCCCAGACAAGCTGAGCCAGCGTGAGCCACAGGCGTGTGTCAGTAGATTGCCGCTTTGGCGCCTCCCCGTCACATCTGTGGATCTCAGGCCGGGTCTTTCGTTTCATCTTTTTAATAAGGGATTGCCAAATTCAGCTAATTGCTGGCCGTGCAATACAGCGAATGCTTCTTTTAAACATGCGTTGAAACAAAGTTGCTTCTTTTTGGGAGGAGGTAAATTTACACAGATAAATTTTGTACTGGAACAGCCTTTAATATTCACTGATGTAAACGCCCTTTAAAATTATTTACCAGCTTCATGGAAATTAACAAATGGAAGGGGAAATGGATTCCCTGCACCCTTTTGACGGCTAGAAGACTGATATATTACAACATTGGAAGGAGAAACACTCCCCTCCTATAGTGCAATGGATTGAGGACCTTACAACGCTTTCGATATATGAACGGGTGGCATATAGACCTTCAAGTGGATACTTATTTGGATATTTGGTCCGCTCTTGTTGAAGCCTATGTTTAATTGCTAGAAAGTGGGATGCATTCCAGACAGATCCATGCACGTACATTAAAAAAAGATTTTTTCTTTTAAAACAAAGCCTTTGAAGGCCACTGCCCTAGTTGAAGGACTGTCCAGTCCAATTCCAGTTTAAAGATAAAGAACTCTAATAACCGATCTACAGTTAGCAGCACCTGGACAGCACCTCACCTGCTCACAATCTTCCACACTATCATGAGATGGACTGTATTTCTACTCATATTGTAAACCGCCCCCCAATTTGCATCTAGACATATAAATTAGCACATGCTTATTCTATGCAGATGTGTGTCCTTTTTTCGGCTGATTCGTTTCTTCTCTTTTTGAGCAATTCATAAGTAGCCGCCCTAAAACAACAGAGAAACAGCATCCAGAAAGCTCACAACTATTCATTTAGCTGTTGTTGTTTTTTTTAAAAAAATATTATGCTTTTAAACTGCCCAATAATAACCCAAGTTTAAAACACACACACACACACTAGAATGCTAACAATGAAACGATGAGTTGAAAACAGCGCCTAAAAGTCATGCTAAAGTCAGCGGCAAAACGGGTAAAAACACTCCGGGCGCATGAAACCAAAATAAGACCAGAGAGAGAGAGAGAGAGAGAGAGGCAGTGCTGCTTAGTGGTTAGAGTGTTGGACCGGGACTCTGGAGATCTGGGTTCTAGTCCCCACTGGGCCAGGAAGCTCACTGGGTGACTTTGGGCCAGTCCCTGACTCTCAGCCAGGGGGCGGTGCTAGGTACCAAAAAGATGGGGGGCTGAGGCCCACAGGACACACACACAAAAAAGCACAAATTTGTATATGCCTATTTGTAGATGCTCTAAAGCAGTGTTCTCCAAGCTTGGGTCCCCAGATGTTTTTGGCCTACAACTCCCAGCATGCCCCAGCCAGCTATGCTGGCTGGGGCATGCTGGGAGTTGTAGGCCAAAAACATCTGGGGACCCAAGCTTGGAGAACACTGCTCTAAAGTTTGTATATGTGTGTTATCTGTAAAGGATCCTGTCTCTGAAGGACACCCCTCTTTGTAAAAAGGGGTGCATGGCCAGGAGAGAGGAGGGCATTTGGTTTCAGAAAAAAAAAAAAAAAAACAGCAGAAAGATCCAAGGGTGGGGGGCAGCAGGAGGGGAAGCCCATGGGGGCAAAAAGCCAGCTCATCCAGGGGGATCAGATGCAACAGAGATCATCTGGGCCCCTGGACCTTTCTTTCAGCAAGTGCCCCTGGACAGCAGGGTGGTGGGGCGGAGGGCCTCCCAGAGAGTCAGGGGCCCAAATGAAAGATTCAGGGCTCCGCCAGCCCTAGTGGGCCGCCCCCTAACACCGCCTCTGCTCTCAGCGTAACCTACTTCACAGGGTTGTCGTGAGGATGAAATGGAGAAGGAGGAAAACCATAATAGCTGCCCTGGGTTCCTTGCAAGAGGGGGAAAAGGTGGGATATAAATGTAGGAATAAACTGCGCCTGTACATGGAGGTTCATCTCACTCTAACGAACAGTGGGAGACCCCCCTCCAAGCACATGAGGGGCTTTGCAGGATCAGACCAAAGCTCCATCAGTCCGGCACCCTTGGCATGACGAATCCCAGCAACCGGCAAGGCGGTCCCTAAGCCTGTTTTATGTTTAGCTTTCTATTTTCCTGAAATCTGCCTTAAAGCTGCTACAGTCATGCCTTGGATTGAGAGCATAATTCGTTCCGGAAACGTGCTTGCCAGTGTGGTGTAGTGGTGAGAGTGTTGGACTGGGACTCCGGAGATCCAGGTTCTAGTCCCCGCTCAGCCATGAAACTCACTGGGTGACTTTGGGCCAGTCACTGACTCTCACCCTAACCTACCTCACAGGGTTGTTGTGAGGATAAAATGGAGAGGAGGAGGAGGAGGATTATGTAAGCCGCCTTGGGTTCCTTGCAGGAAAAAAGGCAGGGTATAAATATAATAAATAAATAAATAAATAAATAAAACACTCTTATATCAAAACGAAATCCCCCCCCAAAAATGTGTAGAGATTTTTAATTTAAGCCGTACTACAGTACTTGTATTGCAAGACGTCGCTTGTATATCAAGGCAAAAAAAAAATTAAATAAATATTTAAAAATTTGCTTGTCTTGCAAAACGCTCTCAAACCAAGTTACTTGCAATCCAAGGTATTACTGTACTTTTTTTCTGGGTTCTTTCCTCTCTCCACCCCCTTTCTCAGCTGCGCTCCACTAGCGGCACCTCGTGGTCAAGGGGCGATTAGGCCAAACCAGGATTTTTATTTCCATTTGAAATCTGCACCCGCTGCAGGAAACAGGAAGCACGTGTGGCACAGGGCAAGTTCCTCCCCACTCGATCTCGCTTTGCTTGCTTGCCTTCCCGGCTGGGAGAGAAAAAGAGAGGCTGCTGATGGGCATTTAAGGGCAGCTTTAGGATCAGCTCCCCGCTGCAGTCTTTGCAGGTGAGTATGGGAAGGAGGGTTGCCAGCGTTTTCACCGACCCCTGCTCCTCTGCCTTTTATTTTGTTGCTGTCTGCATCACCTCGTTCTGCAGACAGAGCCCTGCATTTAAGCCTCCTTGCGTTGAGTTGGGGGTGGGGGATCCTTGATCTTGACGATCCCTGCAGTTTAAGCTCCTGTTTTAAAGCCACAAACCGGGAGGGTGCATATCCGTGTATGAGCGCGCATGTGTGCGTGTCTTATGGTATGTTGGCGACCTTAAGATTGGAAAAGCGAGGTTGCAAAATGAGCAGCTTCTCATTTATGCAACCGTCAAATCCCATGCTTCTGTCTGTCTGCCTTGCAGTGGGGTGCTTCTACCTGCCTGCCTGCCTGCCTGCCTCTCAGTGGAGTGCTTCTTTCTGTCTGTCTGTCTGTCAGTCAGTCAGTTAGTCAGTGGAGTCTGTCTGTCTGTCTGCCTGCCTCTCAGTGGAGTGCATCTTTCTGTCTGTCTGTCTCTCAGTGGAGTGCCTCTTTCTGTCTGTCTCTCAATGGAGTGCTTCTTTCTGTCTGTCTGTCTCTCAGTGGAGTGCATCTTTCTGTCTGTCTGTCTCTCAGTGGAGTGCCTCTTTCTGTCTGTCTCTCAATGGAGTGCTTCTTTCTGTCTGTCTGTCTCTCAGTGGAGTGCCTCTTTCTGTCTGTCTCTCAATGGAGTGCCTCTTTCTGTCTGTCTGTCTCTCAGTGGAGTGCTTCTGTCTGCTTGCCTTTCAATGGAGTGCTTCTTTCTGTCTGTCTCTCAATGGAGTGCCTCTTTCTGTCTGTCTCTCAATGGAGTGCTTTTTTCTGTCTGTCTCTCAGTGGAGTGCATCTTTCTGTCTGTCTGTCTCTCAGTGGAGTGCCTCTTTCTGTCTGTCTCTCAATGGAGTGCTTCTTTCTGTCTGTCTGTCTCTCAGTGGAGTGCCTCTTTCTGTCTGTCTCTCAATGGAGTGCCTCTTTCTGTCTGTCTGTCTCTCAGTGGAGTGCTTCTGTCTGCTTGCCTTTCAATGGAGTGTCTTCTGTCTGTCTCTCAATGGAGTGCCTCTTTCTGTCTGCTCTCAATGGAGTGCTTCTTTCTGTCTGTCTGTCTCTCAGTGGAGTGCATCTTTCTGTCTGTCTGTCTCTCAGTGGAGTGCCTCTCTGTCTCTCAATGGAGTGCTTCTTTCTGTCTGTCTGTCTCTCAATGGAGTGCCTCTTTCTGTCTGTCTGTCTCTCAGTGGAGTGCTTCTGTCTGCTTGCCTTTCAATGGAGTGCTTCTTTCTGTCTGTCTCTCAATGGAGTGCCTCTTTCTGTCTGTCTCTCAATGGAGTGCTTCTTTCTGTCTGTCTGTCTCTCAGTGGAGTGCATCTTTCTGTCTGTCTGTCTCTCAGTGGAGTGCCTCTTTCTGTCTGTCTCTCAATGGAGTGCTTTTTCTGTCTGTCTGTCTCAATGGAGTGCCTCTTTCTGTCTGTCTGTCTCTCAGTGGAGTGCTTCTGCTTGCCTTTCAATGGAGTGCTTCTTTCTGTCTGTCTCTCAATGGAGTGCCTCTTTCTGTCTGTCTCTCAATGGAGTGCTTCTTTCTGTCTGTCTGTCTCTCAGTGGAGTGCATCTTTCTGTCTGTCTGTCTCTCAGTGGAGTGCCTCTTTCTGTCTGTCTCTCAATGGAGTGCTTCTTTCTGTCTGTCTGTCTCTCAATGGAGTGCCTCTTTCTGTCTGTCTGTCTCTCAGTGGAGTGCTTCTGTCTGCTTGCCTTTCAATGGAGTGCTTCTTTCTGTCTGTCTCTCAATGGAGTGCCTCTTTCTGTCTGTCTCTCAATGGAGTGCCTTTCTGTCTGTCTGTCTGTCTCTCAATGGAGTGCCTCTTCTGTCTGTCTGTCTGTCTCTCAATGGAGTGCCTCTTTCTGTCTGTCTCTCAGTGGAGTGCTTCTGTCTGCTTGCCTTTCAATGGAGTGCTTCTTTCTGTCTGTCTCTCAATGGAGTGCCTCTTTCTGTCTGTCTCTCAATGGAGTGCCTCTTTCTGTCTGTCTGTCTGTCTCTCAATGGAGTGCCTCTTTCTGTCTGTCTGTCTGTCTCTCAATGGAGTGCCTCTTTCTGTCTGTCTCTCAGTGGAGTGCTTCTGTCTGCTTGCCTTTCAATGGAGTGCTTCTTTCTGTCTGTCTCTCAATGGAGTGCCTCTTTCTGTCTGTCTCTCAGTGGAGTGCTTCTGTCTGCTTGCCTTTCAATTGAGTCTGTCTGTCTCTCAATGGAGTGCCTCTTTTTGTCTATCTGTCTCTCAATTGAGTGCTTCTTTCTGTCTGTCTCTCAATGGAGTGCTTCTGTCTGCCTGCCTTTCAGTGGAGTGAGGGGGATCCTAGATCCAAGGTCGGAGCTCTTTTCCGACCTCGGGATCTGGGAATCCCCAAAAATCGTGTGGCCCTCTAGACTCTGTCTAGGGGCCGTAGGATTGCTCTGCCCTTGCCTTTAAAAAAAAATAAATTAAATCGCTATTACAAGCAATATTTTTGCCCATACAGTGAAAATGGCCCGGGTTCGGATGTGATCCTAAATCACAGTTCAGCTGCTATGCAGATGTGCCCTGGGTGAGCCTTGGACTTGCGCACGCCCTTCTCCTCCTCCTCCTCCTCCTCCTCCTCGAACATGGCAATGAGGGGATTTGGAAGCGTCTGCTTCCAGGATCAAACCAACTGTGGTTTACCGTGATGCCTGTCAAGGACAAACCGTGGCTAGTTTAAACTATGGTCTGTTGAAATGAGCCGTGATCGGAGGACCTTGGGTTTCTGACCCTGGCTTGTTTCAGTAAGCCAGCCTTCTGCAAACTGGTGCCTCCCAGCTGTGTTGGACGACAACTCCCATAATCCCCCAGCCAGAATAGCTGGCTGGGGGATTATGGGAGTTGTAGTCCAACTCCAACACAGCTGGAGGACACCGGTTTGGGGGACGCTGCAATTAGCCATTGTTTTAAACCAGTGTTCTCCAACCTTGGGTCCCCAGATGTTTTTGGCCTACTGCTACAGCTACGCTGGCTGGGGTATGCTGGGAGTTGTAGGCCAAAAACATCTGGGGACCCAAGGTTGGAGAACACTGGTTTAAACTAACCACAGTTTGGACGTACGACGTTTACATCCTGACTTGAACATGGAAGTTGATGTCTCCCATCTTGTGGCCGCGCCGGTCGGATCCAAGGCATAGACAGGGCAGAGTTGCATCGGCAGGGTTTGAAAAGAATCCGGATCTAATTCGGACTGAGAGCCAGTGTGACATAGCCGGTTACAGTGTTGGACTGGGACTCGGGAGATCCGGGTTCTAGCCTCCACTCGGCCGTGAAGCTCCCCGGGTGCCTTTTGGGCCAGTCCCTGCCTCTCAGCCTGACCTACCTCACAGGGTTGTTCTGAGGATAAAAATGGAGACGGGGAGGAGGACGACCACATAAGCTGCCGTGGGTTCTTTGCAAGAGGGGAAAAGGCAGGATATAAATACAGTAATAATAAAGCCGAAAGGAAGGAAGGGGAGAGAGGGAGACATTGTTGGGTAGAAAAAGTTATAATTGAGTGCCTCGTAGAGGTACAGTACATACCTTGGATTGCAAGTAACTTGGTTTGAGAGCATTTTGCAAGACAAGCAAATTTTTAAATATTTATTTAATTTTTTTTGACTTGATATACAGGCGACGTCTTGCAATACAAGTACTGTAGTACGGCTTAAATTAAAAATCTCTGGACAAATTTTTTTGAGGGGGGATTTCGTTTTGATATAAAGTGTTTTGGATTACAAGCACTGTTTCCGGAACGAATTATGCTCTCAATCCAATGCATGACTGTACTCTTCTCATTCCTAAAACTACTTCCGAAACAACTACTAACTGGTAACCTGCTATTTCCGGCTTTAATTCCATCCCATTTAGTTTGGGTTCTCATTCTGGTGTCAATTACGGATAGCTTCCAGTGAAGCTGTCGGTTGGAGCATCACGCACCGACCCCGCCCTGCTTTTGGCAACTTCACCGTCGGTCCATTGGCGCTGCCGGATCGTCACCTCGCTGGCATCAAGATGGCGTCGGTCTCCTTGATTTGCTCCGAGACTGCGAGTAGGTGGGTGTGTGTTTGCCGTCCTCGAAGGAGTGCCAGTTGCGACCGCGGTGTCGTTTTCTCTGCTTTAGAAACAAAGAAATATATAGAATGATCTTTAATTAATGTTTGTGTGGAAATAGATTATTCTAGATAGACCTTAGGTCTGAAGATTGAAGCCCCAAAGTAGATCGCTCCAAAGCAAAAAGCAATAGTTTGATATTTTTTAAAAAAGTATTTCATTATTATTATTTATTATATTTATACCCCGCCTTTTTTCCTCTTGTGAGGAACCCAAGGCGGCTTACATAATCCTCTCCATTTTTTTTATCCTCACAACAACCCTGTGAGGTAGTTTAGGTTCAGAGTCTGTAACTGGCCCAAAGTCACCCTGTGAGCTTCATGGCCAAGTGGGGATTAGAACCCGGATCTCCCGAATCCCAGTCCAGCACTCTAACCGCTACGCCACACTGCCTCTCTTTATTGCAAAGAGGTTCCAACCTATTTCAGAACTCATATTGGTCCTTAATCAGGGGAATCTACAGAACAAAATAAAATACTAGTTTACGTCATAGGATTTAAATGTGCCCATCTATACCTAAAAGGTATGTATCCAACATGCCTAAAACAATACAGCAATTTTTACAAACAAAACTAAAAATCTAACTGAAAAGGAAGGCTCAGAATTCCCAAACTAATCTCCTTATGAACAGTACAGAACAGTAACATGTATGTTATAACCTGTACAATTTTTGGAATTCTGTACAATTTATAAGGACATTTTTTTGTGGAATCCTGTGGAACTGTAAAACAGTCTAAAGAGCACCGCTCTTCTTATATGATCTTATATTCAAGGTCTTTACTTGGTTAAAATATTTTCTTACCTCGTTTTCCTCCCATATGTGTCTGAGGCAGCGTACAATACAGGTTTTTTTAAAAATCATACGTTTGTGCAGCGCCCAGCACAATTTCAGACGTTTTCTAAAGAGTACATTGTTGACATCTCCCGTCTGCTTCTCTGCATCGATAAAGGTCATTACAAAAATTGTAAATACTGTAACTTAAAATATCAACAGGTTAAAGAGAGTTTATTCATTTATTTGATTCATATCCCTCTCACAAAGAGCCCAGGGTGGCTAGCAACCTACCGTATATAAAACACAGTACACCTCAGAAACATCGTTAAATTGATTACTCTAAAATCACAGATATAGATACAGATATAGAATAAAATACAATAAAGCCATCAACACAATCGATTAAAAACAAAATAAATGAACCAGTTGCCTATACCCCCAAAGCCTGCACAAGTAAATAGGTCTTTAACTGGCCTCCAGATGACAACAGTGAGGGGGAACAGCCAAATCTCTACCAGAAGAGAGTTCCACAGCGGCGGTGCGGCCACCAAAAAGACCCCGCCATGTGCGGTAGTCCCACGGGCCACGTTTCTCAAGGGCACCATACTAATTGCTACAGGAGTGGTAGGTCTTTGTAGCTGTCATCCTAAACGCTTACCTGGGAGTGAGAATTAAGCTCTGTTGAACAAAGTTGGGCTTGCTTCTGAGTAAACATGCTTAGAACCACGCGGTATATTTCTTAACACGCTCCAGTGGCTTTGTTAATTAAAAAATCTGCGTCTTTAAACGAAACAACTGATGACATACTGTAATCTAATGCTCGCAGCACATGCCGTGACTAATTCTTCCAGGCTGCAGTCCTGTGTCCACGTACGTGGGAGGCAGCCCCATCGAATTCATTGGGACTTACTTCTTCTGAGTAAATCTGTCTAGCACTGCACTGTCAAGTCTGCAATCTCTGTCTTGAGCGTTTGGGCTGGATCCAGGATTTGCCTTTCACTAGCGCAGTGTTCTCCCACCTTGGGTCCCCAGATGTTTTTGGCCTACAACTCCCAGCATGCCCCAGCCAGCTACTGCTGGCTGGGGCATGCTGGGAGTTGTAGGCCAAAAACATCTGGGGACCCAAGGTGGGAGAACACTGCTACTAGCGGAAGGTCCCTATGTCTCTTTTTTTGGGGTGATGCCCCCTCTCCCCCCTCCCTAAACACACCACAGCTCACCTCATCCAGCGGGGGGTCTCCTGACTCTCTGTGTAACATTTCCAGGGGGGCTTGGAGGGGCTGGCGGGAGAAGGAGGGAGTGTGGGGAAACCAGCGTAGTTGTTCCAGTGTAGATCTGGATCCAACGCATGGTCTACAAACTGTAAAACAGCCATCTCTCGGGGCTCCCGTAGCTGTATTCTGCACCGAGCAGGGGCTTAAGACATAAGAACATCAGAAGAGCCCTGCTGGATCAGGCCAAGGGTCCACCGAGTCCGGCATTCTATTCACACAGTGGCCAACCCACGGCTGCCCACGGGAAACTCACAAGCAGGACGTGAGTGCAACAGCACCCTCCCGCCCATGTTCCCCCGCAACTGGTGCATCTAGGTACAACTGCCTCTGATACTGGAGGTGACATATATATAGCCATCCGGACGAGTAGCCGTTGCTCGCCTTCTCCTCCAGGAATTGGTCCAATCCCCTTCTAAAGCCGTCCAAATTGGTGGCCATCACGACGTCTTGCGGAAGTGAGTTCCATAGTTTAAACTCTGCGCTGTGTGCAGAACGACTTCCTCGTCTCTGCCATGAATCTCCCACCCATCAGCTTCATGGGATTGACCCCATTTGGGCTCTAGCATTCTGAGAGAGGGAGAAAAATGTCTCCCTGTCCACTTTCTCCACACCAGAGAGACAGATTTACAAAGACAACTTTAGAACCTAAGAAGAGCCCTGCTGGATCAGACCCAGGGTCCATCTAGCACAGCATTCTGTTCCCAGCTGCCCACAGGAAAGCCACGAGCAGGACAGGAGTGCAAGCAGCACCCTCCCGCCCATGTTCCCCAGCAACATGGTGCACAGAGGCACACTGCCTCTGATCCTGGCGCCGGCATAATAGCCGTGTTCTGCCAAAGACGGCGGTCCTTTTTAGGATCCAGGGACAATGAGTGCAGTTGTGGGTGAAGGTTAAAGACACTTTTATTAGCCAACAACGGGAAAGAGATTACAGAAGCAGGATAGATGCCGACTACAGTCTGCCTGTGTACACCAGTTGCCGGGGAACATGGGCGGGAGGGTGCTGTTGCACTCCTGTCCTGCTTGTGGGTTTCCCGTTGGCAGCCGGTTGGCCATGTGTGTGGACAGAATACAGGACTAGATGGACCCTGGGTCTGATCCAGCAGGGCTCTTCTGATGTTCTGATGTTCTTACGTCCCTTCTGTTGCTGGGAACCCCCCAAAGATGCGAGAACAGGCGGACCCCCTAGGCCAGTGCTTCTCAATTATTTTCTGTCATGGCCCCCCCTAGGAAGAAGAAAACATTTCGCGCCCCCCGCGCGACTGTAAATAGTATCATTTGTCTATAAAATTGTTATAAGTACACCTCTGCATAACACTGTATCCTTATTAACGTATAAGAGAATAAAAAAAGAAAGAAATGTGGATCAATTTACAACAAAGAATAGCTTTATTAACTGTAGCAGAAAAGATTTCAAGGAGCACAGGATTTAAAGGAACACAATATTAAAAAAAACTTTTAACTGAGGTCAAACGAGCCCCCCTTTACGGAGCCTCGCGCCCCCCCTGGCGGGCCCGCCCCACTATTTGAGAAGCACTGCCCTAGGCTCACGGCACCTTCGGCCCAGTGAGGTCTGTGTCCAGGTCCTGCCCTCCTAAGGATTCCCTGATCTTATATAGGTGTTCTGTGTTTACAGTGATCACACTTAATGTTCTCATTAAGTTGGACAAGATGAGTATGTTTTGCACATAGCTAACTGGGGAAGAATCTCAATAGATAACAGCACACGTGCCCGTGCCAGGCGGTTGACCTCGCCCAGGCCCGTCTGGCAGTAAAACGTGTCTAAGTTGGCCAAGATGCCACCCGGAGCCCGCTGGTTCCTGGATCACATCTGGTCCAAACCCTTCCAAGCGGTGAGTAACCGCCAGACATACGGTTGAGGTGCAGCCAGTAGATACCTGGGCCATCTTCCGAGGCATTGGCTGGCATTCAAACCATATCTAAGGCTTCCTGAAAACAGAATTGATTAACCAGCTTCCCTAAACAGCAGGAAGTCACCGATACCAGGATTCGAACAGTGCGACGGAGCAACAGACAGCAAACCCAGGCCCTAATGGAGACACAGAGAGCAGATATACCCATACGATAAGAGACCCAGACACAAGGACAAGCATGGTCGGACACTACCGTCCCCTCAAAATCACAATGGTCTTTTCCATTACAAGCCATCAGGACTAGTAGCCACCGATGGCCTCCTCCTCCACGAATTTGCCCAATCCCCTTTGAAAGCCCTCCAAATTGGCGGCCGTCACGACATCCTGTGGAAGCGAGTTCCACAGGTTAACTGCTGGATGACCTCCCAGGCTAGATGACCCCCCAAGATCCCTGCCAGCTCGGTTCCGTGATTTCAACGCAACCCGTTCACGTTTGCCCCTGTGGGCTTCCGCTTTTGTGCCCCTGCAGGGTGAGCTCCGTCCTCAACCGACAGGTGAAGCAGTTTGGGAAGAAATACATGTTTGACGGGAACAAGGAGACGTGCTGGAATTCTGACCAGGTGAGGCGGAAGAGTCCCGCGGGGCATAAAACGATAATAATATTGTGTTGGTGTATTCGCATACGTACATTTATCTCGGTCATCCTTACAACACCCCTGTAAGGGGGGACGGTGTTATCACACACACACACCCTTTTTGCAGATTTTGGGGGACAGGAGAGATTTCCTGATCTGGTTGATGGCACAGGTGAGATACAGACATGGGAGGCCTTAGAAATAAAGCAATGAAATTTATTTTCAGGTAAACAGGGTTGCTCTCTTTCTCTCTCTCTCTCCCAGGGACTAGATCAGTGCTTCTCAAATAGTGGGGCGGGCCCCCCAGGGGGGGCGCGAGGCTCCGTAAAGGGGGGCTCGTTTGACCTCAGTTAAAGTTTTTTTTAATATTGGGTTCCTTAAACCTGGTCTTTTTAAATCTTTCTGCTACAGTTAAATAAAGCTATTCTTTGTTGTAATTGATCCACATTCTTCTTTTTGTATGGTGTGTGTTATACGTTAATAGGATACATGTTATACAGAGGTTGTACTTAAAAATTTTATAGACAAATGATACTATTTACAGTCGCGCGGGTGGCGTGAAATTTTTTCTTCTTCCTAGGGGGGCATGCCAGAAACATAATTGAGAAGCCACTGGACTAGATGGACCCTGGATCAGACCGAGGGTCCATCTAGTCCAGCATTCTGTTCACACAGTGGCCTACGGGAAGCCCACAAGCAGGACATGAGTGCAACAGCACCCTCCCGCCCATGTGCCCCAGCAACTGGAGCGCAGAGGCAGACTGCCTTTGTTTTTCTCAACTTTTGGGGGCAGCCAAATTTCAACCGATCGCCCCCAGCATTCCCTCTGCGGGCCGGATGCTGCTGGTGGCCACTGACATGATCCCTAGCCAATGCCCTTTTTGCCTTTCTCCATGCTGAGAGAAGTACAGAATTCTGTGGCGCTCTCGGCACGGAGGGAGGGAATCGGCCGGCCGTGGGGGTGGCGAGAGGTGCAGCAAGTGGTGATGGCTAGCGCCAGGAGGAGGCACTCTCCCAGTGCCGGCTGAGTCCGCGGCTTCACATGTCCTTTGGGAGGAGCCTTAGTCGGGAGGGGGCATGTACGAGAATCCGTGCTGTTATCTCCGATCTCAGGTTGGAGATAACTCCAGGGTGTGGAGCATGGAAGCCAAGGCCCACCCCCTGTGGGGAGCCCAAGCAGATTCTGCAACTCTGTGCGTAGCTGTACTGTACGCTTATTCAGAGAGGACATTTGTGAAGAAATCCATTTTTTTGTTTGAGATTTTTTGCTGCTAACAGCGCAGAGTTAAAACTATGGAGCTCACTTCCACAAGACGTAGTGATGGCCACCAATCTGGACAGCTTTAAAAGGGGGTTGGACAAATTCATGGAGGAGAAGGCTATCGATGGGTACTAGTCCTGATTGGCTAGATGCCTTCTCCAGGATCAGAGGCAGTGTGCCTACGTACACCAGTTGCTGGGGAACATGGGTGAGAGGGTGCTGTTTTCACTCCTGTCCTGGTTGTGGGATCCCGTGGGCAGCTGGGCCACTGTGTGAACTGAACGCTGGACTGCATGGACCCTCTGTCTGATCCAGGAGGGCTCTTATTGTGTCCTTATGTTCATTATATCTGCTCCCTTCAGTTAGAATTCCTCTCATCTACTACTGTTGTCCCTGTTTTTGTTGTTGTCAGGGCCTCACCCAGTGGCTGGCGCTGGAGTTTCCACAGACTGTTCAGGCATCCGAGATCAGGATTCAGTTCCAAGGGGGATTCGTCAGCCGAAAGTGTACCGTGCAAGGTAGGGAACCCGCCCGCAGTGGCTGCAGGTTACATAGCGGCAGGGGCGCCATTCCAGCCCTGCGGTGTTCCCGCGACAGCCACGCCCTCTTCCCCTGGCCTCGGGCCCTTTTGCTCTTGTTCTTGCTTTTTTGTCTCGACCTTAATAAATATGCCAACTTTACTCGGAAGACATTTAACGTCGAATACATTGAGCAGCTTGACTTGAAAATGATTTAACATAAACGCTCGAAAGGTATTTAGCGAATTTCACAATTTGTGCACGTTTCGGAGTGGAGGGCGGAATTTGCGCAAATTTTGGAGCGGAGCTGAAATTTGCGCAAATTTCAGCTCCTCTCCACAATTTGCGCAATTTGCCTAGCTTTTTTTTTTTTTTTTTTTTTTAATGTGCAAATTGCAGCCCTTTCTAAAAACTTGTGCTGTCCGCATGCGGGCTCTGCTCATGTCAGATCAAGTTGGTACCAGCCCAGAGTTGATGGAATAGAATCCGCGGGGCCAATTCGAGGAAATCTCGGTTTTTCACCCCCATATCTGATTCTTCACACATCCCTACTTCTTCAGCACGTGCTATTAACTTTCAAGGAAATCTCCTGTGTTTTTCCTCTTCTAATTTTCATTGTTATCTGGGGGAGAACCGATAGTTCCCATGCTGCAGTTAAAAAAACCCCTTTCAGAGCAAATCTTATCCCAGCCGCCTGTGTCTCTTCCCCCTTTTAAAATTTCCTAAGGCTGCAGGAAAGGAGAAGATCTTTCCCAGGTTGCTGAATTCTATCCTGAAGATAACAACTCTCTCCAAATATCCTTTTTTCAACTGATGGGGGCTGCTGGAAACTGTGACAGTAAAACTGCTGAAGTCTGAAGAGGAAGCAGCAACTTTGCTTACTAACTCCATCACCTACTGAACTTGCAACTCAAGAATTTAGTGCCTGAATTTTTTTGCTTTTTTTCCTCTTCCCTCCCGAACATCTTTCCTTTTGTGTTGTGTCTTTTAAATTGTAAACCTGCGGGCATAGGGCTGTTTTATTTCTTATCTTTGTAAAACGCTCTGGGAGCCTTTTTGGTTAAAGGGTGGGATAAAAAATACTGTAAATTCAACATTTATATGATGCTGCTGGGAGCAGCCATTAGGGGATTTGGAGCCAAATGCCATCAGTATGCTGATGACACCACAGCTCTGTCTCCCTGTGACATCTGAATCAGGAGAGGTCGTGCAAGTCCTGGATCAGTGCCTAGACTCAGTGACGGGCTGAATGAGGGCCAGAAAACTGGGGTTGAATCCTGGCAAGACAGAAGCCCTGTGGGTGAGCGGCTCCCGAGTCCGGGAGACTGGCTCATTGCTTGTTCTGGTTGGGGCTGCACTCCCTTTGAAAGATCAGGTTCGTAATCTGGGGGTACTCCTAGATCCGTCGTTGTTGCTGGAGTCCCAAGTGACCGCGGCAGCTTGGAGTTCCTTTTACCAACATCAACTAGTTCACCAGCTACGGCCTCTCCTGGATGGGGATAGCTTGGCCACAGTGGTACAGACACTCGTAAGCTCAAGACTGGACTACTGCAATGCGCTCCATGCGGGGCTGCCCTTGAAGACGCTCCGTAAGCTGGAGCTGGTGCAGAATGTAGCAGCTCGGCTGTTGTCGGGAGCTGCCCCTTTTCAGCATGCAACTCATTTGCGGAAGGAACTGCACTGGCTACCTATTGGCCACCGGACCAGGTTTAACGTTCTGGTACTAGAGTACAAAGCCCAAAACAACTTGGGACTGGAATACCTGAGAGGGCGCCTTCTCCCTCACCAACCTGCCCAGTCACTGAGGTGATTCTCCTGGTGGTTCCGCATGGACTTATGGCCCAATTGGAGTCTACCAGAAGAGCCCTCAGTGTGGTGGCCCCCTCTTTGTGGAACTCCCTGCCTCTGGAGGCCAGGCTGGCACCAACATTGTGTTGTTTTTGGTGCCCACTGGAGACATCTTTATTTCAACAAGCCTTCCTCAACTGACCAGCCACGCTTTTTATTGGTATTCTGTTTTTGTTTTGTTTTTTTACCTTTTAATATGGTTTTTTTAATTCCTTTATCTTCCATTGTTCACTACTCCAGAATCTGTTTAGATGTGGAGTGGTATATAAATATTGCAAATAAATATAAAATTAAAATTAAAAAACCATTTGAGAAAGCAAAATCAGAATTCCCAAGCAGGGAACAAGGAAGAACCAATTTCTACATTCCTTTTTTTAACCGTCTTACACAGAGGTCAGGGAGAGGGTTTTTCACTGACACCCTCCTGGAAAAGTTACCCATGCACTAGTAGTTAAACTCGTAAGATGGAATACTGTGTGGACCTCTTTCCCGTCCTTCCCGTCCCAGAAAGTTACTCCCACCTCCAGGATCTGCGTGAGGTGTCAGCCCCAGCCAAACCGACAATTTCCCCCTTCCCTCTTGGAAAAACCTGCAGACGTTGCGACAGACAGCTCTGTTCTTGAATGCCAGTGAACATTCTGCGCTGTCACAGAAGCTTAACCAATCGGCAGTCAAGAGTCTTTTCCCTGACACAAACGTGATACAATGAAGGTGTGACAATGAGACCTATTTGGGGCATGACCTACAACACATTTGCCCCCCCAAAAGAGGGTGGTTGCGTCTCATTTTTGAGGATTCCTTCGCTATGTCGGGGCTGCAATTCTCGCCGCTGCCGCCGCTTTCCTTAACCGCTTCTCCTACAGCTTCCCCCTGAAAGAAGTGCCGTTCTCGGATAAACTGAAGATCACCTTTGAAGACAGCTCGGACTTCTTTGGGCGCATCATTGTCTACCAGCTCGAGGTTCTGGGGAAGAAGTTTTAACGCAGGAGGATGCGGGATCTCGGATGCCGCGGCTCCCGGTTTTCTCCGCGTCTCTCCGCTCAACCTTGATGGCGAGTCGTGTAACATCCTGTGACGTCCGAGATGCCGTTTTGCTCCGAACGGTGGCTGGTTGGATCCGAGAGAGCCAACCTTTGGCATGCAAAATAACAATCTAATTACATATATAGATATAATTATTTTTTTAAAAAACTCTTGTTTCCATGCAGAGATGAAAAGCTCCTATCTCTGCCAAGTCAAATTTGGGGCTATGGCCTCGTACGATTGTTATATCGGTCTACATCCAAATGGCTTCAGTTAAAATAAATAAGTTCAAGGCCCGTTGGTATTTTGGAAGATCCAACTTTGCAAAAAGGCACGTCGATTCGGAGCAGGGTTTGATTCGCCCGCCTGTAGTTTTCTGACAGAGGGAAAACCAGGGAAGCGCCTTGCTAGAAAAGGAAAAACCATTTCTTGGCTCTAACTCTATCCCACCCAGTGACCCCAAGTTCTTTCGTGGACTATCATTACTCTACCGTTTGTCCCTTGCTGCCCCTGGAAAAAAGTTCCCTTGATCTCCACCTCCCATAAATAACTGCTTTTTCTCTCTTATGCCTGGAGAAGGGCTTTGCTGATGCTGGGAAGTCTGGCTCATTTGAGCTCGACAAGACTTCCTGCCTGCTTCCGATCCGATGATCAGAAGCTGGCTGAGTGGGGGGGGGGGGTTTCCCACAGACCTCCGTCTCCAAGACGGTCTGCGGTTTGAGCTTTCTTTTAAACGCTAAGGAAATTTGCACAAATGGCCTGATTTGCCTAACTTTGCGTAAATCGTGGTATTTTGCATGTTTTGTGCAAACCAGCGCCTGAGAAGCACGTGGATAAAATCAGCCAATTGTGCTAGATCCACGTGTTTCCGATTTGCGCAAAACATGCAAAATACCACGATTTTCGCAACTTGCATAAAGTTACGCAAATTGAGCAAATAGCACCATTTGCGCAAATTTCTTCAGCATTTTTTTTTTTTTAAGCCGGTGTCAACAATAGTGAGCCAGATGGACTCAAGTAGTGACTGGGTTCAGACTACATAACCCACACTCAAGGGTCGAGTATGGGATGTGGTTGAACCATGGGTTGTTGGAACATAGGTTATTGTGTTGTCTGAACCTAGCCAAGATAACAAGCCATGGTGAACAACCCACAGTTCACAACCCAACAACAAACCATGGGTTCTCTTCACGGGTTGTTCGTGGTTAACGAGCCATGGCTTGTTAGCAAAGCTGGGTTCAGACAACATAACCCACATTTCAACAACAACCCACGGTTCAATGACAACCCAGAGTCAACCCTTGAGTGTGGGTTATCATGTTGTCTGAATCCTGTCAGTTATAATATACAGTATGTAACTATGGTTTTGTACTGTATTTTTGTACATTGCTTAGAAAGTTCTTTTAACGTAAGCGATTCATAAATATTGTGAAATAACATAAATAAAAACCGTGGAACAAATTTTAACCTGTCCCCGAAAGTTGAAGCCTTCATCGATTGGAAATATGGTGCTGTTTACATACACAAACACAAAACCAGGTGTGTGTGTGTGTGTGTGTGTGTGTGTGTGTAGCTGAGGAAGCAAAGGATAAAACCTGGCCTGTCAAGGTAATGATCAGAAAACAGAACTGGGGCAAGCATTCACTCCAACCCATCTTGAAAACAAATGCCACACTACGAGCCTGTGGTTGTTTTTTTTTTTTAAAGAAATCAACTATCTTTAATTTTACAAAAGCTGTTGTGCCTGCTTGCTTGGAGGCAACCCTGATTCGTCCCAGGCGATCGAGTGAGCAGCCCTGAACAAGCCAGGGTTCAAGGCGCGTCATGCCAGAGTTGCTTGCTGGCTCGTCATCTGCAAATGCAGCAGTTTCTTCCGATGTCAGAAACGAGTGTTTTTCTAAAAAGTCCAGTCCGTGCAAAGCTGGCTGCTCAAAGGGAAGCAGGAAACAACAACAAACCTCTCTTGCACACGCAACGCATGTCCCAGGTCCGATAGCGAGTGCGGGGTAGGGTGGAAGTTGGTTTTCTTTGTCCGTTTGCAGCTTGGCTCACTTGCTTGAGCCACCTGGGATTCTTTGCCCCCATAAGTGCCTCCTCTTGTTTGTGGGGCACAGTCTGGATTTCATGAGGGCTTGGCTAGAGACGGCCTGGACAGCGAGAACAAGGTTATCCCGGATGTTTCGGTGGTCTGCCTTTTCCCCCTTTCCAAGATGGCTGGAACCAACTTTAAAAGTCCCCACTGCCTCTCTTCACATCTCATTCTCTCCAGTGTCCAACTGCCGCCACCTCTCCACTGACCTTGCATGGCCAGTCAGTCCAAAAAGCTGCATGTCCCGCTTCCTTGATCCAGTCGTCACAGCGGAGGAAACGGGGGCAGCTTGTCCCCTGCCCCGCCCCCCCCAGCTAATCAGGCAAGCTTTTCATTCCGTTTCTTTGTTCCGAAATAACGTGAGAATATGCTTTTCGATCACTTGCTGAACTAGAAACCAAGAGAACAAAAAATAACCGTTTTAAAAAAACAACAAACAATTAAATTCAGCTTAGGCCAGGGGTGGGGAACATCTGTCGTGTGGGCCGAATCCGGCCCGCGGAGGCCTGGGCTCCCGACATAGGCCCCTCCCTGTCCAATGGGGAAAGCCCATGCACAGCAAAGCCAGGTTCCAGCTGCCATGCCGGGTAGATCATCTAAGTGACATTAGGGGACGTGTTGGACACATCTCGAGCCCTGGAAGTGCCTGGCTGGCCCCTGTGATGGGGCAGCATGCTAGACTATGTAGTCCTTAGGGGAGGGTCCTCCTGGCTAGCTGCAGAACATCCCCAAAACTTGCCTTTCCTGTACCCCAAAGCAACCGCAAGATCCATCGGGGTGTAACCAGAGTCTGCTTCAGTTGTCAGATCAGCGCCTCGGGCTGGAATGAGACAGTGGAAATACTGAAGTTATTAATTTAATAAATGACAAAATTAATGTATCCATTTTAATGTATCAATTTATCAATTGGTTGGTATTAATTTAACAAATAACAAAATTAATTTATCAATTAAGTTATTAATTGATAATGTTATACCGTATTTTTCGCTCCATAAGACGCACTTTACCCCCCAAAAAAACTAGGTGGACATGTCTGTGCGTCCTATGGAGTGAATATAGTGTAAAAAAAAAAAAAAAGTTTTTTTTTGTTTTTTTTTTTTACTTTCCTCTGCTGGTCCGGAAGAGCGGAGGACTCCTGGGTGGGGCGGGGGAAGCCCCCGCCTCTCAGCTGATTTTTTTTTAAAAAATTTTTTTTGTACCATACAGTAAGTGCGTCTTATGGTCCGGTGCGTCTTATGGAGCGAAAAATACGGTAAATCATTTGTTAATTGGTTGATATTCTTACTAATTAGCATTAATTATTCTGGCCGTAGCTGTGTGAAGTCCGTTGCGGCCAAACCAGAGGGTCTGATGGGAACGTGAAGATTAGCAAAAGTATTCTGGCCAAAAATATTTATGCATTTATTTTATTAATGATATTTATAGACATACAAAATTTAAAATGTTTAAATTTATTTTTTTATATCAATAAAATATAAATTTATAGAACCATGTTTTTAATTTTAAATTTTGGTTTTTGTTATCATCAGCCGCCTTGCATGCCATTCCCTTGGTAGGAAAACAGGGTATAAACCAAAGAATAAATACATAAATAAATAAGTGTTATTGTGCAAAGCGCGGGAGCATCTCGAACTGGGAACTCGGGCAGTGCGGCATCAGCAACCCTTTCTCTGTGCTACCGGGATCATTCCAGAAGGAGCCGCAGGGCTCTCCAACCTTGGGTCCCCAGATGTTGCTGGCCTACAGCTCCCAGCATGGCTAATGGCAAGGGATTCTGGGAGCTGTAGTCCGGCAACATCTGGGGACCCAAGGTTGGAGAGCCCAGCTTAGAGGCTTGCTGTTCTCTGTACAACAGCGCCACCACTATGCGTGGTCAGAAGGCTGTATTGCAGCTACCAATCAAGGGTCAGGTGATATGAGGAAACCAATGAGGTTCCACCGGAGCCTATAAAGTTGCCGGCTCTGGTCTGGTTCCTCCACACAGGATGCTCCTCCTGACACTTGAGAACTTACCGAGCAAAGCCTCAACGCTCTTCACGTGATTTCCCCGCACAGCATACAGGAGTGGCGTCCCGCCGTTCTGCAGAGGGGATTGAACCGGAGGGGGGAGGGGTCATTGGCGGCGGCATGCAGTCTTTTGTTAGGTTCCCAGGGAAGGGGCATCATGGGTAAAAGGAGAACCACCCCTCTCCCAGGCAGGACTGCCCTTCTTACACAGTCCGAATCCATCCTCTTCCCGGGCTCCAGCACACCAGGGTCGCAAGCGGACTTCTTTCCGGTTTTAAGAACATACAGCGCCCACTGAGACAGTGTAGTGTAGTGGTTAAAGCACGGGTATTAGAACCTGTAGCCCGCCAGATGCTGCTGGACTACAGTTCCCAACATCCCTGCACCTTGGCTGGGGCTGATGGAAGTTGCAGCCCAACAATATATACAAGTTCCCCACCCCTGGGCTGGAGAATTGTTGGACTAGGACCGAGGAGACCCAAGGGCAAATCCCACCCAGGTGGAACTGGGTCCAGTCGCTGCCTCTCAGTCCAAACCTACCTCGGAGGGCTGTTGTGAGGATAGAAATGGGGAGAGGGAAAACCAAATGAGGCTTTGGCAAAAGACAAGATATAAACTTCATAACTAACTATAAGCCTTGAGCACCATTTTCTTGGTGGAAAAGAGGGGTACAAATTGAATAAATATTGTTATTATTCTTCCATTTATATCCTGCCTTTTTTTCCTGCAAGGAACGCAAGGCCACTTACATAATCCTCTCCAGTTTATCCTCACAACAACCCTGTGAGGTAGGTGAGGCTGAGAGTCAGTGACTGGCCCAAAGTCACCCAGTGAGCCTCATGACCAAGTGGGGACTAGAACCTAGATCTCCCGAGTCCCAGTCCAACACTCTTAACCACTAGGCCACACTGACATATTATTAGAAGAGCAGGCTGGGTGAATAAAGTATCTTGATAGGCCTGGCCCTCAGTTCAATGGCCCACGTACATGGATATAAAAAGCGGAGCCCTATAACAGGAGAGATGATTCTTCCATCTAGCCCAGTACAGGGCTACTGTGACTTGCAGGGGCTCTCAAACACAGAAGGGTTTTCCCCAACACTTCTAACTCAGGGGTGCCCAACCTCTTTCAGAGATTTCGGAGATGCTCTCGGGGGCTGCATTCCAGCAGCAGGAGGGCCGAGGGCAAAAGGGGGGTGAAGCCAAAACCACCAGCATAGCTGGGCTTGGCGCTCTTCCTGCCAGTAATTTAAGCCTTAGGAGAGGCCCGCGGTTTCGCCCCTCTGTTCGAACTGGAGATGCCGGGGGATCGAACCTGGGACCTCCGGCTCTACCGATGAGCTAGGCCGCAGCCTACGAACCCCTGAGACTATTCGGCCTCCCCTCACAACCACTGCGCCACAAGCGACTGGGTTCAGACAACACGACAACCCACACTTAAGGGTGCGATCGTAGGCTGTCGTTGAAGCGTGGGTCCTTGTGTGGTCTGAACCCAGCCGTGCCAGCAAGCCATGGCTTGTTGCCCACAAACAACCCAGGAAGAGAAGCCATGCGTTTGTTGCTGGGCTGTGAACGGTGGGCTGTTCACCACGGCTTGTTTTCTCGGCTGGGTTCAGACCACACGACCAACAACCCACGCCTCGACGACAACCCACACTCAGCCCTTGAGTGTGGGTTATCGTGTGGTCTGAACCCAGACACTGTGTCTTTAAAGAGACCCGACAGTTACCCAGTCGTAGGTGTTGACGTCCACATCGTTCTCCAGTAACAGGACAATGATGTCCGTGTATCCGCCCGTGCTGGCCAGCGACAAGGCGCTCTCCCGCTCCTTCGCGAGGACGTGGGGATCGGCGCCCTGCGGAGAGGGGTCACAGGGGTCGCAAACACGCCTCGCAACAGTCTAGGGATGGAAGAACCGATCCATTTCGGTTTCTCCCTGTTCCTCGTTTCTGCCATCTTAAGTTCAGCTCGTCCCAAACGCTGAGAATTTGGGTTGCTGGGTTTGTTTGTTTTTTTAACATTTGTGTGCCTTTCTCCTAATCCATGCATTTTTTGTGTGCACCGTTCTGCCCAATATACGGTACAATTTTTTAAAAATTTTTTTTGCAAAGAATTTTCCTAATCTAGTGCATTTTGGAATGTTTCACAAATGTACACATTTCAGTGAGCAGCTTCCCTGGGACTGCAGACGTGCGCCTCATCCATCGGCCGGAGAGCCGAATGGCCCCTGGGAAGCTGCACTTCTCAGGAAGAAGATCACGGCAAGGGGGAGACCGGCTTGGCTCCATCCCCTCAGCCAGAGAAGGAACAGCTGCAGGAGGAATATCTAGAAGGAAGTTGAAACGTAGCATGGGTGCCTGGGTTTTGCTCTTTTCCTCCTCCCTCCCAATTCCTTTTCCTTTTGTGTCGTGCCTTTTAGACTGTAAGCCTGAGAGCAGGGACTGTCTCAATATTAATCTTGAGAAGCTGCTCTGGGAGCCTTTGTGTGTGTGTGTGTGGCTGAAATGCTATAAACACAGGCAAGCACGAATTTCTCGCCCGTCCCATCGTGCCACTGGATCTCGATGTGCAAAGGCGCTTCCCCGGCCCGGCCTTACCCATTCTAACATGCTGCGGACCGTCTCGATCTCCCCGAAAGCCGAGGCCCACATCAAAGGAGTGAAGCCTCGTTCGTCGGCCTTGTTTAACAAGTTCTCGCCTGTAAAGTGAAGAAGCAATTTTGTTGCCAAGAAAAAGAAGAAGCAACTCTCCCCCCGCCCTCCCCGAAGTACTCAACATGGGCGCCCATGGACACCTCTTTTTTTTTTTTTTAAATGAATACAACAACAAAAAATACAACATAAACATTGTGCACCCCCCCACCTCTTGGGACCAAGTTATATTTCTCACCCCAATTTTTTTTTCTTTTGTGTGTGTGTGTGTGTGTATATATACAAGATATTATTCTATATTCCAAAAATATAACAAATCTTGACAAGGTTTGTTCCCCCTCCCCTTTACCAACACACATAATCCAAAAATTTGCCCCAAATGTTCACAAAGGTGTCTTTCTCCAATTGTCCTTTTTGACACTTAATATTACAAGTTAATTTATCATTTAACGCGGCCCATGGACACCTCTCTTGGGTCCCGCCACCCACCCTGCCCATCTCAAATCTGTAAAAAAAAAAATTAGATTCATTTAAAAAACACACACACATACACACACCCAAGAACTGGGACCCTGTCAGGCTGCAAAGTTTCGATCCCCGGCAGCTGGAAAAATTCGTGCCTGAAATCCTGTAGAGTGCTGCTGTCGGACAGTGTTGACAGCATCGGGCTAGATCAGTGTTCTCCCACCTTGGGTCCCCGGCTGTTTTTGGCCTACAACTCCCAGCATGCTGGGAGTTGTAGGCCAAAAACATCCGGGGACCCAAGGTGGGAGAACACTGGGCTAGATCGAACCAGGGTCTGACTCTTGTCTAAGGCGGCTTCCTCTGTTCCTAAAACTGGCCCAAGGTGACCCCTGTGGGCGGGAAGTATCCGGGTTGGAAGGGGTCCAGGAGGGTATTTATTTATCTACAAAATTTATATACCGCTCCATATTCCGGTACGGAGATCTCGGAGCGGTGAACAATAAAAAGATAAAACAGATAAAAGAATAAAACAGTATGTTTAAAACGAGATCAATAAAACCGTGGCTGGTTAGTTCAGGAAGGTTATCTAGTCCCAACAGCGCAGAAATCTTGCATCCCTCCCGTCTCTGCTTAGAATCATAGAAAAGTAGAGTTGGAAGGGGCCTACAAGGCCATCGAGTCCAACCCCCTGCTCAGTGCAGGAATCCAGGTCAAAGCATCCCTGACAGATGGCTGTCCAGCCGCACCTTGAATGCCTCCAGAGTGGGAGAGCCCACCACCTCCCTACGTCGTTGATTCCATTGTCTGATTGCTCTGACAGTCAGGAAATTTTTCCTGATGTTTAGGTGGAATCTAGGTTCCTGTAACTTGAGCCCATTATTCCGTGTCCTGCAAACTGGGATGATCAAGAAGAGATCCTGGCCCTCCTCTGTGTGACATCCCTTCAAGTACTGGAAGAGTGCGATCATATCTCCCCTCAGTCTCCTCTTCCGAAGGCTAAACATGCCCAGTTCTTTCAGTCTCTCCTCATAGGGCCTTGTTTCCAGTCCTTTTATCTTCTCTGAACCCTCTCCAGTCTGTCTACATCCTTCTTAAACGCCCCCCCCTGCAATGGAGAGCACCCCCCCCTCCGCCTCCCAAACTGGAAGGAGCCGCATCTATTCATGTCTCACCTTTCCGCAAACTCTCCTTCAACAGGATCAGTTCACCTTGAGCCGCGAGCTGGTGCACAGACAGAGCTGAAAGTCGAAAGGAAGAAAGACATTAAGAATGGAAGCAGCCTGTAAAACCACCGTATACATAAATTCTGTGCCTAGGCAATCTAATCCTGAGACATTTTAAAATAAATAAACTCTGAGCTCTTTAAAAGTATGAACGTTTAAATCATTCTTATTTTGCATCATGTATTCTGATTGATACTCGGGGGAGGAAGGAGCTACGCACTTAAAGCCACCCACCAGAAATGTTATTCACCCCTATGGAGTCTGAGATTTCAGTAGGCCACTCATTATTTGGGCCATCATGAGGGATAGAAACTTGACTTAGAAAAACAAACAAAAGCAACAACCCTGGAAGCTAAGGTTCTTGGGAAGCTGAAGTCTCGGTCCAGTCCTGTATTCTACTACATGCACATGGCTATTGGGAGGGAGCAGCAAGATGGTATCTATCTATCCTTGAACAATTTGTTCATAAGGAAGATAGAATGGCTTGCTAGTTGTTACAGACCATCTGTTTACCAAGTGATCTGGGAAGTCAGTTCTAAGGAAAGTAGCAGAATTCTGAACCGTAACTGAACAAAAAGCATTTTCCCCTTCATGGTGCTAGTCCTCTTGAACAACAACAAAAGTGCACAAATTGAGAGGGATAAAGGCTGCTTCTTCTTCAACTGGTTCACAGGTGGAAAAGCGTTTAAACAGCTTCCCGGCTCGACTCGACAGCTCTCCCCTCTTCATCTCCAGGTCAGCTCGAGTAAACCTGATTCATACGACAGCCGCTGCCATCAGATGCCGCACAAGCAAATAATTTATTTACTTAAAATATGTCTTGGCCACCATTCAGGGCAGAAGCCTTCCCCAGGCAGCATACAACAACAAAACGCACAATAAAAAATATGATACGGTCTTAAAATGCAATAAAAACACAGTAAAAACAGCAACGAACATATGAGGGGGGAAGGCCAAAATAAAATAGTATGTTTTCAGGGCCTTCTTAAAAGCTTGCAATGATGGGGCCAGGCGGACCCATGCTGGCAACGTATTCCAGAGGCGTGTTGCCACTGTGGAAAAGGCCCCGTCTCTCGTGTGGACACAGGTGGGCAAATGAGGAAAGAAGAGGTTCATTCTATAGCCCCGAAAGAACTCACTGTCCAAAGTGGCCGGCAATGCAGACACTTCGTTTCCCCGTTGACGGTTCGTCAGGGTGGTCGAATGCTTCAGGATCCCGCCATCTGCAGTTTTAGAAGGGGGGGGGGGATGAGTGATTGAAGATCTCAAACCAGGAACCTCTACCAAAAAGATGCAGAATATACACAGCTTACCCAATCGATTCCCTAAATGCTCTAGTCCTAGGGGAAGGTCCCAAGGTTTGTTTGGAACTAGCACAGTCACACCTGTGTGCTTGCTTCGGTGCCCCCAGGATCCCAGTGAAATTCAGAACAGTTGTTAGTCAGACTTGGGTCTATGATTTTTTTTTATGTAGCACCATCTGTTGTCCAAGCACTTTACAGAGAAAGAGAGGACAGGTCCCAACGGGTTTGGAACTCAGATATCAAGGGAGAGGAAGCAAATGGACGCAGAGATAAACAGTGGGAAGCACTCTGCAAAGAAGGAGTGGGCAGTTCTCTGCCCCATGGGGCTTACAATCTGTATGTTGATACAAATGTGATTGCGGAAGAAGGAGAAGGAAATGGAGTCAGGGTAAACAGGCAGAATAGGAGATTACAGTAATACCTTGGATTGCAAGTAACTTGGTCTGAGAGCGTTTTGCAAGACAAGCACTTTTTTAAAATAAATTTTGACTTGATAAACAAGCGACATCTTGCAATACAAGCATAGGGATGTCACCGCTCGCCTCGAGTGGGCATAGCGGGCCGAAATCGGCCCCGCTCACGCCCGCCAGAGACTCCCTTTGATATAAGAGTGTTTTGGATTACAAGCACGGTTCCGGAACGAATTGTGCTTGCAATCCAAGGTATTACCGTATTTCAGTTACTTTAGAGCCGGCGTGGGCGACTGGTAGCCCTCCAGATGTTTTGTCCCGCAACTCCCATCATCCCTCACCACTGCCTAGGGCCCATGCGAGTTGTAGTCCAAAACAACTGGAGGGCCACAAGTCGCCCACCCCTGCTTTGGGGAAGTCTGGCGACCTCCAGAGCTTTTGGACGACAACTCCCAGCGTTCCTGACCACTGGCCATGCTGGCTGGGGCTGATGGGAGTTGAAATCCAAAAAAAAAATCTGAAAGTGGGGGGAAGGCTGCACTCGGAGAGTTGGCTCTACTACAAACAAAGGCAAACATGTTCCGTAAGCAACTTTAATGCTACATTTTCCATAGATTTCACAAACCTATTCTGGATTTTTAAACTCTTTCGATCCAGTCTGGTTTCACTAGCCCTGGGGAAGGGGCCCATCTGCTATGCAAGGACCTAAGCCCTCCTCCTTCCCACTCCGAGAACTGGAAACCGGGCAGCACAATCCTATGGAGGTTCTACTCAGACGTAAGTCCCATTGAGTCCAATGGGACTTGCTCCCAGGCTAAGCAGTGTATGTGTGTATAGGACTGCAGCCTGGTTCAGCCAGCTGTCCAACATCCGAGATTCCATCAGGCATCGCCCGGGCACTTCCAAGCTTGCTTTTGAAATCATGAGGACTAGGAGCTTCCTTTTTTTTTTTTTTAATTTGTGAATGAAAGCAGAGATTCTTAGAAGCTGAATGCTGCAGCTGGCATCCCATTCTGCCTTTTTCTTTTTCCTTTTGCACTCCTGCAGAATCGCAGCCTACACAGCGCTGCCAATGTCTTACACAGTTTTAACTGTGTAATCAGGACGCAACCAGAAATAATCCAGAAATTTATTTTTAAAAAAGGTTCCCCATCTTGCCCGCTTCTCCCTTCACACCCCGACTTTAGGAACTTACCACTGGAGGCAGGAATGCCCTGACTGAGATTCAAATCATCTTTGTCTTCCGAGTACGGAAACAGCTGCAGGATTATTGGCGAGTCGTCATCTTCCTCGTCACTGGCAGATACCTCCGGCTCTCTCAAGGTGGTGGTTTGGGTCATTGCAGCGACGGGATCTTCTTGGGGAAACGTACCAGAAGTTGCAAAGCCTCCGACAGCGTTGTCCTTATCAGGGCTGCAGTGTCTTGCAAACCCTGGGCCGACAAGAGTAATAAAACTCCATTTATAGGTCAAATACTCCCCCCAAAAAATTCAAATGGAACCGAACCAGCGTACACACCGACTTGCCATAGTGGACTTTGGAGCAACAAGGCCCAAATTCAAATTCTGCTCAGCCTCAAAAGTTTACTGCGGGGGTTGTGAACCTGTGGATGCTCTCCAGATGTTGCTGGACTACAACTCCCATCATCCCTCCCCATTGGCCATGCTGGCTGGGGTTGATGGGAGTCACAATCCAACATCTGGAAGGTCACACGTTCCCGATTCCTGCTTTCCTGGGTGATTTTGGGCCAGTCCCCATTCTCAGCCAAATCTACCTCACAAGGCTGTTGTGAGGATAAAAAGAGCGGCGGGTGAGGAGACATTCCCATCACTCTGATTTCCCTATTGGAACGGTGGCATAGACATGAGTATTACAAAAATGAATCCTAACCTGGACTAAAATCTGAATTCGGGGCTGCCTGGAAATTTTCCTCAAACCATCTGAAGCAAATTTAAAAATGTTAATGCCCCGTGCACATCATATAGCAGAATGATAGAATGTTAAATGAACAGGAGTTGGCTGGGATAGGATATAATTTTCATAGATTTCATAGATCATAGAGTTGGAAGGAGCCTACAAGGCTATCGAGTCCAACCCCCTGCTCAATGCAGGAAACTAGAGGAGGGGTCTCCCATCCAGGTAATAACCAGGCCTGACCCTGCTTAGCTTTCCACGCTCAGACAAGCTGAGCCAGCGTAAGCCACATTCTTATTTTCATTTTTAATTTAAGTAATTTAACAAATCTATTTTATAATTGCTGCACTTTTATTCTACTGTATGAGAGCTCGAGACAGCATATGTTGGTTTCCTCAAACCATTTTAGCCTTTGTCCTCTTAAAAGGCAGGCAGGAGGAAATCTTGCTACGTTAAGGGCGCAGTCCTAGGTATGCTTAGAAAGAAAACAGCCTTACAATTCCCAGCATTCCCCAGTCAGCAGCAATTAAGTCCTACGACTCCCAGCATTCCCCAGCCAGCAGAAAAAGTCCTACAACTCCCAGCATGCCCCAGCCAGCCAAGCTGACTGGGGCATGGTGGAAATTGTAAGACTTTTTTCTATCTAAATATGCATCGAATTGCACCCTAAGGGTAGTCATCCACCTTAATTAATTATTTTCAGGGTGAATGCCATGATATGGGAAAAAAACAATAAGACTTGTATAGTGCTTGAAATCTTTACAACAACCTTGTAAGGTAAGTCATTATTATTGTTATCTTCATCCTCATCCCCCCCCCTTACTGCAGATGTGAGGACTGAGGCTTAGACGGAGCAGCTTGCCTAAGGCCACCAAGTGAATTCTCGGCAGAGGTGAGATTCAAACTGGAGGCTTCCTGATTTGTAGCTCAGCAGCTCTTAGTCCACTACACTGCACCAGCTCTCACATCTTCATCTGTTTAATGTCTGCCTAGCCACATGGAGCACAGGAGCCCAGCCATGGGGAGGGAAGAGTGAGAACTCATATGCTACTCCATGCAAGGGCCAATCTCATTTGGCATAAGGTGAGAGACACGATAAGAGGCCTGGACGTGACTTGCATAGGGAGAATCTCAAAATGACATATGTAAATATATCGCCATTAAAATCATAAGAAGAGAGCCAGTGTTGTCTAGTGGTTAAAGCATTGCACTGGGACTCGGGAGATCCGGGTTCTAGCCCACCCTCGGCCATGAAGCTCACTGGGCGATTCTGACCCAGTCACTGACTCTCAGCCTAACCTACCTCACAGGGTTGTTGTGAGGATAAAATGGAGATGGGGATTGTGCAAGCCGCCCTGGGTTCCTTGCAGGAAAACAGGCGGAATATAAATATAATAAATAAATGAATTGATTTTAAGAAGGAAAAACATGATGTCGTTTTTTAACATTTTCACTCCAGGGCTGGTTTTTGCATGTTTCCACAACGAGCGAAGAGAAGCAAGGGCGTGGGCTTGCTCGGAGGCTTGGTGGGGGCAGTGTGCCAGGCAGAGCAGAAACACCCCCACCCCGGAACTTCGAGAGGCTGCAGCGTTAACGCAATAAAGCAAATCCTGGCTATGTTGCCTGTGGGGGAGTAGGGAGGGGGTTAGGTGGCATGGTGGGAGGGGGCTGTGGAGTGGGGGGGAGGGAGAAGGCAAGCCCCTTTCCAAAATCTATCTGAGCAGCAGAACTGGGCCTGCAGCCGGCCTTAACTCACCCCAGTGCCAATTCCTGGGGGAGAAGCCCCCTCCCCCAACACCTCCTTTCTTGCACTTGGTCCTTCATTTGTCCCGTCCAACCTGTGCTGTAAAGACTTCACCTGCTTCCCATCAGATGATGGAGGGATGCTTTGGCATCAAGGCGTGCTCGCTGGCATCCCCAGCTTCGCTGATGGCCCCTCTCCGCTCCCCGACTTCCCTCGGCCCCTTGGTGCAAAACTGAAAGTAACTTTCCATTCCCACAATGCACCGGGGGGCAGCAGCTCCTCCTGCTTCCAACGGGGAGGAGGGAAGAAAAGCCACACACCCCTATCCAGGCGGACTGGCCCTTTAAGAGATTGCGGAAGCGGGCTTCACTTTATGAATGAGCGGCCGGAATTTGCCCCCGCCCCTCGCTCCAGCTCCGCCTATCAGCGGCCACTGCCTGGAGGAGGGGCTTTCGCTTGAATGCTTGGTCTTAAAGGGCCAGCCGTTCTGGGTTATTCCTTTTGTAAAACCTACCACGTGCCGTTAAAGTAGGCAACTCCCCCGCCCGCCCCACAACCCCAGCAGTGGTGCCATCAGGGCAGGACTTTTTGGGGCGGTCTCCCAGGGCCCCGCTCCGCAAAAATGAGCAGGAGGGCTCCCCAATGCAACAGGGCTGGTTCTTAAAATAAGCAAAGAATTCACATTCCCATATAACACCGCCCCCATCATAGAAGAACATTAAGTCCAGAATCTAAACACTTGCACCCACTGCTCCCTCTCCCCCACAAACAAAAATTCCAGAAGCTCTGCAACTTCTAGCAGCAGGCAGACATTCAATAGGTCCAATTCCCTGCGGTTTCTGCAGCCGTGCTGATCACCGGTTGGATTTCTGCTTGTCGTGTAGGCATAGGATTGCACCCTTAGTTACTGTTAACAGCTACACGGTGTAGCTGTTAACAGTAACTAAGGGTGCAATCCTATGCACGTTTAGACAGAAAAAAAGTCCTACAACTCCCAGCATTCCCCAGCCAGCCATATCTGTCTAAACATGCACAGGAGAGAAGGGTGGAAGCTTAGCCCAAGGGCAGTCAATTGCTAACACACACACACAACATCTGGAGACATCTGGCTTTCCAGGCGTCAATTGGGCTGCAATAACCCTGGGTTGTTGTTGAAACGTGGGTTATTGTGTTCTCTGAACGCAGCCAAGAAGATAACATACCATGGTGAACAACCCACAGTTCACAACCCAACAACAAACTGTGGGCTCTCTTCATGGGTTGTTTGTGGTTAACAAGCCATGGCTTGTTAGCGCAGCTGGGTTCAGACAACACGATAACCCACATTTCAACGACAACCCACACGCAACCCTTCAGTCTGGGTTATCGTGTTGTCTGAACCCAATTACTGGGAAGAAGGCTCCACTGAACCCGGTGGGGCTTGCTTTCGTGGAATAACCATACATATAACTACTCTGCAAGAGTTCCTCTGCAACCCTTACTAAGCCCCACTGTGCTTACTTCTTAGTAAAGATGCATAACATTGCGCTTTTAGAAGAAGGCGTTGCACTGCCTTTACATGTACTGTGCTCAGTTGGGAAGGGACAGGCACTCTGATCGTGCCCAGAGGCACTTAGCATCTTTTCAGCTCTGAGCCCTGGCACGAGATGAGACGGGGGGGGGGGAGTCCCGGGGTTTAAATTAATCCCCGATGGGACTGCATCGTGGGATGAATTTGTAGATCTCCGCTTACAGGCCTGAGACCGCAGATGAGAGTCAGTAGGAACCTTTCTCACCAGGCGGCGTTTCCGAGAGAGTCTCTTTAGGGCGATGCACCCGGTCTACCGGAAGTGTGCCGCGCGGCTGGTTTTCCGCTCCGGGCTCGCTGTCCGCTTTCTCTCCCACCGGGCCGGGCTCGCCTCGGCATCATGGAGGAGCCCGAGATGCAGCTGAAAGTGAAGAAAGGTAACGGCCGCCGCGACTTCCGGGTGGTGTCACACGGAAAGAGGTCCGGGCGGGAATGAGGGCAGAGGCACAATTCTTTACAACCGCCGCCGCCCCCCGCCAAAAGAGCGCGTATGTGTTACCAAACCACTTTGAACCCTGGGAAGGGCTCTGCCCCAGAACCCCTTTTCAGCCCCTGTGCTCGCTTCTTAAAACAAACAAAAAAGCAACAACGAGCATATATCAAGAGTTTCTCTGAGCCTGTGCAGAGTGCATTTCCCTGGCAGAATGTGTGTTCTTTTCTAGCCACGATGGAGGCCCGGCACCTCTCACTTTAGCAGTGAAACGTTGTTCATCACGGGTATATGGGGAGGAGCCATGAGCATCTCCCCTGCTCCCCGCGGCCTAGAAATGGGGGTTGTTGTTGTTGTTGTTATTATATTTATATCCCACCTTTTGTCCTCTTGCAAGGAACCCAAGGTGGCTTGCACAATCCTCCATTTTATCCTCACAACAACCGTGTGAGGTAGGTGAGGCTGAGAGTCAGGGACTGGCCCAAAGTCGCCCAGTGAGCTTCATGGCTGACGGGGGACTCGAACTCGGATCTCCCGAGTCTCGGTCCAACACTCCAACCACCATGCCACACTGGCTCTTCTTCCATATTTAATCTTGCATTTCTATCCCGCCTTTCTGTCCTCTGACAAGGAGCCCAAGCTGGCCTTCATAATCCTCCTCCTCTCCATTTTATCCTCACAACAACCCTGTGAGGTAGGTGAGGCTGAGAGTCAGGGACTGGCCCAAAGTCGCCCAGTGAGCTTCATGACTTAGGGGGGGACTAGAACCCGGATCTCCTGAGTCCCAGTCTGGCACTCTAACCACTAAGCCACACTGGCTCTCCAGGGAGGGCAATTGTGTCGGGTTGGGGATTAGGCAATACAGTCCGTTTCCTTTACTGGCCCGGCTCCTGCACTGTACACATAACGACGCTGTGTGCTAGAATGTCGGGAAGTGCAGCTTGATCCTGCGCATGTTTACTCTGAAGTAAGACCCACTGATTTGAGCAGCACTTCCTCCCAGGTGAGTATGGCAGCCTTAGAACGGGGAGAGTCGGAGAACCCCTCTGCCACAGAAATCTTACCTTGGGCAAGCTGCCAACTCTCCGTCTAACCTACCTTGCAGGGTTGTTGAGAGGATAATGGTGGGGTGGAGCACATTAAGTTGCCCTGAACGTCTGAGTGGAAGAGTGGGATAAAATGTTAACAGCGATAACAAGCGAGACCTGGCAACCAAATATTGTAGCGTTCCGCATTCCTCTTCAGTACCCGCCTCCAGGATCCCACCAAGTTTTCCCTCCCTGTTCAGTGTTCCCTGGCCACTAAGCATGCTCAGTTCTCATGGGCCTCTTTTAGGGTGTGTGTCCCCCTCCCATAGGCTCTTCCCCCCCCCCAAATATTTTTTTGGAATGTCTGCAAACCACGCTGATCCTCCAAGCGTACTGATGCCACCCTGTTATGCGTGGGGGGGATTGTCACCTGTAGACTCAGTTTTATTGGCTTTTGTATTGTTATTTTAAACTGTGTTTTTAAATTTGGTTTTTAATTTTTTTAACTGTTTGTATGTTTTAATGTTGTTTTTATGTAGAGAGTGTTGTGAACCGCCCAGAGAGCTTCGGCTATGGGGCGGTATATAAATGAAATAAATGAAATGAAATGAAATGAAATGAATGCGTGGGTGGTGCCGTTTTAGCTACATACGCAGAGGCACTCACCTCCCAAAACGTTGGAAATATAGGGAAGGATGCTTTTCCTGGTGTAGAAATGAAGCAGTAAGAAAAGCAAGTTTCCCTCCACACACCCCTCTTTTTCTACTAGTGACAGACAAGTTTACGGAGAGCATGTACGTTCTGGCTAACGAACCTTCCGTCGCCTTGTATCGGCTCCAAGAGCACGTCCGGCGGTCCCTCCCGGAACTGGCCCAGCATAAGGTAAGCTGCGTTCCAAATCCAAAATGAGAAGCAGGGAAGTCTTGGGGTGGCATTGCCACAAATGTTAGATAAGCGGGCAAACCTGTTTTACCTAAGGTGGCAGGTGGGTCTCATGCGATCAAACGCTTTTCCATGCTATGTGTTTCCCATTGCAAGCATGGGAAAACAAGCATTGCAAGCATTGCAAGCAGAAAACTAGAATGTCAGGGCAGGTCCCAGGTTCTGCCCATGGCGTCTCCAGTTTTTCAAAAAAGGATCAGCCAGCAAGCAATGAAGACCTTTCTCTGCCTGAGAGCCACTGGCAGAACAGACAATGACCTGTGCTCTTCAGACAACACGATAACCCACGCTCAGGGTTGAGTGTGGGTTGTCGTTGAACCATGGATTATCGTGTTGTCTGAACCCAGCTGCGCTAACAAGCCATGGCTTGTTAACCATGAACAACCCACAGTTCACAACCAAACAACAAACCATGGGTTCTCTTCTGTTTGTGGTTAACCAACCATAGTTTGTTAGCTTGACGGGGTTCAGACAACATGATAGCTCACATTTCAACGACAGCCTATGGTTCAGCGACAACGCACACTCAGCCGTTCAGACAACATGATAACCCGAACTCAAGGGTTCAGTGTGGGTTGTTGTTGAACCATGAGTTGTTGAACCGTGAGTTATCGTATTGTCTAAACCCAGCCAAGATAACAAACCGTGGTGAACAACCCACCGTTCACAACCTGGCAACAAACCATGGCTTCTCTTCTGTTTGAGGTTAACAAGCCATGGCTTGTTAGCACAGCTGGGTTCAGACAAGACAATAACCCACATTTCAGCAACAAGCCAGGGTTCAACGACAACACACGCTCAACCCATACTCAACCCCTGAGTGTAGGTTATCGTGTTGTCTGAACCCAGCCAATATTGGGGTAGATGGACAAATAGTCTGACCTATTTGTGCTAAGCCTGCTTCCAATGTTACGTAACAGTACCAGGAGGATAAACATGAACTCCATAAACGCAGCTTGTTTTTCAAAATGCTGTATCAAGAGAAGGAGCATTTCGCAAATCTCATGGGTCTCAGGTACTCGTAAGAAAATAAGAACGTAAGAAGAGCCCTGCTGGATCAGACCAAGGGCCCATCCAGTCCAGCATTCTGTTCGCACAGTGGCCAACCAGCTGCCCTGTATTTATTTATTTATTTATTTATTTAAAACATTTATTTCCCGCCCATCAGCCAAAAGGCTCCCTGGGCGATTTACAAAAACAGTACCAAAAAAACAACAAAAACATAAACATATTAAAATACACCAAGGTAAAAACAAGCAGCCAAATAAATTCAATCCCGAGGTACAGTGGCGATAATAAAAAGAATAAAAGGAATAAAATCATCCATTAAAATATTGGGTAAATAAAAAGGTCTTTACCTGGCGCCTAAAAGAATAGAGGGTAGGCGCCAGGCGGACCTCCTTGGGGAGTTGGTTCCAGAGATGGGGTGCCACAACTGAGAAGGCCCTTCCCATGGGAAGCCCACCAGCAGGACAGGAGCTCAGCAGCACCCTCCCGCCCATGTTCCCCAGCAATTGGTGTACAGAGGCATACTGCTGGGTTTTGTGGTCCCATCAACAGAGGTTGGATCCTTACCAGGGGGCAAGATCTGTGCCTCTCTGGAGGGTAGTGTAAATTAATTTGCAGACGTCACCCAACCGGGTGCGCTCCGGATGTGTCGGATGACAACTCCCAACATTCCTAGCCATTGGCTATGCTGGCTGGGGCTGATGGAAGCTGTAGTCCAGCATCATGCCAGTTGGGAAAGGCTGTTATAGCGCAAATAACGGGAGGGGAGGGAAACATTCTCCCGGTCCCTCGTTTCTAAACTTACTAAAGTCCCTCGTTTAATTCAGGACTCTATTAATTACAACGCGGTGGGAAGGGGTGGATTTTGGAAGCGAACGTTGGTGAACGGAGAAGGTCACCCCGGCATCTTCTAGCAACTTTTTTCCTCCTTTTTTTGGTTTTGTTTTAATTTCATGAAGGATTTATTCCTAATACTTTATTTTTCCCAAGCATGACATCTCTCTTTGATAAGCTCCGTACCAGCAAGAGAGGGAATTGGTATCCCAGCGCTCCCATCTTATAGAAAGCAGCATCTTCCCGCCCTGCCCCGCTCTGCTTTTTAGCGTCTTTTGGGGACGGTGGCCTACCTCGTTACTTAGCTGCAGTGTTAATACATAGTTAATTCCATTGTCTTAAGCATTAGCCGGCTTTAGTTAATAAATGTTGGCCGAGGGAGACATCAGAGTGTTCCAGAGTAAGATTTGAAAAACTGGTGTGTGTGTGTGTGTGTGTCTGTGTGTGTGAGTGAGAGAGACAGAGGGAGAGATCATAGAATGAAAAAGTTGGAAGGGTCCTTGGAGATCATCCAGCCCAACCCTGTGCTCAATGCAGGAAACTTGCAGCTGCAGCACTTTGACGGATGCCTGTCCAATCTCTGCTTAAATACCTCCAGCGAAGGAGGACCCGTCACTTCCTGAGGCAGTTGGGAAGGTTCTCCTAATGTTTAGCCAAAATCTGCTTCCCAGCAATTTCCACCCATTGCTTCTAGTCTTGCCCTCTGTTTCTCCTTCCCCGACCTGGTGCCCTCCAGATGTTTTGGACTCCAACTCCCATCAGCCCCAGCCGGCATGGTCAATGGTCAGGAATCCTGGGAGTTGTGGTCCCAGACATCTGGAGGTTGGGGAAGGCTGCGTTAAGGCATATTATGTTTCACTGGGGTTCCAAAACAATTTAGGGCTTTTGTCGTTGGTGGTGGTGGTGCTGTTTTTTTTAGCCGGTCTGTTATCTCCGCAAAGGAGGTTACCCGCTGGGTCTCTGCGCGATCTGCTCTTCAGCCTCCTTTCCTCCCCACCAGGCTGGGCTGGATCCAGCTGATTCTGCCGTCTCTCTGCATTGTTTTGCCCGTTCCAAATACAGAGGCCAGGCAGAATAGCCCAGCCTTGGAGGAGGCTAACCGTTGCTTCTCTGTGTGATTCGCTGTGTTGGAAGTAGGTGGAGATAATCAGCCACCGAGAGTGGCAGGCAATTCTGTCCCATCTCCACATCGGGGTGTGAATTGCTCCTTATGCAGAGACTCAGTAGAGGTACAAATTCCAAGAGGAAACTGCCCCATTGCTTCCCTGAGTCACGTGCTTACTTCCTTGAGGGGTTCCTGCAGAAATGCAACAGGTGCCCTACTTCAGACGTGGTGCGGTGTACTAGTTAGAGCAGGGGTACAGAAACTCGAGCCTGGGGGCCAAATCCCGCTTGCCCCGCCCACCCTCTGGAACCCACCCACCCCGGAGTTTCTCTGAAATGGATTGTGGCCCTCAGGCTGAAAGACATTCTGCACTCCTCGGTCAGAGAAAAACTGGGGACATCAGAATTCAAATCCCCAGTTGGACCCGACCTTCCTCACAGGGTGGTTGTTAGGATAAAATGGGTGGTTGAAAAGACGCTCTAAAATCAACTCTTTGCCTGCCTCCAGTTTTAATTTGGAAAGAAGAGTCAGAAGTTTGGACAACGCTGATAGAAGTTGACCGAAGATGACTCATTATTATTATTTTTAATTTGCTTTGTGTTTTCTGGACAGATTAGGGGCAGTGGCAGAGGATGGAAAATTCTCTGCCTCTCCCAAGCCAGCAGGGGTTCACCGGTCCTCTATCTTTGCAGGCCGACATGCAGAGCTGGGAGGAGCAGAGTCAAGGAGCCATTTACACGGTGGAGTACGCTTGCAGGTACTGGCGATAAATGGTTGCACCTCCATCCCAGCGATTCTTTTAAAAATCCCAGAGACTGGGGGTGGAGGACGATGAAGGGGCATAAGTTCTCGTTCCCTTTTGCACAGCTGAGCGTACTCCTGGGGGGGGGGATCCTTAAAATTCCCACTTTCGAGTGTATCTTTGCAGCAGTGAGGACTAGCAACTTGTTTGCTATTGTTGTTTTTGAAAATGGAAGCTGAATTCCCTGGCCCGGTATTACATTCCATGGCTTTTCCTGTGCCCCGTATCCTTGCGGCTCAGCCCATACGATTTCCCCCAACTATTGTTGGAAAATTATTTGTTTATTCATTTATTCTTAAGATTTACAGATGGCCTTATCTGCTCAAAAGCCATCAAGACAGCGTACAACAATTTAAAACAATAAAACCTAAAAACAATAAAAACAAGAACAATAAACAGCTCATTTTAAAAGGCTAGACTGAAAAGATAATAATAATTGTTCACCGGACAAGTGTTCCCACTAGCCCTGTGTAATGGCAGAAAGTTCCTCGTGCAGCGGCAGCATTTGTGTTCAGTTCTGAGGGAACTTCTTTTCTTGCTCAGAATAAAATGAGACATGACACGGTGTGCAGATTTTGCACTCCGGGATGTTTGAGGAGGGACATCCCAAGTTCCTAGTCCTCATGGCTGCAAAGATAACGCTTGAAGTGTGGATTTCAATTTGGAGGGAAGCACGCTCAGTTGTGCACATAGGGGTGGGCTGGGGGAAGGAAAACAAACTGCCCTTCTCTGTTTCCACCTCTAGCATTGGGGTGCCCTGGTAGGTGGCAGACGGCGAAGTGAACATTAGTTATTGGGCGGATTAGAAATTAATAAAATAAATAAATAAGGTAAGAACACAAGAAGATCCCTGCTGGATCAGACCCAGGGTCCATCTATTCCAGCATTCTGTTCACACAGTGGCCAACCAGCTGCCCCCTGGGAAGCCCACAGGCAGGACACCGAGTGCATCGGCACCCTCCCGCCCATGTTTCCCCAGCAACTGGAGTACTTCGGCAGACTGCCTCTGATACTGGAGGTGGCATTTAGCCATCAGGACTAGTAGCCATTGATAGCCTTTTCCTCCATGAATTTGTCCAGTCCCCTTTTAAAGCCCTCCAAATTGGTGGCCATCGCTCCGTCTTGTGGAAGCGAGTTCCATAGTTTAACTCTGTGCTGCGTGAAGAAGGACTTCGCTTTTATCTGTCCTGAATCCCCCACCATTCAGTTTCATGGGATGACCCCATTTGGGTTCCAGTATTATGAGAGAGGGAGAAAAATGTCTCCCTCTGTCCACACCAGGGCACCATTTTGCACACCTCTATACATGTCTCCCTTTCACTCTCCTTTTCTCTAAGCTAAACATTCCCAGCTGCTGTGACCTTTCCTCATCGGGGAGCTGCTCCAGCCCCTGGGTCATTTGAGTTGCCCTTTTCCGAACTCTACAATGTCCTTTTTTAGGTGCAGTGGCCAGAACTGTACACAGGATTCTAAGTGCGGTCGCATACGGGCGGTGTGACCTTGGCAGTTTTATTTCCAATTCCTTTCCTAATTACGCCCAACCTGGAGTTTGCCGTTTTCACAGCAGCCGCACGCCAGGCCGACATTTCCACCGAGCCGTCCACCACGGCCCCGGGATCTCTTTCGTGGTCGGCCACCGCTAGCTCAGATCCCATCAGCTTCTGCTTGAAGTCGGAGAGGTCCTGGGGCAATCTCTCTTCCCTCCCCCCCCCCACCCGACGCTGACCTTGTTCTCTCCCCTCCACCCCAGCGCCATCAAGAACATGAAGGACAGCGGTGTCTATTTCAAGAGCATCGAAGGGCTGCTCAGACATGCCATCGCCGTGAAAGATCGGCTGAATTCTGCCCGCAGGTAGCTCCTGGAAAAGCGGACCCCTGGAAGCATCGGCACCCGCACCACCGCCATGTGTAGAGGAACGCCGGGTTGAGATCGGCGCAAGAGAGCTGTTGACAGACCTGCCCTGAGCGGCCAAGACAGCGATGGGCGCAGGCCTCCAGGTGTAATCATTTTTAACAAATTATGGTTGTTCTTATTCTCTTTATTAATATTATTAATATTAAATCTCTGACAGCGAAGATCTGGCACTGCAAGAATGCTTATCGCAAAGCAATCGTGGAGGGGGAAACCGCATTCTAGGTTGCTGCGCTGCGGGCGAGGGTTTTCCCCGGAGTTTTTCCTGCGGTGGCTTCTTCATTTTGTCATAAGAACAGCAGAAGAGCCCGGCTGGATCGGACCGAGGGTCCATCTAGTCCAGCATTCTGCTCACACAGTGGCCAACCAGCTGCCCCAACGGGATCCCACACGCAGGACAGGAGTGCATCAGCACCCTCCCGCCCATGTTCCCCAGCAACTGGTGCACATAGGCATACTGCCTCTGATACCGGAGGTGGCATTTAGCCATCAGGACTAGTAGCCACTGATAGCCTTCTCCTCCAGGAATGTGTCCAATCCCCTTTTAAAGCCGTCCAAATTGGTGGCCATCACTACATCTTGTGGAAGTGAGTTCCACAGTTTAACTCTGCGCTGTGTGAAGAAGTCCTTCCTTCGATCTGTCCTGAATCTCCCACCAATCAGCTTCATGGGATTGACCCCATGTGGGTTCTAGCATTCTGAGAGAGGGAGAGCAATGTCTCCCTCGCCACTTTCTCTACACATCGACGAGAGTTGGCAACCCAATACACCTGGGAGGGTGCCTGTTAAGGGAAGGCCATTTGATAGAAACGCAACTGGGAAGTCACCCTGCGGAGTAGTACCCATTAGCTCTCCTTGCTTTAGCTGTGGCGGGTTTTCTGCTTGCCTTGGCCATGTTCTCCTGAGCATCAGTAATGCTGCCGGGTTCAGGGGAACTGGAACGGCTGGGGACGGACCCATGACTGAAACGTCAGCAGGGAGAGGCAACGTGAGCGCTGGAATGTTTGGGTACAGCATGTCCCTATTCTGTACAGAGTTAAACAGAGAAAGGCTGACAGACACAGAAATGTCGCCTTGGCTGGGTTCAGACAACAGGATAACCCACACTCAAGGGTTGAGTGTGGGTTGTCATTGAACTGTGGGTTGTTGCCGAAACATGGATTATCGTGTTGTCTAAACCCAGATGCGCTAACAGACCATGGTTTGTTAACCATGAACAACCCACAGTTCACAACCCAACAACAAACCATGGCTTCTCTGCATGGACTGTTCATGGTTAACAAGCCATGGTTTGTTAGCGCGGCTGGGTTCAGACAACACGATAACCCACGGTTCAGCAACAACCTATAGTTCAATGACAACCCACACTCAGCCCTTGAATATGGGTTATCGTGTTGTCTGAACCCAGTCACTGTCACGTGGAGGCCCTGAGGGCTGCAGGGTACCCAGACATGTACCCTGTAGTCTGGCACTAACAGCGCCACTGGCTGTGGGCCTGAGAAACACCTCTCCGCCAAAGCTACTATTTGCATTGAGAGGAAAATTATAAGACAACAGGAGGGGGAAGGCACCGATGTATAAACGAAAACGAAAGACGTCTCAGGTGCCAGCGAAAACAGTTTAATGCCCAACACGTTTCGGTTTACACCTTCGCTGGGCGGGGAGCATTTTTCCAAGTCGCGCTAATTAATGATGCGTCGTGGGAAGGAGCCAAACTCTCCTTAACGGCTGAGTGGCGAAAAGCCGTCAAAGTTCTCCAAAGATCTCCGCAGAGACGGGGGGTGGGGGGTGGGGGAATCTCCCCGCTTTCAAGTTTTCACACCAAGGTCGAATCTTTCCCGGAGCCCGCCGGTTTCCGGGAGAGAACGTTCCGCATTTCCTGCGTGACCCCGTTCCACGGCTTCCCGTGGGCTTGCAGAAGGCCGGACTCCGCCGAAAGGGTCCGGTGCAGCCTGAGCACGTCGTAGCCCTCCTTCTCCGGCGTGGGCCCGTGGCTCCCCGTGGACGTGACATTGCTGCTCGCCGGCGTGGCGGGCTGAGACTTGCGCTCCACGAACGGCGGGTACGAAAACTCCCGGTGGATCTCCGGACGCGGCCTGGGGGCGGGCACGTTTTTAGCGTTGTTGAGGTGCGCAGCCGGCCTCTCGGCGCCAGCGCGGGCCGAGTCGTTCTCGTAGAGGGTGTGCGAGAGCTCCCCCTGGCTGCGCCGGGCGGCCCTGGAGGCCCGGATCAGGGCGTGGGTCACGGTGATGAAGAGGACCACGATGCCGGACGACAGGATGCAAGCGCTGGTGATTCCCGTCTCGATCTCAAACAGCACCAGCATGTACATGGAGAGCGCTGGAATTTGGGGGACGGAGGCGGAATTTAATAGGCAGCCACGATAAAAGATTAGTAACATGAGGCGATTCTCTATGTCTTTCCGCTCTAGACCTAAACCTAATTTGAGTCAGGACGGGCCCTTTACGAATCAGCCCCAAAGACGTCATCAATTTTCATAAAAATTTGCATCTGCTACGGATATTTATTCGTTCCTTTCGTTCATTTCACACCTTTTCCTCCAGGGACCCCAAGGTGGCATACAGGACACTCCTCCTCCTCTCCATTTTTATCCTCACAACAACCCTGCGAAGTAGGTTAGGCTGAGAGTCAGGGACTGGCCCCAAGTCACCCAGGGAGCTTCATGGCCGAGGGGGGACTCGAACCCGGATCTCCCGAGTCCCAGTCCAACACTCTCACCACTATGCCACATTGACTCCCTGCATCTTTGCATCTATCGGTACAGACGTAAAGCAAGCAATAGCTAATGGCCATGAGTTCAAGAGAGCTTGCTCCTAAGGAAGCAGACATACACTTTGCGGCCTTAGGTAACTGGAGTGGGGACCTCACAGATCATGAAATCAATATTATTATTATTTTAGGGAGGGGGGGATAATTTGTGGCTTTGAAATCTCAGCATTTAAACATACACACACAGTTGTTTTTTTTAACGGCAAGTTTTAAATACTGCTCAATCCTCCCAAGAGCCGTAAAGGGGCGATGGACTTTTTCTCTTTTCCCTAAATTAGTGCCCAAATTTTGAGCTTGTCTTCCAGTAGAAGGCGAGCAAAAGTTAGTCCAAAGTGGGGGGCTGGGAACAAGCCACTTACCTGCTAGGTAGACCGAGACCCCGCAGCAAAATAAACCGACCGCGACGTGCCGCACCTTCCGGCTGTCCAAAAGGAACCAGTCGCCCCTGTGAGAGCGGGAAAGGGGAAAGCGGCGGTTACACGTTTTCAATTCTTGATTTCAATTCGTGGATGTGCATTCCTTTTGCTCTACAGCAAGGGTGCAGAACCTCCTCTCCATTTTTATCCTCACAACAACCCTGCGAGGTAGGCCAGGCAGAGAGTCACCCAGTGAACTGCATGGCCGAACGCAGACTAGAAGAATTCTGGCCCACCTGGGGTACCAAGCCGCCCCGCCGCCCCTGGCCCAGCCACCAATCATTTGACGGTTTCTCATCTTTTGCTCGTTTTTTTTCTTCTCTCCATTCTAAAAGGTTGAAAAAGCTTTTAAAGTTAAAATATGCTGCCGTTCTGACTCCCACCTCTTTTGCCTCTGGCCCTGCCCCCTTTTCCATTCAGCTCCACCCACCACGGGGATTTCACAACCTCTTTCAGCCCCAGAAAGGCGGGGGGGGGGGGAGAGGGAGCCACATTCCAGTGGTGGGTGGAGCCAAGGGTAAAGGAGGCGGAGCCAAAATACCAAAAATTACTAGCTTATTTTCACTCGAAACTCTTCATGCTGGTCACTAAATGCCTCAGGAGAGGCATTCCAACCTTTTCGAAGGGGGGCGGGGGGAACAGGGCAAAACCTGGGAGACTGTAGGAGAAATCATTTATGGATAATAAACCATAAGAAGATGGCAGTGGCAGGGGGCAGCCCCGAATCTTTCACTTGGAGCCCCGAATCTCTGGGAGGCCCTCTGCCCCACCACCCTGCTGCCCATGGGCACTTGCTAAAAGAAAGGTCCAGGGGCCCTGAGGATCTCTGCTGCATCTGATCCCCCTGGACTAGCTGGCTTTTGGCCCACATGGGCTTCACCTCCTACTGCCGCCCCCCCCCCGAATCTTTCCGCCTGAGGTTTCTTTCTGAAACGAAATGCCCTCCTCCCGTAGATCCCTTTTTACAAAGAGGGGTGTCCTTTGGAGACAGGGTCCTTTAAAGACACACACACACACATAAACTTCACAGCATATGTAAAGCCAGTGTGGCGTAGTGGTGAGAGTGTTGGACTGAGACTCTGGGAGATCGGCCATGAAGCTCACGGGGTGACTTTGGGCCAGCCAGGCACTGACTCTCAGCCTAACCTACCTCACAGGGTTGTTGTGAGGATAAAGTGGAGAGGAGGAGGATTATGTAAGTCGCCTTGGGTTCCTTGCAGGAAAAAAGGCGGGGTATAAATATAATAAATAAATACATAAAATATGTAAATTAGCACATATATATATATTGTCCTGTGGGCCTGAGTCCCAGATCTTTTTGGTACCTAGCACGGCCCTTGAGTTGAGGAGAATAGTTTATTCCTGTAATGCAGTGTTCTCCAACCTTGGGTCCCCAGATGTTTTTGGCCTACAACTCCCAGCATGCCCCAGCCAGCGTAGAACACTGCTGTAGTGACAAGCCTACTGATGCTAATCAAAGTGCCAGAAATATTTCTCCTAAAATTTTGCACAGGGCTGGTGCACGGGTTTTCTCTTTGGGCGCAGCGCGTGCGCATTTTGTCGCCAGCTCTCTTCCAGGATCAAGTGAAGGCTGCAATTCAGACTCAGTAACTGGGGAGGCACTGCTTTGGGGCCTTAAGTGGGGGTGGGGGTAGCTGACCGGTGTTTTCAAAATCCATCTTTGCAGGGAGCCACCATTCCGGGGTGGGGGTGGGGATAGGAAAAATTTGGAATGGCTGCCCGCTTTTTCCTTTCATTGTCCGGGAGAATAGAAGCGGCTTTGTTCTGTCACTTGCAGAAAGCGGAGGGGAGGGGTGGGGTCCCTGAACTTTGTTTGCCAAACTGCAGAGCATCTGAGAAAAGGAAAAGTGTCGCGAGAGGGGTGGGGTGGAGGGGACCCAGAAAGAAAATCTGAAGCGGTAATTCAGAATGACAGCGGCAACGTGGGAAAGATGCTGGACGTGAGACGAAGCCATAATGAGCAAAGTTCACTCCAGTGTGCTGGATTCCGGTGGGGCTCGCTGAAAGGGAATTTTTTAAATCACAATAATAAGAATACCATGCCCCGCGGCACCGTTGGCGCACACATGCCTGCTTTGCGGGCTAATGTAACTAGTAGCGCCGTGCGGCTGGCTTGATTCCGTACGAGTGCCAAAAGACTTCTGGAATGCAGTACTGAGTGCAAAATTCACCTTCCTGCAATTCTGCTGTGCATTTTTCCTTAACAAAACAAACAAACAAGTTTCTAGACCTTATGGCTGTGGATGTTCTGAAAATATGTGGGCAATGACTGTTTGAATCTCAGACTGCAGTGCAGCTAGCTAATTTTATATTCGTAGAGTTGGGAACAGTTGATCCAGGGGCTGGAGCAACTCCCCTACGAGGAAAGGTGGTTACAGCAGCTGGGATTTTTTAGCTTAAGAAAAAAGCGAGTGAGGGGAGACATGTTATAGAGGCGTACAAAAGTATGCCCGGTGTGGAGGAAGTGGACAGCGAGACATTTTTCTCCCTCTCATAATACTAGAACCCAAATGGAGTCATCCCATGAAGCTGATTGAGAGGAGATTCAGGACAGAGAAAAGGAAGGACTTCTTCTCATGGCACATAGTTAAACTATGGAACTCACTTCCACAAGATGTAGTGATGGCCACCAGTTTGGAGGACTTTAAAAGGGGACTGGACAAATTCCTGGAGGAGGAGGCTGTTCGATGCCTGCTAGTCCTGATGGCTATATGCCACCTCCAGTATCAGAGGCAGTAGTGCCTACATAAACCAGTTGCTGGGGAACATGGGCGGGTGGGTGCTGTTGCACTGATGGTCCTGCTTGGGGGGATCCCGAGGGCAGCTGGTTGGCCACTGTGTGAAAGGAATGCTGGACTAGATGGGACCCCCTTTGGTCTGATCCAGCATCAGGGCTCTTCGGATGTTCTTGTGTACCCTAGATTTAATGGTGACAAAGAATAAAATGGAGTTTGCTTCTCTGCTACCCTGGTGCTCTCATCACCTGCTGCTTTCTGGGTGGTCATTGCGTGGAGGGGGGCGGCTAGGCTGCAGGACCCCTGGACTCTGGCCATGGCTGCACCTCTGACAGCAACTTTGTGCCAACCCTGATCAGTGGCGTAGTGGTCCATTTTGATGTGCAGGTGCTCATCGTGACAGTCCCCATAGCCACGCCCCCAGGGAGAGCCCCCAGCCACGCCCCCAAAGAGAATTTTGTATGCAGAATCGAATGGATGCAAATTTGCTCTGTCTGCATAACTCAAACGGGTTGCAGAATTTAAGCTGGTGTCACCATGCCAGAATTTGGATTGCAGCCCCGATGCAGAATAGTTGTTGGTTTATTTAAATGCAGATTAGATGCTCTGAATATAAACGGGGTTGGTCGGATGGGTCCCTGCCGTCAAGGAGCTTACAAATACAAATCTGACCTGAATGTACTTGAGCGTATTCTGGAAGCTTGGCTATAGCCTATTATATTCTGAGGCAGACTTCTTCCAAACGTGGAGGTTCCATCTCGAGTTTTCACGGCCAGCCCTATCGCCTAGGGCAGGGATGGGGAACGTGCGGCCTTCCGAATGCCGTTGGACTGAAAATCACCATTGGCTATGCTGGCTGGGGCTGATGGGAACTGCAGTCCAGCAACATCCAGAGGGTGACCCGTTCCCCACCTGTCCTCTGTGAACTTTTTTTAACCCTTGTGCAACTCCAGAAAACAGAAAAAATGGAGATTAAAAAAAAAGAGTCCCTCTGGTCCAATGGTGGAGAGCCTGTGTCCCCCTGGCTGTTGTCAGGACTCCCTCAGGTCCCATCAGCCACAACCAGCCTGGCCAATGGGAGTTGAGGTCCAGCAACATCTGGAGGGCTATCTACCACCGGACTTCTCCATCCCCTCGTTTCGTCCGAGAAGCCTGCACTGCAAACAAGCTATGACAGCAATCGAAGCACGCTCCATAGTTTGCCCTGAGGAGTTGTTACTTGGAGGTAGACTGTCCCTGAAGCTGGAGGTTTCATCTTCCGCTCTTGCCTTCCACGATGGTCTGTCACCAGCATGGCCGTGCCAGCTGGGAATGATGGGTGTTGCAGTCCGATACATCTGAAGAGCACCGCGTTAGGGGAAGGCCGATCTCTAGATTTGCAAATCGCATTTCTTCCCCCAGTAGCCGAGATCATGAGTTGCTCCAGCCAGTAGGCTGCCCTACACACATCAGCCCTGACCCCTTCGCTGCGGCGTGCGCCGATGCGGCATCTCAAAGTCGTGCTAACGCATGTCAAACAGGTGCCTTTTCTCGCTTGCGGTGGATCGGAGACAGAGGTCCAGTTAATGATTTGGAGAGCACAGGTTCCCGGCTGAGGGCAGAGATGCCCAAACTTACAAAGCACGGGGAAAACCAGCCAGAAAGGGGAACCAGAAAGGGAAAGCGTGAAAAGGGCAGCCTTTTCGAGTAAATCCACAAAGGCTAAGTTGCCCGCATCTCTAATACGGTGAGTCTGAGTTAATTATAGGTAGTCCCAAAGTAAAAAAACACACAACAACAGCCAACTTTGGTCAGGGATACTGAGCAGTTCCCTCACCACTACTGTTCCCCAAATTTGCTTTCTGTTGCGTTCCAGGCCTCCTTGATTTCACTTTCAATAAGAGGATTTAAAAAAAAAAAATCAGAGAACTGAACACACTCCGTATCTAGTACTCAGACAGATAGACTGCTCCTGTGGACAGAAGCTCCATTTCACTATCCCTGGCTAATAGATTCGCTGCCGATAAAGCTACATAGGGTGCAATCCTATGCGTATTTAGGCAGGAAAAAAAATCCTATAATTCCCAGCATTCTCCAGCCAGCCATGCTTGCTGGAGAATGCTGGGAGGTATAGGACTGTTTTTCTATCTAAACATGCATTGCATTGCACCCATAGAGTCTAAAATCCCCTTTCAAAGCCACTTGCTGGCTGGGGAGGATTGCAGTTGTTGTCCAGCACATCTGGCGGCCGTCAGATTCGGGATGGCTGACTGTTTCCCCCACCTAACTTTGGTCACTTAAAAAAAGAAAAGAAAAGGAAAAGAACGAAACTAAAACAGAAGAAGAAAACAAGCTCCACAACTCATCCCTGCTAGCAAAGGGACACGTGCCCCTTCTGATAATTATGGGCTGCCGTTTTCTTCCCCGATTTCCAGCTCCCTTTGGTTTTGTATTAAAGGTGTGTGACAAGCAGCAGTTTGCAAACTGCCAAGGAGCTAGTCCGCAAGGTGAGAGAAAGCAGACCAGTGTACGCCCCAGTGGCGCGCGGCTCCACAATTCCCTCTCCCCTGCCTAGCCTGCCCCCAATTAGCCCACCACAGCAGGGACACCCCCCTCCCCCCAAGTACCCACCTGCAGGGACCCCCCAGGACCCACCTCTCCGGCCCGAGAGCGTCCCCTGGCGGCGCGCATCGTTCGGCGCCACAGTAGCCGTGGAGGAGGCAGAGCAGGAGGCAGCTGAGGCTGAGCACCAGGCAGAGCGAGGCCAGCACGGCCGAGAGAGGCAGCAGAACCCGCCGGGCCCCCTCGGGGAGGCCGCCGCCGCCGCCGCCGCTCCCGCTGCTCCCCGGCCCGGCCCGGCTGCCGGCTTGGATCTGGAAGATCAGCATGGACGCCAGCACGGCCATCAAGCCGGCCACGGTGCCGAAGAGCACCAGCGCGCCCAGGGCGCGTTGCCCGTAGGCGGAGAGCATGGCCCCGCGGCTCTGCGGGCTGGGGAGAGCCGGCGGACGGGGCGGCGAGGAGGAGCCGCGGGGAAAGTGCGGCGGAAAAGTTTCCCCCGCCAGCTCGCGTCGTCGGGGCGGCGCTTTGGAGACGGCGGAGGGTGGCGCGGCGGGCAGGGGGGAGGGACCGTGGGGGGGGGAATCAACGCCCCACCCCACACTCCACGGTCCGTGTCTTCTGCTGACGGAGCCGTGGGGGGGGGGGCAGCGAGGTCGTCTGAGACCCCGGACTTTAATTTTGTATTTACTCTTCACGCTTCTCTCCCGCCTTTCTGTCCTCCTGCGAAGAGCCCGAGGCGGCTTACATAATAACCCTCCTCGTCCTCTCCGTTTGATCCTCACAACAACCCTGTGAGGTAGGTGAGGCTGAGAGGAGTCAGGGCACCCAGTGAGCGTCGTGGCCGAGAGGGGATCCGAACCCGGATCTCCCGAGTCCCAGCCCAACGCGCCAACCGCGACGCCGCCACACTGGCTCTTCTTCCATATTTATTATCCTTACATTTCTATCCCGCCTTTCTGTCCTTTTGCAAGGAGCCCAAGCTGGCTTCCACAATCCTCCTCTTCATTTTATCCTCACAACAACCCTGCGAGGTAGGTGAGGCTGAGAGGCAAGGACTGGCCCCAAGTGAGAGCCTCATGGCCGAGTGGGAACTAGAACCCGGGACTCCTGCTCTTATGGGGACCCTCTTTAGGCAGCCATGTGAAGCGCGCAGCTAGTATTTCTCTCCCCCCCCCCCCCCCGTGCCGCTCGACGCCACCGCTCCATGTTCGTCCTACTTAGAGTAGACCCGTCGGAATGAATGGGACTGAAGTTAGGCGTCACTAGCTTAAGTTAGAAGCCACTAATATTTCTCTTCCTCACACACACACACATTGCACCCACCACTCCATGGCTTGAATCCAATGTTAGTCCTACTTAGAGTAAAGCCATTGAGATGAATGAGACTGAAGTTAGCCCATGACTAACTTAACTTCGCAGAATGCAACTGACCTTTCTCTCCCACACCCCCTTTCATGGCTTGAGTCCAGGGATGGGCGGAGCCAAAGGAAAAGAGGGCGGGGCTTTGGGCAAAGAAGGCGGGGCCAAAGTACCAGCCTATTTTAGCTTAAACCTCTTTCTGCCAGCCTTCGGAGAGGCATTTCAGCCTTCTAGAAGGGGTGGACGGGGTGGGCTGGGATGCACAAAGGCTGGGAGGCCACCAAAGGATTGGTGGTTGAGGAAAAGGGGGTGGGGGGCGTGGGAAGGGGGCGTGGCCATCTAGAGACACCGCCCCCCCAAGGCCAGATTGGGATCTTAGCCAGGCCGGAATCAGGCCTGAGGTTCCGCACCCCCTAGATTAAAACTGGGTGCTGCTGCAAAATCGTTTGACACGGAAGCAAGAGCCTATCATCAGTGCGATTCTGCACAGGTCAACCCAGACATAAGTCTCTCTGAGTCCGGTGGGGCTCCCTCCTAGGTAAGAGGGTACTGAGCATTGCAGCCCTGCCTGCAGGGATATCCTCTACGTCTCTTTCTCGAAAGTAAGCCCCATTAGCTTACTTGTTCAGTCTGCATTTTTAATTTGCAATAAGAACATCTGGAAGAGCCCTGGTGCTGGATCAGGCCAAGGGTCCATCTAGTCCAGCGTGGGGCCAGAGGAAGAGTGTGTGGCCAGCCTTGGCTGGATTTGTGCTTTTGTGCATTCTATAATCTAGAAGCAGAAACGCTTGTGTGTGGGGGGGGGGCCCCCCGTTTTTTAAGTTCTTGCATTAACAAAAATGAAAGAAACCCTTTATTCATTTCTTTAAAGTGTTTTTTTTTTTTAAAATCCCACTTCTCAGTAAAAGAAGATAATGCTTGCCCCTGCGAGCTTACAATGTATAAAGACACGACACACAAGGAAAAAGAGGTGGGGAGGGAAGAGGAAAAACTTTGCATCTGAGGCCACCTTCTCTCAAGCCAAGGGTTGGTGCTGGTTTTTCACTCTGGTTCCTGTCAGTTTGCCAAAAATCCTGGCTACACGAGTCCTGCATTAGAGATTTGTTTTTGCCTTTTTACAGTCTCGCCTACGCTGGTGCCTTCCAGATGGGTTGGACTACAGCTCCCATCATCCCCAGCCAGCACAGGGGAAAGCGCTGGGGACAGAATTACAGCCTGGTGACGTGGGATCCCAGAAATCCCAGAAGGCTGGATGGCGTCAGGAGCCCAGACGGAGCAACTTTCCAAAGACAGCAGTGTTTCTCAAAATTAGCCCCTCGCTTCCGATTTTCCCCTGGGCTATGATGGCGGAAGACGCTGGCCGGGCTGGTACCACCCACGCAAAAGACAAAGTGGGCATCAGCTGCCCCTCTTGTCTGGACTAGAAGGTCACTGATGCTAGAAGGGCTATTTTGGGTGCCGGCAAAGTATTGTGGGAGTCAGCAGGCACGGCACACTTTCCCCGCAAGCCGGATGGAGAAAAAAAGGCTCTCTGGGCCAAGAATGGCTGAGTGGGCCTACCGATCACTAAGGACCAGCACCTTGGAGAATTGGTCTACCTGTCTGAAGGACAGCCTGCATTGACCAAGGGGGTGAGATTGGATGGCCTCTACATGGAAAAAAGGTGGGATATACATGTAATGAATAAATAATAAATATTATTCCCTCCTCCTCTCCATTTTACCCTCACAACAACCCTGCACGGTAGGTGAGGCTGAGAGTCAGGGACTGGCCCAAAGTCACCCAGTGAGCTTCATGGCTGAGTGGGGACTAGAACCCGGATCTCCCGAGTTCCAGTCCAGCATTCTAACCACTACAGCACACTGGCTCTCAGTTCTTGTACATGTATACACTCGGTGAATTTCAGAAAGTTGTCACTCTGCAAATCGAATGTGTACTTTTAAAGCATTGCACCCCAATCAGAAATTTGGGAGTACAGGACAGTGGTAGGAGTGGTTGCATTGCAATCTGGTAACTTACTCCTTTGTTTAAAGCAGTGAGTAGGCCGCCTGTCACTCTCCAACTCCCATAATCCCCAACTATCATGGCCAATGGTTAGGGCCTAGAATTCTACACAATTTCCCCCTCTGTGCAAATCTAGGAATTCTACACAATTTCCCCTTTGTGCAAATCTATGCATTCTCTACAGTTTTTCCCTTTGTGCAATTCTAGGACTTCTATACAGTCCACTGCCCGGCACCCTCCAGATGTGTGTGGACTACAACTCCCATCATTTCCGCAGCCGGCTGGCTGGGGGGGGGGTGATGGGAGTTGTAGTCCACACACATCTGGAGGGCGCCGGATTGGGTAGAGTTCCTCTATCAGCTGCTGGAAGATTACGACCCATCTGTTACAGCTAATATCCACAGAGAGAGCCATATCTTAGAAGAATTCATTTAATCCCTTAAAAAAAAAACCACTACACCATCTCGACTAATTACTTTCCCTTACAGACTTTACTGCGACATTGTCAAGATCTGAGGCCCTCCTCTCTTCCCCTCCTGCAGGAGTAAACTCTGAGCCTGCCCTCTGCTAGAGATGGTTCAACTTAGCCGGGAACGTGTATATCTTTCTTTCTAGGGACCAGGGCTAAATCTTCCATGATGTGGAGATGGCTAAGGTAGCAGCATCCAATTAATGGGGTGTTAATGAACTAATCCTAATTGCTTAATTGCTAATCTTAATTGCTCCCCGAGGCCAGAAGTGGGGTGGAGAGGTGGCTGGCGATGCACCAACATCAGATGCATTTTTGTCCTCTACAGGCCACGATCCAAAAATACAAGTGGCGTGTGTGAACGTCTTCCAACCTGTTCTGAATGGGGTTGCGCAGCTGTCCTGAAAAATCACAGGATGCCGGACTTGACAGAATGTGAGTCTCATCCCGTAGGACTCACTCCCATAGATCAGGAGTGGGCAAATGGGGGCCCTCCAGATGTTTTGGCCTAAAACTCCCATCATCCCTCCCTATTACTTATGCTGGCTAGGGCTGATGGGAGTTGTAGGGAGTAGGAGAAGCACAGAAGGGAATCTCTGTTGTTATCTCCAACCTGAGATCGGAGATAACAGCGGGGAATTCCTCCAATGGGGATTCCTCTAGGGTTGCATGTGAGTTGTCATTGAACCATGGGTTTATTTATTTCTTATATTTATTTCTTATATTTATTAATCGCCCATCTGGCCGGTCACCTGTGTTGTCTGAACAAGCGTGTTGTCTGAACAAGCCATGGCTTGTTAACCACGAACAACCCATGAAGAGAACCCATGGTTTGTGGTTCGGTTGTGAACTGTGGTGTGTTATCTCGGCTGGGTTCAGGCAACACGATAACCCGCGGTTCAACGACGACCCGCGGTTCAACGACGACCCACGCTCAACCCGTGAGGGTGGGTGATCGTGTTCTCTGAACCCAGTCAGTATCTTGTCTCCAGCCGTGGTCAGCCAGAGGGCTCTATGAAATTGGCGGGAGACTATATAGAGATGTCTGAACACTGGGCGTTAACTTAGCACGTGTGCCTGTGGCAAATTGCATGTACGTCTGTACCTAGTTGCGTACAAGTTGTGGGTCACAGATAACATTTCTGTGCCTGAGACAGAAAACCTAAATGGTGTGTGTGTGTGTGTTTGTGTATATCTTTATCTATATCTATAATAAAGATCAAGAAAATATCTAATGAGCAAAGAACAGTTACATACTTAGACGAATATTACACTCACCTCAGTAATTAACTTGTATGCTCTGGGTACCGTTAAAACAGGGGTGTGGAATCTCTTTCGGCCCGAGGGCCGGATTCCAGCTTTGGAGAAGCTCTCGGGGGCCGCATTCCAGTGGTGGGCGGGGCCAAAGGCAAAAGGGGCGGAGCCAAGTTCCCGAAAATCCCAGCATATTTTAGGTTAAAGCTCTTGTCGCCAGTAACTGAGCCTTAGGAGAGACATTTCTGCCTTTTAGAATGGGGGGGAGGGGGTGTGGCCAGAGAGAAGGGGGAGTGGCCATTTGGGAGACAGCCAGACTGGGACGCAGTGGAGGCTGGTGCCTGCAAGGTCAGTGGAGTGGTGTAGCCGCTCCGGGTGCCAGTCTGAACTTTTAAGGAGCTATCCATGGTGCTGGAACCCACCCCACCCCCAAATAGGTTTTGGGGATAGCTCCTTTAAAGTTCAGACTGAGACCCGGAGTGGATACACCACCCCACTGATGTTGGAGCCATGGCTACTGGAATGCAGCTCACCCCACCCACCTTTGACAGGTCTTTGACCGAGATCACGTGGACCTTGACAGGAAAAGGGTCCCCCCCCCCAGCCTTGTATGAAACTCAGAAGCTTAATTATAGTCGCAACAAAATGACTTTCCCTCACACACACACACACCCCTCAATTATACTGCTGAAATGAGGAAAGCTTGTGGCATAACCAAGTGTGGATCTTTATATCAACTATATTTCTTGCAAGGAACCCACAGTGGCCTACATAATCCTCCTCTGCCACCTCTCCGTTTTATCCTCACAACAACCCTGCGAGGTGGGTGAGGCTGAGAGTCAGCGGCTGGCCCAAAGTCCACCCCAGTGAGCTTCACAGCCAAGTCGTGGGCTAGTAGAACCCGGATCTCCCGAGTCCCCAGTGCAACGCTCTCACCACTACGCCACACTGGCTCTTGATTTTTGTATGTGGGATGTACTCAGAACAAGATTCCCAGGCTGAGGTTTCTTTAATTCTAAGCGACTGCCTTTTGCAGCAGGTTCTGGTTGTTGGATCTTGGTGTTCCAGTTAAAAAAAGAAAAAATGAAATAAAAGAAAATAGATCACCTGATTCAGGTGATTCTTATATTTGATGGAGCTGGCCCTGTGGTCATACCACTTGGCACACAAAGATGATGAATCTGCGTCGTGTTTTTCTCGTGCGATCATAACCCCCCTGCAGTTCTGTTTTACCTTCTGGTGTCCTTCACAAAATTGCGGGAATGCAGGGTCTTCCAAACAAAGCAAAACCTAATCTCTCTTTCAGAGGCCATCTCGGCTCCATATCAGCCCCTCCTGGGCCCAGATATATCGGGAGGTGTCAGCCTCTGCTAAGCTCTCTCCAGCCCTTTTGGACCGGTGCCATCATCTCTCATGTAACCCGAGACCTTGGGTTGCATCAGTTTCCCCTCCAGCACTTGTAAACACAAACCTGCCCTCGGGGGAATCCAGACCTCTGGTTCTCCAAGGATGGTGGATCCAACAACCACTCAGAGATGTATCAGAGAGATTTGGTGTGCAGTGCATATGTGCAATAGAAAAAGGAGAGGCAGGGGAATGGACACCTCGATTATATTATTATTATTATTATTATTATTATTATTATTATTATTATTAAATGTTATGATAATATTTATATCCCACCTGCAAGGAACCCAAGGCGGCTTATGTGGTCCTCTTCATTTTATCTGCACAACAACCCTGTGAGGTGTGAGGCTGAAAGTCAGTGACCGGCCCAAAGTCACCCAGTGAGCCTCATCTGGGTTCGAGTCCCCACTCGACCGTGAAGTTCACTGGGTGACTTTGGCCCAGTCAACTGACTCTCAGCCTCACCTACCTCACAGGGTTGTTGTGAGGATAAAATGGGGAGGAGGAAGACCGTATGAGCCGCCTTGGGTTCCTTGCAGGAAAAAAGGCAGGATATAAATGGAATAATAATAAAAATGTGAAAAACAGCAATATTTATTCTCTTTATTATTTATTTATTTATTTATTTATTGTAACGGCAATATTTATCCTCTTTTCCACCAAGAAAATGGCGCTCAAGGCTCATAGATAGTCATGAAGTTTATATCTTTCACCAGAGCCTGGGTGGGATTTGCACTCGGGTCTCCTCTGTCCTAGTCCAACAAGCCCCTGATGACGCTCAGCCTAACCTACCTCACAGGGTTGTTGTGAGGATAAAAATGGAGAGCAGGAGGACCATGTGAGCTGCCTTGGGTTCCTTAGAAGAGGAGAGAGGAAAAGGCCAAATATAAATGTAATAAATAAATAAGGACTAGATGGAGCCTCTGCCTATAGCAGTGTTTCTCAACCTTGGGTCCCCAGATGTTTTTGGCCTACAACTACAACTGGCTGGGGCATGCTGGGAGTTGTAGGCCAAAAACATCTGGGGACCCAAGGTTGAGAAACACTGGCCTATAGTAACAGTCTACCAGTACTGGCTCCAGGCTTTTGAGGGTCAGTGAGTCGACCTTCTCACCGCCATGGTCCTCAGCTTCTCTTGTTCCACCTCCTCTTCCTCATCACGGCTCCCACCTGCTTGCTGGACAGGCAGCGAGCCAAGGAACAAGTCGGCCGCGGCATCTCCTGCACCACGTCCTCACCACCACCGTGGTCTGGACCAGGATGCTGAAGACGAGGAGCAACCGCAGGGGAGCAACCCCGACCACGCCGACTCCCCTCTGAACACCAGATGAGGTGGTGGTGGGGACAAACGACCACTGATGTCTTCTCTGCACACAGAAAAACTCTGTTGAGTTCTTTTTCTTGCCGTTAAAAGGCGGAGAAGGGGAGCCGACAAGCATTTTGTTTTACGTTTTCCATCGAAATGTGTTTTACTGTGCTGGACAACCTTCTAAATATATATATATATATATATATATCCATCAACACATTTTTTGAAGGGAACAATCGGCTCAAATTGCTGCGCAGGGAGGAGGAGCCGTCGTCGATAGTCACTTTTTTTTTTTTTTAATTAGAGGGAGTCATTTTTTTAAAAGGTCTAAGCCAGTGTTCTCCAACCTTGGGTCCCCAGATGTTTTTGGCCTACAACTCCCAGCATGCCCCAGCAGGTTGGAGAGCACTGGTCTAAAGCGATTCGCACTTGCCGCACGGCCCAGCCATGGTCGAGCCATTTCCACTCCTATTGATTTCAACCTCAGTGCTTCAACTCTCCCACGGAAGTCGACAGGGTTGTTGTTGTTTTTTTAAAGTGCTTAAAGGTGCAGTCCTATGCACATTTTGTTTCGACAGAAAAGAAAGAAAGAAAGCCCTACAACTCCCAGCATGCCCCAGGCAGCATGGCGGACCACCAATTTTTCATTCTAAAAGGTTGAAATGCCGCCATCTCTTGCTGAATTATTTATTTATTTATTTCATTTATACCCCGCCTTTTTTCCTGCAAGGAACCCAAGGCAGCTTTCATAATCCTCCTCCTCCTCTCCATTTTATCCTCACAACAACCCTGTGAGGTAGGTTAGGCTGAAAGTCAGTGCCTGGCCCAAAGTCACCCAAGTGAGCTTCATGGCCGAGCGGGGACTAGAACCCGGATCTCCTGAGTCCCAGTCCAGCACTCTCACCACTATGCCACACTGGCTCTGCCAGTGAAAGCTTTAGGCCAAAAGATGCTGGTAGTTCTTGGCATCTTTGGCCACGCCCCCTTTGGCCACACCCACCACTGGAATGCGGCCCCTGAGAGCTTCTCTGAGATTGGATTCGGCCCTTGCACTGAAAAAGGTTCAACCACTCTGTTTAAAGAGGCACACCCACAAAATGGAGTGGGGTGTGTGAGGCTTACGTGTCTGGTACTACTGAGAACGCAATCCTATGTAAGTTTAGACAGAAAAAAAGGCCTACATGTCCCAGCATGCCCCAGCCGCCTTTTTTCTGTCTAAACACAGCGTAGGATTGTGCCTGAAGTTAGCTTTACCTGACTTGGGTGCCGTGTGAGAGTAAAATTTCAGGAAATGCTTGGGCATGGCAGCTCTTATAGGGCTTCCAGCTTTAGTTCCTGGGACCTCAAGCTCTCTGCCCCAGGCAGCATGCAATGGCAACAAATATTCTTAATTTAATTCTTCTTTCCAACTCTCTCCAGGCTTTGGGGCACGTGTAACGTTTGATAGTTAACCCTTTGGCATCTTTCCATCCTCTTTCTATTAATAGTCTAGCTGCTTGTAATAAAAATCTTATTAGGTTCTTATATAGTAATTTTTTATTATCCCCTTTGGAAGATGTTTAATATTGCTAATTCTGGAGTTTTATTTATCTCTGTCCCTATAATTTCAGATATTTCTTTGAAAACCATTGTCCAGAAGCTAGATACCTTCTTGCATGACCACCACATATGTTTGTGTGATCCAATTTCTCCACATGCTCTCCAACACAGAGGAGAGTATTTTTTATTAATAGAAGAAATTTTATGGGGTGTCCAGTGCCATTTGTGTATTATTTTCAGTGAGAGTTCTTTGAATTTTGTTGAAATTGCTTTAAACGGAAATTCATCCCTGATATGTAGTTGGAGTACGTGTATCGAGGTTCGCAGAGATTCCTCCTTTGCCTGTGTGCCTCTCTCTGTTGCTCGTTGTCCATTTTACATTGTAAGCTCCGTGGGTGCAGGGATCTATGTTGATGACGCAGCTCTGTAAGAACTCATGATACGGTCTCGTCTCTCCCCCCCCCCCCGTTTTTTATTTGGGGTATTTTGATACCCCTCCCCATCGATCATATATTCCCAGGGTAGTTTGCAATGAAGAATAAAACAAATAAAAATGTAATTAATAGAAACAAAACGGAATACGTAAACGACAGGGCCACAAAATCTCACTAAAGCTGCATTTAAAAAGTCAAGCAAGATTAAAATCACATTGAAAAGGCTTGGGAATTTAAAATCAAAATGTCTGTGTCTGGTGCCTATAATAAGATGGGCACCACCAGACAAACCCCTGGGAAATGCCTTCTACAACTGGGGTCCCAACGCCATGAAGGCCATCCACTGAAGATCTCATTGTTGCAGCCTAAGAGTCCTTCTGTTCAGGGTGCCAGCCGGCCAGACAGCAGTGCCCTTTTCCAGGACTCCATTCCGCCCCCCCCGCCCCCAACAGAGAGCATTGTATTGCCACTGGGCTGGGTTTTTCCTGATATATATATATATATATATATATATGTAGTTCTGCAAACTTTGGTTTTCCCCCAAGCTTGCTGTACCTCCCTCTTGTGTGGGGGTGGTGCTGTTTTGGCTACAAACACATTGGCACTCAGAGAATGAGTTTGCTATTAGCAGGATATGTGCAGATGATAATAATAGACATTTTGAACTTCCTGAACCTTATTTTTGGCTAGCTAGTTTTTTTACTGAGTATTCATTGTTTCTTCATTTGGAAGATTTATACCCCAGCTCTCAATCAAACAATTATCAAAGCGGCTCACAAGCAACTGGTTGTATTAATAAAGTAAATAATTAGACTGAATGCATGTGCGTGCACACACACGCACGCACACAGCAGCCTGGTAGCCCTTAGTCCCCTGGCCGACGGACAAGGCCATGCCCATCTAATTTATGTACAGTAATACCTTGGATTACAAGTAACTTGTTTTGAGAGCGTTTTGCAAGACCAGCAAATTTTTAAAATATTTATTTAAATTTTTTTTGACTTGATATACAAGCGTACGTCTTGCAATACAAGTACTGTAGTACGGCTTAAATAAAAATCTCTGTACAAATTTTTTTGGGGGGGGGATTTCGTTTTGATATAAGAGTGTTTTGGATTACAAGCACCTTTCCGGAACGAATTATGCTCTCAATCCAAGGCATGACTGTATATTTATCTCAATCCTGCCTTCTAAGGTCTGTGAGGTCATGAGGTTCCTGTGAGGTCTCCGATTTGGACATTGACCAGTTGCGGATGACTTGTGTAGTTTGGGCATCAGATGCCCTTGAACGCAATCATTTATTATTATTATATCCCACCTTTTTTCCTCTTTGCAAGGAACGCAAGGCGGCTTACATAAGCCTCCTCCTCCTCCTCTCCGTTTGATCCTCACAACAACCCTGTGAGGTAGGTTAGGCTGAGAGTCAGTGACCTGCCCAAAGTCACCCAGTGATCTTCATAGCCCTGGGGGGACTAACCCGCACCTCCTGAGTCCCAGTCCAACACTCTAACCACTAGGCTACACTGGCTCTCGTGTGGTGTAGTGGTTAGGGCAGCCTCCCCCAACCTGGTGTCCTCCAGAGGTGTTGGACTACAGATCCCATTATCCCCTGGATGATGGACTCTGTAGTCCAACACCTCTACAGGGCACCAGGTTGTGGCAGGCTGGGGTAGAGTGTCGGAACAGGACGCAGGAGTCGTTCAAACCTCAGCCATCTTGGTCTGGTCCGCTATATCTCTCAGCCAAACCTACTTCACAGGTGTGCTATGAAGATAAACTGTGAGGTGTATGCTGCCTTGAGCTACTTGCAAGAAAGGCGGGGTACAAATAGAATCTATAGAGTTGGAAGGGGCCTCCGAGGTCATCTTTCCCAACCCCCTGCTGATGCAAGAAATTCCCTATTACGGATTTAATAAAATATCACGGGTGTACTAAAATAAATATTGTCACACTCAGATTACAAATCTTTTAAATATCCTTGTGTCGCTGTTTTTTTTTTAAAGGACCTTTATTTAAGAGCAGTCCGTCTCTGATGTGTGCACGTGTCAATGGAGATTCCGGGTCAGAGCCAGGCACGAAGCATGCGGGCGTGTTTGAAACCCGCGTTGTGGGCGGAGATAGCAGCAACCTGGAGGATGCGGCGTGCGAGTAGGTGCTGCTGTTTTTAAAAAGGACTTTTATTTTTAAGAGCAGCGCGTCCCTGATGCGTACACGTGTGGACGGAGATCCCGGGTTAGCGTCGCGCACGAAGGATGCTCGCGGGTTTGAAAACGGGCGGCGCCAGCAGCAACCTGGAGGGCGGGGCGTACGCGTAGGTGCCTGGGGGCTTTCCCCACACACACACCCTTCTTTCTTTCGGCCAATGAGCCCGCGTATGCAAACGACCCGGCAAAGGCTGGCCCAATCAGGAAGGAGCAGGGGGCGCGGCTATGCAAAAGACTCGCCTTTCAAGTCCCGGGCAAACGTTCTCTTATGTAGCTCAAGCCAGGCGCGAGACGTGAGACGAGTCTGCAAGCGCAGGCGCTGCGTGGGGAAGGCATTTGCAAAATCGTTTGACTTTTCTTTCATTTCATTGCGCAATTATAATGCAATGCTCTTAGCGACAAGGAGAGACTTCTTCCACCGGACAGCGGGGCTTGGGCAGAGCCTGTGGTGCTGAAGCCGCCGGAGGGACTGCGAGTCGGCCTGGCAGAGGGGGAGAAAGGCGAGTCGGGAGTGCGCACCTGTCGCACAGGTGTGCGTCAAGGTAAACCGCGGGGGAGGCGGCGTCTCTAAAGGATGAATGGGCTGGAAAGGATGAAAGGCAAGGACCCGAAAACCTTGGAAGTTTCAAGGTTTGCTGGAAGTAATGGCAGAGGGGCTTGGATTTGTAAAAAAAAAAAAACGAGAGAGGTGGAGCCGGCGGGGGGGGCATGACCCCCAGCCTACCCCCACGCACAAATGCAAACACAATACCCCTCTCCCCAATCCTAGATTTTTTTTGTAAGGATCGGCTGAGGTTGCTTGGTGAGAAATGCACTCTGTACATGCTCGCAGGTGGCCCTTTCCACTCCAGAAGTAGCAACAAAACAGAAAGAGAGAGAGAGAGAGAAAAAAAAAAAACCTCAAAATGGTACTGTCAAAGACTCAAATTGAATTTTCTAAAATAGCACAGTGCCAGCCTGTGTGCGTGGTGTAGAAAACCAACCCCCCTGATTGCAGCTGATTATATTAATAAGGATAATGATAATAATAATAACAACACTATAATAATAATTTTATAATATATAGTATATACTTGTATAAGGTATTATGTAATAATATAGTAAGTAAATTCTAGGCATCGTCATCGCAAATTTTAAAATGCCTAAAATTTGCACACTGTACTGTGGCATTTTGGTGAGTCCTAATTTAGGACTCGCCGAACTGTCGGAAAAGAGTGTGCAAATTTTAGGCCCTTCATAAATGATTGCATTAGTATTAGTATTAACATAATTAGTTGCAGTGGCAGACTGCCAGAAGGACTTCTAGTAAGGTATTGTCTGACTGTGGATTTGGAATCCCCCCCCCCCCCAGACCGATGCAACTATCTTTGATGTTTTTTTAAAAAAACTTTTCTAGGCACTGTACAGAGATCTTTAAAAGTACCTGCCTGGCACGCCAGCAATCTGACAAGTAGGTTACAAAAGGGTTACAATCTGACAAGTAGGTTACAAATAATTGGAGAGGAAAGTGGAAGAAGGAGCAGATTCAGGTACCAAGTCTTAAAAGTTACATAATTGTTCTTCTAATGTCACCTGGAATGACAGACAGTGGAACCGGGTTCTGATGTCAGCGCTGCTTTTTTACAAATCGGTCCAGGGGTTGGCATTGCGATGTGGTGAAGAGGCTGAGATACCAACTGGGAAGTCTCTCCAGTTCGAATTCCTACTAGATAGCCTTAGGCCAAGCTCCTCACTTTTTCGATCTCAGCGCCCGCCCCTGCCCCCAATACCTGCCACATGGGAATAATGATGCTAACTTACCTTGCAGGATTGTTGTGTGCCGTACAAGTCAATGCATGTGCCTTTGAACACTTTACAGTACGATTCTATGCATGTTTGTTTCAAAGTAAGTCCCGCTGAGTTCAGTGAGGTTCGCTCCTGGTGTCTAAGGTTGCAACCTTACAGTGCTCTCTCGCTCTCGCTCGCTCTCTCCACACACACACACACACACACACACACACTAAAAGGTAGTTTTGTTGGCCATAAGAAAAATCCCCCAATCCATAAAGTGTAATGCCAAGTCAAAGATCATTTTTTTTAAAAAAAAATGTGCAAGATTTTGAGATCGCCAGATCTCTTCATGAGGCAAGGTTTCCCCCCATAGCCCACTCATAGAATCATAGAAAAGTAGAGTTGGAAGGGGCCTACAAGGCCATCGAGTCCAACCCCCTGCTCAGTGCAGGAATCCAGGTCAAAGCATCCCTGACAGATGGCCGTCCAGCTGCACCTTGAATGCCTCCAGAGTGGGAGAGCCCACCACCTCCCTAGGTAGTTGGTTCCATTGTCTTATTGCTCTGACAGTCAGGAAATTTTTCCTGATGTTCAGGTGGAATCTGGGTTCCTGTAACTTGAGCCCATTATTCTGTGTCCTGCAAACTGGGATGATCGAGAAGAGATCCTGGCCCTCCTCTGTGTGACAACCCTTCAAGTACTGGAAGAGTGCGATCATATCTCCCCTCAGTCTCCTCTTCTGAAGGCTAAATATGCCCAGTTCTTTCAGTCTCGCCTCATAGGGCCTTGTTTCCACTCTGCTAATCTGCTTTTTGTAGAAGCAATCTAGAGATCTCAAAACCTTATACATTTTTGGGGGGTGATTTTTGAGTTGCCCTGATAAAGATATTACATTATATAGGCACATCAGTAAATAAACAACAACAACAACTATTATTATTATTATTATTATTATTATTATTATTATTATTATTAATTTGGCACTTAGAACCACAAACTCAGTTATGCACAGGTCACATTAGCTGAACTTAAGAGAGGTGATTAGATGGACTGCTACAGAGCCTGGAGATGGAGAGTTTTTAGCCTTGCGGCTCTGGATCTGAGAGGATCATGGGGTTGTGATTCTCCAGATCAGAGAATCCTAGGGAATGGGTTGGGTAGGATAAAGGTGGGTCTGGAGATGTGGAAGGCTCTGTGTCCAAAATATTGGTCCCACCGTCTCAGATATATCGGTCCCACCGTCCACACAGCCGGGAGAGTCTGGACTAAAGTGGTTTCGCTTTGTAGTTCTAAATCTGAGGATTTGTGCGGCGGGTCCATGTTATAGGAAAGATTCTGGGGTGGTTCAACTTGGCTGTGGTTTTGATCCGAGAGCCCTTCAGCACGGCCTGGGGCAGAGAGCTGGGAAGGAGGAGAAGATGGTTTTTGAACTGTTCAGGGTGCAATCCTATCATGTTTAGACAGGGAAAAAAGTCCTACAACTCCCAGCATTCCCCAGCCAGCAACGCTGGCTGGGGAATGCTGGGAGTTGTAGGACTTTTTTCTGTCTAAGCATACATAGGATTGCACCCTCAAGCACATAAGAACCAAAACCTGGGCACCTTTACTGGGGATCAACCCCTTGGGGCATTGTGAGCGTGTGATGTTAGAGAACAGAAGCATTTAACCACAAGTATTAAGTTAGTGCTTAATTTCTGGGCGGAAACAGGACCTGTGTTCCTGAAAATGCCACCTTCAGATCTCCATGTGCGTGTGCATGTCAGAGCAACTCCCATGTGCGTGTGCATGATTCAGTGCTAAGAGAACTGGACTCCACGTGTTCTCAGAGGCACTGTTACCTATTTTCGTATCTTTCAGGATTGCACCTTGACGCTGTGTGCAAATTTAGACTCATCCCTATCCAAGTGCTCCAGGCCTAGGATTGCATCTTCAAGAGGGGGGGGGGAGTCTTAGATGGGGGGAAAGATGGGTGTGAACTCCGGTGATTTTGGTCCGGTAAACAGGCAGAAACTCTTTGTTTGAGAGTTTGATCTTCCGGCTTGCATCGCTTGCTGATGTCTAATTTTAAGGGGGTGGGTTGAATGCAAGTTTTTGCACCTTCTGGCACCGTTGAGAAAGACTTGGTTGTTGTTGTTTTTAAAAAAATCTTTATTTAGTTATTTAAAATAAGTTTGGGGTGCCTTTAAGGCTAAAACCATCTCAAGGCAGTGTATGGGATAACAACTATACAAAAACATACAAATAGCTAGTAGATGAATGAGAAGAAGTTACAAAAATGAACATGTGCACAATCTTAAATTTTAGCTCCAAGGGAAAAGACACAAGGTTTAAATTGTCTTGAAGATTAGGGTTCTGAAAAATAACAATAAATCTGACTCCTAAACTAACTTCTTGAAGAGTCGGGCAGTTTTGCCAATAAAGCAATATTCCAGACTTTCTTAAGCTGATCTGATATTGGCAGCAGATGTGGTTTTTCCTTCTTTTCCCCAGTTCTTAGCTATACAATTTCTAGCAGCTAAGGTCAGATCAAAGTTCGCTAACTGAGCACCTTTCAAAAACGGCAAAAGAGTCTTGCAGCACCTTTAAAAAAAAAAAAGCGAAGGTAAGCCGTGTTGGCCATAAGAAAAATTCGTAAACCCAGCCCTGTGGCTTACGCTGGCTCAGCTTGTCTGAGCGTGGAAAGCTAAGCAGGGTCAGGCCTGGTTATGGCTTGGATGGGAGACCCCCTCCTCTAGTTTCCTGCATTGAGCAGGGGGTTGGACTCGAGATAGCCTTGTAGGCTCCTTCCAACTCTATCAGATCTATGAAAAATCTATGAAATCCATATTTGGGCAGTACCTGTATTAGGCCAACCAAAGATCACAAAACAGTGTGTAAGCTTTTGGGCTCTCTGGAATTCTTCATCAGGCTAGATGGTCAACAAAGCAAAAAGTGTGCTGTGTGTGTCGAAACTTGCTGATGTCCTCCAAACCATGGAGTTTGCATCTAGCATTCAAATTGGGCCCTGCGAAGTGCTGAGATGGTTTCAGGTTTCCCCTGTCTGTGCTGTTGCACGCATGCCCTGCTTGTGGTCTTCCCATGGGCAGCTGTTTGTGGCAACTGTGTGAGCAGAAAGCTGGACTAGATGGACCCTTGGCCTGATGCAGCAAGGCCCTTCTTATGTTCTTATGTCTCTCGGGCTGCTGGGATGGGGGAACAAGCAAACAGTGGTTGATAACCCCATTTTTGAAAATATAAAACCCAGCTGTTACTTAGAACCACCTGAAGAACAGCTGGATTACAGATAACAGCTGCAAGCCTTACGATCTTTCTTAGTGGAAAGTTGAAATGCCTAGCACCTGCTTCAGCTGTTGAGAGATGAATCAACATTCACTGCATGCACTTTTTTGTGGTATTTCTTTTTCTTCTTTCTTTTTTTGGCCAAGGCTGACCTTTTCTTACTTTGCCCAGAACACTGAGAATATGCAGTGTTAATGGCCCCATCTGACAACAAAGATCGACCGTTTTGGAGGTGAAGAGAGAGATTTCTGGCTGGTGGCCATTCAAGTTCCTAGCCCTCATGGTTGCTTGGAAGTATATGCTGAATTCTCCAAAGTTAGAGGGGGTGACTGAATCAGATTTCTCAGTGATCAGAGGTCCGGAGGCCAGAGGGCCTGAGTTTTCTGCATGTCTCCCAGCTCTTCCTCTCAGCTAGCAAACAAAACAGTTACAATGAGAGAGACCGAGAAAGGGGGGGAAATATGCAAACTAAGAGAAATAACTGTGAACTTGCATCATTTCGACAGACCACGGATTCAGGTTTGCTAGGGGCAAGATTTCAGTTCCTCACCGCTCTGCACTGTGTTTGAGCAGCGTCCAAAATTTAATAAGTACTTTTTAAAAAAAGTTTTAACGCAGGGACAATCAGCCGTGTGGCAGGTGGGGGGGCAGTTTTTTCTCCTCTGCTTTCCTCCACTCAACTTTAATTAAGGTGTACTAAAACCCATCTTCACAGCAAGGACTTTCTCTGTGTGTGTTTAATGTACAAGTTCTTCTCTTGCTATTTCTGGAAACGGGCAGTACTGCCCCCCGCCCTTGAAAAGTTCTTTGGGGAAATCCATTCCTCAGCCCACCCCGCCCCCGACCCTGCATTTGATAGCCTCGTAAACATGAGAAGAGCCCTGCTGGATCAGATCCCGGGTCCAGTTTGGTTCTGCATCCTCTTTTCCAGAGTAGCCAGCCGGAGTTTCCTGCATTGAGCAGGGGGTTGGACTCGATAGCCTTGTAGGCTCCTTCCAACTCTGTGATCTATGAAATCTATGGCTCCAGGAAAGTCAACAAATGGGATATGAACGCAATGCCAGCGCCAAGGGTCGGCACGGTCGGGCACCTGCCGGGGCCCACACCCCAGCAGGGGGCCCCTGGCAAGAGCCCCTTGGAGTTGCTCCTCCTCTTCCCCGTTGCAACCTGCTCGTTCAGCTGCCTTTCGCTCTGGCCCGGGCAACGGAGGTGATGAGAAGGCAGAGCAGGAGCTGCTGCTGCCAATTTGCTCACTGGCCTTCTCCTGGCAGGCAAGCAGGTCATAGAAATGAGGAGGAAGAAAACCTGGAGCCGGCACCGTATGAAGGCGATAGCCCTTCCGTTTTGCTTGTAAACATTTAGGAATCGAAGGTAGACTGCTCCTGCGATGGAGGTTCTGTCTAGCTAACTTGATTGATAGCTGGTAATGGACTCGGCCTTTGTAAGAACAGGGCAGAATATGAGTCCAGGTGAATCTAACCATCTACCGTAGTTCAACATCCTGTTGTTCCAACAGCGGTCGGATAGAGGTCTCCAGGAAGCCTTCCCGCCGCAGCAATTGTAATCGGTGCTAGAGACTGCTTCTGAACGTGGAGGTTTTGTTTAGCCATCTCCACAACTACATCTAACTAGGGAAATCTGTCAATTTCAATTTCTCTCCGTTTCTCCTCTTTCCAGTCTTAAATTCTGTTTGTCCCAAACACCGAGATTTCATTTTTGAAGGCCGTGTGAAATTTTGTATGTATTTTTGTGCGCATCTATTCCGAACATAAGCATTTTTGTGCATAGTCTTGCCTAGTATATGCAGTCCTTCGTAAGCAATTTTCCTAATATAATGCATTTTTTTTAAAAAAAATATATCTTATTTTCACAAATACATTCGTTTTTGTGTACACTTTCCCCAAAGAGATGCCCTTTTGATTGGAGAACTCCGTTGCAAAATTTGAAGGAGAGCGAATTTCGAAAGGGAACTGAGTTTTGGTTTCACGTACTGGTTCGAAAAGGATCAAAAGTGAGGAATTAGGAACGTTCCCTATCGATGCAAATGGAATGCGTTTCTTCCCCATCCTTGTGTCTAACCTCATTTTAAATCCACAGACACTGGCATCCCAGGCAAATGTACCTGTATGAAATTTACCTTTTGGCTTTGCCAACTTTATTAGAATCTGGGTGCCTGGAAAGCGGTTGGATCTATTTCTCCCCCCACCCCCCCAACCTGGATTAGAATTTTTTTTAAAAAATATGTCATATCCTTGAGAATACAGGAGTTGGTATTCTCAAGGATATGACAGGCGAATACAGGCGAATACAGGAGCTACGCTGGCTGGGGCATGCTGGGAGTTGTAGGCCAAAAACATCTGGGGACCCAAGGTTGGAGAACACTGCTGTAGGTGGTGGGACATGTAATAGGAATGCTGGGAGTTGTGATCCAAAACGTCTGGAGGCTGGTTTAGGGTTTTGTAGGTCAGAACTGGTACCTTGATTTGGGCGTAAAAACAAACGGGGGTGTTGGCACTGGCAGCGAGGCCAATTTTACGTTCTGCGATACGTAAAACACATGCCAGACAGTGTCTAGCGGCAGCATTTTGAGCTAGCTTCAGTTTCCAAATGCTTTTCGTGGGCAGCCCCACAAAGAGCACATTACAGGAATCTATGCAAAAGAGGACTCCAGGCCCTGGATGTGCGTTGACCAAAAGGGTATTACCTCTTCTCACCTCTTTCTTCCTCATCTCTCTCCATCTATTGATGCCTCCAGAATGTCACATCCCTCTGTTCATAAAGCTGGATTTCACCCGGGCTCAAGCCAACCTCTGCCTTGTCCGTCTAGGCAAATAAGCACCGGACGGCCAGTTTAGACAAAGCTGCCCTGGGTTCTATCCACCTTAAAAGTCTTGTGTCTTAAAATAAATAAATAAATGAACAGGCCAGTAGATGCAGTGGTGCCAAAATAGAGGGCCCCACTCAGCAGAATGAGCCGGAGGTCGTCCCCCGCAATGCATTATTTCACACCTTGCAGTCAGTGAAATGATCCGCCCAGCCATCTAAGAGCAGCCGCTAAGTCTAAAATTTCCTAACTGCGTGATTGAGTAAACGGCACTGCCTTTTTAGACATGTTCACATTTGAAGCAGCAACCGTTCAAAATGGCAGCCCCACTGCAGATAAAATGAACGGCACGCGCCAATGACGTTTGGAGGTAGGGAAGAGCTGGGAAGCTTCCCCCAGCCGCTTCATGTTGCTTCGCAGTGCGGCCGGCCCTGTGAACAAAAACACTTGCGTGCAGAATCGCCGGACTGATGTGGTTTTCACTTCCTTAAGTTTACTGTCGCCTCTCTCTCTCTCTCTCTCTCTCCACTCCCCCTTCCGCATTGCCAATACGCACACAGGCGCATGGATAATACACTGCCAAACCTCCCCCCACCCCCCCAAAAAACCCATTCTCCCAGTGTGATTGTAGATACAATTGCATCCAGATTGTGTGTGTGTATGTAGCCGGGTTACCGGCCAGATGGGCGATCTAGAAATACAATAAATAAATGTGTGTTAAAACACCGCACACACAAAAATCTTGTTTCAACTGTACACATTACGATTGTGTTTAGCAGTGAGGGGGTTTTGTTGCTGTTGCAACATATTAATTGCTGAACGCCTGGTCAGTGATGTAGAGTCAGGGCAGAGTCACAAATGAACCGAAAGCTGAGGCAGGCACATGCAGCATGTTGTATAAAATTTGGGAGTTTTTTTAAAAAAATAAATGCAAACAGCACACTGCAGGATGCTAAGCCCCGGCAGCTTTAGAGCTGAGCTGAAATTTCTCAGAATATAATATGTTTATTTATTTATTACGTACATTTCATAGATTTCATAGATCATAGAGTTGGAAGGGGCCTACAAGGCCACCGAGTCCAACCCCTTGCTCAGTGCAGGAAACTAGAGGAGGGGTCTCCCATCCAAGTCATAACCAGGCCTGACCCTGCTTAGCTTTCCACGCTCAGACAAGCTGAGCCAGCGTGAGCCACCGGCCTTTTTCTATCCTGCCTTTCCCCCCCTCTGGCAAGGAACCCAAGGCGGCTTACATAATCCTCCTCTTCTTGATTTTATCCTCACAACAGCCCTGGGAGGTAGGTGAGGCTGAGAGTAAATGAACTGGCCCAAAGTCACCTGGTGAAATGAATATGGTTTCTTGTTCTCACCCTGCCCTTCCCAGAAAAAGAATTCCATCTTGCAGGATTTTCTCCAAATATTCTCTGTGGCTGTGCGCGCTAGCTGCCGTTTCTCCCCGATGCAGTGCCGCTCCGGGTTTTTGAGGGCACTTTTATTTATTTTATTTTATTTTATTTATATCCTGCCTTTTTTTTTCCCTGCAAGGAACCCAAGGCAGCTTACATAATCTTCCCCTTCCTCCTCCATTTTCTCCTCACAACGACCTTGCGAGGTAGGTTAGGCTGAGAGTCAGTGACTGGCCCAAAGTCAGCCAGTGAGCTTCATGGCCGAGCGGGGGACTAGAACCCGGATCTCCTGAGTCCGGTCCAACACTCTAGCCCACTGTTCTCCAGCCTTGGGTCCCCAGATGTTTTTGGCCTACAACTCCCAGCATGCCCCAGCCAGCATAGCTGGCTGGGGCATGCTGGGAGTTGTAGGCCAAAAACATCTGGGGACCCAAGGTTGGAGAACACTGCTTCTAGCCACTACGCCGCACACTGCCTCCTGGGCAAGACAGCCCCTCCCTCAGGGGGGTCTACCTTCTCACCACCATTGCCACCAGCTCCTCTTCCCCGTTCTCATCATTGCTTGACAGGCAAGAGATCCAGGGAGCAAGCCGGCTGCGCTGGCATCTTCTGTTCCCCCTTCTCACCGCCAGCGTTGTCTGGGCTGGAGTGCGAGAGGCGGGTGAACAAGCTGGTGGCAATGGTGAAGAGGGGGCACAAGTCCAAGGGGCTCTTCTCAGTGGGCCCTCGGCAGTTGCCCGTCCATGCCGACCCTTGGCGCCGACCCTGACAATACGCCGGAAAGAATAGTTCTGGGGGCTACACTGGAGGAAGCAGGATGGTAGCCGGGCTCCCAGCACAGTTGCAGAAACTCCCAGGGAAATCTTCGGTTGAAGAAAGGAGAGCTGTGGTCCAAAATGGTGACTCACGAGTCACGAGTCACGAGTCACTCCCAAAGCTGACTCCACGAGTCCCTATTAAAATCAATGGGGTTTTTCCCCCCAACAAAATAAGGCTATTTCAGACGTGTGGCTTAAATAAATTCTAGGCACAAGTGTGCCTTTTTATTTCAAAACTCTGCCACTGATTTTGGCAAGAACAGACCAGGCAGACAAACCCAAAATAACCAGGCAGGCAGAGGAGGCAGGGAACCCCAAAGCAGGCAGGCAGAGGCCTTTGTCTTGGACAATTCAAAGTGTGGAACTGGTTAAGAAGAGACCAGGCAGGCAGAGGAGGCTGGGAACCCCAGGCAGGCAGGCAGAGGCAGCCAAACCCAAAATGTCTGAAAGGTTGCATTTTAGGAAAATGATTTTAAAAAATAAACTTGCTGTACTTCCTAAAACCTATCCATGTTCCATTTGAGGAACATGATTTTGGAACACGAGTCCTTGGTCTCGAGTCCCGAGTCGAGTCTCGAGTCCCATTAAAAATGTTGGGACTCGAGTCTGACTCGAGTCAGAGGGGGGACTCAGTCCGCCGACTCACGAGTCGAGTCCTGGAGTCCGAGTCCCCATCCCTGCAAATGGGGTTAACAGAATTTCGAGAGGCCTTTTGCGCACAGCTCTAGAGACTTCTGCTTCGGAGGCGAGGCCGGGCAGTTTGGAACCCCAAAATCCACCCGGAGCTTTTTTCAGGCTAGGAGGACAATTCCGGAAGCACGCATAGCGGAGGCTGGATAAAATGTGGCACAGGTGGTTTGAGGAAAGGGCACCCTCCCCAACCCACTTGTGTCCGACTACAACTCCCATCATCCCCCCCTATCCAGTGTGGTGATGGGGGTTGATGTCGAATGCGTCCGGAGGCTGGCAGGGAGAGGTTTATAAGACGCGGAACGAAGTGTGAAGGAAGGGAAAACTCACCCGGTGAAGCTGGCAAACATGCCAAGAAGTACGCGTTGTACAAAGAGCTACTTCCTTTGGTCTGCCATGCATCCGCCACACCATCATCCTGGGGCAAGTCTGAGAAGCCCACATTATTACTCATTTAACCAATTTATAGACGCCTTTAACGGCATCTCCAAAGCCGCCTCAGGGCGGTTTGCAACATAAAAGTTTAAAAACACATGACCGGAGTTAAAACATTTAACGGCAGAATACAAAACATCTCGGCTGATAACATTTGAAGCGACGACAACTAAACATTTTCAAATAAGAGCGCAATCCGATGCGTGTTTAGATGGGGGCGAAAGTCCTACAACTCCCGGCATTCCGAGCTGGCTGGGGAATGCTGGGTGTTGTAGAACGTTTTTCTGTCTAAACATGCATTGGATTGCACCCTAAAACAGATAAAATCGGAGAACTAACAAACAACAGGCATTTGGGGGGTAGACTATCCCCAAACCTGGAGGTTCTAGTTCACTATCATTGTATGTATCTGTTTTGTTTCATAGAATCATAGAATCATAGAAAAGTAGAGTTGGAAGGGGCCTACAAGGCTATCGAGTCCAACCCCCTGCTCAATGCAGGAATCTAGGTCAAAGCATCCCTGACAGATGTCTGTCCAGCTGCACCTTGAATGCCTCCAGAGTGGGAGAGCCCACCACCTCCCTAGGTAGTTGATTCCATTGTCTTATTGCTCTGACAGTCAGGAAATTTTTCCTGATGTTTAGGTGGAATCTGGGTTCCTGTAACTTGAGCCCATTATTCCGTGTCCTGCGAACTGGGATGAACGAGAAGAGATCCTTGCCCTCCTCTGTGTGACATCCCTTCAAATACTGGAAGAGTGCGATCATATCTCCCCTCAGTCTCCTCTTCTGAAGGCTAAACATGCCCAGTTCTTTCAGTCTCTCCTCATAGGGCCTTGTTTCCAGTCCCTTTATCATCCTTGTTGCCCTCCTCTGAACCCTCTCCAGTTTGTCTATGTCCTTCTTAAAGTGAGGTGCCCAGAACTGGACGCAGTACTCAAGATGAGGCCTAACCAGTGCCGAGTAAAGGGGAATTATCACTTCCCGCGATTTGGAAGCTATACTTCTATTAATACAGCCCAAAATTGCATTTGCCTTCTTTGCAGCCACATCGCATTGCTGGCTCATATTCAGTTTGTGATCTACCACAATTCCAAGATCCTTCTCACTTGTAGTATTGTTGAGCCAAGTGTCCCCCATTCTGTAACTCTGCATTTGGTTTCCTCTCCCTAGGTGCAGCACTTGGCATTTATCCCTATTAAATTTCATTCTGTTGTTTTCGGCCCAGCGCTCCAGCCTATCGAGGTCACTTTGAATTTTGTTTCTGTCTTCCAGAGTATTAGCTGTTCCACCCAACTTATTTATTTATTTATTTATTATATTTATTAATCGCCCATCTGGCCGGTCACCCGGCCACCCAACTTTGTGTCATCTGCAAATTTGATAAGCATTCCCTGTACCTCCTCATCCAAGTCATTAATAAAAATGTTGAAGAGCACCGGGCCCAGGACCGAGCCCTGTGGTACCCCGCTCGTTACCTCTCCCCAGTTTGAGAAGGAACCATTGATAAGCACTCTTTGAGTCCGATTCTGTAGCCAATTGTGGATCCACCTGATAGTTGTTCCATCTAACCCACTCTTAGCTAGCTTACTAATCAGGATATCATGAGGCACATATTAAATGTATATATTGCTCAACTGGCACATGCCCTCAGGATTGTTAACAATCCTAAAAAAAACCAAACCCCATACCAACCATAAAATAGCAGCCAAATCGATAAACACAGCAATGAAAATATTAAAATGTTAAGGGTGTGATCCTATGCCTGTTTAGACAGGAAAAAAAGTCCTACAACTCCCAGCATGCCCCAGCCAGCATGGTCCTTCTTCCCTCCAGATGGGTTGGACCACAACTCCCATCATCCCCCACCGGCATGGCCCTTCCTCCAGATGGGTTAGACTACAACTCCCATCATGTCCAGCCGGCATGGCCATGCTGGCTGGGCATGATGGGAGTTGCAGTCCAACCCATCTGGAAGGCACCAGGTTGGATCTCTCAACCGCTGAGGGATTTTTAATCGCTGAGGGATTTTATTTTATTTTATTTTAAATACTTAGCGGTATAGAAATATCACAAAAACATAAAATAAATTTTAGGAATGAAACGTGATGGGCTGAACTGTCCCTTGACATGGCCATGAGATGATTTTGCGGATCAACACCTCTAAGCCATATTATCTAAAATGCTCTTCAAGGACAAGAAAAGAAGATTTTTGCAGGAAACGGCTGGGGGGGGGGGAGCCCCATTAGAGAAATGATCCCATCTTCTGCTGCTTAATGGGGGAGGGAGGGGGGAATGAAACACACTAATTATTCCCCCCCCCCCAAATCTTCCCATCTTCTCGGGCTTTCCCTCGAGGAGGTGGGTTCAGTCCTTAAGCCCGCATCTTCTTTCTGCAACCTAATCCCTCCTTCTTTCAGAGCGGAAAGCGGGGAGAGAGAGAGAAAAATATTCCGGAGGATTTGCAGGCCAATTTAAATGACAACCCATTTAATATTTACTCTTGTGCTTTGGGGTGTGAGTCGCGGGCCGGGCGGCTCCTTGCAAAAGGAGAGAAGTGTGCCATTTCCTGTGAAGCCGCCGCAATGGAAATTGCTGTTACTGCTGGCATTTTTGTCAATTTTTTGTGTCTGTAGCCCCATCCATGCGTGTAGTGCTGTGATAGGCAGGAAGTCAAGAGGGGCTTACGCTTATGGTTATTAATTAATAACAATTATTACTGATCAGTTAATTTTTTTAAATTCTGTCATTCCCCCGAGGCAGGGGTGCGGAACCTCTTCCAGCCTGAAGGCGAGAAGCTCTCGAGGGCCGCATCCCACTGGTGGGCGTGGCCGAAGGCCAAGGGGGCGTGGCCAAAAAAATCCCCCAAAGTACCTGCATATTTTAGCTGAACGCTCTTACTGCCAGGAACTAAGCGTTTAGGGGGGAGGCATTTCTACCTTTTAGAATAGGGGCGGGGAACCACGCAGAAGCCGGAAAGCACCAAGTGAGAGGGGAGGATGAAGAAAACAGAGCACCACCTGGTGATACGGGGAAGGGAGCATTTGCCATTTGGGGAACCCCGGCGGGCCAGATTTGGACCCTGTTGTGAAGCCTGGATTTAGCCCACAGTCCTGAAGTTCAACACCCCTGCTCCAAGCAGATTGGTTTAGCGGAGAAATAGTGACCGGCCCAAAGTTCCCAAGCAAGCTTTGTGGGCCGAGCAGGTAATCTTGAAACCTGGGTTTCGCCATCCTAAGTCCGACTCTATAGCAGGCTTGTGAATAAGCTTATGAAAGTTACTACTAGGCCGCAAAAAGAAAAAATTACCCTGCTGCTGGCAGAGGAAAGAGGACAGAGAGCTGCATTTCTGTGCCGGGAATGGACGAGGGCTTCTCCCCCGCCCCACTCTGCCGCCTTCCTCCTCCTACCTGCTGATTCGCCTGCATGCAACTCCCAATCGCCTGTGGTGAGCAGCTAATGCTTAAATCTAAGGCTCCACTAGAGCCGTTATATATCACATTGGCTCCGTTTAAAAATAATAATTAATAAACTTGATGATGAACACAGGCCACAAAACAGCCTGTGAGCTTTTTGTGTACGTAAGCAATTTCAAAGTGATGCACATTGGGGGCATAAATAATTAGATATCCAAATATATATACTCGGTTAGGGTCTGAAGTGGTGGCAGTTTTCTAGGAAAGGGGGTATGGTGGGTTGTGCATAAGAATATAAGAACAGCTCTGCTGAAACGCACCAAAGCTATCATCCATCTAGTTTAGCATACTGCTTCCAACAGTGGACATCCAGGTCGGTACAGGAAGCAAATGAACTGAAAAACCTAGGAAGCGACGTTCTAGATTGCTAGGATTCTCCGAACATCGTCCCGCCGCATGTCTCGTGCTCAGATCCCGTTCGCGTCTGCGATTGCTGCTCACTTTGCGCGAACGGGAGACATTTGCGCGAATCACTTGAAGTTTGTGCAAGTCTCCTGAACTTTTGCGCAATTCTCCTCCATAGGCTAAAGCAGCAGGGCTGATCTGCTTGTGCAAATCAAACTTGGAAACGGAATGAGACGAATGCAAGCAGGCGGTCGGCGATTTGCAAACATTTTCCAGCAGACACGTGTTTGCGCTCGCGTCCAGGGCATCGAATGGGGCGTGCGTGCAGGTTTTGCGAGTGTAAAGGATTGAGGCCTACACAGGCTTGAGTTTGTTGAAGCCTGAAGGCCCAAACACTTCCCTCGAGTAGTGAAGCCTGAAGGCCCAAACACTTGGATGGGAGGGGGAGTTTGAGAGTTTTAGTTTACCCAATAGAAGTTAAGAACTAGATCTCCTATTCAAGGTCACATGATTATAACCTTCCATTCCTGGGAAGGCTATATATATGTGGGGTGTGGTCAGCTAGCAGTTAGTTAGTGCTGGGAGAGAGCTAGAAGCAGCAGCAGAGAAACAGCAGAGAGAAGGAGAGAAAGAGAAAGAGAAACTGGCTGCATAGGAAATAGGTAGTCTGAAGTTATACTAGAGAATATTGAATTGTTTGTTTGTTTGTTTGTTTTATTTTATCATACTTGCTTTTGGATTATAACCACTCTATTAAGTAAAAACCCTAATATTAATAGTCAAGTGTTGTTGTTTACCCTGGAGTTTGGAGTGACTTATTCACCACGTCTACAGCCTACACCCATGCTATTAGAAGCTGTAAAAGGACTTGATCTCCTGGAACGGGAGGGGCTTTGAGGAGAGGCAGAGATCTCCCAAAGGAAGGTTAAGGGGTCCCTGCAGTAGCGGAACCTTGACAGCGAGCAAGAGCGAAATTCTCATACGTGCATTGCTGCCTTTTACCGAGTCAGACCACTGGTTTATCTATCCCGGTATTGTCGACATGGACTGGCAGCAGCTCTCTAGGGTTTCGGGCAGGATCCTTTCCTAGCCCTACCTGGAGATGCCGGGGACCGAACTTGGGACCTTCTGCATGCAGGGCAGGGGCTCAGCCACTGAGTTACGGCCGTTCCGCAGCATGAAGGCAGCAACGGCTCTCCCTGTCCGTATGCCCCCGCATCCAGTATTCAGAGATAGACTGCAACTGACCCTGGTGGTTTTCTTCCCCATCGCAATTGCTAGTCATTGATAGATCTTTCTGCCTCCATAAATCTGTGTTATCTCACTTTTGTAAAGACCGTGAAACCATCTTGCATTGCTCGGGGAGGTGTCACGTTGATGCCGTCGTGAACAAACCGGGGTTTAGGAGGGTGCGCGCACACAAGCGGAGTTTGCTCTGCACTGAGCCAAGCCGGCCAGTTTCCTTAAACTGCGGGCCTCGAACTGCAGGGGCCAATCCGACCTGCCCAGGTTCCCAATCCGGTCGTCTGGGGTTCCCCCTTTCCCCGTACCACCGATTGCTTGGTGTTTTCCCAGCTTTTGCATAGCCTTTTCCCCCATTCTAAAAGGTTGAAGTGCCTCTTCAAAGGCTGAGTTTCTGGCACTAAGAGTTTGACACGAAAATAGGCTGGTATATTTCCCCCACCCCTTTTGCTTTGGCCCAGTCCTCTTTTGCCTTCAACCCCACCCACCACTGTGATGCGGCCCCCGAGAGCTTCTCCAAAATGTAATCTGGCCCGCGGGCTGCAGGAGGTTCAACAGCTTTGCTTTATGTGGTTTATTTTATTTTATATATTTTTATATAGTTTGTTTAGGGTGTGTGTGTGTGTGTGTATTTATTTATTTATTACAGTTATTAGTTTCCCTATAAACAAGGTTCTCTCTGGGCAACGAGCAATTGAAAACAAATTTAAAATCACAAATCCAATAAAACAATTCAAAAGGACCATATAACACCCCCCCCCAACAACCATATCCAATTAACGCCCCTAAATGGGAGAGTCCCCAAATGCTTCATCCTTGTCGATCTTAAACACTGTCATGAAATCCAAAAATTAAGAGGTGGATATAAATAATTTTGAATGTTTTTTCAAACATGGGAATAATAAAAAGATAGTTCACTGACTTGGATTCGAGTAGGCCCCAGGTGAGCCTCTCTGGGGTGTGTGTGTGTGTTCCACAACTGTATTGGGAAGCCACCACCAAAAAGGCCCTCGAACTCTCCATCATAGCTGCCGTCTGTATCTTGGATCGTGGTGGCACTCGAAGAAGGCCCTCCGCTGATGATCTCGGGGTCCAGGGAGGTACATACGGGAAGATGTACCTATACGATTTGCCCCACTTTCTGTTCCTAGCGTGGTGCGATCAAGGTTTAATGCCTGCATGTTCCCTGCTGAGAGAGAGAATTCTCCACTGACTTCCCTCCTGAAATTAATTTCCGGAAAAGCCTCGTCCTCGGGAGATTGGCTCTTTCAGCAATGGAAAGTTTCCCCGGGACTCCTAACTTTAGATCTAGGCGTTTTGCACTGTGGGGAGAATTAATCTGAGGTTTTGTGGTTTGCTTTTCCATAGCCACCTTTTGGGGGGACCTGGTTACTTAAATCATAGAAGCCTAAAATTGGAGGGGGGACTCAGCGGTCATCTATTCCAACCCCCGGCTCCAGGTAGGAAATTCAGAGCTTGTCCATCCCCAACTGGTAGCTCTCCAACCTCTGCTTGGAGACCTTCAGCAAATTTGGCTGTACTTTGCGCAAATATGGCTGTTTCCTACGTAAACAGCGTAGTACCAGAACCTGGAAGTCGTTTTCCTTGGACTCGGCTTGCGAGAACGTGATTCGAGCCAGGAAAAAGGTAGGGCGAGCAGAGCTCAAGGGGTCGAGCCCAGTGAGTCCGCTGGACCTCCACCCCCCAATCAAGTGCCACGCACATCCCTAGTTTTAGCAACCTAGTAATTGAGGCTAGGAAGGGTCCTTCGTTGTTGCTGCTGTTGTTAAATTGTGGAGCGTCAGAAACCGTTGTTGATCTAATGTAAAGTGTCCAGAGATCTACCGGTAGACTCTGATTTTCCTTCTGCCCATCTTTGCACTGGTGTCGGAGAAAATTGCAACTGACTAAAATGAGTCTGGATTTCTCTGCGTCCGCCCTGCGGAGTCCACGGGGCTCGTGGACTGTTTTTTAAATTTTGTGTATTTTTGCGCAAATTTAGCCACTGAAAAATACGCGACAGAAAAAAAAAAAATATTGCCAGAAATGTGCAAATCCCCCCCCCCCGACTAAAGCATGAAAACATGCATTGGGGGGGGGGTTGCTCATTTTTGGCCGATCTGCACAGATGCGTTTGCATGAATTTGCGCAAATATGAATTTTTGTCCATGGGACAACGGGTCAAAAAACGCCCCAAAATCCACAAAGCGCATGTGGAGCAGCTTTCGCTCTGCTCGTACATCCCTAATTCTTAGTTGGCTCCCTTTTGGAACTGCTCTGGCCCTCCAGAAGTTTCTCCTAATGTTCCTCCAAAATCTACCCTCCTGTAACTTTAGATCTAGTGCTGCCCTCTGGGACAGCAGCAGAGAAGCAGTCTTCATGCTAATTTCCACATGGGGCAGGCCTTCCGGTTCTTGAGGAGAGCTATCATACACAACTGTCTTTTTCCCCCACCAGCAAAATATACCAAGTCCCTCCAACTTTTCCCCATGAGATGTGTTTCCTCCTGACCGTCTCTGTTGCCGTCCTCTAAATGCTTTCCCTACATCCTTCTTATAGTGCGGCAGCCAATAGTAGACACAGTGGTCCAAATCAGGTCCGATTCCATATACACACGTGGCAAGGATCAGATCTTGGGGTGTGTGGGTGCGGGATCCACACCATGGACTTTTACCGTCACTGTAATGCCTGGCTCACTGGCATGCCGCGTGATCAGGGCTTTTTTTCTGGTGGAACTCACCGGAGCTGAGTTCCAGCACCTTTTCTTCTATTAATTGCATTACAATTTAATCGCCATCTACTCCCGAGGAAATGTAATCCAAGAGTTCCGGTACCTTTTTCTCCAGAAAAAAAGCACTGCGCGTGATGCACAACCCAAACCGACCTCCTATCACTATTTCTGTCATATCCCACATTTCTTTGTTAACAATTACAGAAAAGTTAGTTTGTTTAAAAAATACAAAAGAATTGATTGTGAATTTGTTAACAGCAGCAAGATTAATGATAGCTAGGAATTGGAAGGTTCGACATGTGTTTTCAATGAATGAATGGTATACAGAGGTATGGGATATCGTGTTAAATGATAAATTAACTTGTAATATTAAGTGTCAAAAAGGACAATTGGAGAAAGACACCTTTGTGAACATTTGGGGCAAATTTTTGGATTATGTGTTGGTAAAGGGGAGGGGGAACAAACCTTGTCAAGATTTGTTATATTTTTGGAATATAGAATAATATCTTATATATACAAAAAAACAATTGGGGTGAGAAATATAACTTGGTCCCAAGAGGTGGGGGGGTGCACAATGTTTATGTTGTATTTTTTGTTGTTGTATTCATTAGTAGTGGTAAGATGTGAAAAATTAAAAATTTAAATAAAAAAAAAATATCCCACATTTCTTCAGACCCGTTATATCACGACTTTTTTATATGTTTCATTCCCCCCCCCCCCATGGTATAACTTGTGGTACTGTTCTGGGGGGTGGGAGAGAGAAGTGGCTTCAGCGGGGTGACGGGCTGGGGGTGAGTGGGCGCTGCAATGAGGAAGTGTCCAATCGGGCTTTTATTTTTTTAACAGTATTTGCTAGTGCACAGGTGCAGAGAGGTGTGTGAATCCATAAATAACACACAAACCTCTCACATTGCTTCAAGCGCTGGGTGAGGAGCAGCTGGCTGAAAACACGCTGATAGACGTGTCTACTCAGAAGTAAATCACATTGCCTTCAGTGGCGCTTACTCCCGTGAAAGTCGGCACAGGAGAGGGGGGCTTTGCTTTGGCTTTCAGGAAGGAGCTGTGAATTACCGGTACTTTAAAAAAAAAAAAATCCTTTGCACCAGGAAAGGTGTGCATAACCTTAATGGATCTTAAAAAAAACACAACCCCAAACAAATGAAACTTGGCCATTTCCCTGCATACATCATCTCTCCAGCTCCTCCTACTTCTCCCGCTGTTGCATTTGTGTGTGACACGTTTGTGTCTCACGTTTTCAACGCGATGGAAACTGCACTGTATGTATTCATGAGCGTGTGCCCCAACAGTGGTAAATACGTTTTGCATAAATATCATGACAATGCTCCCTGATACACAGAAGGGGCTCTAGTGTAGATACCCTCCGCCCACCGCCCCGCCCCCCCCCGGTCTATATAGAGGGCCAGCCCTACTATAAGGCAGAGTGAAGCAGCCGATTTTAGGTGCCATTAAAAGGGCAACACATTGTTAGCGTCTTAGTTGATTATTATTGTGTTTTTTTGACCCATGTGCCAAAATCACTTGGCCAGAATCTTGACTTGGGGGACCAGGGAGCAGTATTTGCCTCTCCATCTCAGGCAACAAAATGTCTTGGGCCGGCCCTGTCTGCATACCCCGGGGTTCTGTACTTTCAACCCCCGCCTAGAAAATAACAATCCTTGCAGTGTTTTCTGCCTGCCACGTTGTATGTGCATGCATGCTGAACGGAGGTGACGGGACCGAATTTGGTCTGCGTGCGTGCATTTAGGATCCAATTCTCCGTTTCAAGTTCGAACACCCACTTGACAAAAAAAGGGGGGGGCCCTTCGTTGGTTGACCCCAGCATTTGGTAGGTAGGGGTGCACTGCTTCTGAATGCGGAGGGTTCCTTTAGCTATCATGGCTGTCGATAAAACGGGTGCCAGCATCTTTTGTCCTACCAGCAACAATCGATCTGTGAATGAATGACCACTGTTAATAATGGGATGGTGGTGGTCACCTTTTGCATTTAATTTCCTTCTGACCTCCCTGTCTGCAATTCTTACCCCCTCCCCCGAACACTGCCATATGTACTGTAGAGAAAAACCTGAAACTTGCCGTGCGTCTAATGAAGTGCGCTATATTCCATCAAAGCTGATGCCAAAATAAGGGTGCAATCCTATGCAGGTTTTAGACAGGGAAAAAAAAAAAGTCTTAAACTCCCAGCATTCCCCAGCCGGCATGGCTGGCTGGGGAATGCTGGGAATTTTAGGATCAGAGGTTGTGTTAGGGGGGGCGGCCCACTAAGGCTGGAGCCCCGAATCTTTTACTGGGAGCCCCGAATCTCTGGGAGGCCCTCTGCCCCACCACCCTACTGCCCAGGGGAACTTGCTGAAAGAAAAGTCCAGTGGCCCTGAGGATCTCTGTTGCTTCCAGTCCCCCTGGATTAGCTGGCTTTTGCCCATATGTGCGTCACCTCCTGCTGCCCCCCCCAAATCTTTCTGCCTGAGGTTCCCCCCCCCCCCCCGAAATCAACTGCCCTCCTCTTCTCCCCTGTCCATGCATCCCTTTTTACAAATAGGGGTGTCCTTAGGAGACAGGCTCCTTTACAGACACACACAGAGAGACTTTTGAGCGTATGTAAATTAGCATCTGCAAATTTGTGCGTGTGTGGTTTTTCTCTCCTGTGGGCCTGAGCCCCAGATCTTTTCAGTACCTAGCACTGCTCTTGTGTAGGATTGTGCCGTAGACTGGCTAGTCTAAGGTGCCTTAGGACTCTTTGTTGTCGTCGTTTTCTCCTCCTCCGCTATCCCCACAAAACTCTGCACGTGGCAGTTAATTAATTGATTGATTGACTTGTTTGAAGTATTTTTATCCCGCTCCGCGGCCACAAAAGGGGCCCAGTGACTTACAATCACTCAGTAAAACAAGACAGGCCCTGCCCGCAGGCTTGCAATCTTAAAAAGACACGACACACAAGGAAAAGGGATGAAGAGGGAAGAGGGGGGGGGAATTAAGCAGACATTCAGAAGGGCTGATAGAATATGGCCTTGCTTCCCTGTTCATTCTCCTCCCTCGTTCCATTTCAAGGTCACAGCTAAATTATAACTGTCAACAGATGTTAGCATTCCTCACTTCATCTCAAGACTCAAAATCGCCCTGCGTTCTGTTTCTGATGGGCACTGGCGTGGCCAAATCCTTCTAGCAAAGCTCTCAAACCAGGTGTGAAGGTGACGGCGTTTATCCTGATGTCTTCTCACGCGGCCAGTGCAGGGAGTCAACTGCTCCTGTACATGGAGGTTCCATTGATTGGAATCACAGTCAATAGCGATCAACGGGCCTCTCTCCCTTCAGGAATGGATTTAACAAGCGGGACCTATAAAACTGTTGAAGTGGGGGAAATCCTCCCGTTCAGGGTTCCAGCCTGCCAGCCATGCCCTCTTCTGCAATACTCCATTCCGTTCCTTCCAGCCCCACCCCACCCCCACAATGGCCAATCAGAATTCTGTGGGCAGTGAGCATGCTCCGTCCATGTCTGGCTGTTTCCAGTGGGTGAGGGCAGTCGCCCTCTTAATCCTGCCCCCCTCAAGTGTTTTTGTGTGTGTGTGTGTGTGTGTGTGTGTGCTTCTGCAAACCTTGGGAACTCCCCGGGCCTGCTGATACCCCCTTCTTCTGTGGGGATGATTTTGGCCACGTAAGGATTGCCACTCAGAGAACTGAGTTCGCCGCTGCTTCTATTACAGTCATACCTTGGATTGCAAGTAACTTGGTTTGAGAGCGTTTTGCAATTTTTAAATATGTATTTAATTTTTTTTTTACTTGATATACAGACGACGTCTTGCAATACAAGTACCGTAGTACGGCTTAAATTAAAAATCTCTGTACAAATTTTTTTTGGGGGGGATTTCGTTTTGATATAAGAGTGTTTTGGATTACAAGCACGTTTCCGGAACGAATTATGCTCTCCATCCAAGGCATGACTGTATTACAGTTATTACTGATAAAGTGCTTTAGGGAGCAATCCTATGCCCCCTAGGCAGCATCTGGGAGTGGGGGGGAGGCATAGGATAGTTCCAACCCTCCCAGCGGCCATGGAAAGAACCATGCTGGCTGCAGGGATGGGGATTCGGACTCCAGGACTCGACTCGTGAGTCGGACTGAGTCCCCCCTCTGACTCGAGTCAGACTCGAGTCCCAACATTTTTAATGGGACTCGAGACTCGACTCGGGACTCAAGACCAAGGACTCGTGTTCCAAAATCGTGTTCCTCAAATGCAACATGGATAGGTTTTAGGAAGTACAGCAAGTTTATTTTTTAAAATCGTTTACCTAAAATGCAACCTTTCAGACATTTTGGGTTTGGCTGCCTCTGCCTGCCTGTTTGGGGTTCCCTGCCTCCTCTGCCTGCCTGCTCTCTTCTTGACCAGTTCCACACTTTGAATTGTCCAAGACAAAGGCCTCTGCCTGCCTGCTTTGGGGTTCCCTGCCTCCTCTGCCTGCCTGGTTATTTTGGGTTTGTCTGCCTGGTCTGTTCTTGCCAAAATCAGTGGCAGAGTTTTGAAATAAAAAGGCTCACTCGGGCTCAAAAGGGTTTGCCATCACTGGCCTAGAATTTATTTAAGCCACACATCTGAAGTAGCCTTATTTTGTTGGGGAAAAACCCCATTGATTTTAATAGGGACTCGTGGAGTCAGCTTTGGGAGTGACTTGTGACTCGTGACTCGTGAGTCACCATTTTGGACCAAGGACTCGAAAGACTCGTGACTCGACTCGTGACTCGAGACCAAGGACTCTTCAGCATCCCTGGCTGGCTGCGCTCCAAGGTCGGGGGTGCGACCTTGGAGAGGTGGGAATGTGGACATTTGGGGGGGGGAAGGAAACTGCAGAGGCCAGGCGCTATCCTGACGTGTCTCCAGCCTCCAACCCCCCCCCCAGCTAGATGGGCAACCCCCCCCCCATCTATTGGAAAATGCAAGGCAGGAGCACAGGGAGGCGAAGATCCGAGTTCGAGGTCTTACGGGGAGGCTGGTGACTCCTGTGTCAGCTTTGCAGCTTCCCATCGCAGCTTTTATTCTGAGCTTTGTCGGAGCTGTGTCTATGGTGCCGGACTCCGTCCCCAAAATAGGTTCAGCACCGTTGGAGGAGCACCATGGGTAGCTCCTCTAAAGCTCAGAATAAAAGCTGCGACGGATAAGGAGCCCCCACGGACACAGGCGTCACCAGCCATCGCCGTAGGATTGCACCCTAAAGATCCCCAGAGCTGTGCAGATCCTGAAAGAGAAATGATCTTTCTTAGAACATAGGCTTGAAAGACGCCTGCCCCACATCTGTTTGCCGGTATGTCGAGAGATCGCCTGACGTTTGGATGGCCTCGATTGGCTAGGCGGAGGCTGCAAAACTTATTCGGCAAACTTTATTTTTTTAAAATCCAGGCCTTTTTTTCTTAAAAAAAACACAACTCTATTCTGCTTTTCTCTTCTGCTCCTCCAGCATTCATTGTTTGATTCCTGCGCAGCGTTTTAAATTCAGGGTTCCTCACTTCATCTAATGACCCCCAAACCGCCCTGCGTTCTGTTTCTGACAGGGGCCAGCCGAATCCATCTGGAAAAGCTATCAAAACCAGAGGTGAAGGTGCTGGCGTTTAACTGGATGTGTTCTCACGCAGCCAGTAGAGAGAGTAAACTGCTCCTGTACATGGAGGCTCCATTGAGCAAGCATCATCAACAGCGATCAATGGACCTCTCTCTCCAGGAACCAAATCCACAAGCATTTCTATTCGAAATTCTATACGAGCAACAGTGTTTCCCCTCCTTGCTTTTCCGTAAAGTTCGAGGCAGCGTATGGATTACAGCCGCATTTAAAATAGTGCATTCAAATGTGAGATTTCAAGAAAAGGGAAAAAAGAGGTAGCCCTGTTTTTAGCCTAGAGAAGGTTGAAGAGAGAGACGTCATCGCGGTTTTCAAATGACTGAAGGGCAGACGGTGCAAGCAGGCTTGTGCCCTGCTGTTGCTCCAGGGGGCAGGTTCTAAAACCGAGGGTGGAAATTGCAGGGGAGTGGATTTGGGCTAAGCATTAGGAGAAATCCTCCTATCGTTTGACTGTGGGACATGCCGCTTCAGGAGGTAAAAGTGCTCTCCTTTGGTGGAGGGATTTCTGCCGGGAGGCTGTAGCTGCATTACATCGGAGCTGCACCGGAGAGCCGGTGTGGTGTTAGTGGTTAGAGCGTGGGACTGGGACTCGGGAGATCCGGGTTCGAGTCCCCGGTTGGCCACGAAGCTTCCTGGGTGACTCTGGGCCAGTCCCTGACTCTCAGCCTCACCTACCTCGCAGGGGTGCTGTGAGGAGAAAACGGAGAGGAAGAGGAGGATTATGTACAGTAAAGGCAGCTTCCTATGTTCCTACGTAAAACTGGCCCTTTCTTCAGAACCATGAGGACTAGAGTAGAGAGCCTTACTTTATCTTTAGGGGAAGGACCTAGTGTGGTCCAGTTGTAGTGTAGCGATTTGAGTGTTGGGACGGAGACTTGGGAGACCCGGGATCTAGTCCCCACTCGGCCATGAAGCTCACTGGGTGACTTTGGGCAAGTCCTTCACTCTTTCAGTCTAACCTCCCTCACAGGATTGTTGTGGCGATAAAATGGATAGGAGGAGAACCTTGTAAGCTGCCTTGGGTTCCTTGCAAGAGGAAAAAAGGTGGAATATAAGTGTAATGTAACAACAACAACAACAGAGCCTTCATTAAGCAGGGCAGTGGACTACATGACCTCCAAGGTCCCTTCCAACTCTCTGATGCTATCAAACTTTCATTTCAAAAAAATATATAATTACAGGATAAAAGCAGGTTTGATATGTTGCTTTATTGTTTTCATCAGTTGCTGTTTTCTTTAATTCATTGTGAGCTGCTCTGAGGGGGGGGTGGGGTTGCCTGAAGGGCAGGGTACCGGTATATATATTTTTCCTCAACAAATATTTTTCCTCTTGCTATATCAGACCATGTAGATCTGCATAACCCAGCATCCTTCCTCCAACAGTGGACAGCCAGAGCAACCGCGCTGCTCCCATCTTCGCCCCCAACTGGTATTCAGAGGCAGCTGGTATTTAGAGGTAGATTACACCTGGTTGTGGAGGCTCCACTTAGATGTTTATCTATTGTGATGTATTTACAGCATTTCTATACATACCGCTCCACCACATCTAAACACAGATTCCGGAGGTAGAATGCCCCAGATCTTGGAGGATCCATTTTGCTTTGACGAGACATCTCTGTTTTTCTTTGTCCTTTCTTCAAGGCTGGGTGGGATTTTTCCTGTCTTGCTCAAAAACCCTTCTCCCCCCCGCCCCCCGGTCTGCTTTACAGAGAGATGCCTGTGACCGGAACTGCAAATGGGGAACTGCGACACCCCCCAAAATAAACTGCGACTTTCACTCTTTGTCACTCCAGAAATTAGCCAGAATCAGCGTGGGCGGGTGCCGTTGTGCATACGCTGCAAAAGGAGAGGGGAGTGTGTGTGTGTGTGTATGTGTGTGTATAGCAGTCGGGGCAAATTATATATCAACTTTTTCTCTACGGCGAACCTACAAAAGCTATTCAGCAGACAATGCGAATAATAGAATCTCAAATTAAGTTTTAAGTTCAGTATACAAAGCCTGTCATTGAGCATTTTGCTTCCAAGGCGCCAAGTTTTAAACTCGCGGCTTGGGTCATGTGGTGTCTTTAAAAAACATACACACACACACACCGGTCAAAGCACCAGATGCGTTTCAGTCAAAATGGCGGTGGTGCCGTCAGGGTTAGACTTTAGGGAAGAAGTCCGGGGGGGCCCAAATGCCGCAGAATGAGGAGGAGGAGGAGCCGCAAATACTGAGAGCCAGCGTGGCCTAGTGGCTAGAGTGTCGAACTGGGACTCGGGAGATCCAGGGTTCTAGTCCCCACTCGGCCACAAGGTTCACTGGGTGACTTTGGGCCAGTCACTGACTCTCAACCTAACCTACCTTGCAGGGTTGTTGTGAGGAGAAAATGGAGAGGAGGAGGATTATGTAAGGCAGCTTCCTGTGTTCCCATTTAAAACCAGCCCTTTCTTCAGAACCATGAGGACTAGAGCCTTACTTTATCTTTGGTGACTTAGGGCCAGTCCCTGACTCTCAGCCCAATCGATCTACAGGGTTATTGTTGCATGGATCCAAAAGGGAAGGGCGTATGTATGCAGTCCTGAGCATCTTGAGAGCCAGCGTGGCCTAGTGGTTAGAGTGTTGGGCTGGGACTCAGGAGATGTGGGTTCTAGTCCCCGCTCAGCCACGAAGCTCACTGGGTGACTTTGGCCAGGCCCTGACTCTCAGCCTGACCTACTTCACAGGGTTGTTGTGAGGATAACATGGAGAGGAGGAGGATCGAGAGCTTCTCTGAAGTGGAACTTGGCCCTCAGGCTGAGAGATGCAGTGCCAGCGGGAAAGCGGGCAGGGCCGGCCGAAACACGACCTGCCGTTTCGCGTGCCGCTTCAAACTCTGGATAATTCTCTTCTAGGATGGCAGTGTTTTTCTAGTGTATGACCGAAAGGACAGCCATCCTTTTGGCTTTAAAATCAGCGAGGGACCGCCCTGTCCGGAACAAATGGCCACAGCCCCCGTTCCAGGGAGGTGCTGGAACCCAGTTAGGGACGTTTATGCAATAGCGGGGGAAGAGAGGCCTTTGCTATTAGGCATGGAGCATCGCAGCTTCTTTGAAATCTGTAAGAGGTTGCAGCCGGTCGTGTGTCCACCTTCCTCCCAACCTCTATGCCTTGGACTACAGCTCCCAGCATCCTGCATGGTGCTCCCATGGTGATAGGCTTCTTCATAAAAGAAGAAGAAGAAGAAAGAAAGAATCCCTGCACACAGAAAGCTAGCGTGTCAGGGAGAAAGCTAAGCTAGAACGACGGCCAGCCCAAAGTTTCCTCCGCTCCCATGCATTTAGCTGCCCTGTTCACGGCTAGCCAAGTGAGTGGCGGGGGGCGGAAGGGGGGAGTGTGGGGCTGGGGTGGGCGCCACCATGTGATACACCGTGGCTGGCTGGGAATGCTGGGTCTTGTAGTCCAACACCTCTGGAGTGCCCCAGGTTTTGGGGAAGGCCACTTTATGTGAAAGACACGGGGAGCCTTCTGGCCTGTCCCGCATCGATGCCTTCCGAGAGGCCAGTGCCCCTTCCCGGCTACCTATTCTTGTGGTCACAGCCGCGCTGGCCGGGCGGTTTCCTGCTGTCTGTTTTATTTTGGTCCTTGGCTCGGTTTTGACATTCTTATTTTCGGCTTTTGTTTCCACATCATTCTTCCCAGGGTGAAACGTTTGGAAACGCCAGGAAAAGCTGATGAGAAATATGAATTACTGTTGGTTTTCCTCCAAGGGCGGATTTTAGGATTACAGATATGGGGGTGGGGGCAATTGTTCCGGAGTACCCCATTTGCTATATTTTATTTGGGGGAGGGAGGGAGGGAGGGAAAGAGAGTGGGAGAGGATGCAGGGGTTTTGTTTTTGTAAAAATACTCCGCTCCCAAACTCCAAACCCAGAAAGGTTTTATTGACCAGTTCGTAGCGCCGAGATAAAAGTTTTGAGGCCCTGATCCCTTGTGTGTTTACTCGGGCATACGCTTTTTTATTTTTATTTTTTTAGAGAGCTGAATAGATGGCTTTTTTAAAAAAAGCAATGAGACAAACCCATTGGGAAGGTGAGGTTTATAACCAAATGAAGCCTCCGCAGTGAGATGCAGTCTACCTTTCAACGGGGACAACCCAGAAAGGAGAGCTTTCCCCCATCTTTTTATCTGCTTTCTAAGATTTATTTGTCGCCCTGTATAATGGGGGGGGGGGGTCAAACCGCAGGCCTGATCCAGCCCTCTGGAGTTTTCAGATGGTCATGCCCCCTTTGCCTTGACTGCAGAGGGAAACAGTCGGGAAACCAACTGTTCGGTGGTTTCCCGACTTTTCTACAATCCCACGCCCCACCCCATTCTGAAAGGTTAAAATGCTTCACCTAAGGCTTACTGGCAGGAAGAGCTTTAAGCTAAAAAGAGGCTGTGTTTTTTTTCTTTTGTTTTTGGCCACACCCCTTTTCCCTTTGAGCCTGCCCACCAATGGAATGTGGCCCCCGAGAGCTTCTCCTTGAATTGGATTCGGCCCTCCGGCTGAAAAGTTCGACACCTCTGCTGTATCGCCGAGAGCTCTCAAGGCGACATACAAGAAAAATGAAATAAAATCACGGGCCCATATAAATCAAATCAGGGACAGCACAATAACCCCAAGAATTAAAAGCAGCAGAGGCTAAAACAAGGAGATCCAAAAAAACAACAACCCCAAAACCATGCAGATTTTTTTTAAAAAAACGGCTTTAAAAACACAACACAGCAGCAGAAATCTACAGAATATTAAAGGGCTTGGGTTGTCCTGTTTGTGGTCTTCATGGAGGCATCTGGGCTGTCCACAGTCGGAAACAGAGCACTGGGCTAAACCTTGGTCTGATCCAGCAGGCCTCTTATTTATTTATTTTAATTATTTCTTATATTTATATCCCGCCTTTTCCACTCTGGCAAGGAACCCAAGGCGGCTTACATAATCCTCCTCCTCCTCTTCATTTTATCGGCACAACAACCCTGTCTGTGAGGTAGGTTAGGGTGAGAGTCAGGGCCTGGCCTAAAGTCACCCAGTGAGCTTCATGGCCAAGTGGAGACTAGAATCCGGGTCTCCCGAGTCCCAGTCCAACACTCTAACCCCTACGCCACACTGGCTCTCTTTTCTTATGGCCAGTTTCTCACTGAGATGGTCAAAGTGTGTCTGGGCTGGACTACTGAAATGGGGACTCCTATGATGACATGCTCCTTCATAAAATAAATAATCCCCGCACACAGAAAGCTAGTGTGTCAGGGAGGAAGCTAAGCTAGAACTATGGCCAGCCCAGAATTTCCTCCCAGGCCCTATTTGTGAGTGGGGACATTTGCACCTATAGTAGGGTGCAAAATTTGGAGCTTCTCCTAGCAATCTGCAAGTTTCCCAGCTCCCCACCACCTTGGGGCAACACTGTGTGATGTAGTGGCACTGTTTTCCTGGGGACTTTGGGGTAGGGAGATGGCTGTCGTCAGGATGAGCTCCGGGGGTGTGTGGTGATTTCCCCCCCCTCCCAGCCCTCAAAAGATGCCTGTGGGGGTAGGGGGTGGGGTGTTGGCGCACACTTCCACTGGCCACAAAATTGCAAGTCAAACATCTGTGGAGAAATTCCTGCTCTGTGCAAGCTACAGCCCTTCTCCCTGACACCCTCGCTTTCTAGGTGCAGGGATTTATTTTATTTTATTTTTTTACATGCGGCGGAACATTCCGTATGAACCCCCCCCAGCCCACCTGTGTTCCAAAGTGGCACAGAGCCCAGACACGGCAGAGAGAATGAGGCCTTGTCGGCGAGCGCATTCTGTCCCCATGCGCCAGTGCTGTGCCGAAAGCAGCGTGGAAAAACAGTGCACGCCTCTGGGGCTTCTCTCTCTCTCTCTCTCTCTCTCATTACAAGCCCCCAGTAGGAAGTTTGCAGACTCTACAGTGATGCAAATGACCCATACGCGGGCACCACGGCATCTCTCTTAATAACACGTTAGTGGCGCAGAGGCCCAGTGTGTTCACAGATGCCTATGCGGTTTTGCGGCAGTGGACTGAGATCAGTTTATGGAAAGTTTCCAAAGAAGATGGGTGGGGACACACACACACACACACACACACACACACACACACACACACACACCACCCCGATTCTAGTTTTTTAAATTATTAAATAATTACTGGGGACTCAAAGCTAGACTACCACGGACTTTGGAAGCTCCATTCAGCTATCATCGTTATTAATATGGCGAATAGAGCTGTCACCTTCCAAGCATGTTTCCAATCCTTTTCAGTTTAAGGGATGGAAGATGAGTCCTGCTGGATTCAGGCCATGAAGGCCCAGCATCCTGTTTCCGACAAGGGACAGCCGAGGTTCCCCTGCGAAGCTCGCAACGCAAGCAGGCTGCAACAGAGAGAGCTATCCTCTGTTATTTCTCCTCTCCAGCCATTGCTATTTTGGAGTAGACTACATCTAAATAGGGAGGTTCTATTAATCTGCTATGCCTATTTATTTATTTATTTATTTATTTATTTGACGCCTTTCTCAAAAACGACTCAAGGTGACTTACAACAAAATTAAAACAGACACAATTTGAAACCTGCTAAAATCTATCTACTACAATACCAGTGTGATGTAGCGGTTAGAGTGTTGAACTGGGACTCAGGAGATCCGGGTTCTAGACCCCCACTGGACCATGAAGCACGCTAGGTGAATTTGGGCCAGTCCCTGACTCTCAGCCTTACCTACCTTGCAGGGTTGTTGTGAGGATACAAATGGAGAGGAGGAGGAGGATTATGTAAGCCACCTTGGGTTTATTGTAGGAAAAATGCAGGATATAAATATCATCATCAGTCGTCGTCGTCATCTATGCATGCCGCCCCCATAAAACAACCAAAACATCAGTGATGACCATAAACAATTCAACGGATGCATTAAAGAGCCCATAAAATGCCTGACAAATAGAGGAAAGTCTTAACTTGGCACCCAAAAGACTGCACTATTGGTGCCAGGCGGGTCTTGCCGAGGAAAGCATTCCACCACTGGGGGGCTACCAGGGATGTTGAAGAGTCCTTGGTTTCGAGTCACGAATCGAGTCACGAGTCTTTGGACCCGAGTCTCGAGTCCGAGTCCTTGGTCCAAAATGGTGACTCACGAGTCACTCCCAAAGCTGACTCCACGAGTCCCTATTAAAATCAATGGGGTTTTTTTTCCCCAACAAAATAAGGCTATTTCAGACTGTGTGGCTTAAATAAATTCTAGGCACAAGTGTGCCTTTTTATTTCAAAACTCTGCAACTGATTTTGGCAAGAACAGACCAGGCAGACAAACCCAAAATAACCAGGCAGGCAGAGGAGGCAGGGAACCCCAAAGCAGGCAGGCAGAGGCAGCCAAACCCAAAATGTCTGAAAGGTTGCATTTTAGGAAAATGATTTTAAAAAATAAACTTGCTGTACTTCCTAAAACCTATCCACGTTGCATTTGAGGAACACGATTTTGGAACACGAGTCCTTGGTCTCGAGTCCCGAGTCGAGTCTCGAGTCCCATTAAAAATATTGGGACTCGAGTCTGACTCGAGTCAGAGGGGGGACTCAGTCCAACTCACGAGTCGAATCCTGGAGTCCGAATCCTCATCCCTGGGGGCTACTACTGAAAAGGCCCCCCCTGCCTTGTTGCCATCCTCTGAACCTCCCTCAGAGGAGGCACTCGGAGGAGCAGCCTCAGTTGTCGATCGCAGGGTATGGATGGGTTCATAATAAGACCTCGACAGACCCTTCCCTCCGTCGAAACCATTGTCTTAAAACATCTGAAGGATTGTCCATGTAGAAGTTTGGGCAGATTTCTTCTCTTTTGCCTGAGATGGATAAAACACTGCAACAAAGCCATCTCAGTGTGATCGAGATGCACGATTGCACCAAGGTTCTGTTTGCGCGGTGTTTTTCTCAGTGCGCCCCAGCGTTCAGTAGGCCCGAAAAAGAATCTTGACGCAATCGTGCGTACGATCGGACCAAGGCTGATAAAACACTGCAACCAAACAAGGTCTGCATTGGTAACGCAGGGGAGGGGAGAAAGACACAAATAGCACCGCAAGCTGCACACACACACTTCGCTCCGTGCGAAAAACATTCAGAAATGTTTAAAAAACCGGCCGAATGGAAGATGTCTCATGCATCAGGGCCAGTTTGGAAAACCAAACCACCAGAGCCGTTCGTCGTCGCTCCAAAATCCAGGGAGACGTTCAGAGGAAGAGAATTTAGGAAGCGTCCCGAGGGCGTTCTCTCGGCTCGCACACACTCAACCCCATTACTGCCTTTATAATAAGGGCTAGGAGCTTAATTCTTCATTTTATCTAACGGATGCCACATTCTGTGCTTTTCTAGTGAAGGAAATGCGGTGCACGCACTCCCCGGGTGTCAGGGGCTGAATCCATTGCAAAATATGTGTACCCGTTCCTTTTTATTCTATAATTAACCCTGATAGAAAGATCGTCACGGAGAGAGAGAGCACCTCTCACCCTGGCTTTCCATCTCTTTCCTGTCTTCCCTAATGAGCTTCCTAGGGAAGAGACAGGCTGATGAAACCGACGGATTCCTTACATAAGCTCCGACTGGCTACGTTATCAAGCGTATACCCTGATGAGCTGACGGAGATTCAGGTGCCAGGTCAGATAGAAAGCTCCGTCTCCTGTTGACTAAAGTCCCCTTTTGATTTCCCCCTGTTTGTTCGTCTAGAGTGATGCTGCGGCTTTTTTTTTTTTTCTTTCTCCATTTGTAAACGTTGATTCTAGATACGTGCCATTCAGGGCTCCTCCGACGTCCACCTCGAAGCTCATTCTGACATGTCCGTATCGGGGGTGTGGTGTGGTGTGGTGGTGTTTGTTTTGTTTTCTTCTTTCTGCATGAAAATTTGTGCGCATCGTTGCCCACATTTCCCCCCCAAGTTGTGCGCATCAGTTGTGTGCATTTGTGAAAGGGGTGCGCTTTCATTTTTATTCATTCAGGGCGCAATCCTGTGTCCTTCTGACACAGAAGGACACAGGATTGTGCCCCCCGCCCTGTGTGGCGGGGGGCGGTGTATAGGATTGGGGCTGGAAGTCCATGTGACCTCGGGAAGCTTTTTTGAGGTTGCAGCGCCGCGGAGGGCCAACCCACCCCCCACTTCGTAGCCGGCGCAGTCCTTTCCGCGCCAGCAGGGAACCATCTTCCGTCTTCGGTAACCCCGGGGGGGGGGCGCGTTCCTGGGTGCAAGGAGGGGAGATGCAAGGCTCCGCTGGATGCCGAGGAATCCAGGTGGCGCCTCACACGAGGAGAGGAGGAGAAACACGTAGACGGTCGAAATCGGCTGTCTAGATGTTTCTCCCCGACCGGCAGGAATGACATAATGGGGAGGCACCCTCATAGATGCCTACTTTTATCCTATTTATCCTCTACTTTCTGAAGATTTGCAGTCCTCTCCTCCATTGATCCTATCATGCCTCACTCGGACGAGTTAGATTTATTCGATAAAGACCATTCTAAGAGTTCTTAGACTCTAGCTGGGTCCGTAAGGAGTGGAGAACTCTAATCCCAGTTCCACGTGAGCCAGTTACCTGACTAAGATGTCCTGTAAAGGATTCATACGTGCTTTCGCTTAGCACGTTTCTCCCTTTCGCCTTGCGCGGTTCTCAAGTCCTGACCTTTGTGAACCTCACAACAGCCCTGTGAGGTAGGTTAGGCCGCTGGGAGTCAGCAGCAACTGGCCCAAAGTCGCCCAGCGAGCTTCGCGGCCAAGCGGGGGACTCGAACTCGGGTCTCCCAAGTCCCAGTCCGGCACTCTCACCACTACGCCACGCCGACTCTCCCATTTTCTCCCAGTCGAAAATGCCTGTGCGCATTTTTGCAGACGTGTGCGTCTTTGTTTGCTTGTTCAGCACCTCGCAGGGTCGGAAGTGTGCAGACTTCAATCGCAGATGATGGCCGGGCCCATGTTCGGTTCCGGGAGGGACTGGGTAAATTCTGGTCAGAACCGAACTGAAACGAATTGCCCACCTTTGTCTCTTGCATCCTTTTGAGCTAGCGTAGTAGAACCCTAATTTGAACGCATAGGAACGGCCTGAGTCTCGGTCTCTCTCAAAGAGTATACAACAGCTTTCCCAGCCTGGTGCCCTCTAGATGTTTTGGACTCCAACTCCCATTAGGCACTGCCGGCATGGCCAGTAGTCAGGAATGCTGGGACGTGGAGTCAAAAACAACTGGAGGGGTCCAGGTTGGCGAAGGCAGTCTAAAGGATTTGGGGGAGCGATCGCTTTCCTCCAGCTTGGGTCCTCGGGCTTTGTCACCCTTTTACCAAAAATGGAGAGAAAATCCTAGCATGTGCTCTTGCCAGCTTGAAGCCCGGGTTTTAATTCTGCACACCCCGGGCGATTCGGATCTGGTGGTGCGGAGGAAAGCCGACTCCGCAGAAATGCGCGAATCGCAAATATTTTCCTCTTGCTCTGCGTGCCTGATTCTGGCTTTGCTGGCCAAGGGAAGCAACAGAGAAGCAACGTGGGGCGTTCGACGCTTCGCACCCCCAGCCGCTGGGAATCGCGCGCTCCACCTGTCCCGTCCCTCCTGGTTCTGGGTGGGATCCTTCTCCGATGGCCAGGTCTTGCTCGATTCCTTCTCTGAGATCCCGACACCACCCGTTCCGGTTCTTCTGAGATTTCTGCACGTGGCTGCCAACGTACTTTTCAAGAGATATGCGGAGGGAAGGTGGGGGAGAGCTAGGATACCATCTAAGGCCCGGGAAGTGTACCTTGTTCATCATTCTTTAAAAAGAATTAAAACTGCGGCTTGTAAAACTGAGGCAGTCACAGAAGGGAGAAGGCGGCGGTCTTCCAACTAGCCCGGTCCCAGGTTACGTAGTGCTTTATAGGGCATAACCAGCACTTTGAATTGTGCCTGGACACAGACCGGTAGCCGGTGAAGCTGTTGTAAAGAGGGAGTGACGCGCTCCCGGTAACTGGCCCCTGTCAGCAGTCTGGCGGCAACAGTCTGGACCAGCTGAAGTCTCCAAACAGTCTTCAAGGGCCGCCCCGCATGGAACATGCTGCGGTAGTCCAGATGGGATGCAACTAAGGCATGTGTCACCATGGCCAGAGACACCGTCTCCAGCAACTCCAGCGAAACCTGGACTTTCGGGGACCTCCCGAACGGCAAACCTGAGTCTTCAAGTTCAAGCTGCACAGGGCATCTGGTTGCAGTCTTCCACACGATAGGTGAGATGGTCTGTCTGTCTCTTTAAATTGTAATAATAATGTCTAAAATTTGCGTAACCCCATCCAAGACAGGCTGAACCCTGAGGCCATTGTCAGGATAATGGGTGAATGGAGAACCACATTTTTACCACCCTGAGCTTCTTGGAGAGAGGGTGGGACCAAACAGAGCCAGTGTGGCCTAGTGGCGAGAGTGTTGGACTGGGACTCGGGAGGTCTGGGTTCTAACACCCACTCGGCCCATGAAGCTCACTGGGTGACTTTGGGCCAGCTCCTGTCTCTCAGCCTAACCTACCTCACAGGGTTGTTGTGAGGATAAAACGAAGAGGAGGATTATGTATGTGGCCTTGGGTTCCTTGCAGGAAAAAAGGCGGGATATAAATATAATAAATAAGTAAATAAATAAACGTTATCCATCCATTTCTAGGCCCACTTCAAAGTGCTGGCGTGTTAACTTTTAAAACCCTAAATGGCTTGGGACCAGTTACCTAAAGGACTGGCTTCACCATATAGAGTCATGTCCTTAGAGTATCCAAGTGTCCTCTTCGACAGAGGACCACCCTCTCTTTGAAGGTGTCCTCTCTTTGAAAGCATGTCCTGCCCAGTTCCAAGATCAAGAACCGTAAGATCCATTGCCCATCCTCAGTTAGCACCTGGACAGCAGACTGAACATGCAAGCTGCACAGGGCATCTGGTTGCAGTCTTCCACACGATGGTGAGATGGTCTGTCTGTCTCTTTAAATTGTAATAATAATGTCTAAAATTTGCCGCTATACATATAAAGCAGCACATGCACATTTTATGCAAAAGCGTGTCCTCTTTTATCCTCTTTTTGCCGAAGCGTTTCCTCTTTTGGGGGGCTATTCGTAACCAGCCCCCCCTAGTTCTCTTTGGTTTGGAGGCCCCGCTTGGATGCCCACCGGTAATGTCTGTGAAGTTGGCGAATGTGAGACGCGGGGCCTTCTCGGTGATGGCCCGGCAGTTCTGGAACTCCCCGTTTCAACTTAAGTACACAAAAGAAAAGCCCTGCTGGGTCGGACCAAAAGCCTCTCTAACCAGCGTTCTGTTCACACAGTGGCCAACCAGATGTTTGTGGGAAGCCCTATACAGGACGTTAAGAAGGCCAAGTTGAAAACCTCTTTCTTTACCGCTGGCCCTTTCCCCCCCCCCCCTTACGAGTGTAAATCGTCTCTGTGATTCGCCGCAGCTTTCCTCTTCTTCCCATCCAATTTGCCTAAGTATATTTTGTAACATTCCTCTTTCTACATCACTCCGGCCCTAAAAAGCAGCTTATAAATACAATGAGGGCGCAATCCAGTGGGGATTCCCACAAGCGTCCGAACTCGGAGGAATATGGGCATCCTATGCAGGGCGGGAGGAGCACGGAGGTGTTCTTCGCCTCCCTGCTCTTCCTGCCCTGCAAATCAGCTTGACTCGGCCATCTAGCTTCAGACAGGGAGGAGAAGAGACTGGGAACACAGCCAGGATATCTCATATCCTGGCAGACCCAGCCTCAGGACCGGTGCAGCAGGGCAGTTTGGTGCCCCAGGTGAAAAAATATTTAGCGCCCCCCCCTCTCCAAAGCAGGAAAAAAAAAAACCCTGCGCCGCCACCACCAACCTACCTTCCTCCCCGCCCTGGCGGCGGCGGCGGCTGCTGCGGCTGCTGCGGCTGCTGCTGCTGCCTCCTCCTCCGACGGGACCCCCGCGGTGTTTTTTGCCGGGGGAAACCATGGCAACAGGGCTGTTTAAGCCCTGTTGCCTCCCGCCAAAACAACGCGGGCGGGGCTCCGGAAGCGACGCGACGCGGAGAAGGTAGGTGACCGGGGGGTGGCGATGGCGGTGGGAGGCGCAGCGGCAGCGGGCGGGTGGGGGGAGGCGCAGCGGCGAGCGAGCGGGCGGGGGAGGCGCAGCGGCGAGCGGGCAGGCGGGGGGAGGCGCAGCGGCGGCGGCGGCAGGCAGGAGGGTGGGGAGGCGGAGGCCTGGCGGGGGCGGCGCAGCGGCAGCAAAGAGGAGCGCAGCGTTTCCGCGCCCTCTTCAGCCACGCGCCCTAGGCAACCGCCTAGTTTGCCTAGCGGTAGCGCCGGCCCTGCCCAGTCTCCTTCTCTCTCTGCCCCCCAGAACACCCTCTTTACCCCTGCTCCAAGGTCAGCCTTACAACCTCGGAGAAGCAGCTGTCACGGTTCTTTCTCCACCAGCTGCAAGGGGGGGGGAGGGAGGGAGATCCAAGCGCGGTTCCCCAGCTCCGAGGTCGGCGTTCTTTTCCGACCTCGGAGCTGCAAATCCGAAGCATCCTTTGGGGGCCCCCTTGACGCTGTCCAAGGGCCATAGGGTGATTGCTCTGTGAATGAATTAATGAGTTTTATTCAGTGTTAATTTTCACTTCTCGTCAGACCGCCTTGGAGGCTGGTTGTTGGGCAGAAAGGTGTGATGAAGCCACAATAAGGACTAGAAACTTAATTTTTTTTAAAAAAAGAAGATAACAAAACAACAACAATCACCTTGAGATTGTCAGGAAGCTGTTTTCAGTGGCCAGTTCCATGTTCTGCTTTAAAAAAAAAAAAAAAAAAAGTGCTCCTGTGAGATCACAAGGGACACACCACAAATACCTTTGCTGCGTGCCCTAATCAAAGGCTGTCTCTATATGGTGGCTATAGACTTCAGCTGGGGCACACACACACTCACACACTCACGCTATAGCTGGCTGTTTGCCGTAATAAATTATATTATATTATCACACTCACACACACATACACACCCTTGATAAACCACAGTTGTGACTTCTGGAGAATCAAGGTCTTTCGTGAGTACGGTGCTCAAAAGTCTGCCGGTGTGGGGCTTCCCCACGGGAATATTTCTCTCCATTTCCCCTTCCCATCGCACCGAAGTCCCCGTGCAGAAGTCTGGCCAAGTGTACCTTTCTGCATCCTGTGTGGGCGGCGACACAAATTGCCTCCGCCGCGGGTCATGGGAACGCTGTCACCATTTCCTTCCATCTTTTTAAAATTAGCCCTGGCCGGCTAAATTTAGCCCGAGATGCTTGACGGCGAGCGAGAAGCAAAAGATGAGAGCGAGAGAGTGAAAAAGACAGCGCAGGGCAAGAAGGGAGATTGGAAAGCCAGCAATTCGGAACCCACCGATGGGAACGGAACTCATCATCCCGCCCATCGGTCTCGTTTCTCCAGTTTGAGACGCCCCACCCCCACCCCCCAGTTCTCAGTCTGGAGACGGGAGACTCGCCTTCTTTGGATCCTCTGCCGAACCGTAGTGCGTTCCTGACATAATTTCATAAATGGCAAAGAAGGACACTCTTTTGGGTATGCTGAACCGAACGTTGCCTCCCTCCCTCCCTCTCCTGCCTCCCTTGTGTTTTTGTTTAGGTTGCATGCTCCTTGGGGCAGGGACCCGTCTTCTAATTCTTTTGTAAAGTGCCGTGGACATAGATAGTGCTAAATAAATCTGGATCGGCCATTAAGCTTGTGGTGGAGGAATTCATGGGCAAGACCCTGCTTCTCATCATGAATCGGTTGTGGAAATAGGGCGGGGAGGGGGCACTTGGCTTGTGTGATATGTTCCTCCGTCGTCGCTCCCTCTAATAGTGAACTTCGGTGGTGAGTGTCGACAGATACAGGGCCACTGAAAAGCAGGGGTGAGCAGAAAATAGATCTCCAAATGTTTAGGACTTCATCATCTCCCAGAAGCCCCTGCCAGCATGGCCAATGTTCAGGAATGCTGGGAGTTGAAGTCCAAAATGTTTGGAGATCTCCTTGCTGCCCACCCACCCCTGTCTTAGAATATCCTGGAGGCGGCCATGGTTTTGGCTGGCTGAAACTGTGACCAGATGCATTACCATTGTTAATCAATCAATACATCGTTATATTTTATATAATATATTAAAATACTGTTGAATTACAGAATACTTTCTTTTCTGCGTAGCAATTAAGGCATGTCTTCGAATTATGGTCTAAGGGTGGAAAAGCCCGCCGACAGATTTCTCCGAGGCTTGTTCAGGGCAGCTGGCCAGGCAGAGAGCATCCCCTGTCTCCCGTCAGCCCTGCGCCTCCAAGACCAATGCAGTAAAAGCGCCTTCAGAGTCACGTGCTTTGAGTGCGGGGCCAGACTGTGGGCACGTATGCGCAACACATTTAGACTGGTTTGAAACAGATTTGAAATCGCTTTGGCTGCTGTGGCTCTCCCGTCCCGGAAATGGTGCATTTGTGTGTACAGCTAGAGAGAGGCCCTTGCCCCTTTGTGGACCTTAGAACCCCCAAGGTTCATGGGCTGGCAGCCATGACAATTAAACTGGCTTGAAACTGGTTTAGATTCTTAATCTGGATGTGCTCTGAAGAGGCTTCTGACCAGTGCAGAAATTCTGGAACGTGTGTGTGTGTGACTAACTTCATTTTTAAAATTTTTATTTTTTACCCTCCACAGCCACCGTCATCTCCACTGAATTGCAATGGGCCGGAAAAAGATACAGATTAGCCGGATTTTGGACCAACGGAACAGACAGGTAAAGTCCATTTAAAAATGGAAGGGGCGGCAGCGATTGGATGCCTTCCTGGATCGCACCAAAAGGTCCAATCTTGCTCAGGTGGGGAACTTCAGGCAGGGATCCAAATCTGGCCCTCTCGCCATGCCCCCTCCCCCTTTCCCACAGCCACCAATCGTTCGGCGTTTTCCCCGGCCTTTGTGCCGTTTCTTCCCCATTCTAAAAGGTCGAAATGCATCTCCTAAGGCTTAATTACTGGCTGTGAGAGCTTTAAGCTACAATATGCTGGCGTGTGTGTGTGTGTGTGTGTGTGTGTGTATTTTGACCCCGCCCATTTTGCCTTGGGCCCGCCCACCGCTGGCCCCCGAGTGCCTCTCCGAAATTGAATCCGGCCCACAGGCTGAAAGAGGTTCAACACCCTCACAGCGGCTGACCAGTGGCTACGTATTGATGGACCAATCCCATATGAATTTGTTTATTCCCCTTTTAAAGTCATCCACAAACTTATTGGTTTATTCTACTATTATGTTTATATCCCGCCTTTTTTCCCTGCAAGGAATCCAAAGCAGCTTACATGACCTTCTTCCTCCTCTCCATTTTATCCTCACAACAGCCCTGCGAGGTAGGTGAGGCTGAGAGGCAGGGACTGGCCCAAAGTCACCCAGCGAGCTTCATGGCTGGGGGGGGGGGGGGACTTAGAATTCGGGTCTCCCAAGTCCCAGTCCAACACTCTAACCACTACGCCACACTGGCTCCCATAGATAAATAGATTTATTTACAGGCATACCGCAGAGATATTGCGGGTTCGGTTCCAGACCACTGCAATAAAGCGAATGTCGCAATAAAGCGAGTCACACAATTTTTTTTTTGGTTTCCCAGTGCATATAAAAGTTAAGTTTACACTATACTGTAGTCTATTAAGTGTGAAATAGCATTATGTCTAAAAAAAATATGGACATACCTTAATTAAAAAATACTAGATTGCTAAAGAAAAATGCTAACCATCCTCTGAGCCTTCAGCGAGTCGTAATCTTTTTCCTGGTGGAGGGTCTTGCCTCAATGCCAATGGCTGCTGACTTCAATTTGTAAAAACCGCAATATCTGCGGAGCGCAATAAAGCAAAGTGCGATAAAACGAGGCATGCCTGTATCTATGTTGCATTTATATCCCGCCTTTCCCCCCGAGGAGCTCGAGGCAACATGCCTATTTCCCTCCCCTCCCCCAATTTCATCCCCGCAACAACCCTGTGAGGTAGGTTAGGCTGAGAGATCGTGACTGGCCCAAGGTCACCCAGTGAGTAGTGGAGTTCTCAATCCCGGTTTCCCCGCTCCTAGTCTGACACTTCAGTCCCGCCAGCTCACGTAACCATGTGTTGTGTGTGACAAGGTCATTTTCTTTTATCTTGACCTGAATTGACTGTCGATCAATTTCATTGGATGAGCGCTAGGATTATCTTTTTTATGGAGGTGCAAAAACTCCTTGCATTGAAGGAACGGATTTTCAGTTTATTCGTTTCTCTTATCAAGCGGCAAGACTAATAACAACACCTCTTATTTCTGAAATGTTTATGCCAGCCTTTGTCAACCTGGCACCTGCCAGATGTGTTGGACTACAACTCCCATCATCCCCAGGCAGCGGGCTCAGGCTGATGGGAGGTGTAGTACACCACATATGGTGGGTCCCTGGTTGGGGGAAGTCTGTCTTAGAGGCTGGATCCCCAGTTTTCCTTCCTTCCTTAGTGGTAAGCAGTTGTCAGAAGCTAGGATGATGAATTTCTCTTTCGGAGTGCCCCATTCTTTCTGTGTAAGCCAGGATCTTGGAACCTTTTCCCCCATGAAGGGCTGTTGGCCCATGGGAAAAGCCAATTGGGGGCTGCAGCTAATGGTGGGTGGAGCAGAGCTGATCGCAGAGCCAAAAGTGGGTGGAACTTAAGGAGCCTGGGGCACCGAGAGAGGTGTCCGTGGGCCCATTTTTGGCAAAGCCAACCACATCTCCTGCTCAGCCAGGCCGTTTCGTCTCCCCCTTTTAGGTCACATTCACCAAGAGGAAGTTCGGCCTGATGAAAAAGGCCTACGAGCTCAGCGTCCTCTGTGACTGCGAGATCGCCCTCATCATCTTCAACAGCACCAACCGGCTCTTCCAGTACGCCAGCACAGACATGGACAAAGTCCTCTTGAAGTATACCGAGTACAGCGAGCCCCACGAGAGCCGCACCAACTCGGACATTCTGGAGGTAAAACAACAACAACGACAACCCAGCAAAGGCTTCCAGAGTGTTCTCCTTGCCCAAATGTCTCCCTGGATTTCGGAGGTCCAAATTCTATGCCCTTGGCTACAAACTAGAACTGATGCATTTGGCATCCTCCATTGCCCCCCCCCCGCTTTCTTTTTGTAGAAAACAATTCTGACGCTTGTACAGAGCGCTGCGCATGCGCCGTTTGCCACGACGCTCAGTCCATGTGCTTCTTTTCCCCCTTTTCCTTTATGTTACTGATGTGCGTGCATGGAATAAATACACTGCAGCAAAGCCATCTTGATGTGGCAGCACATGCAGCTTTCTTCTTTTGGTTGGTTTTACCAAGGTGCAACAGCGTGTGTATATGCCAATAGAACACCACACAAAACAAAATCTCTATGCTTAAGGCAGTAGGACTGCTTTTTTTTCCTTTTTCCTTTCCTTTTTTTTTTTTTTGCAGTGTGTTATTGATGCAAATTTGTCAGTTTCGGTTTTTCTGTTTCTCATTTTTCTAATCTTAGAATCATAGAAAAGTAGAGTTGGAAGGGGCCTACAAGGCCATCGAGTCCAACCCCCTGCTCAGTGCAGGAATCCAGGTCAAAGCATCCCCGACAGGTGGCTGTCCAGCCGCACCTTGAATGCCTCCAGAGTGGGAGAGCCCACCACCTCCCTAGGTAGTTGGTTCCATTAATTAAAAAATTAAATTCAGTTTGTCTCAAACTTTGAGATTTATTTATTTATTTTTTGATAAGTGTGCATCAAGATCTGTATGCATTTCCCCTAATATTTGTACGCAATTTTGCCTAATATATACCCTTTTTGCAAGCAATTTTGCTAAAAACAGATTTGTTTTGATACGTTTTTAATGTTATTTTCACTAATATAAATCTTTTGTGGCCCTTTTCCGTAATATATGCATTTTTGTATGGATCTTTTGATGGGAGAACTACAAAATTCATGGACAGATTGGACAAATTCCTGGAGGAGAAGGCTATTGATGGCTACTAGTCCTGATGGCTCTATGCTACCTCCAGTATCAAAGGCAGTATGCCTATGTACTCCAGTTGCTTGGGGAACATGGGCGGGAGGGTGCCGTTGCCCTCATGTCCTGCTTGTGGGCTTCCCTTGGGCAGCTGGTTGGCCACTGTGTGAACAGAACGCTGGACTGGGTGGACCCTTGGCCTGATCCAGCATCAGGGCTCTTCTTAAAATTGGGGAAATGCACATTTTGAAGGATTTTGCATTCGGTTTGAAAGTGTGAAATCAGGAAAATTCGTATTAAAACATGAACCAAGTGAATTTCTCCTCCCATCCCTAGACTAGTGTGGCGTAGTGGTGAGAGTGTTGGACTGGGACTCAGGAGATCCAGATTCAAATCCCCGCTCAGCCATGAAACTCACTGGGTGACTTTGGGCCAGTCACTGCCTCTCAGCCTAACCTACCTCACAGGGTTGTTGTGAGGATAAAATGGAGAGGAGAAGGAGGGTTATGTAAGCCGCCTTGAGTTCCTTGCAGGAAAAAAGACGGGGTATAAATGTAATAAAATAAATAAAAATAAATAAATAAATAGTGTATACAAGAAAGTAAGAAGAGCGATGCTGGATCAGGCCAAAGGTCTATCTAGTCCAGCATTCTGTTCCCACTGGGGCCAACCAGCTGCCCGTGGAAAGCCCACAAGCAGGACATGAGTGCCAGAGCACCCCCATGCCCCGCTCGTGTTCCCCAGTATACTGCCTCTGACACTGGAGAGAATATATAGCCGTCATGATTAGTAGCCACTGATAGCCTTCTCCTCCAAGAATTCGTCTAATCCCCTTTAAAAGCCGTCCTAGTTGGTGGCCATCACGACATCTTGCGGTTGCGATTTTTGCTCCCCTGTCACCACCATCTCCAGTTCCAAATCTCAAAACTCCTGCTCTTTGTCACCCAAACTCTGTAGACCCTGAAACGAAAAGGTGTGGGCCTAGAAGGCCCAGAGGTGGATCTCGAAGAGGCTTTGGACCAGACCGGGAAACCAAGGCGACTTGGCGAAGGGGTGGACCTCACATTGGCACGGCCAAAGCTTTCCGTGAGTAGCTTGTGTCGTGTGAGAGAGCTGGTGTGGATCTCCACACGGGTCCTTGATGCAGTTGTCACAAGGTCAGCACGGACTTGGGTCTGCTCCGCCCTAGCAATGGGGTCTATTTCGGTTCCTCTGTGTTTCTCGTCATTTTTCCAAACGTAAGAATTTTTTTTTTTTTTTAAAGGTCCATATGAATATTCAAATCTGTTTTTGTGTGCAGTTCTCCCAGTATGTGCAGTCTTGTCTAATATGCACTGCTTTTGCAAGCACGGCTCGTAATAGAATGAATTTTAATGTGGTTTTCACAAATATACATTTGGGGGGGGGAGGGAGGGCTAAACGTTCTCCTAATATAATGTGTTTCTTGATTGGAGAACACCATGGCAAAATTTGGAGAAGTGCGTGGATGCACACATTAGCCGCAAGTGTGAATTTCTGCAAAGCCCCCCACAAAAGTTTTAAAAAACGGCCTGCAGAATCGAAAAAGCCGGCGCGCTGCAGAATCTCCAGGTCGGGTTCACAGACTCTGTTGTGTGGATTTCTCCGAGATCCCTAGCTGACGCCCGCTCAGCTACAACTTTGAGACTGCCGAGTTTGTCTATTTATTTATTTATTTATTTATTTATTATATTTATGCCCCGCCTTTTTTCCTGCAAGGAACCCAAGGCGGCTTACATAATCCCCCTCCTCTTCCTCTCCATTTTATCCTCACAACAACCCTGTGAGGTAGGTGAGGCTGAGAGTCAGGGACTGGCCCAAAAGTCACCCGGTGAGTCTCATGGCCGAGCGGGGACTAGAGAACCCGGATCTCCCGAGTCCCGGTCCAACACTGTCACCACTAACGCCACACACTGGCTCTAATAATGGATTTGCAGTTGGCATCCATTCATTGTTACTAATGAACTCACGAAATGGGGGGGTGGGGGGAGAATTCCGCGGTAAAATACAGCAGTGGAACATTTTTTTCTGGGAGATCCCCCCCACCCCCACCCCCCACAGTAACTCTTTGTCATTCCATCTTTCTTGTAGTCAGCAACTTCCCTGTCGAGTCTAGAGGGAGCATCGATGGGGACACCCCCGTCTGGGAGCGAGGGCGGGGCAGGAAGTGCCGGCGAGTCCCCGCTACAACAGAGTCGCTCGCAGCCGTACAAACTGGCCCTTTCCAAGCACAGTGTCCCTCCGGGGCGCTCGCCGGGGCCCCTCGGAGCAGGTACGTTATTTCGGGGGGATTGTCTTGCTTGCGCTGTGGCCATGGTGAGATGCCCAGGTTTTGACATTCCGATTGCCCCGGTGCGCGCACGCGCAGGGGACGAAAACAGCAACCTTGATGCGTCATAGGCTTGGCTCAAATGTCCTTGCGCGTGTTGTTGTTTTGCCGCACACATCGCTTAAGGCGCAGCACAAATTAATCTGGACGTGGATACCAATCGTACGTAAGTGTTCTTTTGAGGGGGGCACTGTTTTATCAGTGCGCACTCGTCCTTTTGTTTCTCTGCGCGGCGTGCGCCCGGTTTGCCACGGCTTCTCCGTTCCTTTGTGCCGTTTCGACAATGCGCATTGATAAAAAAAAACCCTGCGACAAAAGCATTCTTTGATGCAATTCTGTGAATGGTGGTGTGTCCATCCATACGATATTTGTGTGGGTGGCTTCAGGGATGGCACGGGGGACGCGCACTGCACAAGAAGACAGAAGAGGCAGCCAGAAAAATACGTAAGTAGATGATTGGTTTACATTTGCGTAAAGTTGCGCAGGTTTCGGAATCCCACTTTTGGTGAAGCAAGAAATCAGTTTCCACGGCATAGAGCAGTGTTCTCCAACCTTGGGTCCCCAGATGTTTTTGGCCGACAACTCCCAGCATGCCCCAGCCAGCGTAGCTGGCTGGGGCATGCTGGGAGTTGTCGGCCAAAAACATCTGGGGACCCAAGGTTGGAGAACACTGGCATAGAGGTTAGTTAAGGGGTCTGTTTCCCTGCTTAAGTGCATAAGAAGAGCCCTGATGATGAATCAGACCCAGGGTCCATCTAGTCCAGCCTTCTGTTCACACAGTGGCCAACCGGACGCCCCAACGGGAACCCACAATACAGGACATGAGTGCAACAACAGCACCTTCCCACCCACGTTCCCCCAACAACTGGTGTGCATAGGCGCACTGCCTCTGATCCTGGAGGAAGCACATTTATTTATTTATTCATTCATTCATTCATTCACTCATTCATTCATTCATTTCATTTTTATACCGCCCAATAGCCGAAGCTCTCTGGGCCGGTTCACAGGCAATTAACAAGACAGTCCCTGCCCCGCAGGCTTACAATCTAAAAAGACACGACACACAAGGAAAAGGAATGGGGAGGGCAGAAGGGGAAAAAATTAATTAATTCTTCTGGCAGGGCTGGTGGAATGGCCCTGCGCTCCCTCTCATCTCCCTCCTCTCAGCCTGCTGGAATGGCCGCTGGTGGTGGTGGCAGTTGAGGGAGGAGAGCCTTCAGGAGGGCGGCCTTTCAGGACTAGTAGCCACCAATGGCCTTGTCCTCCACAAATTTGTCCAATCCCTCCCTTTAAAGCCCTCCAAATTGGTGGCCGTCACTACCTCTTGTGGAAGTGAGTTCCATAGCTTTAACTCTCTGCGCTGTGTGAAGAAGGGACTTCCTTCTCCTCTGTCCTGAATCTCCCACCGTTCAGCTTCATGGGACGACCCCGTTTGGGTTCTAGTATTCTGAGAGAGGGAGAAAAATGTCTCCTTATCTCCACACTTTCTCCACGCCAAGCATCATTTTGTACACCCCTATGACATGTCTGCCCCTTACTTGCCTTTTTTTCTAAGCCGAACAATCCCAGCTGCTGTAACCTTTCCCCATAGGGGAGTTGCTCCAGCCCCTGGATCATTTTAGTTGCTCTCTTCTGCACTTTTCCCAACTCTACTGAATGTCCTTTTTCTGGGTGTGGTGACCAGAACTGTACACAGTATTCCAAGTGTGGCCGCACCATAGATTTTGTATAGAAGGGCAGCACAATCTTGGCCGCATGCTGCCATCAGCCTGTGCCTTGCCCCTTTTCTGCCCCTCCAGGCATCGGGTACCCGGTCTTCTCCCATGGCAACTTCGGCCGCGCGCTGTCGAGCAAAACTCCTCCTCCGCTGTACCTGGGGGCCGACCCCCGTCGGGTGGAAGGAGGGCACCTGTCTGGAAGCAGGAACAACATGGCGTCCGCGGTGAGTGAGTAGCCCTTGGCCGCGATCCAGGGGGGCAGAGTGAGAGGGCCAAAGCATCCTAGAGGCTTTGGGAGGGCCAGCTTCACAGGACGATGGGGGTCGAGTGTTTGCCATGGTGTGTGTGTGTGGGGGGGGGGGGGCAGATGAAGATGAGCAAAGCGCTCGCTGCCCCCCCCCAAAATGCAGCCCTTCTCTTTTTGCACAGAGCACTTCCTGCTTTGTACAGACCCAAGGCGTTCTGGGGCGACGTGATGGAGTTCTCTGTATTGGAGCCCCACCTCTGTCCAGGTCAAGGGGCCACAGGGGTGGGTGACCTCTTTTTCTTTCAAGGGCTGGATTCCCTTATTATTAATATTTATATTTATTTATTTATTTATTTATTATTAATATTCATTTATCGCCCATCTGGCCGGCAACCGGCCACCCTGGGCGATGTACACAGAATAAAATACACAAATGCAATAAAACACATTAAAACAATATAAAAATTTTAAATTCTAAAATCTTAACCCACCCCATATTCCCGCCTGAACAACCAGGTTTTTAATGAGCGACGGAAGCTCATCAGAGAGGGGGCATGGCGGAGGTCACTCGGGAGAGAGTTCCACAGTACGGGGGCCGCCACAGAAAAGGCCCTCTTCCTCGTCCCCACCAGTCTAGCTGCTCTGGGGTTCCTTGCCAAGAGTGGACCGGGCCGAAACCAACAGTGGGAGGAGTCTTAGCCAAACATGGGTGGGGACACTCCTTCTCTCTCTCTCTCTCACCCCTTCCATATGTGAAGAGTGCTCGTTATGGGTCAGAGTTGTTCAAATCTGACCAAGGTTTGCTGGCTTCTTGTGTCCTCACAGCGCTCACTCTACCCAAGTCTTCAGGGCATGAGTGCCATGTTGCCCGCTGGACCCAGCTGTCTCCCAGGGCACGGGCTGCCAGGATACCCCTTTCTCTCCTCCGGCCAGTCAGGTATGGTCTTGGGCAGGTTGGTATTGCAGGGTGGGAACCGGCGGGGACCCCATCTCACCAAGCAGAGGTCTAACTGCGGCGAGCAATCATCCAGGGCTGGCGGTGCGCTTTCAAGCTCCTGAGCTCTGTTGAGCCACAGGAGGGGAAATAATAGGGCAGTGATGGCGAACCTATGGCACGGGTACCACAGCTGGCACGCAGGGACCTCTCTCTGTGGGCACTCGAGCCATTGGTCACCAGATCGCGAAAAGACCGTCCCCTTCTGCAAAACACGAATGATCTTGTTCTTTCTCACAGTGTGGAACAGAATGATTTTATTCTAGAATTTCTGTTGCAGAATTCTTTTCTACATTGTTATCACATTTAAAAGATTTTGAAGAATGATGCACAGAGCATGGCTTGGATGTAAAGCCCTAACAGTTGACCCGAGTGCTGCATGTGTTGTGCACAGGCTATGTGTACAATGTAGTACTATAATAATTTTTTGAGTTGATTTTTTTTTCCCCAACAAAAAATGTTTGTATCATTGAAAGCTCTGTTATTGTATTTTTCTTTAAAGACAAAAGATGTTAATTAGTTCGGACAACTGTATGAGTTGTTTTTCTAAAACTAAAACCTCGGTATTCAGGTTTAATTGCAGTGTTGGCACGTTGAAATAAATAAGTTGGTTTTGTGTTGCAGTTTGGGCACTCGGGCTCAAAAAGGTTCGCCATCACTGTAATAGGGGATGTGCAACAACAGGCCCAGCGATGTGCCGGCAGTACGCAGGCTCCCGATTGTCTGGAGCCTGGGTACAAAGACAACGAGCCGGCCGCTTTTGCCCTCGCGTAGTCATTACAGAGGTCTCAAACGCCGCTCGAATTCTGACCCAGTTTGAAATACTCCCTCACTGGCTTCCAGCGCTGACATTCCTGCTACCTTCTTGGTCCCATGTCCCCCATTGATTTCTTTTCAGACTATACCCCCGGGGAGAGCACCTCACATCCCTTTGGCCTCCAGGCGAACGCCATGGCTGCGTGGCAACACCGAGACATGGCCGTCGGCACGCACCCGCCGCTGGGGTAAGGGGCGAAGTGGGGGGGGTGGATCGATAGTTTGAGGGAAATGGGCAGAGGCAGAGACCCACAACTGCCGGACCGCGCACGGAAGGATGTGTGTGTATGTGCGAGAAATGCAGGCAGGGCTGGCGCCAGGGGGGTCGGCACGGTCGGGCAGCTGCCGAGGGCCCACACCCCAGCAGGGGCCCACTGAGAAGAGTCCCCCGGAGTCGCTCCTCCTCCTCTTCCCCGCGCGGCGGCAACCTGCTTGTTCTCCTGCCTCTCGCTCTGGCCCGGGCAGCAGCGGTGGTGGTGAGAAGGAAGAGCGGGAGATGCCACGGCCTGCGTCTTCGCCGGCGCTCGGCCGGCCAAGCAAGCGAGCGGGAGGGAGCCCCGGTGAGGAAGAGGAGGAGGAGGAGGAGGAGGCGCACTATAGCAACCGGGGACCGTGGCGGTGCCAAGGGTGCCTTTTCCTGGAGCCGGCACCGGCTGCAGTTCATGGCTTGTCCACTCAACTTTTCATACCTTGAGACCCACCTATAACCGCACCTGCACGCTTAATGCCAGGAGCGGGCAGCTGCCTGTCACGTCTGGCAGTTGGAAGTGTGAGGTTGAGGAGCTACCCGGGGGGCTGGGGGCCTCCATGGGGTGGGTGGGGGGTTTTGGCAACTGGCTGGACTAAATCCAAGTCTCTACGCTTTCCGTCTGGACCTCGGCACACCTGCTGATCCCAAGGGCACTGCAAATGCACGCCTACGCACCTCGGCCTCGTCTAGGTGGAGACGGGGGCAAAGGGCTCTCGAGCCGCTCGCCCCTCTCCCTGGAGGCAAAGGGCTCTCGAGCCGCCCGTCTCTCTCCCTGGAGGCAAAGGGCTCTCGAGCCGCCCGTCCCTCTCCCTGGAGGCAAAGGGCTCTCGAGCCGCCCGTCTCTCTCCCTGGAGGCAAAGGGCTCTCGAGCCGCCCGTCTCTCTCCCTGGAGGCAAAGGGCTCTCGAGCCGCCGTCCCTCTCCCTGGAGGCAAAGGGCTCTCGAGCCGCCCGTCTCTCTCCCTGGAGGCAAAGGGCTCTCGAGCCGCCCGTCCCTCTCCCTGGAGGCAAAGGGCTCTCGAACCGCCCGTCTCTCTCCCTGGAGGCAAAGGGCTCTCGAGCCGCCCGTCCCTCTCCCAGGAGGCAAAGGGCTCTCGAGCCGCCCGTCCCTCTCCCTGGAGGCAAAGGGCTCTCGAGCCGCCCGTCCCTCTCCCTGGAGGCAAAGGGCTCTCGAGCCGCCCGTCCCTCTCCCTGGAGGCAAAGGGCTCTCGAGCCGCCCGTCTCTCTCTCCCTGGAGGCAAAGGGCTCTCGAGCCGCCGTCCCTCTCCCTGGAGGCAAAGGGCTCTCGAACCGCCCGTCTCTCTCCCTGGAGGCAAAGGGCTCTCGAGCCGCCCGTCCCTCTCCCAGGAGGCAAAGGCTCTCGAGCCGCCCGTCTCTCTCCCTGGAGGCAAAGGGCTCTCGAGCCGCCCGTCCCTCTCCCTGGAGGCAAAGGGCTCTCGAGCCGCCCGTCTCTCTCCCTGGAGGCAAAGGGCTCTCGAGCCGCCCGTCCCTCTCCCTGGAGGCAAAGGGCTCTCGAGCCGCCCGTCCCTCTCCCTGGAGGCAAAGGGCTCTCGAGCCGCTCGTCCCTCTCCCAGGAGGCAAAGGGCTCTCGAGCCGCCCGTCCCTCTCCCAGGAGGCAAAGGGCTCTCGAGCCGCCCGTCTCTCTCCCTGGAGGCAAAGGGCTCTCGAGGCTCTCGAGCCGCTCGTCCCTCTCCCTGGAGGCAAAGGGCTCTCGAGCCGCTCGTCCCTCTCCCTGGAGGCAAAGGGCTCTCGAGCCGCTCGTCCCTCTCCCAGGGGCAAAGGGCTCTTGAGCTGCTCACCCCTCTCCTTCAAGAAGCGGAGATACTTAGAAAATTAAATGTTACTGGTGTACTCCATCTGTAAAAGCTGTACACCCCAGGAAGCTCTCGAACCAGTTTCATGTATGGAAAGTGATTGGTGTGCCTTTCATTGCAAACTGGACCAGGGACCAATTGTAGGCGAGCCGTTGCCGCCACCTAGTGGCCACTGGGAGGATGAGCATTCACAGAGTCCTGCCAGGTCTTGCCACTTCATCCTCCATTTCTCAGCGGTGGTCAGCAAGAACTCGAGGAGTGATTCTTGATGCTTAAAGGGGGTGATTTTGTTGCGGGGGGGAGAGAGAATGATTTTCCACTTTTGGGGGGCAGCTGCCTCAGAGCAGGTAAGTGACGGAAGCCAGCATTGTAAGGTGGCGAGGAGGCCTTTTGGTAGGAAGTCAACAAAGTCATCCTTATTCCAGTGGTGTGGGTGGGGCTAAAGGCAAAAGGGGCGGGACCAAAAACACCTGCGTATTTTTGCTTCACGCTCTTCCTGTTGGTAATTATGCCTTAGGGGAGGCATCCTAACCTTTTAGAATAGGGGGGGAAACGGCAGGAAAGCAAGGAAGCCAGAGGCTCAAAGCTAGGAATGTCGGAGAGATCCAAAATGGACTCAGATGAGTTCGGACTTCTATGAATCCCACCCACAGATTCTGCAGCAGACTGGCTTTTCCTGAGTTGCACAGATTCCATGGACTTGGAGACCATGTGTTGTTGTTTTTTTTACTCTCCGTAATTTTACGCAAATTTTTGTTGTAGAAAAATATGAACAATTTAAAGACACCGACCAAAAATGAGCATTTCCCCCATAAAGCGTGAAAATGCCCATTGAGTGGGGGGGGGGGTTTGCACATTTTTGGAAGTGAAAATTTGCGCCACTGCGAATTTGCACAAAACACGTACGGACGCGTTTGCGCAAAATCCGGTCCCGTCCATGGGCAGACGACGGAACGGAAGGTGCCTGAAAATCCGCAAGAGGCAGACAGAGTGCGTTTCAGGAAGTCCATCCATACGTCCCTCCTCAGCACTGTGATGGAGCAGATGAAATTAGAATAATAACCTGATGTACCTTGCTTGCGCGCTTTGCTTTAGCAGAAAGACGTCCCTCTCTACCCGAGGTAGCTTTCCGTCTAAAAAGAATTGCTCTAAACTGCTGCCTTCTCTTTGTTCCTACAGAGCTGTGGGTCGCATTGGCGATCAGACTCCACTGTCCTCTGGCTCACCCACCCATCTGCATGCGCCCATCAGTGTCAAGTCGGAGCGGGCCTCCCCGACGGCCAGCTGTGCCTCGACTGCCCCCCAGCCTCCGCCCTGCGTCCGCTCCTCTCCCGTCGATGTCCCCATGGATCTCCAACCTCGGGAGGATTATGTCAAAGCTTATCATTACTCACTCCTCCTCTCCCGGCCTCTGGTCGAGGAACAGCAGCATCACCCCAGTGTTCCCCGCCCGCATCGATTGCACCCTGCTATAGAGGAGTGGCAGAGATAATGGGGTGCTTAGCCTGTTCACATGTCCGTAAGAAAGATGGGTGAGTGAGTGTGAGAGTGACGGGGAGAGTGAGAAGTGACGGTGAGAGTGAGAGAATTTTTCCAGCTCTGAATTTGGTCACCTCTGGATCGTGGTGGGGGTAAAAGGCAGGGATGTTGAAGAGTCCTTGGTCTCGAGTCACGAGTCGAGTCACGAGTCTTTGGACCCGAGTCTCGAGTCCGAGTCCTTGGTCCAAAATGGTGACTCACGAGTCACGAGTCACTCCCAAAGCTGACTCCACGAGTCCCTATTAAAATCAATGAGGTTTTTTCCCAACAAAATAAGGCTACTTCAGATGTGTGGCTTAAATAAATTCTAGGCACAAGTGTGCCTTTTTATTTCAAAACTCTGCAACTGATTTTGGCAAGAACAGACCAGGCAGAAAAACCCAAAATAACCAGGCAGGCAGAGGAGGCAGGGAACCCCAAAGGCAGGCAGGCAGAGGCCTTTATCTTGGACAATTCAACTGTTGAACTGGTCAAGAAGAGACCAGGCAGGCAGAGGAGGCTGGGAACCCCAGACAGGCAGGCAGGCAGAGGCAGCCAAACCCAAAATGTCTGAAAGGTTGCATTTTAGAAAAATGATTTTAAAAAATAAACTTGCTGTACTTCCTAAAACTTATCCATGCTGCATTTGAGGAACATGATTTTTTCTAAATGTTTGGCCCCCATTCTGGAACGGTGAGATCTCATCACAATTCCACCCTCACTGAACACCCGCTCCACTGGTGATGAACTTGCTGGAACCAGAAACACACTCAGAGCAGCCACACAGAGTGATCTCAGGTCCTTCTTCTGCCTCTCCCAAGTACGCAACACATCAGTCAAAATAAATCTTGACACACTGTTGGGGCTGCACTCCTGGTAGCCGCCCATAGTGGCCGAGCAGCGGCACACCTCGCTTCCATGCGCTCTTCGCCGGCAATCACGCTCCTCTCCACTCCTTCTGGCACAGCCCAGGGATGTTGAAGAGTCATTGGTCTCGAGTCGAGTCTCGAGTCCCATTAAAAATATTGGGACTCGAGTCGAGTCAGAGGGGGGACTCAGTCCGACTCACGAGTCGAGTCCTCGAGTCCGAGTCCCCATCCCTGGTAAAAGAAGGGAGGCAGCTGACCGGGGAATTACAAATGCAATAGAGACTGAGATCTCCCCATCTCATGAAACTAAAACTCAGGAAGTTGCGGGGGGGGGGTGCCGTTACCCAATAAAATGCATTGGCAGCAGATTCAGGGTGAACAAAAGAAAAATGACTTCTTCCCCTTACATCAGAATCCACTTGTGTAACTCCCTGCTACAAGATATGGTGAATGCCCCTTGCTTAGAGGTGACTTTTAAAAAGGATAAGACAGAGAAATGCATAGAGGGTACGGTCCACTGACGGTCCCTTAGCCATGGTAGTGAAATCTACGGAGGCGATGTATTACTGGATTCCAGACATTGGAGACAGGGATTACACGGATGGGCTGTTATGTGAGTTGGGGGGGGGGAGTGCCGAGAAGATGCTTGGGCAGATGGGGAAGAGGAAGTTGAATCAGGACTGATGTGTAAACCCGCCAAGTGGTGGTGGTGGTATTATTATTATTATTATTATATTATTATTATTATTATTATTATTATTTTTACAAAAGTGGATGAAAACATCTTGAATGTCGCAGGCGTTCTGCTTCACGATGACTGTGTCGAATAAAATTCTCACACTTTCGCAAGAAGCCTTGCAGACGGGAAGGCCCCGAATTTGTGCTGCCTCCAGAATTTCGCCCAGAGTGGCATACGAAGCGAGTTTGGGACAAGGAGAGTTTTGAGACCATCGGCTGGGTGTTCCTTGGGGGGTGGGGCGGGATGAGGATCCCACTTAGACCTAGGTGGGGGTGTTGCATCTCCAGCCAGGCCCACGGTGCCCCATTGCTGCCAGGTAAAGTCCGTTGGGGGCTGGCGGCTTCTGCGTCAGCAGGACCGTGTATCCACTCCGGGTTTTACTCCGAGCTTTTCAGGAGCTATCCATGATGCCGAACCTATTTTTGGGGGGATGGGGTTCGTTCAGCCCCATGGATAGCTTCTTTAAAGTTCAGAGTAAAATCCAAAGTGGATACACAGCCCTGCTGATATTGTAGGGATGTGCTGACACTGGGAAGTCTGGCTCCTTTGAGCTCGACGGACTTCCTGCCCGCTTCCGATCCAGTGATCGGAAGCGGGCAGAGTCGGGGGGGGGGGGCGTTTCCACGGAGTCGGACTTCTGTCTCAAAGACGGGCCACAGTTTGTGCTTTTTAAAAAGAAACGCTAAGGAAATTTGTGCAAATTGCGTCAAGTTATGCAATTTGCAGAAATTGGGTTATTTTGTATGTTTTGCGCAAATAAGCACCCCAAAAGCACATGTATCTAGTGCGATTTGCTTAAAATTTGCCAAAATTTTAGGGATGTGTGTGGATCTCGATCGGGTGTGTGTGTGGAAGCGGGGCGAACTTGCCCTGCTCACACACACTCAAGCGACGTACCTTTCCCCGGCTCGGCACAAGTCTCCATGAGAGGAGCCGGGGAAAGGTACTTCCGGGTCCCCGGCGCTGCATTTTTTTTACAGAAATACAGGGCTTTTTTTCTGGTGGAACTCACCGGAACTGAGTTCCAGCACCTTTTCTTCTATTAATTACATTACAATTTAATTGCCATCTACTCCCGAGGAAATGTAATCCAAGAGTTCCGGTACCCTTTTCTCCAGAAAAAAAGCACTGCATCAATACCAGGGGAAACCACCTTAAAACGGCTGCGATTTGCTATTCGTGGGTAGTTTTAAGGTGGTTTTCCCTGGCATTTACGTAAAGACCGCAGCGCCGGGGACCCGGAAGTGACGCACCGGGCACCCGGAAGTCTGCTGAGTGCCTCGCTGCCACCGCCGCGAGACGGACCGCGCAGCGGGGGCACTTGCCAAGCGCCCGACGAGACGGGGTAAGTGGAATATCGTCCATCCCTGCGATCCACGTGCTCTTTGGATGCCTCTTTGCGCACAACATACAAAATTACCCCGGTTTACACAAATTGCAAAACTTTACGCAATTTGCGCAGATTTCCTTAGCGTTTAAAAAGGTGCACAAACTGCATCCCATCTTAGAGGCGGAAGTCCGCAAGCCAGCTTGACTTGCATCATAGTGAGTTGGCGGCGGCAGTGCAGGGCTGGAGAACCGGAATTGGGCGGGGGGGGGGTCATAAAAATACGTCAGTTTTTCACCTATCGGATTCCTGACACATCTCTACGATGGGAGACACCGGTGTGCCACCGATGGTGGGGAAGCCACCTTTTGTCACCAGTCTCACCACCCGGCTCAACCATCTCCCCAAAAGGCTGATGGAGCCCTTCGTCAGGGGACAGGGGGGATGAATTTGGTTTTTAAACAAACAAATTGAAACAAAACGCATCCTGAATGAAGCATTTGCAGCGGAGGCTGCTGACTCTTCTTTCGGTGGGGCTCCTAATCCATTCCAGATTTTATTCGGAGCTTTATAGGAGCTAGCTCCCACCACCAGCCAATCAACGCCTTCCGAACCTCGGATGATCTCAGCATACAGGCAGACAGATGTGTGGTGCAGGGCAGGCATCTTTCAAGCCTATGTTGAAAGAAAGATCATTTATCTTTCAATATCTGTACAGCTCTTGGGATTTTGGGGGCGCAATCCTACGGTGATGGGCCATAAGCCGGGGAGGTTGGTGGTGACTTCTCTGTCCGTGGGGGCTCCTTATCCGTCGCAGCTTTTATTCTGAGCTTTATAGGAGATATCCGTGGTGCTCCACTGGTGGCGAACCTATTTTTGAGGGTGGGGTTCAGCGCCATGGACAGCTCCTATAAAGCTCAGTGTAAAACCTGCAATGGATTAGGAGCCCCGCCAAAGGAGTCACCAGACTCCCCTAAAAACAAACAAACACATCCTACAGAAGCAAGGATCCTTTTGTCCATTCTCTCCCAGGATGCAGCAGCTCGAATGCCTTGAACGAGAAGTAGAACGTCTAAAATTTCCATGTCATTTGGAGGGGATGTTGCAGAGAACAGCAGACTAGCTGTAACCTATCTCCCGCTGGAAATCGGTTTTCCGAACGACCGGGAATACCGAAAGCGCAATGAACGTCTTCCGAATGGGTTAAGCACCTGAATGAAAAGGCAAACGAATGCACTGTGGAACATTTAATAATGAAAGTAAATTGATTAAATAGAGGGACGTTGTTTCGTTTTCTTTTCTTTGACACACACACACCCACCCACCCAGGGGCTTCCAGTGTGAGTGTCACCAGTGGCTGGGTTTGGGGTGTTTGTCCAGAGGTTATTAATTCCAACTTCTCAGAGAGAGAGAGAGAGAGAGAGAGAGAGACTGTTTTGGATTTCAACTCCCATCAACCCCAGCCAAGAGGGGCCAATGGTCAGGAATGCTGGGAGTTGTAGTCCAAAACACCTGGAGTGCAGCAGCTTGGAGAAAGCTGACCTGGCCGCAGTCCCTTTTTTGGCCAGAGTTCAGTGGTGGCGCTCAAGTGCCATCCTTGCAGGATCTCTCACAGCCTGTGGGTGTGGGTTCAAATCCTGTGGCTGTCCGATACTTTCCACAGCTACTTACCCACCCAGAGGCTGATGGCCAAAGTAGCACCAACAGCACAGGGGTCAGGAATCTTGAGGCACAGAGGCCCACCGGCAATAATATTTCAGCCAAAGCACCCATGTGGGGTATGATCTATCAGCAGGCGTCTTTGGGGGCAATCTGAAAGTGTAGATTTTCCTGAGTATATGGAATGAGACTGGAAGCCTGGAATGAGCAAGTTAAGAGCCCCTTTCTCAAATCTGAAATGTTTTGAGTCTGGCTTTAATTGAGCAGTGGTAAGGGAAAGCCCTTTGCACATGCTCAGTGGCACTGTTGTCATTTTTTAAAAAAAGTCTTAACAGTTAAAATGGGACTGCAGAGGCATTTCTTGCTGAGGGGCCAAAAATATCTTGAGACTGTGTTGGGGTCTCTGCCTCCCCGGTCCCAAAACCGCTGGTATTTTTTCCACACATGGATAATTTTTGCTGATGTCTTTAGGTATGCCCGAAACTTGTCACTTTCATGTTTCTCTGAGAAACATTTTGGAGTTGGGGTAAATGCAAAGCACAGTGCATTTACTGGCCCGTGATGTTGGGGGTTTGAAGTTCACGCACCCCGAAGGTGGATAGTTTCTGTTTATTCGTTTTCCCCAAATCAACACGGAGGTCAAAATAAATAGTTTGCTAATTATTGCGGTGATCTCGTCTCCTGGCTTGTGTGTGTCTCTCCACCCCATTCTCCTGCCACCGCCCTGGGAAAAAACCCAGTAATCTTTGATTACTGTCCTTAAATTTCTGTTGCAGAAAACTAAAACCCAGGAGCTGTAGTTGCTTTATTTCCACCACTAGATGGGGATCTCTGCTGGGTTTTTCCACCCCCTTTGCTTGCTTGTTGAGCTAACCAGATGTTTATTTTTGGAGTGTATATTAGAAGTCGTAGGAGGGCAGCTTGACACAAATTGGTGCCCTTCATGTGTGCTGGACTACAACTCTGGCATGATGGGAGATGTAGTCCAAGCTCAAATTTTCTCTGTTCCTCATTTTTTCAGTGTGGCATTCTTTCCCTCCCATTTTCACATCAGTTTGCAGAGGGTTCCCCCCACCCCTTTCTTTTAAAGTCTGCATGAAAATTTGTACATATGTTCACACACAATCCCCCTTCCCCCCCAAATATATGCATTTCGGGACACGCTTCTCAAAATATACACATTTTTAGGGGCATGCCATTCCCCCTCTAAAATGAAAGCGTTTTACGCAGATTTATCGGTAATAATTGCACCGTGGTGTGTATTCTTCTGTAATTTGCACATCTTTGAGTGCACCTTTCTGCAACATAATGCGTTTGCACCCTTTTTTCTTACGATTATTCGCAACCTGCTTCATAAACATTTCTGGGAGGGAAATGCAAATCTTGCCGTAGAATTGCATTATTCCGGTTCAGGAAATGCACATTTGGCAAAATTCGGATTAAAATGCAAACTGAACCTTTTTTTTTTTTTTTTACAGCCATTCTTCTCTAGCACCAGGTTGCAGAAGGGAAGGTTGCCTTAGGGGATATTCCGGAAGAAGGCCCTGTTAGTCTCTTGGAGCAAAAACAAACAAACAAAAAGCAATCCTATATACATTTCCCTGGCAGTAAGTTCCATTGAATTCAATAGACCTTCCTGCAGTGCAGAGAAGATGTCCAGGTATGTCTGGCCCTGACCACTTTTGCCCGTGGCCCCCCACCCACCCCCAAATGCTCCCCTAAGAGCTTCTCCAAAACCAGTTTAAGGCTCAATGTTTAGACAGAAAAAAGGCCTGCAATTCCCAGCATGCCCCAGCCAGCTATGCTGGCTGGGGCATGCTGGGAGTTGCAGGCCTTTTTTTCTGTCTAAGCATGCCCTTAGTGACTGACAGGTTGAGCTTCTCATCCTGGCATCTTTTACAAGGGGCCCCCAATCACTGTGTTTTGCGGAAGAGCAAGGGTGAGAGACCGCGAGATTCTTCCAGCACAACCGGGCTTCACTGTGTGTGTGTTGCGGGGAGCGTTCGTTAAACTGGTTTTAAATCCTAACTCCCAAGTCCCCGTGCTCATCCCCTATGAAACTTTGCTGATATCTTGCCCGGAGACGTGCTCTTTTCATGCAGATTGTACAAAAATCCACAGGGGAAGAGAAGGGGAAGCAGCAAAGCAGTCACGCACGCCCCAAATTTCAGAACTCCCCTGCCACATAAAACCCTGCACCCTGAAGCCCTTCTGAAACTCTGCAGGTTTCTTACTTCTATGCCAGTGCATCATCTTCAGAAGGCCGGTTCATAAGGAAACCTAAGAGGATACGCATCCTTTTTCTTCTTTTTCTTCGGATACCCTCAATATGTAAGGGCTGCTTTTGCACACACACACAAATTCTATTCATCTAGGCTTTGGCAGGCTCGATCCCTTCACAAGGGGGCAACTATCCCTGAAAAATTCATCCAATTCTGCCAAAAAATAAAAAAAGGTTTTTGGCAGTTCCCGCAAAAGAAAAAAACCAAAATATAAAGGTGTGTGGCTCTAGCACATAGCGACTGCACCATTTTTTCTGTCATATTTGGCAGACATAATTCCCTCCAACAATACTACAAGGGAGAAGGATCTTGGAATTGTGGTAGATCACAAACTGAATATGAGCCAGCAGTGTGATGTGGCTGCAAAGAAGGCAAATGCTCTTTGGGGCTGCATTCATAGAAGTATAGCTTCCAAATCGTGTGAAGTGATAATTCCCCTTTACTCGGCACTGGTTAGGCCTCATCTTGAGTACTGCGTCCAGTTCTGGGCACCACACTTGAAGAAGGATGTAGACAAACTGGAGAGGGTTCAGAGGAGGGCAACAAAGATGATAAAGGGACTGGAAACAAGGCCCTATGAGGAGAGACTGAAAGAACTGGGCATGTTTAGCCTTCAGAAGAGGAGACTGAGGGGAGATATGATAACACTCTTCCAGTACTTGAAGGGTTGTCACACAGAGGAGGGCCAGGATCTCTTCTCGATCATCCCAGTTTGCAGGACACGGAATAATGGGCTCAAGTTACAGGAACCCAGATTCCACCTGAACATCAGGAAAAATTTCCTGACTGTCAGAGCAATACAACAATGGAGCCAACTGCCTAGGGAGGTGGTGGGCTCTCCCACTTTGGAGGCATTCAAGGTGCGGCTGGACACCATCTGTCAGAGATGCTTTGACCTGGATTCCTGCATTGAGCAGGGGGTTGGACTCGATGGCCTTGTAGGCCCCTTCCAACTCTACTTTTCTATGTTTCTATGATTCCTATGGTACTTCTATGGCTGAAAATTGAATTGTAATCCAATTCTAACAAAAAGAACAGTACAGCACTTTTAAAAATAAATAAATCCCATGATAGTTAATGGAAGATACGAAGCCTCAGATTTCAGAATTTTGGGTCAGATTCCATATTCAAGTTGACGCAGATGTCCTCTGAATCAGTCAGGTATATTTCCAAAGTGCCAAACTGAGATCCAAGTCACATCTTGTGGCTGGTGCATATACCTCAAATATTTACTCTGTTCTGTAGCCGAAAAGCCTCCCAGTGCACCTTATGAAGATCAGAAATATGACAGTCGCTGCCTGAAGGCTTAAAATCTAAAAGGTGTGACACAAAAGGAAGGGGCATGGGGAGGGAGGAGGAAAAAAGCAAACATTCTTTGTTACAAAGTTGTTCTCTCCCATCCTCACCTACCCCACAGGCTTGATGTGAGGATAACACAACAGGATATAAATCTAATACATAAAGAGCAGGCCTTTGTAACTTGCTGCCCATAATGTCCCGCTCCCAAAGTCTCCCCGCCCAAAATCTAAATATGGTGACTCTGAATTCACAAAGGGAAAAGATCTGGGTGCCAGGGAATAAATAGGGGTAAATGCCACCTGTGACTGTATATGGCCATCCAGATGGCTTTATTTTAATACGCCGTGTCTCATCATGGTAGAAGACGGGCGGGGGGTGGGTGGGTAGCTTTCGATCAAATTGTCCTCCTGGCATTCTGTTTGATCCTGGCTCGGGGTGGGTCATCGCGACAGCCAATCAACTTGAAGCCGATTGAATAGCTGTGCGCCCGTGCTGATTTATGGACTGTTTCATTTGCATGCTTTTCATTAGCATATATTCAAATGGGGTGTGTGTGTGTTTTTTCCCACACTCGGAGGGCTCTTGTTTGTAGTACGAAGCCCAGATTTGCTATGGCAACCGGCTGGCATTCCATAAAGCCCCAGAAATGTCAGCAAAAGAGGTTAACAGACGAGGGCCGTTTATGTGCACGCGCACGAGGGACTGCGAGAGACAAAGGAACCTCACTTAAAAGAAATTATTCCCCGCCTCACCCCGCAAAAAAATCAAAAAAAACATGAACGCTACAACGTCAAACAATTATTATTTTTCTTGCTCCAAAGACCTTGCTGTATTTAAAAAAACAAAAACAAAAAAAAGATTGCCAAACCAGGGATGAAATTTCTTTATTTATTCGCCAAACTGGGGATGAAATTTATTTATTTTTCGTAGAGTTGAGGGCGATAGACAGTGCTGGGTCCAGGTTGGTGAAGGCCCTTGGGCGAGGCGCCTTCCATGGGGCCCCTCCCTGAGTGAGTCGACCTTCTCACCACCATGGTCACCTGCTGCTCTTCCTCCTCATCCTCTTCCTCACCCTTGATTCCACTCGCTTGCTTGGCAGGCTGAGATCCCGGGAGCAAGCAAGCAAGTGGGGCATCTGCCTCTCCTCCTTCTCACACCACCACCGTTGTCTGGGCCAGAGCGAGAGGCAGGTGAACAAGCAGGCTGCAACGGGGGAAGAGGAGAAGCAACCCCAGGGGGCTCTTGTCGGTGGGCCCCCGCTGGGCTGTGGCCCCCTGGCAGTTGCCCGACCGTGCCGACCCCTTGGCGTCAACCCTGGCGATATAGAGAGCTGCCTTCAGCCACGTTCAGTCTATTTGGAACCCCTACCCTGGCTTTCTTAACTCCAGCGTTGCCCACCCTGGTTACGCTCCAGATGTACTCCCCGCTGAGTTCAACAGGGCTTACTTCCCAGGTAAGTGTGTATAGGATTGCACCCTTTAAATAAATAAATAAAAGATTCAAAATGTTTTGTTCAAAAAGGAAGCAGAAAGAAAGAAAGAAAGAAAGAAAGAAAGAAAGAAAGAAAGCCCCCTTCTCAACCCTTAAAAAAAAAAAAAGGCATGTGCCTATAGATTGTACTATGAAGACTTAAATGGTCTGGATAACTTTGTATGAATTCTTGCTTCGATGAAATGCATCCATGCTATATTCCTCCCATCACTCAGCCTTCTCTCTCTCTCTCTCTCTCTCTCTCTCACACACACACACACACACACACACACACTGTATTCATCCAATGTAGGTGTTCTCTGTAGAAATATTAAGCACCCAACTGTGAAGTATAAAGGATCCCATAGGATCCTTGTTTCTGAGACAAGATCATAATACAGCAGAATCTGGGAAGGAGCGACAAACGGACAGGTGTGTCTATTTCCCAGTTCCTCAAACCTCTTGGAACTAAATTACACACCCAATGAACTTTTCAGTACTTTTGGAGGGGAACAGAATCCTGTGGCTCATGCTGGCTCAGCTTGTCTGAGCGTGGAAAGCGAAGCAGGGTCAGGCCTGGTTATTACTTGGATGGGAGACCCCTCCTCTGGTTTCCAGGGATGTTGAAGAGTCCTTGGTCTCGAGTCATGAGTCGAGTCACGAGTCTTTGGACCCGAGTCTCGAGTCCGAGTCCTTGGTCCAAAATGGTGACTCACGAGTCACGAGTCACTCCCAAAGCTGACTCCACAAGTCCCTATTAAAATCAATGGGGGTTTTTCCCAACAAAATAAGGCTACTTCAGATGTGTGGTTTAAATAAATTCTAGGCACAAGTGTGCCTTTTTATTTCAAAACTCTGCAACTGATTTTGGCAAGAACAGACCAGGCAGACAAACCCAAAATAACCAGGCAGGCAGAGGAGGCAGGGAACCCCAAAGGAGGCAGGCAGAGGCCTTTGTCTTGGACAATTCAAACTGTTGAACTGGTCAAGAAGAGACCAGGCAGGCAGAGGAGGCTGGGAACCCCAGACAGGCAGGCAGAGGCAGCCAAACCCAAAATGTCTGAAAGGTTGCATTTTAGGAAAATGATTTTAAAAAATAAACTTGCTGTACTTCCTAAAACTTATCCATGTTGCATTTGAGGAACATGATTTTTTCTAAATGTTTGGCCCCCATTCTGGAATGGTGAGATCTCATCACAATTCCACCCTCACTGAACACCCGCTCCACTGGTGATGAACTTGCTGGAACCAGAAACACACTCAGAGCAGCCACACAGAGTAATCTCAGGTCCTTCTTCTGCCTCTCCCAAGTACGCAAGACATCGATCAAAATAAATCTTGACACACTGTTGGGGCTGCACTCCTGGTAGCCGTCCATAGTGGCCGAGCAGCGGCACGCCTCGCTTCCATGCGCTCTTCGCCGGCAATCACGCTCCTCTCCACTCCTTCTGGCACAGCCCAGGGATGTTGAAGAGTCCTTGGTCTCGAGTCCCGAGTCGAGTCTCGAGTCCCATTAAAAATATTGGGACTCAAGTCCGAGTCGAGTCAGAGGGGGGACTCAGTCCGACTCACAAGTCGAGTCCTCGAGTCTGAGTCCCCATCCCTGCTGGTTTCCTGCATTCAGCAGGGGGTTGGACTCGATAGCCTTGTAGGCTCCTTCCAACTCTATCAGAAATCTATGTTTTCTAGCCCTCTTCTCCTCTGTAGGTGGCGCTGTTTCCAGGGCGCGTTTTTGTTTTTTTGATGAGACTCGAAATAAATATAGAGAGGAATTGGGTTTTGGGGGGTGGGGTAGGTGGTATTGATCTAATTGTTTGCCTATTTAAAAACAGATGGGGACAGTCACTTGGCCACACCAGGGATGGGCAGCTGATTTCATGCAGATTTTAAAACCACTGGGCTGGATCCAGATTTAGCCAGACATTAGAGTCAACCCACTGAGATTTCAATGGGTCTCAGAGCCGGTGTTAGGGGGTGGCCGACTAGGGCTGGAGCCTCAAATTTTTCATTTGGAGCCCCAAATCTCTGGGAGGCTCTCTGCCCCCCCCCCCCTGCTGTCCAGGGGCACTTGCTGAAAGAAAGGTCCAGGGGCCCTGAGGATCTCTGTTGCATCACATCCCCCTGGATCAGCTGGCTTTTTGCCCACATGTGCTTCACCTCCTCTGCCCCCTCCCTTGAATCTCTCTGCCTGAGGCTTTTTGCTGAAATCAACTGCCCTCCTCTCCCCTGTCCATGCACCCCTTTTTTACAAAGAGGGGTGTCCTTAGGAGACGGGGTCCTTTATAGACTTAGTGCATATGTAAATTAGCATCTGCAAATTTGTGCTTGTTGTTGTTGTTGTTGTCCTGTGAGCCTGAGTCCCGGATCTTTTCGGTACCTGGCACCACTCCTGATGGATCTGCTCTACATATGACTCCATCCGGAGCCAACCAACGTAATGCGCTGCCTCCCAAAACAGATACATATCTGAATTAAAATTGGAGCCATGGTTCTCCGTTGTAACACCGACCCCATCCCAAAAAAGGGCTGCGGGGAGTTGGTGATGCTATTTTTTAAATGATTGGTTGTAGTAATAGCAGCAGGGTGGTTTGGGGGGGGGGGAGTAGGAGTAAATCAATTCCTGAAGGAGGGATCTTTCCAAAAGTACAAACCATGATAGCTAAGTGAAGCCTCTTCTTTCAGAGGCAGTCTACCTGTTTGTTTGCTGGGTCAAGCAAGGAGATCATTTTCTTGTTGGCTTCTTAGTGGTATCCACTGTCAGAGACAGAACGCTGGGCTTGAGGGATTCTGGATTCAGCAAGGCTGTCTTTGCATGCCTATTTGGAATTGGAAGAATTAAATCAAGATTAATCACCTGTTTGGTTTGGGATGGTGATAGCTGACTATCATGATATCCAAGCGACAACTTTAACGTAAGCCTTGCCTTTTTCAGCATACAGATCTTCACACAAGGTTATGCGTCACGTGAAAGCAGAAACAAAAATACTTTCTGCTCTTAGCTATAATTGTGCCTGGGAATTATGGGGCAAGCCAAATATAATGTACGGAAAAACCAAGATGTGCAGTATTATATATTGCCAGGTTAATATATTACGATACAAAATGTAGCAAATGTTATATTACATAGCAAATACAGCCAGAAAGAATAATAATCCAATAATTGCATAATCCAATTTTACCCATCTTTACTCAGAAATAAATCCCCTTGAGTTCGATGGGATTTGCTCCCAAGGAACTGTGCCTGGATTGCAGCCTTAAATATGTTATTTTGCATGCCCAAAACATGAGGGAGGCCTGTAGCTCTTGGGGGTGGGCGGAAATAAGCACTGGGGTTTACATTTGGATGGTGGTAAACCATCTTTCTACAACTGGATCAACTCTCTGTCAGATACAGCAGGAGTGAGAGAAGCATAAAGTCATCCCACACCTTGCCTCGGTATCAAAGGGCCTCCATCCACTCCTGCAAGGTCCCTTTGCATGTTTACTCAGAGGGGAGTCCAGCCTGTGAAAAAAGGGGCCTACTCCCAAGCAAGTACGTTCATAGGACAGGCAGGCTCAGTGTCCTTGTTGATTTCCTTCTGGTTTCTCTCCCTCTTCTTTCCCTCCAGTTCATCTCTACTCGTCCTCAGTCCCTTCCTTGTATTTCTAGTCCAGCCTTCTCCAACCTGGCGCCCTCGAGATGGTTTGGACCACAGCTCTCATCAGCCCCAGCCAGCATGGGTCACGGTCAGAACAAAACATCTGGAGGGCACCAGGCCAGGTCGGGGAAGGCTGTAAATCTATCTCCACCTCTCTCTCTACCTCCCTCTCTCCTTCCGTCTCTCTCTTTCTCCTTCTTTTTCTCCTTCTTAATCCATTCTCTGTTCCTTCCTTCTTGTCATCCATTCCATCTCTCTCTCCTTCCTTCTCTTTCTTTCTTTCTTTCTTTTCCTTAATCCATTCTCTTTTCCTTCCTTCTTGTCATTCATTCCATATGTTCAATTTCTCTCTCTCTCTCTCTCTCTCTCTCCTCCTTCCTTTCTCCTTCTTTTTCTTCTTCTTAACCCTTTCTCTTTTCCTTCTTGCCTGCCATCCATTCCATCAGTTCAATTTCTCTCTTTCTCCTTCCTTCCTTTTCTTTCTTTCTTTCTTTCTTTCTTCTTGTTCTTTTCCCCCCTTCCTTCCTTCCTTCCTTCCTGCCATCCATTCCATGAGTTCAATTTCTTTCTTTCATCAGCAGTTGTTCCTCCCTCCCTCCCTCCTCTACACTTTTTGGGGTACCCCTCTGTCACACACCCTCTTCTCTTCCCCCCCTCCTCTGTTCACCCACCCCCCATCCATTCTTCTTAATGAGAAATTAAGTCTCTCATCTTTGAACTGTTGACATCTCAATCCATGCCACCAACTTGGACACCGCCAGGTCTGCATGTTTTTTTTTTTTAAGACCTTTCTTTTTCTTTTCATTCTTTCTTTCTTTATTTATTTATTTATTATATTTATACCCAGCCTTTTTTCCTGCAAGGAACCCAAGGCAGCCCACATAATCCTCCTCCTCCTCCTCTCCATTTTCTCCTCACAACAACCCTGTGAGGTAGGTTAGGCTGAGAGTCAGTGACTGGCCCAAAGTCACCCAGTGAGCTTCATGGCATGAGCGGGGACTAGAACCCGGATCTCCTGAGTCCCAGTCCAACAGTCTCACCACTACGCCACACTGGCTCATAAATAGAGATTAATAATAGTTTTATAAAGCAATTAAATCTCTCTTTAGAAGTAAAAATATGAAGGGTGCAGTCCTATACTATATGCATGTTTAGACAGACAGAAAGAAAAAGTTCTACAACTCCCAGCATTCCCCAGCAAGCAAGGCTGGCTGGGGAACTCTGGGAATTGTAGGACTTCCCCCCCCCATCTAAACATGATAGGATTGTGCCCTAAATAACTATATAGTTATGTAGGCTGCAATCCTATACTCACTTACCTGGGTGTAAGCCCCATTGAACGTAATGGCACTTACTTCCGAGTAGAAACGTATAGGATTGCACTGTTAATGTCTTTATCATAGACAGACAGAACCACATATGAGGGCTGAGAGTCACTCATACTGAAATCTGTATTATGGGAATCTAGTGTGCCAACTTTATTTCCTGGCAGGGCTCTTCTGCCTTTATCAGTTGCGTGATGGCCAGAAAGCCGGTAGGTGAAGCTTTTGAACCATCACTGTATATTTTTAGGATAAAGCACTGAAGGCGGGATTTCTGCCCCCTATGCCTGTGCACAGGAGCCCTGCCGGTAATGGAAGTTGGCAGCCAACCAATCCCTTCCACTTTGCGTCCCCCAGTCACGCTGCTGATCAGGCAGCTCCGGAGATTTGCTGGTTAGCCCCTCAAATGTTCCTGAAAGGTGTGTGTGAGTCAGAGGGGGAGGCTTCACTAAGGAGGCAGAAAGGCAAGCAGGCCCTTCCTAACTGGTCACTTCAAGGGAGACTGTCGGTCCCAGAAGAAGGGTCCAAGAGGAGCCTGCTTTGAGACTGGCTTTACTCCAATCCTGCACTGCACGCCAGCGTCACACAGGATTCTTCGGCAGGCGAAAAATGGAAAATCTCTGGGAGTAACTGGAAGAGGCCTGCGGAGTGCCAACCCTTGGTTTTCAAAGATATTCCCAGGCATACGTTTCCCTCTCTCCTCCTCCTTCATCCTCCCCGAGCCTGCAATATAGTTCTTTCTTTCTTTCTTTCTCTGCCTCAGTTCCCCCCTTTCTTTCTTTCTTTCTTTCTTTCTCTGCCTGTTTCCTATACAGTACCCTTTCTTCCTTTCTTTCTTTCTTTCTTTCTCTGCCTCAGTTTCACCCGTACCTTTTCTTTCTTTCTTTCTTACTCTGCCTCAGTTTCCCCGTACCTTTTTTCCCTTTCTTTATTTCTTTCTCTGCCTCAGTTTCCCCCATACCTCAACGTCCTCCCTCCCTCCCTTTCTCCCGTCCTGTCTTTCTTTACCTGCCTCAGTTTCCCTCCAGAATGATAACTTTCCTTCCTTCCTTTTTCTTCCTTTCTTTCTCCCTTCCTTCCTACCACCTTCTCTCTCCCCGTCCGTTGTTCTTATCCTTGCTGAGATCTTTTTTTTTTTTTAATGGTTCATTTATCAAACTGACTGATCCATACATGATAACAACATGATCAGCCTCCTAGAAAGAGATACCTCCAACGTGTGTGTAAGAGGAGATCGGCTTAGCTGCCTTCCCCAAAGCGGATGGTTCTATTATTATTATTATTATTAATTTTTTTTAACTCCTCACTTCGGGCTTTTACAGGAAAGTTCCAAGAAATGGAGAGGTGACCGCGCAAAACATTATATTATTATTATTATTATTATTATTATTATTATTATTATTATTATTATTATTATTAGGCCCGTAGGCAGCCTAAAAGTCTGGAGGGGGGCACCAAAAAAAGTAGTGGGGCACAGTTCACCTGGTTTGCAGGCCTTTTAAAGACAACATTGTAAACTGTTTTTTTAAATTATTTGTTTGTAAAAAATAATTTAAAAAATTAGGGGAGCAGAGAAAATTGAGGGGGCAGCCCCTCCCAACCCCCAAACCAACGCCCCCCCCAGCCCCCCCAGCTACGATTATTATCCCTGCGGGTCTTCCCAACCCAGTTCTGGACTTCTGGGAATAATATCTTAAATGCCAGCGCATGTCTCGAAGCATAAGAACATAAGAAGAGCCCTGGCCAACCAGCTGCCCACAGGGGTCCCACATAAAGGACACGAGGCGGGCAAGGGCACCCTCCCGCCCATGTTCCCCAGCTGCGGGACCCTATGTGCACCTAGGAGTAGGCCGGTTGAACACAGTGGGACTTTACTTACAGTAAACACGCATTGGCTCTGCCTGCCTGCTGCGGTGGCGGTGTTTTCCTTATATCCTTCCCCAACTTGGCGCCTTCCAGCCTGGCTGGGGATCATGGGAGTTGAAGCCGAAACGCACCCAAGAGGGTGCCGCCGGGCTTAGTGCAATCCCACACGTGTCTACTCAGAGGTGAGGCCCCATTGAGTTAAACGGGGCGCTTACTCCCAGGCAAGTGCGTGGTGCAGTGTTCTCCAACCTTGGGTCCCCAGATGTTTTTGGCCTACAACTCCCAGCATGCCCCAGCCAGCTACGCTGGCTGGGGCATGCTGGGAGTTGTAGGCCAAAAACATCTGGGGACCCAAGGTTGGAGAACACTGGCGTAGTGTATCGGACTGCAGCCTCAACCTGCAACACTTGGGCGTGCGCTTGCTCGTTGCGCGGTCGGTTGCGCTTCTTTATTCCTTGCTTATTCGCACGTGCCGGAGTTCGCGTGATGGGTCTGAATCCGGTACCGGCCTTTAGACGCCCAGCCAGGCACAGTCCTCGAATTGTGTATGGCGGTGCAGAGATGGGGGGGGGGGGGGCTGTTAATGAAATCCACAAAAAAAAAAAAAAAAAAACCCATCCCCTTGACTCTTCCCCCTCCCCGTTTTAGCCAAATTGGGGAGGGGAGGGGGGGGCTTTCGCCAATTCAAAACAAGATCTGCGGGGGCGGGGCTCAAAAAGTTAGGGAGCTGTAGTTCGATTACTGCCTCTGCACACACACACCCCTCCAAAAGAGCATTGCCCACCTTCCAAAAAAATAATAATCACACACTCCCTGGCAACATCTCCAGTCTAAAATAATAATAATAATAATAATAATAATAATAATAATAATAATAATAATAATAATAATAATAATAATAATAATAATAATATCGCTAGTTGCCCCAGGCCAATATACCCCTGAATAAGAAGAAAAGTGGGAGAAGCCCAGAAAAAAAAAGAGGACTGGACATTCTCCAGATCAACCCGCCACCAACACCGCGCGCAGCATTCCGTACGGGCACTATGCCCTAGTTTCGAGGGGCGGGGGGACACACACAATCATTCTCCCAAATGACTCCTCTCCCCATTATATTCATTCCTGGCTTCCAAATTCACCCACAAATAAGGAACTGGGGTGGAGGTGGGGGTTGCCTCCCCCCAAATCATGCATCCCCACACCCCGGAGAGACTCTCCCGCCCTGTGTCCTGAAAAGCCTTCCAATAGCCCAAAAGAGGTATGTTTCCTCTTCTCTCCTTCCTTCCTTTGCACTTTTCTTTAGTTATTCTTTTCTTTTTCTATCTCTTCCTCCCTCCGTCCATTGGTTACCTTTTCTCGTATCATTTTTTTCCCTACACTCTATCTTTCCTTCTTTTTGTACTCTATTTATCCTTGGTTTTTTATTTCGTTTATTCTTTTCTATCTTTCCTTTCATTCCTCATGTATGACTTTTCCTCGTTTGACTTTTTCTTTCCATCCATCAATCCGTTCATTCTTCCTGCCCCTCCACTTCTTTTCCTTCCTTGTACAATTCATTACTCTGAATGAATGAATGATATCCGGAGGGAAACTGAGGCAGAAGGAAAGACAGGAAGGAGGGAGGGAGGTAAAGAAAGGAATCTGGAAGGAAACTGAGGCAGAAAGAAAAGAAAGAAAAAAATCTGGAAGGAAACTGAGGGGGGAGAGAAAGAAAAGAAAGAAACTGAGGCAGAAAGAAAGAAGGAAACTGAGGCAGAAAGAAAAAGAAAGAAATAATTTTGGAGGGGAACTGAGGCAGAAAGAAAGAAAGAAAGAAAGAAAGAAAGAAATCTGGAGGGACAATGAGGCAGAAAGAAAGAAAGAAATCTGGAGGGACAATGAGGCAGAAAGAAGAAAGAAAGAAAGAAAGAAAGAAAGAAAGCGCCAGTGTGGCATAGTGGTTAGAGCATTGGACTTGGGAGATCTGAGTTCTAGTCCCCACTCAGCCAAGAAGCTCACTGGGTGACTTTGGGCCAGTCCCTGACTCTCAGCCTAACCTACCTCACAGGGTTGTGGTGAGGATAAAATGGATAGGAGGATTGTGTAAACTGCCAAGGTGTGATATAAATAAAATATTAAAATAAATAAATTAGACAGAAACTACCTAAGAAAGTCCATATCTGGCACACACACACACACACACACACACATATTTGCCACAATCCAGCCAAACCTGCAGCTGCTGAGCCCTGTGCCTGTGTGCTCAGAGACCAAGCTCCCCAGGTGCCATGGGGTTTACTCTCCCTTAAGCGTGCATCCATCAAAAAGTTCCCTGGCAAGAGAGCTCCTTCCTTCTCTAAATCATGCCCATGAAGGACATTCTCACGCGGTGGCGGCTCTATATTTGGAAATCAACCATTTAATTATGACTAGGGCATACTTGGAGCTCCTGCCCTCCTGCCCATACCTCAAAGGCAATTCTAAAAGGCTTTGTTTGTTTGTTTGTTTGTTTAAAATGTTGTGTGAAAAGATAAGCACATGCAAAAGGTCTTAGGAACAACTCCCCCAGTGGAAGATGCAAAGCAGGCATCATCAAACAAGGAGGGGGATTTTTTGACAGGTATATCTCTCAGCAGGTATCTCTCTCTCTCTCTCTCTCTCTTTCTCTCTCTCTCACGCGCACACACACACACACACACACTAATTGCCTGTAGTAATAATAATAATAATAATAATAATAATAATAATAATAATAATAATAATACTCCACTCCTCTTTTGCTCTCTTACAGCATCTCACTCACACATATTCCCCATTGACTTCAACAGAACTTGCTTTCAGGTAAGTCCACATAATGGGGTGGCACATCTTTAAAATTGTTAAGTTAGATCAGGGTAAAATCTGTCAGAGGACAACTCTCAGGTTAGGAATGGCTCAGCCAACTCCCTCCCCCTTCTTCTTCACCCACCCACCCACCCACCCACCTTCAGCCCTGCTGGAGGTGCTGATGCACTCATGTCCTATTTATGGGATTCCCACAGGTAGCTGGTTGGCCGCTGTGTGTGAACAGAATGCTGGACTAGGTGGACCCTTGGTCAGATCCAGCAACACCAGGGCTCTTCTGGTGTTCTTATGTTCCAATTAGACCTAGAACATTTGAAAATATGGGATCAGGTCATTTTACTAAGTAACTTATCTACTGTACAGCCAAAAACAAGCCTTCACGATATAATATAAATCATTAAAAAATATATATGATGAAACATGTTCCCTTCAAACAAAACAGGATTGACAGCACAAATCTACATCAGAAGTCCCATGGCATTCAATGGGACTTATTCCCTAGTAAGTGTTTTTCGGATTGCAGCCTAGGAAACAAGCAGAACCTTACCTGGGTGATAAAGGAAAAGATAATATTATAATTATAGGGGTTTAAAAACACGCACACACAAAAGCCCACTATCTTTTAAATTGTATTTTATTCTGTGTATACTTCGTGGAATTGGTCTGTACTGTACACAGAAAAGGGAGCTTGTTTGTGAACTCCCCACCAATAATAGCTCCATATTTTAATAAGGCTGTGTTTTCTTTTCCTAAAGTTCCCCCTCCGTGAATATACACATGCCTGGACGGATCATATCTATATAATAATGATAATAATAAAAAATAAGAATAGCGCATAAAAGCTAACCTATCCAAAGCTGGGTACGTGAAGACGTCACGCCTTTACGTAGTTAAATATGGAGAAAGCCTCCCCCCCTTGGGGGGGGGGAGATAAATTTCTGTCCCCCCCCCCCGTTTCTCTTCTGCGATTTTAACATGAATTTATCGAGGTGTTGTCTAGGCGCATCCTAATCTGTGTCCTGCTTTAGAACCGCCCTCTCGTGAAATTGACTAGGCTGTTGCAAATTCCCTCGTCAATTGCAAAGGGGGTGGGAATTTTTTCTTTAAAAAAAAAAAAAAAATCCGGCACAGAGACGTAGGTAGTTAACCCCACGTAAAGTCGACGTGATGATGGCTCGTATCTCTCTCCCTCTCTAGCAGAAGGAGACGGAGAAATCGCCCTCTCTCTTTCAGGTTTCTGGATCTAATTCCAACGTCTCTCCAATCCGGGGTGGGTGGGTGGGTTGGATTCGTCTTTGCCTTCTACAATTCGTGCTATTCCTCGGGGGATGCGGGCGAGGGGCGAAGGGGGCACATTGAGAAGCTGGAAATTATAATAATTATTATTTTTAACTGTTTCTATTTTTATTTTTATTTAATTTTTTTTAAATTCTCCCTTCTCTCTTTCTTTTCTTTGCGGCTCAGCATCTTTCTGCGACTGAGCCTGCTTCTTGCAAAAGTGGTACCCAACTCATCACGGATGCAGATAGGAGAGGAGAAGGAGGAAATGGGAAAAGGGGGGGGGGATAAAATTACATAACACACACACACACACACACACACACGTTCCTTTAACTACTTGATGGCTGGATGAGACCCTGGAATATCTGGAGACGATTTCTTTTCTTCATCTCAGTTTTTGCAGCGATGGTTTTTGCAGAAAGTGCATGGAGGATGGCGCGCGCGCGCGTGTGTGGCTGTATCCCCCCCCCCCCCCCGTTTCGTATACTTGATCTCAGCGCTGCTGCTTCCTTCCTTCTCACGCTGACCTTTCGGTGCCTCAAAAGTTTTTGAACTTGAAACTTCTCAGGGAGCAGCACGCACCCCCTCCCCGAATCTCAGATCTGTGTGGAGTCTGTCTGTGTTGTTGTCCTCATGTGCTTCCAGAATTAATTTACAGTGGGTGCGCATATATATATATATATATATATATATATAATATTTGGTTTGACTTAAAGCCCTTCCTCTTCTAGTGTGTGTTTAAAGGAGTCCTGACTGGTGGTGTGTCGTCGTCCCCCCCCCCTTTCTCAGGAGCGTGAAAGCCGCCCCCCCCCCCGAGACGTGGAAAATATATATGTATTTCCCCTCTCTGGAACTATTCACCCCCCCCTTTTTTTTTTCCAGTTCATGCAGCGTTTATGGGGGGGGGGGAGGCAATTGTGTTTCTTTCAAATCGCGGACAATACCCTCTTTTGGCAAAGCTACTGTTTGGTTTGCAAGACACGTTGGGACCTGCTTTGGTTGGTTGGGGGGGGGGAGAGAGAGAAAATCAAGAACAGCGAGTGAGCAAACCCCTTCTCTAGCCTCTTCACACACACCCCCCCCCGCCTTGGATCTGTGAGAAAATTTTGTCTGGACTTGGAGAGGGGAGGGAGGGAGGGAGGAGAGAAGAATGAGCCATCCTCCCCCCCCCACTTTTAAGATTCACCCCCTTCTCTTTTTTTGCCGCTCAGCCAAGCAAAAGTAACCGCATTTTAGAAGGGGGGGGGTGGAAGCTTTTTTCCCTTTTTTCCTTTTTTTTTTTTTTTTTTTTTTAAGGAAAGTTTGGGTAGCTGAAACGCCGAAGTCATCGCCTTGATGAAGTTTTTCCTTTTGCTTTGCTGTTGTTGTTGTTGCAACGGACCAAAGAAAGGAGCGGGAAGCTCTTGATTCCTTCCAAATTGCGGAGTTGGGGGGGGGGGGAGAGAGAAAGTTTTCTTTTTTTTTTTCCCCCGCCGCACTCATAATCTGCCCCCTCTCCCAAAAGGAGGTGCGGAGTCTTCGCGTAATTATCCCGCCGCCGCTTTTTCTTTCTCCTTCCTTCCACTGGTTCTCCTGCAGTCTCCGGCTGAATTCGCAGGTGGCTTGAACCGCGAGAGGCACCGACAAGTGAGTAAAAAATTCCATCTTACTCTCTAGATCTGCTCGCTTTTACTCTCTCTAGAGCTAGACTGGATATGTCTGGATGCATCCTTGCGCCTCGATTTGTTGGGGTGAGGCGGTGCCTGGAGCTGAGACGGGAGGAGGAGGGTCAAGGCGAGGGGGTTTGGCAGGGCAAACCTAGGTGCGTCTCCTCGGAAGTAAGCCCCGTCTGAGTCCAATGGGGACTTGCTCCCAGCTTAGCTGGCACAGGACTGCAGTCTTCTTAGTGGGGAAAAAGACCGTCGCAGTCCATTCTTTGCGGCGGGTGAGTCTGGCTGGCTGCAACGCTCACTGAATTCTGCAATCTCTTATCTGGACTTTACTTTCTGAGTAGACATGGACCAGAACTCTCCTGCTGATATCACCTGGGACTTGGGAATGCTTCGCGTGAGTTGGATCATGCCTTCACACACACACACACACACACACACACACACACTCAATTTGATTTTGTTACGGGCGCCAGTTCGATTTGGAAAAGATCCCATTTTATTTTATTAAAAATATTGATGGTTGGAGGGGGGGGAAGGGTCGTTGGAGACCCCCGCTCCATGGAGAAATCCAAGTCCAGCTGAGCTGCTCTTATTTCTGGAGCCATCGTGGCAACGTTAACGGGTGCAATCCTACACACGTGCCTCCTCCGAAATCCAACTCCATGGGACATACTCCCAGGTAAAATTCCAAACGTCCATATATACTGTCATGCCTTTGTTAGACCAACCAAAAGATCACCAAAAAAAAAACCCCTCCAAATGTGCAAACTTTCGAGATCTCCAGATCGCTTCATCAGGCAAGATGTAATAATTATAAAAAAGCAGTTGGGTGGGATGGTTGGGAGATAGTGTGACTCCCTGATATAAATGTGTCTAGGATTGCCGCCTCAATTTCTGTACATTTGCAGCAGTAGGGCTGCCCTCTCCCAGATCCCACAGAACTCTGGGTCACTCAGCTAAAACAGCGCGGTTCCCTTTCCTCGAAGAAAACACGCTTTCAAAAACAAAGCCTGCATGTTTAATGTCTTCCTCAAGCCGTTATTTCTTCCCTTCACCCTCACCCACTCACTTTTGACGGTGGGTAGTGGTGGGGGAAACTGGTTGAATATAATTAGATTTTTATTTTATTTTTTTGTAATGAATGGCTCTGATTGATTAATTGTTGTGACTTTAGAAGCAATGCTCCCAACCTTGACACAGTTGGCTGATTGTTTAGGACCCTGGGAAAGAAAAAAATAGACTGGACCGCTCTTCTTGTCTCCCTCCCCCCCGCTCAACCCCAAATCTCATCTCTTGTTTGACTATAGAAGTTTTCTTTTCCCAGACGTCATTGTTATGGAAATGCAAGACACATGCTGTTGAACTTGAAGTCTCGGTCTGCCGTTTGTTTGCCCCTTCCTCTTCTTGTTTGTGGCAGGAGGTGGGGGGGGGGGCGGGACGGGATGGGATGGGATGGGGAAACCCAAATATTTCCAGCGGGGAAATAATTAATAAAATCCTTCGCCAAGTTTCTAGGCCACAAAAGATGGGCTGAAGGTGGGTGGGTAGGGAGGAAGAGAGGAGGACATGGTCAAGGGACCCAGAGATCTCTTCACAACTGACAAAATTGACTAGTTTGGAAAAATCCCAGTGAAGGGGAGAAATATACTTATATTCTCTCTCTCTCTGTGTGTGTGTGTGTGTGTGTGTGTGTGTGTGTATATGTATAAGCTAGATAGATATGGCTTTTCTTTAAAAAAAATAAATCCTTATTTTTTAGGCTTTTTTCTTTCTTTCTGCCTACAAGCCATTGACGATGAGAACTTTGCCACCCCTCCTCTTCCTCTTAGGCTGCAATCTGACATATACTTACCTGGGAGTAAGACCCATTGTATAAAGTGGCGCGTACTTCAGAGTAATTGGGTATAGGATTATGCTGTTAAAATACTTTATTTTTTTTTCCTGCCTCCTTTATTTATTTGTACTTATTTATTTTGCTTGCAACCCTTGGGGTTGGGAATGTGGTTTTGCTGTTGTTGTTGTTGTTGTTGTTGTTGTTGTTAATAATAATAATAATAATAATAATAATAATAATAATAATAATAATTCACTCCCCCTCTAAAAGGATTTTTTGGGTCCATTTTGAGACACACACACACACACACACACACACACCCGCCGCCGCCAATGCTGGTTCTTCCTGAAATGTGGATAACATTTGCTAGCTAAGAAAAAAAAATCTACCCCCTCCCCCCTTCCAAATACACACATGCACTTTGACCATATTTTGCCTCCTTCTTTGGAGACTGAGAACATAACTGTCAATACCCACAAAGATTTTTCTTTAAAAAAAATAAAATAAATGATTTCTTTCAGCTAATTTCCCACCGACCACCACACACAGTCACACATATTTTGCAGCCATTCATCTTTCAAAAAATTTTTCGTCCCATCAGAAGTGATCAAGGGATGCTCTCTCTTTTTGCCCGGGGATATATCTCTCTTTCTCCCCTGCCCCAAATACCTGGAGAAAGGCTACGATCTTGAAAAGGGAGAAAAAAAAAAACCCACTGAACACAATTGAACTTACTTCCAAGCAAGCTTGCACAAGATGACATTCTAAGTCTTAAAGACACTGAGATAGATAGATAGATAGATAGATAGATAGATAGATAGATGCCAATACAAATCTAAAATATATTTCCTCCGGTTCCCTTGCTTGGAAAGTGTTATCCCTTTCTTTTCTTGGGGTGGAGGTGGGGAGAAATAATATTTAAAAAAAAACACCACCACACAGAGAAATTATACAGTGCTCCCCCCCCACCCTCACATCTTGCTAATTTTTTGTGATCTACCTCTTAGAAGCACAGTCCTCCACCCGTTCCACCTGCAGACTAAATCAAGTCCATCCAGATAGACAGATGATTGATTCTGAAGATGAGAGAGTGAAGGGCAGGTCAGAAGTATCTGATTTTTTTGTATTTATTTATTTTTAAAGTTCTGTACTCCGGATCTGCAACCCTTAAACACAAAACCTACTCCTCCCTCCAGATTAAATAATTCAGATCTGGATAGATAATTATTTCAGGGTAAAGACAAAGAGGAGCAGTTCTGAATTAATGCTCAATTTTTATTTTTTTATTTTTTTTATTTCTGTATTTTAAAAAAAGTTTTTACTTTAGCTCTCCAACTCCTTTTTGGCCAAATCTCTCTCTCTCTCTCTCTCTCTTTCATATATATATATATATATATATAATACACACACACACACACACACACACGATGGAGTTTTCAGGTCCTTTGAAAATCTACTAATATTCATTGATTGGTGCTGCATGCTTACATGGGAGTAAGTCTTATTGAACTTAGTGGGGCTTACTTCTGAGTAAACATGCATAAGATTGGCCTATGGCTGTGTGGTAAAAATATATGGTTCACCTGTTAATGAAGGCTAGCTGTTGTCTGTCTATTCATCTATCTTTTTTTGGATGTTTTCGATCTCTCTTATAGTCTGTAGAACATCTTGTTTTACATGCTGCTGGATTACAGTGCAAGCCTGTGCTTATCTACTCAGAAGAAAGTCCCATTGAACTCAATGGGGCTTATTCCCAGAGTAATATGTATAGGATTGTAGCCTTAAAAAAAAAAAACCTCATAGCAAGAGATTCTCTCTCTCTCTCTCTCTTCTTCTTCTTCTTCTTCTTCTTCTTCTTCTTCTTCTTCTTCTTGGGCTATGACGCTACATCTGTGTCTTTAATGCCAATGGACGTCAATGTCATCACTTGAATCGTCACCTCAGCATAGCTTGGTCAAAAGTCTGGGAAATTTCAGATGGGCATCCAGAAAATTAGGTTGTTTCCTCTCTATCTCCCCCACTGACCCCCCCCAAAAAAGCACACACCCCAATTTAAAGGCATGACTCCACTGCCATCTCGTCCTAAACCAAAGCAATCTTTCAAAAATAAAAAATAAAAAGTTTTCCATGCTGCCTTTCTGAGGGCACCAAAAAAGAGAAAAGTGGGTACATTCCCACAGTAGGTTGTTTTTAGGATATCTGTTATGTCCCTTTCACCCCAACCTGCATGCAACTATAGGTTGACATTGTATTATTCATTTCTAAATAACTTACAGCACAATCCGGTGCATGTCTACTCAGAAGTAACTCCTAGTAAGTTCAATGGGGCTTACTTCCACCTAAGTGGATATAGGATTACACCTTGATCTCCTTAATTTGACTTTGCAAGTGAAACAAGAGTAGAAATAATAATAATAATAATAATAATAATAATAATAATAATCATAATAATAATAATATTATAATAGATATTCCTTTGGGGAAAGGGTGGTTTATTTTTTAAATGTCAAAGTGATTCCTCTCTTTCACTCTACATTTTCTGTCATCCCAAACCATCTATAATAAATTGTATCAGCATAAGAAGTTCCAATGTCCTACCCAAGTTTTCTTGAGTGTGTGTGTGTGTGTGTGTGTGTGCGCGCGCGCACTCTGTGTGTGTGTGTGTGTGTGTGTGTGTGTCTCAACTCTCTTCCCTTTATAATTAATCACTAAATTTTTATTTATAGTCATCTATAATCAAAACAATGGTAATAATGTTAGTGAAGAACAAAACTGGAAAAAAATCCACTGTGTTATTTTTTAAATTCAGTCTGAAATGTGCACTGTCTTAGATCTTTGAGCACTGTACCTTTTTAAGCAATCTCTATTTGAAAACAGGCTTTTGAGTTCTTCCACAGCTCAGTCTAAATCTTCTCTGAATGTTGTTGCAGAATTTTTACGTAGATCTGGTCCACCTCTACTGTGTTCATTTTATGCCTGAGAGCAAATAGCAGCTTCCTTAATCATCTTTATTTTAATCCCCCCCCCCCTCTGCCAGGCAAACAGATGGGCGGAAATGTCCTAGATCCTACACAATTCCAGGAGAAGGTAAATTTCAGTTTATTTATTTTTTGGAGGGGAAGTTCCACTCCCTTAAAAAAAAATAATAAAAAAAAAAATCAGATGTAAGGCTCTGTATACCTTATTCTATGATCATAGGATTTGTGTCTGTGTGTGATTGATAGATGATAGATAGATAGATAGATATAATGTTTTATTTTAAGAATGTATATGGCACCTTGAATGTAAATAATAATTCACATTACCGGTACTTACAAGGCCTGTGGTTTGTGTGTGTGTTGGTACAGCGCTAACTAGTGATTAACCAAGAGTCCTGTGACACCTTAAAAGCTAACATGTTTCTCCTGGCAACTGAAATAAATGTTGTCTCATATTATTCCGCAAGCTGAAAAACTTTGCTCAAGCTGGGAGAAATTCTGGAATAGATCTTTCATATTCCTTTAACACGCATACCCCAAGTATGAACCTCTAGATGACATTAAGGAGGGGGATTTAGTCCTTACAACACCCCCCCTCTCTCACACACACACACACACACACACGCACACACACCAATATGGCTGCTGCTTCGGATGTCTCTTACCCTCGTCCCCTTCCTGCACACAAGAGCTCCCACCAAAAATTGAATTCAACAGGGAAAGAAGAAAATTGCAGTTTTATGAGCAAACTGCAAGAGCCCAGAAAGAAAAAGAGTGAGAATATAGATTTGTGGGTGGGGTGTGTGTGGTGGATGTTCCCATTTAATTTCGTGAGTGCAGGTGTGTGTGTGTGAAAAGCTCCCATCTTAATCCCCAACTATCTGAAACAGCTCAATTAAAACTCTATTAAAACAGCTCTATTTAAAAAAAGAAAGAAAGAAAGAAAGAAGCCAAATTAAGGATCCAGGACTTTTAAGATTGCAAAACCCTTATGCACATTTGCCAGGGAGAAAGTTCCACTTCCACTGAAATCGGCAGAGCCTACTTCTGAGTAAGCACACATGGGATTCCCTTGTGCGTTTTGTTATAATCCTTTGGGATAGAAATGATTTATATGGAGGGAGGGAGAGATTTCAATCGACAGGCTTACATCTATAGCAGATTGCGGATGTGCCTTACTCAGAAGTAAGCTCCATTTAGTTCAATGAGATACGCTTCCAGGTACCGGCAAATCTGTGTAAGACTGCAGCCTTGTCCCTATGTATAGCATTTGTGTGTTGAAAACAAATGCAGAGTTGTAGGCCTTGGCCTCTGGAAGGGGATCATATCTGGGAAAGGCTGCTACATAGAAAAAAATAGACCTGCAAACCCTTACACAGTCCTAAGGGTGTCAGTTCAATGGGAGCTTACTCCCTGGTAAGCAATCCTGTACCTAGGGCCGGATTAAGGCCAGCAGATACCCTAAGCACAGCCCAATAACGGTGCCCCCTTGGGCCCTTCCGTTTCTTGGCTGGCAAGACATTAAGACTCAATAAGTGCTGAAGGCGAAATAAGACATTAAAAACTCAGTTTTCTTCAAGGCCATCCCCCCATGCCGGAACACACAACTATATTAAATATAAACTGTTTTTTCCCCCTTCTATTTGGCACTAAATAGCAGCAAGCAACATAAGACAATTACTTACTTATAACTTGGGGGCGACAGAAAGAAATACAAATTTTCATCACTGTTTTTATGCATTTAAAAAAATAAAAATAAAACTGTGTCATAAGAGGGGAGATGCAAATGCAAAAATCTGTGGTGGTTCTCTGTGCCATGGTGCCTCCCTTGGTGCCCTGAGCATGTGCTCATATTGCTTAATGGTTAATCCAGGGCTGCCTGTACCCAGTTATTGAGGAATAAAGCCTTGTTAAAATATCTGAGTAGACATATATAAGGTTGATCTGTAAGCTTGCTTAATGTTGGATTATATATAGAGAGAGGGGGGGGGAGAGAGAGAATACTAAAAACAAAACAAAACCCACTCAATATTCAATCCTTATTGAGTTCCTGAATGTCTGAGAATGGATCTCGATTTTCTAGTTTTTGGATACAACATAGACAAGCCTTTCCCAACCTGCAGCTCTCCAGACATGTTGGACTACAACTCCCAGCATGCTGGGAATTGTAGTCCAACACGTCCAGCGGGAGGGCACTGCCTGGTTGGGACAATCTGGCACGCACGCATCGCCTGGAAGTGTTGCAAAATCACACACTGAAACGTGTTTTTCCCCCCAATCGCATTGAAAAAAATTGCATCTAAGTTCTGGGCAGCGTGCAAACGGAGGTGTATCTTTTGTGTTTGGGGGACATCTACAAAAACTGCTTGAGGCTGCCAAGAGTGGACACCTGACAGAATCCGCACAATATGACAGCATGTCTACTTGGAAGTAAGCCCCATTGAGTTCAGTGGGGATTACTCCCAGGTAAGCAGATATATAGGAGAGTTGCCAATATGCACAGTATGATTGTGGTGTGCGTTTCTAAGCAGAGGTGCCGTCAGGGGGCGGCCCGCTAGGGCTAGAGCCCCGAATCTTTCACTTGGAACCCCGAATCTCTTGGGGGGCTCTCTGCCCCACGCCACCCTGCTATCCAGGGGCACTTGCTGAACTCAAAGTCCAGGGGCCCTGAGGATCTCTGCTGCATCTGACCCCCCCTGTTTGAGCTGGCTTTTTTGCCCACGTGTGCTTCCCCTCCTGCTTCCCCCCTTGAATCTTTCTGCCTGAATCTTTCTTTTTCTGAAGTCAAATGCCCGCCTCTTGAGCGCATATGTAAATTAGCATCTGCAAATCTGTGCATTTATTATTATTGTTGTTGTTGTTGTTTTGTCCTGTGGGCCTGAGCCCCGGATCTTTTTTGGTCCTCAGCACCGCCCCTGTTTCTAAGGCTCCTTGTTTTCTAATAAATGGCATAAAATGAATGCTTGGTTACGCATAAAGGCTAGCTGGAACCAGAGAAGTGAAGCACGGCACGTGACCATGTGTTTGTGTTCCATATTTAGTGTGCGTAAAATAAGATGAAAGAGAAATCATTTATTTCAGCAGCTCTCGGCTTACGCGTCCTTTCTGAAGCAGCCGGTCTCGCGTGCGCCCAACCAATCTGAGGCCTAGTCTGTATAGAGCGGGATGAGGTGGTAGAGTCCTATCATGGCGGTAGCAGCAGACTGTACCACTGCAGGCTACTGACTCTGGGGTGGGGGGGATGGTTCATGTTTCTAATGGCCCCCCCTCCAGCAAGCAGGGAGACCCCACCCTGCATGCTAGACGCAGTCCATTAGGTTGTTCTCCAGTGAGATGCCTCTAGGGCAGTGTTCTCCAACCTTGGGCCCCCAGATGTTTTTGGCCTACAACTCCCAGCATGCCCCAGCCAGCTACGCTGGCTGGGGCATGCTGGGAGTTGTAGGCCAAAAACACCTGGGGACCCAAGGTTGGAGAACACTGCTCTAGGGAAACCGATGAGCAGGGCCGTATCCTGATCGTTCTGTCTCAACTTGGAGAATTTTTTTGCAGAATCAACTCCAGAATTGGAAGTGGGGCAGTTTACTGCAGCTTTCAGCTTGTGCGCATCTTTCTTTCTTTTTTTTTGGCCTGTTTCTTTATATCAGGGGTGGAAAAACCTCAGGTTAATGTGCCAAAGCCAGCCCTCCTGGGGTCCCAATCCAAACCCGCTGGGGTTGCCCAGAGAACAATGACCCCTTTCCCTGCTCCCGCCACTTTTAAGAACTTCAGAAGAGCCCTGATGCTGGATCAGACCCAGGGTCCACCGAGTCCAGCATTCTGTTCACACAGTGGCCAACCAGCTGCCCACGGGAAACCCACAAGCAGGACACGAGTGCAACAGCACCCTCCCGCCCATGTTCCCCAGCAACTGGTGTACAGAGGCATTCTGCCTCTGATACTGAAGGTGGCATAGAGCCATCAGGACTAGTAGCCATCGATAGCCTTCTCCTTTATGAATTTATTTATTTATTTAGTTATTTATTATATTTATACCCCGCCTTTTTTCCTGCAAGGAACTCAAGGCGGTTTACATAGTAATCCTCCTCCTCTCCATTTTATCCTCACAACAACCCTGTGAGGTGGGTTAGGCTGAGAGTCAGTGACTGGCCCAAAGTCACCCAGTGAGTTTCATGGCCGAGCGGGGATTAGAACCCGGAACTCCCGAGTCCCAGTCCAACCCCCCTTTTTAAAGCCGTCCGAATTGGGGGCCATCACGACATCTTGCGGAAGTGAGTTCCGTAGTTTAACTCTGCACTGTTTGTAGAAGTCCTTCCTTTGATCTGCCCTGAATCTCCCACCCATCAGCTTCATGGGATGACGACCCCGTTGGGGTTCTAGTATTCTGAGAGAGGGAGAAAAATGTCTCCCTATCCGCTTTCTCCCCACACCAGAGAGACAGACAACACAAAGTCAACTTTATAACATAAAGAACATCAGAAGAGCCCTGATGCTGGATCAGACCGAGGGTCCACCTAGTCCAGCATTCTGTTCACACAGCGGCCAACCAGCTGCCTGAGCCTACTAGCGCTGAGCGACCGCCTCACCCTCCCTCGTGGAAAGGCCAGCCCAGCCCCGGCACTGACAAAAGCTGGGTTCAGGTGACCCCAGGGATGTTGAAGAGTCCTTGGTCTCGAGTCACGAGTCGAGTCACGAGTCTTTGGACCCGAGTCTCGAGTCCGAGTCCAAGTCCCTGGTCGAAAATGGTGACTCACGAGCAGTGCTTTTTTTCTGGAGAAAAAGGTACCGGAACTCTTGGATTACATTTCCTCGGGAGTAGATGGCGATTAAATTGTAATGCAATTAATAGAAGAAAAGGTGCTGGAACTCAGTTCCGGTGAGTTCCACCAGAAAAAAAGCCCTGCTCACGAGTCCCGAGTCCCAAGTCCCGAGTCACTCCCAAAGCTGACTCCACGAGTCCCTATTAAAATCAATGGGGTTTTTTCCCAACAAAATAAGGCTACTTCAGATGTGTGGCTTAAATAAATTCTAGGCACAAGTGTGCCTTTTTATCTCAAAACTCTGCCACTGATTTTGGCAAGAACAGACCAGGCAGACGAACCCAAAATAACCAGGCAGGCAGAGGAGGCAGGGAACCCCAAAGCAGGCAGGCAGAGGCCTTTGTCTTGGACAATTCAAACTGTGGAACTGGTCAAGAAGAGACCAGGCAGGCAGAGGAGGCTGGGAACCCCAGACAGGCAGGCAGAGGCAGCCAAACCCGAAATGTCTGAAAGGTTGCATTTTAGGAAAATGATTTTAAAAAATAAACTTGGATTGTTACTGCAACTAGGTCCAGGCAGCACCTGCAGGTGGCATCAAGCAGGGATGTTGACGAGTCCTTGGTCTCGAGTCCCGAGTCGAGTCTCAAGTCCCATTAAAAATATTGGGACTCGAGTGGGACTCGAGTCAGAGGGGGGACTCAGTCCGACTCACGAGTTGAGTCCTCGAGTCCGAGTCCCCATCCCTGGGTGACCCGCCGCATTATTCCACACCAGCCCAGATGTCCCAAACACAAAAGATACATCTCCGTTTGCACGCTGCCCAGAACTTAGATGCAATTTTTTTCAATGCGATTGGGGGGAAAAACACGTTTCAGTGTGTGATTTTGCAACACTTCCATGCGATGCGTGCGTGCCAGATTTTCCCAATCAGTGCCCTCCCCCTGGACGTGTTGGACTACAATTCCCAGCATGCTGGGAGTTGTAGTCCAACATGTCTGGAGAGCTGCAGGTTGGGAAAGGCTTGTCTATGTTGTATCCAAAAACTAGAAAATCGAGATCCATTCTCAGACATTCAGGAACTCAATAAGGAACTCAGAAGCACAAGCTGCTGGGGAGCTGCACCCCTTACCTCATGGGAACAACGTCGCCACACAGGGAGGACCAAACTAGTCCCGTCCATCAGCCATGGAAGAGCAGATGCCAGCTGTCTGGTTCCCCCCTCCCTGCCAGAAAGAATAATCGGCTCTTGCTGCCATTTGCCCTGGGATTGCAGAGCTGAAGGGAAGCACACTCTGAGTCCATCCACCAGCCAGGAGCCTAAGGTGTGTGTGTGTGTGTGTGTGTGTACACATGTACTTAAAGGCAGGGAGGCCCACCTTTATTTATTTATTTATTTATTTATTTATTTATTATATTTATACCCCGCCTTTTTTCCTGCAAGGAACCCAAGGCAGTTTACATAATCCTCCTCCTCTCCATTTTATCCTCACAACAACCCTGTGAGGTAGGTTAGGCTGAGAGTCAGGGACTGGCCCAAAGTCACCCAAGTGAGTTTCATGGCTGAGCGGGGACTAGAACCTGGATCTCCCAAGTCCCAGTCCAACACTCTCACCACTACGCCACCTGTCCAGATCTGCTACTGAGGTTATGTAGCCTCAAGAACTGGTGTCTGGATTCGCTTGCTTTCCTCTTCCCTCCCCATTCCCTGTCCTTGCATGTCATGTCATTTAGAATGTGAGCCTTGCAAGGAAGAGGAAGCTTTAGCTTTTAATCTCTGTTCAGGGCTTTAAAAATGTAGGTGCTTTATAACTGATGATGTTGTCCGAGAGGAAATCTCTTAGCTTTTCCTCTGCAGAGAGAGAGAGAGTGTGTGTGTGCAAACCTTTCATCTGGGCACACACACCCTTTTTTTTTTATTGCATGGGGCTTTATATTCCAGTGGGCTAGCAGAGCAGCAAGGCCCTTTGAGTCCGCTTGGGGGAAATCCACCTGTGTTTATTTATGATGCCTAGAAGAAACCTAGAATTTGGGTTTAAAATGGAGAGAATTTCAGCACCGCGGACAGAGCCATCCTTCCTGGTCCAACTCTGGCATGTGCAGTTGGCTTTCAGTGGCGATCTCTCGGGTGCAAGCCTACTTGCTTGCTCAGAAGAAAGCCCTGCTGTGTTCCATAGGTCTTACCTCTGGGGAAGCGTACATTGGATTGCAGCTCTAATCAAGCACAAAGTGCTAGTTTTGATTCTCTGTGTTGTTGTACTCATTTAACCAGCGCCGTTAATTACTTTATTTTATTTTATTTACTATATTTATATCCCGCCTTTTTTCCCTGCAAGGGACCCAAGAGACGGCTTGCATAATCCTCCTCCTCCTCCTCTCTATTTTATCCTCACAGCAACCCTGTGAGGTAGGTTAGGCTGAGAGACAGTGACTGGCCCCAAATCACCCAGTGAGCTTCATAACCGAGCATGGACTAGAACCCGGATCTCCCGAGTCCCAGTCCAGCACGCTAACCATCAGCACTGTTAATTAGGATTGCATTCAGACGCTTCGCCCTCCGTGGCCACGCCCCTTCCCCCTGGCCCCACCCCCTTCTCCAACTGCCAATCATTTGGTGGTTTCCCAGTTTTGTCTGCAGTTCCCCGCACCCCCTTCTAAAAGGTTGGAATGCCTTTCTTAAGTTACTGGCTGCAAGAGCGTTAGGCTAAAAAACATGCTGGTGGCTTTGGCCTTGCCCATTTTCCCTTTGGCTCTGCCCACCACTGGAATGCGGCCCCCGAGAGCTTCTCCAGGATGGAATTTGGCCCCCGAGAGCTTCTCCAGGATGGAATTTGGCCCTCAGGCTGGAAGAGTTTCAGCAGCATCTCGCCTAAGGTGGCTTGCTTCACCAAAATTTCACTTAGGGTGCAACGCTATGCAGGTTTAGAGAGAGGGAAAATGTCCTACCATTCCCAGCATCCCCCAGCCAGCCATTCCGGCTGGGGAATGCTGGGATCTGACTGTAGGATGTTTTTTTCTCTCTAAACATGCATAGCGTTGCACCCTTGGGTATTTATGCCACGGTTGGATGACAGCCGCATGTCAGGGATGCCACACGGTCAGAAGATCCTGCACTAAGCAAGGGGTCAGACTAGATGGCCTCCGGGGTACCTCCCAACTCCAAAATTCAATGATTGCTTATTTATCATCCACCGTTGCTGTTTTAAATATTGAGGACACGCGTAGCATGGTTTCTCAAAGTGCATTTTGTGAACTGTTTGTCAAGTGTGTGGATTCCATTTTGGGCCGGCGTGTGTGTTGGTGGGGGCGGGCACGGGTTCAAATCACAGCTCGACTCTGACACAGCCCAGTATTATTTACTCTGACCAGCAACGGCTGTCCAAGGTTTCCGGACAAGCGGGTCTCGTCCAGAGGAAGGCAAACTGAAGACCCAACCCAATCTTATGCGGAGTGGTTGAAATGTTTAGCCTGGAGAAGATACATTTAAGGGGAGTCCCCTGATGGTTTTCAGCTATCTGAAGGTCAGATAGATGGAGCAGGTTTGTTCTCTGTTGCTCCCGAGGGCAGGAGGACTGGGGTGGAAATTTCAGGGAAGCGGATTTCGGCTAAACATTAGGAGCAACTTCCTAATAGGAATAGCTGTTCGGCAGGGGAACGGGCTGTCTCAGAAGGTGGTGGTGAGCTCCCCTTCACTTGGAGGTATTTAAGCAGAGCCTGGGCAGCCACCTGGCAGGGCTGCTGTCGCGGCAAGATCCCTACCTTGAGCAAGGGGGTTGGACTAGATGGCCTCCAGGGTCCCTCCCCGCTCTAAAATTCTACAAGCCATGCAAGAGTTTCCCGCGTGGAATTTGAACCCAGGGCCTGCCAGTCTATCGGGGATCCTCCTGAAGCGCTCCTTCTTCCAAACTTCTCCCTGGGTGGCGGAGTTCTGGCTCACTGAGTCTTTTTTTTCGCAAAGAGAAGCCATGCATTCAGAATCCTCCTTAAACTCTCTTCCCCCGCGCCCCACCCCCCCATGCTTAAATGTCAAGATTCATTTCTTCCTTCCTTCCTTCCTTCCTTCCTGGATGGTGACAGCTAACAAACCACCCAGAACTGGTTAGATTAGTTCAGTAAACTTCACAACAGCCCTGTCATATCGCCATCTTTTTGAAAAGAAATTACTACATTCATTTACCAATTACATTTCTGTGACCTGCCTTGTTTCCCCCACCCCCTCTTGCAATGGATGTGTCCTCTTCTCTCTCTTCTCTGCCCCCACCCCACCCCATCGCTTTGCTCACACATCCATTTCTCTCATGGTTGCTGCTCAAAGATTGGGATACATATGATCTGATCAATAATAAATTAATTCCAGTGCCTGCCTTTACAAGGCTCCAGGTCTCAAGGCTTCTCGGGGGAACTTAAAATTGGCTTTCCTAAAGTCCTGGTAGAGACATGGCACCCTTCCCGCCCCCCCCCCTTTGACCCACCCTAAAATATCACTTGCGCGCTGAAGGAGCTTAACTTGTATCATATGAAAGGGTAAAAAGGATGAAGCCCTCGAGGGAAGTACATGCTGTGATTCTGGGTTACTGTCCCAGGGTTAATTCAGTGTTACGCACCAGAGTGCTTATTCTCGGGCGTCGGCAAGATAACTGTGCCGTAACTCAGCATTAGGAGTGACCGAATTATCCAGTTGCACTCAAGGCAGAGAGAGGGCAGAATCCCCCACCTCCCCAGTGGAGGCTGATCGGAAGGAGGTGAGCCTCGCTCGGTGACTCATGCAGAGTGGCAATGGGCAGCCTCCCTCCTCTGAAGGCTGCATTCAATGTGTCTGCATTGGGAGTGCTGGAATGCCCAGATCTAGCCCGGTTACGGAAATAGGACCCCTTAGAGGCTGATTGGAAGGAGGCATGGCCAGAGGCGGCAGTGACTCGTGTAGAGATGCGAGAAGCAGCCTCCTCCAAGGGTAGATCGTTCTGCTGCATCTTTGCAACGGGGACAACAGACAGATCTGCTCATTGCTCATGCCGAGATGCAGCAGATGGACCTGCATCAGCAGAGGCTGAACATAGTACCTGACGGAACGCCTCTCCCAGCCCGAATCTCCCAACCCAGACACTACGATCAACATCTGAGCCCTTCCTCCGAGTGCCACCTCGGAGGGAGGCTCGAGGGTGGCGACAAGGAAGAGGGCCTTCTCAGTGGTGGCCCCACGACTCTGAAACCATCTTCCCCACTGAGACCCACCTGGCGCCAATGCTGTCATCTTTTCGGTGCCAGGTTAAGACTGCCCTCTACTTCCAGGTATTTAATGACATATGGGGGGGGGGGGCTCATTTATGTCAGCTGCCGTTTTCACACCTCTAGTATTTTTACTGACATTGCTTTTAGCTGTTTCAATGGTTTTAAGTTTTGTCTATTGAAATTTTATGTGGCATTTTATTTTTCTGTATTTGTACCTGGTAATTGTATAAATTGTTGGAAACCACCAAGAGAGCTTCAGCTATGGGGTGGTATAGAATTGAAATATAATAATAATAATAATAATAATAATAATAATAATAATAATAACAACAACAACAACAACAACAACAACAACAACAACATTGTTATCAACAACAACAACAACAGGTGACTGCTGTGCATAGATCCAACTAGGTAGGTATGTTGGGATCATCACAGCAGCCCTTGAATGATTTGATTTCTCGTTTCACGCCAGCACTCCCCTTGTGGCAAAGTTTGGTTACGGCCCTAAAACTAGCTGCAACTGAATGCCAAAGGAAGAGCGGAGAGACTGCAGCTCACTGGATGAAGCAAGCAAGCACCTGCTTGGTATGCAAATAGTCCCAGGAATTACCCCCGACACATCTCCAGCTAAAAAAAATAAAATAAAAATCAGACAACAAGTGACCTTTCTCTGCCCAAATGCCTGCAGAAGCACAGTCCACTAGAGTTGACAATATTCAGCCAAGTAGACAAACTGCCTGAGCTGGTATAAGCTAGATTCCTCTTTAAATCAGCCCTTTATTTAGAAGCATGGCATGAGGACTGGAATCTTACTTGATCTTTAAGGGAAGGACCCTAGTTCAGTAATGGAGCATGTACAAAAAATTCAATCCCCTGAGATCTCCAGTTCAAAAAGGATGCGGTATTAGGTTTTGGGAAAAGCTCCTCTGCCTAAGACCCCAGAGAGTCACTGCCGACCTGAGTAGAACAGTTCTGGGTTAGACCTGGCATAAGGCTGCCTCCTGTGAAAATCCATTAATTTGATTCCTATAAAGCAGTGTTCTCCAACCTTGGGTCCCCAGATGTTTTTGGCATAGCTGGCTGGGGCATGCTGGGAGTTGTAGGCCAAAAACATCTGGGGACCCAAGGTTGGAGAACACTGCTATAAAGGGTAGGTTTCTCATTTTGTGTTAGCTTGTTCCCAGAATTACTTGGTTTAAAAAAAATTTTTTTTTTTTAATTTGAAGCAGGGGTGTTGAACCTTATTCGGCCCGAGGGCCACATTCCATTTCAGAGAAGCTCTCGGGGGCTATATTCCAGTGGTGGGCGGGGCTGAAGGCCAAGGGGGCGTGCCCAAAAATACCTGCATATTCTAGCTTTAAGCTCTTACTGCCATTAACTCGGCCTTTGGAGAGCCGTTTTAACCTTTTGGAATGGTGGGGAAACTGCACAAAAGTTGTGAAAGCACTGGTCGGTCAGTGGTTGGGAGAAAGGGGGTGAGACCAGAAGAAGGGAACATGGCCCTGAATTTCCACCCTCCAGGAGGGCTGGGTTTGGCATGTGAGCCTGGGTTTCTGCACCCCTGTTTTAAAGGTATGGGGGGGATTTTTATTCATTGCGATCGGTCAAGGAGCCATGTTAGTAACATCACTGGCAAGCTACAGCCATCCCTTTCTGAAATGTAACTATCTTTTATGTATTGCGCTTTGATGCCAGCTGTCCTCTGAGGCGTTCAGAGTGTCCACCCGCCCGTCCCAAATGCACCTCCATTTTATCCTCACAACAATCCTGTGAGGTAGGTAAGCTGAGAGAGAGAGACAGGCTGGCCCAAGGTCACCCAGCAAGAGTTTCACAGCCGGGAGGGGAATTTTTAACTCCATTCAGCTAGCCAACAGTCGGTCACCCTAACTCTCACCTACATGTATTCTGATTGGTTTTGCAAACGATCATCCAATTGGAATACAATAGGCACATTAGTCCATTAATCATGAGGTCCTGTCTCCTGTTCAGAATTTCATTTCATTTCTATACCGCCCCACAGCCACTGGGCAGTTCACAATTTATACATAAAAACAACAATGAAAACATACAATATAGTTAAAAAGATTAAAAACCAAATTTAAAAGCACAGTTTAAAATGACAATACAAAAGTTAATAAAACTAAGCCTACAGGTGACAATTCCCCTCCGCCGCCCCCCATTTGCTATTTTGAGCCATTAACTATTGAATGCCTTGGCATAGAGGGAAGTCTTAACCTGGTGCCGAAAGTATAGTAAGGTTGGCGCCAAGCGGGTCTCAGTGGGGAGCTTATTCCATAATTGGGGGGCTACCACTGAGAAGGCCCTCCTTGTTGCCACTAACCGAACTAAACTAAACTGTTTGTTTGGCACATGAATTCTGTTATATATAATTTGTGACTATATTGCTGAAGAACAAAACATGGTAGGAATGCACATGACCCAATTCTATATTTTCAAGTTTGAAGATCATTGCTTTAAAATTCTACAACCTTATTTCGCATCAGGATAGTGAAGTTGCAAGCTTCATACGCATACTTTTAAATAGTCTTATTGTAGTGGGAAGGGGCTATTCTATAGTAGTGCATTCCCTGCCCCCACCCACCCCAAAAGTGTTTCTCAATTTTGAAATAAATTTTGGGGTGGGGGAACAAGGTAGGAAGAAAGTTACCGGGCCAGGAACCTGGGTGTTTTGTTCATTCTGCTTTCTGTTTCTCCCTCTGCCGCAGATGAATCGCTGTACAAAATGTGTCTGCGAGGGTGAAAATAGGACTCTTGTCTAACATACGGAGGTGCTTTTTATTCAAACAAAACAAAACACAAAAATCTATATCTGTAAATCTTTTGGGGAGAGGGAAAAAAACCAGTCTTTCATGCTGCAGGGTGGTTTACATATTTCCTAAGATACGTGAGTAAACTATGTAGTTTGAGCCATGTGAAATACGCGAGATTTGTGGTCAGAATGAAACAAGGTCGTCCCACACGAAACTTCTGCAGAAGTCCAAGGGCTACTTTGTGAGGGGCAAAACATAGACAGACATATCCTTCCTTTTAAAAAAAAAAAAATGGCAAAGTGATGGAGAATGATTTAACAGACTTTGTGGGTTATGACACAACTTTTCAGGCTACGCATTGGTCATGTGAGGATTTTGATCACACTTATTTGTTCCTTGCCTTTTCCCTTTAAAAAAAAAAAAAAAAAGTTGCATTAATTCATGAGGATGGTTGTGAGGTGTGTGTGTGTGTGTGTGTGTGTGTGTGTTTTAATTTAAATTCCTTGCTACCGTGCATTTTGTTATGTATTTGTGCTCTCTCCATCCATTTTTCCCTTCTTTCTTTTCCAAAAGCATACAGTCATGCCTTGGATTGAGAGCATAATTCGTTCCGGAAACGTGCTTGTAATCCAAAACACTCTTATATCAAAACGAAATCCCCCCAAAAAATTTGTACATAGATTTTTAATTTAAGCCGTACTACAGTACTTGTATTGCAAGACGTCGCTTGTATATCAAGTCAAAAATAAATTAAATAAATATTTCAAAAATTGCTTGTCTTGCAAAACGCTCTCAAACCAAGTTACTTGCAATCCAAGGTATTACTGTATTTATCTTGTACTCCATAAAATCTAGATTGTCTTTCCTTTCACTTTCACAAACTTACTTTCCCTCCCATTCTTTTCTTTCTCACTCACTCTCTTTCTTTCCTTCTTAAAAGAATAAGACATAGATATAGTCTAATTTCCAGCCAACAGAAAACAGGGGGAAATTAAAAATAAGAAAATTTAAGGATGGTGAACTGAAGCTACTTATCTGATGGGACTTATATCTGAGCAAATATGTAAAGGATTACAATGTAAACCAATTATAAAAAGTGTGTGTGTTCTTTCTTTATTCATTTTTTTTTTCTCCAAAAGTTACAAAAGTCACCTGGGTGTAGTCAAGGAACAAGTATTTTTCCACCAAAATTCAGCTCTTCCGAACAAACATCCTGTGGTCTGTCCTGCTATCTGTCCTCCGCTCTCTCTATTTCTCATTTTCCTCCATCAAAATCTCAAATATGCCCAATCCTATCTATGTTCAATGTGTCTACTCTGGAGTAAGTGGCTCATGGAATGCAGCCAGTTGGCTTTCTCTGTTTGGGCAAAGAGGGTGGCTCTTGCAAATTCGATCCCATTTTTGCAGAAGTTGTGGGAGATCAGCTTTTTAATAACTACTTTCTTTCTGAAATTTTTGGCCTTGGACATGGAAAGGTTACACATTTGGTGGCTGAATATTTTCTGTTTTTTAAATGCAACCACCCCCACTCCCACCCCCAATTCACCTCCTAGCTTTATGTTTGTTTGGCAACTTTTTTTTTTTTTTTTAAAGCGCCTTGTGATTGTATTTGCAATGCAAAATCTTCGGAAAGTGTTGAAGGAATCACAAATGAAGCAAGAAAGATGTATGATTGAAGAGACTTTAGGAAAGATTTCCCTGGGAGCCAAAAAAGTTGAATGGAAAAGTCAAAGAGGGAAATATAGGGAAAGTGTTCCCCCCAGCACCGCAAGGCAAAAGCCTTTCCAAACAGCGTGGTCCCTTTGCACTTTTACCCACAAGTAAATCCCACTGAGCTCAGTTGGCCCGCCCTGCCCTCTAGGGCAGTGTTCTCCAACCTTGGGTCCCCAGATGTCTTTGGCCTAGAACTCCCAGCATGCCCCAGCCAGCTGCGCTGCCATCTTATTTCATTATCATACAGTTCTCTTTGTCTGCCTTCCGCATCCGCACGCACCCAACCCATTCAATGTGCTTTGCTTTCTCTCTTCCAAGATCTCTTCTCTTCTTCCTTTTCTTTCTTTCACAACCGTTCTGCCTTTCTTGTCCAGTGTCTCTCACAATCTGTTTTCTTTACTTTCTTTCACAGGCTTTCTTTCTCTTTGCCTCACACTCTTTCTTTCTTTTAAAATCTCTCTCTCTCTCTCTCTCTCTCTCTCTCTCTCTCTCTCCCTCCCTCTCTCTCTCTCTCATTCATCTTTTCCTTTTCACAGCCTCTTTCCTTCTTTCTTTCCCTTTTGCAATCTTTCTTGCACAATCTTCCTCTTCCTCCTTTCCTTTTCCCCCCTTTCACTTTCTTTCTTTCTTTCTTTCTTTCTTTCCAAAATACAACCAATTTCACAAACTTTCTTTCTTCTTCTTTCCTTTTTCCCTTTTCACGATCTTTCTTTCCAGACTACAACCAATTTCACTAACTTCCTTTCTTTTTCTTTCCTTTTCCTCCTTTCAGAATCTTTCTTTCCAGTTTACAACCACTTTCACTAACTTTCTTTCTCTTTTCACTGTCTTTCTCTTTCACAATTACTTGTCTTTTCTTTCACAATCGATCTTTCTCTTTCTTATCTTTTGTCTCTCTGTCTTTATCTCCCCCCCCTATTTTTCTATCACTTTCACAGTCTCCCTCTTTTGCTCTTTCCATCTACACACACACACATACACACACACACACCCTTTCTCTGTCAGCGTCAACTGTAGATTCTCTGTATTCTTTCTAAACTGGATCGACTAGAGCTTCGAAAACAGGCGGTCTGTTCGAGAACAAACTTTGTGTTCCCACCCACCCCCTTCCTCCCACTCTTGCGGTGTAGGGGGGGATGCAGGGACAAAATCTTCCTTTCAATTTATTCTTTATGATAGTTCTATCCCGCATGTGACATCCAAGGCGATGAATATGGGGTTTTCCCAGGGGGATCTTCTGTGCAAGATCTCCCTGATCAGAGCCTGACCTGCTTCGCTTCAGTAAGGTGGCAAATGTGTGGACAGCTCTTGAGAGCAGCAGCCCTGCAGATGTGTCGGGCCCATCATCTGGAGAGCACCAGGTTGGAGAAGGCTGCCCTAGACAGTCACACAAACAAAAAGGAAGGGAGGTCTCTGCCCTGGGCAGCATACAACCTAAATCTTAAGCCGTAGCAGAAAGAAAGAGAGGGAAGCTGTCAGTGCTTTTTTTCTGGAGAAAAGGGTACCGGAACTCTTGGATTACATTTCCTCGGGAGTAGATGGCGATTAAATTGTAATGCAATTAATAGAAGAAAAGGTGCTGGAACTCAGTTCCGGTGAGTTCCACCAGAGAAAAAAAAGCCCTGGAAGCTGTGATGGGGGTGGCAGAGAAAGGAGCATAGAGGAACGAGGCAAAGGAACAGGGCCTGGACGCAAGTACAGTAATACCTTGGATTGCAAGTAACTTGGTTTGAGAGCGTTTTGCAAGACAAGCACATTTTTAAATATTTATTTTTTAAAAAAATTGACTTGATATACAAGTGACGTCTTGCAATACAAGTGCTGTAGTACGGCTTAAATTAAAAATCTCTGTACAAATTTTTTTGGGGGAATTTCATTTTGATATAAGAGTGTTTTGGATTACAAGCATGTTTCCGGAACGAATTATGCTCTCAATCCAAGGCATGACTGTAGTTATTATAGGTGTGTATAGTGTAATCCTAGACATGATTACTCGGAAGTAAGGCCTACTTTTTGTGATCTTGTGAATCTTACTCTGTTTTGTGAATTGTTGCGAACCGCCCCGAGAGCTTCGGCTATTGGGCGGTATAGATATGCAATGCATTGTAATGAAGCACATAAATAAAACTCTATTCAATGGGGCTTACTCCTCGTGGTGAATCCGTACCTCAGATTACAGCCAAAGGACTCTCTTCAGTTGGCAATGAGAACTAGAGGCATGGCGAGGCCAAACACAAATGTCGAGAAGGAAGTTTGCCTGGATTTCATGGGCGGGTTGAAATGAGAGGACTTTCCTTGGCTTCGATAGCGGGGGTTTTATGATATACAACAAGGGGATTAGACAAATTCGCAGAGGACGAAGTTCTATCTGGCGCGGCTCACCTCGAGAGCAAAATGGAAGCTACCCTCTACAGAGGGTGGACCAAAGGGGCCTGTTCCCTTCATGCCATGGGCTACACAGATGGACTTGGTGGATCTTTGGGCTGCGATCCGACATGGCGGCTTGTACCTTTGGTCAGTCAGTAGCTAGTGTCATGGGGCCAACAGTGCAACGTCCGTGCTCAAAGATGGTCTACCCAGATGCTTAGGACAGGTGACCGGAGAAGGGTGTCCCCTACCTGTTTGGCTCATGCCCTTCCCAAAATTATCTGTCTAGCCACAATTGGACACGCTGGATATTGGACAGAGGCAGACCGCTTTTGCTCTGGTTCAGCCAGGAATTCATGTGGACTTTAAAATATATATATTTTTAGAAGCCCTGGGCTAAACACATGGTTGAATTCGGCCATTTGTGATTGATTGATTGATTGATTGATTGATTGATGCTCCTCACCAGTTTCCACCCTTTAAACCAATGTTTCCACCCCCACCATCACCAATTCCCCAATGCCCAGGGAAAGGAGAAGGGCTGTTTTGAAAGGAACTAGGATCCAAGTTTGATAGAGAAAAATGGGGGTGGGGGGACGCTGCCGTGTGGTGGGTTCTAGAGAAGGGTTTTAACCCAGACCTCTAACTTGGGAGCCAATTCCATGGAAACTTGTTCACCCGTGTCTCAATATGCATCCCCAAATGGCAGTGACATCACCAGTGGCTTTGGTGAGTGACCTCTGGCCCCTGTCTGGCTGTCCCGCATAGAAAGGCTGTCGTCTTGTCCCAGTCTGGCATTGTCCCTCTATTTCTATCCCACACCACCCCCTCCCACCCCACCCTCTTTTTCCCAGGCTAGAGCTCTTGGATTCTCCCCCCCCCCTTCTTCTGCCCACCCCAAACGAAGCTGTTTTGAATGAATCAAGTCTAGAGACAAGACCTCATTTCGGGTCTGGGGAGACCGGCTGTCGGAGCTGGCAACTTCTATTCTGAAAAGGATTTGGGGCAACGAATCCCTTAAGTTTTCTTTTTCTCTTTTAAATGTTCTCTCTCTTCCCCCCCTTCCAACCCTCTTTGCTACGCTTTGGAAAGCGGGACAGACGAGTTCCAGTATATCATCCCAATCATTTGGTAAAAAAATCTCCTTGGGGAAAAAACAGAGGCGAAAACATGAAAACAAGTAAGTAGAGAACTTTTTCAAATGAATCCTCTTTTTTGCGTGACGTTGCATAAATGTCGGAAGCTTTGGGAAAGTGGCTTTGCAAATCAGGAAAGAGCCAGTCCCTACGGCAGGAAAAGCTCCGACCCAAAAGCCAGCTGTGAGAGAAAGAGAAAGAGAGAGAGAGAAAGAAAGAAAATGTATTTTGCACCAACCAGGGTTGCGTCTCCTTCCTGACGCTGTAATGATGATAACACTTTCATATTTTTTGTCATCGCTTTCAACTGCTACAAGAATTTGTGAAATAAACAGCCAGTATAAAATTCGAAATATCCCCTTCCTTGATTTTCTAGGTCCAAATTTTGCTTCTCTGAGAGAAAAATAAATAAATTCCCCCATTATTAATGAATCCAGTTGTCATGTAGAAGATTGGCGACCTTAGCTGGGTGACCTAACTGGGTGACCTTCTGCCCAGTTTTAGCGATATAGATAGGTGTGTGTGGTGGCAACTCCTGTGAAGGTTTCGTTTGTTTGGGAGGAAAAGAATGGAATAAGAATTATTTTCAGTGGGTTCCCCCCCCTTTTTTTTAAATACTGTTTGCCTTTTGTTAAAGGTAAGGTTTTTGGTTTTTTGGTGTGTGTGTGTTTTGGTAAGCAGCAGAGAAGAGGGGGTTATATAGCCTCCGCCCTCCGACAATTTACAGATTAAAATAGGAGTGTATGTTCCTAATATCCCTAATCGTACTCCAACAAGAACTCTTCCTAAAGTCACTTTTGCCAACAGATGGGTAGATATAGATATTACTGAAGGCTCTACTTGGTCCATTCAATGTTGTATTAATGTACTCCTTCATAACTTGTTCTGCCCTGTTTTAAAAAAGCCAAGGGGGAGGTTCTGTGTTCATTTGGCTAAAAGGATTCACTGGGAAAAAAATTCTTGTCCTACCATCTTAGCAGCAGTCCAAAAAGAACCACACCAGCATATGAGATGATAGGAGATGACCATGCTTGGAACTTTAGTATTTGTTTGGATTCATGAGCACCAGGGGATGAAATTCATCATCTCCCCCTTACTTGGAGACTTTGCTCCATAGAGACCCCTGGGCCAGATGAGCTGAAGCCCAGAAGATATAAAGATTTCAGGCTAATGAAATTTTAACGTGGCATTTAACATATTTTTTTTAAAAACCGACAACCACCCTAGGACAAAATAGGGATTGTTGATAGTCCAAGGACCCCAAAATAAGAGAAGCTGTTTGGTAAAATAAGGACAATCGCAACACTTGGTTAGTATTTACATCCCTTCCAACTAGAATAAATTTTGCAAAGGGGATGGGTGGGAGAAGCAACCATCGCAGAGAGATGAAGGATACAAAATTAGAGATCTGTATAAGAAAGACGAGCTGGGAGGAGAGGGCAGGAGGGACACAGATGAAAAGGCTGGAAGCATCACAATCATGAGATTTCTTTTTTTTTTTCCCCCTTTTCTTTTTTTTCCCCTGTGAAAATTTCCGAAGAGGGGGGAAATAATACAGTCAGGTCGGAGGCAAGGGGTGATGGGAAAGGAGATCCCCTCGGAATCTTGGCTGGTCCCTTTAAGATGAATACACAATTTCTTCCTCTTCTGAGATTCATGACTCAGCGTCTAGTGTCAGTCATTTTGTGGGGGGGGGCGGTGCAGAATTACTGCGAAGGCAACCGAGGCATGGGAATGAGTGGGATATAGGGGGAAATGGAGCAGGATTTATTTTATTATTATTATTATTATTATTATTATTATTATTATTATTATTATTATTATTATTATTATTTTGGGGTGGGGGAGATCTGCGGAAGGAGCCCGTTTCCTAAGCCATGTGCATTTGTGCGTGCGTCTTTCCGTGTGGCGGGGATGTTCCTTGAAGATCAGCCTATCGCGTCCCAGTGGCAATTCAAAAATAGAGGGTGTTTTGTGCCTTCGGATGCACCCGTCGTCACTTGTGTTGATGTCTGCGCCAAAATGGGACCTGTACCACGAAAAATTCCATTTTCTTCCTTGGTGCCTATATGTCACACACACACACACACACACACACACACATACACACACACGAACACACAAGGTACACATATTTCCTGCTGGCTTTTGGTCACAGAAAGAGAACAATTTGCTTTTGGGCAAACAGGGTACAAGCCTCTGCATCTCCACCCCAAGAACCATGTGATGTGTGTGTGATTATATATATATATATATATATATATATATATATATATAAAGTCTATGTACGTAGATGGTTGAATAAGGCCTACAGTCCAGGGTTGGTTTTTCTCTTTGGTTATCTAGCTGTATGAGTGTATATGATTTCATAAAGCTAGAGAACCGAATGTATAAACCCGCCCGCTATTCAACAGGGCGTCCCCCCATTTTGAAAGTTTCGCCCGCTTCTCCCCAGCCGTGGGATGGTGGAACTTTGCAAGGGTAGACGAAGTTGAAGCGTTATTTTTCTCGGCTGCAGAATTGATCTCTCTAAACTGGGAGAATGGGCATCAAATGGCAAATGTGGTTCAATGTCAGCAAATGTAAAGTGATGTATGTTGGGGCAAAAAATAAATAAATCCCAACTTCAAGTATAAGATGATGGGTCCTGAGCTAGCGGTGACTGACCAAGAAAGAGATCTTGGGGTTGTGGTGGGCAGCTCGATGGAAATGTCAACCCCATGTGTAGCTGCGGTGAAAAAGGCGAATTCCATGTTAGGCATAATTAGGCAAGGAATCGAAAACAAAACTGCCGACGTCACATTGCTGCCCTTATACAAATCTCTGGGGTGGCCACACTTGGAATACGGTGTACAGTTCTGGTCACAGCACCCAAAAAAGGATATTGTACAGTTCAAAAGGGGGCAGAAGAGGGCCACCAAAATGATCGAGGGGCTGGAGCAACTGCCCATGAGGGAAAGTTACAAAGTTACCCAAAAAAAGGCGAGTAGGAGGAGACAAAATGATGTACAAAATGATGCCTGGTGAGGAGAAACTGGACAGGGAGACATTTTTTTCTCTCCCTCTCTCCTAATACTAGAGCCTAAATGGTGTCATCTCATAAAGCTGATCGGTGGGAGATTCAGGACAGATAAAAGGGAGGACTTCTTCACACAGCGCAGAGTTAAACTATGGAACTCACTTCCACAAGATGTAGTGATGGCCACCAATCTGGAGGGCTTTAAAAGGGGGGTTGGACAAATCCATGGAGGAGAAAGCTATCCACGGCTACCAGTCCTGCTGGCTCTATGCCACCTCCAGTATCAGAGGCAGTCTGCCTCTGTACACCAGTTGCTGGGGCACATGGGCGGGAGGGTGCTGTTGCACTCATGTCCTACTTGTGGGGCAGCTGGTTGGCCACTGTGTGAACAGAATGCTGGACTAGATGGGCCCTTGGTCTGATCCAGCAGGGCTCTTCCTCTGTTCGTATGTTCTTAAGCATGAAATAATTTCTTACGGGACTTTGTGGGGGGAGCCCGGGGGGCATGTGAGCTGGCCAAGGGTGCATTTATCCAGGGGCAGACACAGGCTTCAACTGTCTCAGAGGCAAGTCTGGAATGTCAAATAGAACCGTTGAGCTTTTTCCCTTATTCGTTTTTTTAAAATCTCAATTTCTTACCATCCCATTTATGGGGGGGAGGGGATTGCACATTTTTGGGTCAGTTCCTATAAATAATGTTTTTTAAAAAAGGTAAAAAGGAACCGAACTGAACCAATGTTTCACCCATCTGCACCAGCCAAATTCAATAAGTACAGTTATTCCCAAGGAATGGGCCACGTTGTGTCTTCCTGCCATATAGCATTTATAGGCGATGAGCCTGTCAGGAAGAAAGAGACAGCGAGAGGTAATTTAGCACCACAGACATGTTTGAATACACAGGGATCCAAACCAAGACTCAAAGTCCTGGACCTGGACAGGATAGATCTGTCACTCTCCCATATTCAATTTTTTTTTAAAAAAAAATCTTACCGTAAGTTCTTTCCATCCCATTTATGGAGGAATTTATAGATTTTAGTTTCTTCTTCTTCTTCTTCTTCTTCTTCTTCTTCTTCTTCTTCTTCTTCTTCTTCTTCTTCTTCTTCTTCTTCTTCTTCTTCTTCTTCTTCTTCTTCTTCTATGATCTGACTAAGAATCTTACCCAACTCTGCGGTTTCATGGCATGAAATGCTTCCTTCCTGTTTGGAAATTACCCGGTATACTCTGTTTCATCTAGAGAGACAGACAGACAGAGGACTGAAAGCTGTTGGCTCAACCCTGGCGGGCAATGCAATTGATTCTTCAAATATTTCGTCTTCACCCCACAGATTCTCGTTGGGATCCTAGGGGACCGTTTTGTGTTTCTGTACTTATCTTGAAATATTTCTAAGTCGCTGTCCCTTCTTTCCCCCACCCCTGACTTCCACTAAAGGTAACTTTTTAAAAATAAAATAAATTTGCTCCATAAAAATACAGCTTAAGCCCTGTAACAGCCTTCTCCAACCTGCTGCCTTTCCAGAAGTGTTGGACTATGTATCCCATCATCCACAGCCACCTGCTTTACATACACACGGTCCCATTTTCAATCCCCAGCAATATTCCGGCTGGCTTGGGAAAGACTCTGGTCTGAAACCCTGGAGAGCCCCACACCAGGGGAGGTTGGTGACTCCTATTTCGGCGGGGGTCCTTATCGATTGCAGGTTTTGCAGGTTTTATTTGGCGCTTTCTGGGAGCTATCCATGGTGCTGAACCCCATCCCCCCCCCAGATAGATGGATGAGTGATCTGACTCAATAAAAAGCCGCTTCCTCCATTTCTATTTAAACCAGCCTTTTATTCAGAAGCATGAGGACCGGGAACCTTACCATATTTTTACAGGAAGGGCTATATCACACATATGCATCCAGGGGATGGCTTGGCATAAGGCACCTTTGTCTGTTTGCCTGCAATCCCATGTATTGCAATTGCTTTGTTTTGTTTATATGCCATCCTATAACAAAATGTTCTCCTCTGCAAACCCAAATGGTTCAGCCCAGAGACGGGGGGGGGGCTTTACTCCCCTCCGGTCAAATTGTTTTGTCCGTCCAGCCCTGCACTGTCTCAATTGTCGAAGAAGCAGTTCTACGAGGTCTCCATCTTTCCCGTCACATGTTACCTGCTTTATTTATTTATTTAATTAATTTTTTTAACTGGAGATGCCAGGGATTGAACTGGGGGACTTCTGCGTGCCAAGCAGGGGTGATGCCCACTGAGCCTTAAGCAAAGCTGAAGGGACACGCCATCCTTTCCAGTTAAACCATCAAGAGCTGGACGGTGACGTCTTCCCAAACATTTTTGGGAGCTGCCGGCTCATGTGGCAAAGGACTTTACGGCAGACTCTCCCAAACTTGCCTAATGTCCACATGTCTTGGACTGCAGCTTCCATCATCCCCAGCTATTTCCTGCTGTGCTCTCCGTTTGAGACTCCGCTTCCTCTGCCCGCTGCTGGGGAAGACACCCCACCGCCACCACCAGATGGGCCCGTTTCCAACAGCCTCCCAAAACCTTGTCGCAGGTCTCAGGAGGGCCCCTGCCTTGCTTCTCACCCCTCATACCGCCCCACCGCCGGACTCGGATCCTGCAGTTCGGCGGGTCCTTTTGTCGGGCAGCTGCCTAGCGACGGGATTTGCCGCCACGAGGGCCGGTGATGGGCACCACCAGCGGTTCGTGCCGAAGGAATCTGCCAAATTAAGGGGGGAGGGAAGCCCTCTCCGTGGCCCATGAGCCGTGATGGAGGAAGGCGCCTCCACGTCATTTGGCGCAGGCGTGAAACCATCCGTCTCCTGCCGCTTGCCCACTGGCGGAAGCAGGATACTGGGCTAGGCGGATCTTCGGCCTCAGCCAGCTGGATTTTGCCACCGCCGCCGTGGTCTGGGCCGGAGCGAGAGGCGGGTGAACAAGCAGGTTGCAATGGGGAAAAGGAGGAGCAACTCCAGGGGGCTCTTCTTGCCAGTGGGCCCCTGCTGGGGCGTAGGCCCTCGGCCAGTGCCCAAACATCCGACCTTTGATGCCTGCCCTGCTCTGAATATCAGTCGCTGCGGAGCAAAAAATAGGGGAAGGTTGTTTATCTTTGCACCCTATCTGTAGGCTTTCCGGAAGCATCTCGTTACTAACGACGGCCTGATACGGCAGGGCTCTGCTTACATCCTGACTGGTGACCCATTTTCACTCTCTGTATTTAATAGTTAACTAAAACTGGGTGCAACCCTGGTGTTTGTTTCAGAGCCAGGCTGCAAGTAGGAGATCCTCAGGTTTCCTTTTGACCCTTTGAGTCCAGGGAATCGTGCATGTTGTGTTTATGCAACCACGGTGGATGCTGCAATTCTGCAATTGGCAGATATTATTGGACACAAAATGCTGTTTTTCTGGGAAAAAATCTTACCTTCATTGTTCACATAGATAGATAGATAGATAGATAGATAGATAGATAAGTTTCGAGCACGAAGCTTTGAAAATGTGTGGGCAAAACCAAGTGAAAATTCCCATAATTAGCAGGAATCTGAATGAATTAGGAAGAATAGAGGAGGGCGCTTGGGGGGGGGGTTTGACTTACATGATTTATTACTGTGTTGAGGAATTCAGTTTTTCTTGAGGCAGAATTTAGACCACCTTGGTGCAGAATTTCCGTTTGGGCTGCTCCCTTCCTGACCCTTAGACCTGTTTTCTCCCTCTCTGCCCCTTAACGCCTGTAACCTAAGCTTTTATTCTTCCGTATTTTGATTTATATTCTTTTCCCCTTTATTCTTCACTGCATGTGTGTGGAGAGAGAGAGAGAGAGAGAGAGAGAGAGAGAGAGAGAGAGAGAGTAGTTTATAAATTTTGTACATAAATAAAATAAACCCCTCCCAGAAGTGTAGGATCAGGGAAAACTTAACTCACCCCCGATCGGGTGCCCAAGAGGATCTCATCCTGTGTTTTGGCTGATTTTGTCCATATGATATGACATCACTCTCTCAAATCTTCAACCACCGTTTCGCGATCTTGTGTGGACAGTATTTTCCTAGGGACTAGATACAAAGGAAGTTAAACTACAGTTTCCAAGACAGAGACAGGGAGATCTTCCTTTTCTTCTCCCCACCCACCCCCTATACTGTAGCATCCAATGAGTCAGAAAGAACATCTTAAAATAGGTTCCACTTTTAAGGTCTCGTCTGCCAAATGCCATTAATTTTCCCGAGTTCATTAAAAAGCAGACCTTGTATCCTAGCATCAGAGCCTATTCCAGGAACAGGAGCCAACTGTAACAGCAACTTAGAACTGCAATTTATGTTTTTTAAAAAATATTCCAGGCTCTTTCTGTAAATTTTTTTTAAAAACACCAAGTTTTGATGTTGTGGACTTGACATCTGCAGCAAATTAAAAACTCTCTTTCACTGGAGTATGATATACGGGGTCGGGCAAGGAGAAAGTTTCAGCCCTCAGATTGGAAGCACATGAGAGATTTCCTTCCTCCTCCGTGCTGGTTGTCTCAGGTGCCCAAAAATTCTGGCTGGATATTTTCGGGGATGTTCAAATAAATGGATTTACCGGGCAACCCAAGCACAATTTTGACTGGGCAGTATTTGAGACTCTTCTAAGTTTGGAATTATTCTCGGTGCTTTGGCGGCGGCAGCAGCAGAAATTGCAATAGACACATTTTGGAAGAGAGAAATGGCTCCAACTTCTTTGTTCTCTGTTTCCTAAACGTGGGATGGCTGTGTCACACGCCCCGTGGGCCCCCAATTCAAAATAGGCTGTAATTTTTCTCTTGCACTACAGATGGATGAATGTAAATTCCAGTTTCTCTCAGTCTGTCCTTTTTTTCAATCTTAAATTTGCTCCATCCCGAACTTTGAGATTTTTAATTGTGTTTGGATGCAAATTTTATTAATGTTTTAAGCTGCCTCTTGAGTACCATTTTTCTTGGTACAAAGGCAAGGTACAAATCAAATCAATCCATCAATATTTTTTTTTTAAATTCGTATGACAATTTGTATGCATTCTTAGTCCATTTCTCCTAATATTTTTGTATGCCATTATACCAAATGCACACATTCGTTGCAGGTGTTTTTCCTAATAGAATGCATTTTTAATGTGATTTTCACTGATATATGCATTTTTGTTTGTACCTTTCCCAGTTATTCTTATTTTTGTACACACTTTTTGACTGGAGAACTCCACTGCAAAATTCAGAGAAGTGCCCATTTCGATCGATAACGGAGTTTCGGTTCGCATGTCGTTTCGAAAGTGCGAAATGAATGAATTTCTCCCAGCCAAATAACCCATCATTGGTGAACGCACGCACGCACGCACACACACACACACACACACTATATTGTACAGCATGAGTCACTGATCTGGGCCAAGACTGGAGCAGTGACTCCTTCAGAGATGCGACAGGCAAGCCATCTGCAAGACTGAAGGCTAGGGCTGTGGCAACTTGACCATGATCTGAAGACGTTGTTCTTCATGTACCTCTAAATGAGTTTGTCTCAATTTGACAGTTTTTCAGCTAAATGCAGAAATGACGAATTAAAACTAAAATGCTAGTCCATAACGTTCCTGCATAATTGTGCATATATATATATATATATATATATATATATAAAGAAGAGGTCTTTAAAAATACCCCCTGTGGCGTAACCCCACAATTCAGTTCCCTAGTGTATGTCTGCTTTAGTATGTTTAGTGAGTATAGAATGTTGAACGGAGTGGGTGTGGTTTGTGATGTCTTGGAAAGGGTGGGGGGAGCAGTATATAAGGAGTGTTTGAGTGATGTCAGAGTCAGTTAGGTTTAAGTCGAGTTTAAGTCAGTTAGGTTTTACGTCAGTGAGTCGAGTTAGTGAGTTGAGGGTTATGGGAGTGTGGAGTTGGGTTAGAGAGTTTTAGGTGGTTGGAGTTAGTGTGATATGGGAGAGTGTTTGTAGTGTGTGGGGAGAGTTGGAAGTTTGGGAGTTAGGTTAGTTACAAAGTGTTTGGCGTAGGCAGGTTTATTTTCTGGAACTAAGGATTTTGAGAATTAAAATAAACTTATTTTTATTTTGTCTGCTACCCAAATCCTACTTGTCAGCCTGCCGTTATTAACCTGCTTTACTTTTAAATCTACACACACACCTTTGTACCCACAGCATCATCAATTTAAAAATAGATCCTTAATAACCAGAATTATTCTTTTCCCTCATTAGTAGGGGAAAGGTTTCATTTGACCCTCCCCTCAGGTTTTTTAAGTGTTGATGCTTGGCCTGAGAAGGGTTTATGCGTCTGGTCCTAAAGTGAAAAGGGCCGTGTCGTCGCCCTGAACATGAAGACGTTGTTCTTCATGTACCTCTAAATGAGTTGTTTCAATTTGGCAGTTTTTCAGCTAAATGCAGAAATGACGAATTAAAACTAAAATACTAGACCATAACGTTCCTGCATAATTGTGCATATATGAAGAGGTTTTTAAAAATATCCCCCCCCCCAAAAAAAATTCTGATTGTTGGGTGGTGCAGAGATGCAGTGGATTTATTTACTTATTTATCTGCAGTATTTGTATACCGCTCCCTATCTAGACAGATTCTGGAGTGGTGAACAATAAAAAGATAAAACAGATAAAAGAATAAAAACGATGCATTAAAAACAGGATAACATTAACACTGTGGCTAGTCAGCAAAGAAGGCTTCCTGGAATAAAGGCTTCTTCAGCAGGCGCCGAAAGCGACACAATGTTGGTGCCTGCCTGACCTCCAAAGGCAGGGAGTTCCCAGGGATGGAGACTCGGACTCGAGGACTCGACTCGTGAGTCAGACTGAGTCCCCCCTCTGACTCGACTCAGACTCGAGTCCCAATATTTTTAATGGGACTCGACTCGGGACTCGAGACCAAGGACTCGTCAACATCCCTGTGCTGTGCCAGAAGGAGTGGAGAGGAGCGTGATCGCCGGCGAAGAGCACATGGAAGCGAGGTGTGCCGCTGCTCGGCCACTATGGACGGCTACCAGGAGTGCCGCCCCAACAGTGTGTCAAGATTTATTTTGATTGATGTGTTGCGTACTTGGGAGAGGCAGAAGAAGGACCTGAGATTACTCTGTGTGGCTGCTCTGAGTGTGTTTCTGGTTCCAGCAAGTTCATCACCAGTGGAGCAGGTGTTCAGCGAGGGTGGAATTGTGATGAGACCTCACTGTTCCAGAATGGGGGCCAAACATTTAGAAAAAATCATGTTCCTCAAATGCAACATGGATAAGTTTTAGGAAGTACAGCAAGTTTATTTTTTAAAATCATTTTTCTAAAATGCAACCTTTCAGTCATTTTGGGTTTGGCTGCCTCCGCCTGCCTGCCTGTCTGGGGTTCCCAGCCTCCTCTGCCTGCCTGGTCTCTTCTTGACCAGTTCAACAGTTGAATTGTCCAAGACAAAGGCCCCTGCCTGCCGGCTTTGGGGTTCCCTGCCTCCTCTGCCTGCCTGGTTATTTTGGGTTTTTCTGCCTTGTCTGTTCTTGCCAAAATCAGTTGCAGAGTTTTGAAATAAAAAGGCACACTTGTGCCTAGAATTTATTTAAACCACACATCTGAAGTAGCCTTATTTTGTTGGGAAAAAACCCCATTGATTTTAATAGGGATTCGTGGAGTCAGCTTTGGGAGTGACTCGTGACTCGTGACTCATGAGTCACCATTTTGGACCAAGGACTCGGACTCGGACTCGAGACTCGGGTCCAAAGACTCGTGACTCGACTCGTGACTCGAGACCAAGGACTCTTCAACATCCCTGGGAGTTCCAGAGAAAGGGGGCCACCACACTGAAGGCTCTTCTCTGGTGGAGTCCAATTGGGCCATAGGTCCATGTGGAACCACCAGGAGAATGTCCTCTGATGACCTCAGTGACCAGGCAGATTGGTAAGGGAGAAGGCGCTCTCTGAGGTACCCTAGTCCCAACTTGTTTCGGGCTTTGTACACTTAGTACCAAAATCTTAAACCTGGCCCAGTCGAGAAAAGGTAACCAGTGCAGTTCCCTCCTTCCCTCAGAAGGAGTCGCGTGCCGAAAAGGGGCAGCTCCCGACAACAGCCGAGCTGCTTCATTCTGCACCAGCTCCAGCTTCCGGACGTAGCAGCCTCAAGGGCAGCCCCACAGAGAGCGCATTGCAGTAATCCAGTCTTGAGGTTACTAGCGCCTGTATCACTGTGGCCAAGCTATCCCTGTCCAGGAGAGGCCGCAGCTGGCGAACTAGTCGAAGGTGGTAAAAGGCACTCTGAGCTGCCACAGTCACTCAGGACTCCAGCAACAGTGATGGATCTAGGATTGCCTCACTACAGTCCAGAAATGTTGAGGGGGAAGAAAGGGGAAGTGAATTCCCCTCCCCCCCCAAAAAAATTTGAGTACTCCCTATCCTTCTGAGACTTTGCAGGTTTCTTACTTCAGGACCCCTCTCGATGTCTGGCATTTACAGAACAACAGCCCACACAAGGAACACAGGGGATCAGCACGCCCCTCTTTGGAATCCCACCAAAATCTCCAGGGCTGCTCTTGAAAGAAAACCACCCCCGCGCCTATTCATCTAAAACTCAGGAGACTTGATCCCCTCTGGAGGGGCAACTCACCCTGCAAATTCCATCCAATCCTGCCAAGAAATAATGATGATGAGGTACAGGGAATGCTTATCAAATTTGCAGATGACACAAAGTTGGGTGGAACAGCTAATACTCTGGAAGACAGAAACAAAATTCAAAGTGACCTCAATAGGCTGGAGCGCTGGGCCGAAAACAACAGAATGAAATTTAATAGGGATAAATGCCAAGTGCTGCACCTAGGGAGAGGAAACCAAATGCAGTGTTACAGAATGGGGGACACTTGGCTCAACAATACTACAAGTGAGAAGGATCTTGGAATTGTGGTAGATCACAAACTGAATATGAGCCAGCAATGCGACGTGGCTGCAAAGAAGGCAAATGCAATTTTGGGCTGTATTAATAGAAGTATAGCTTCCAAATCGCGGGAAGTGATAATTCCCCTTTACTCGGCACTGGTTAGGCCTCATCTTGAGTACTGCGTCCAGTTCTGGGCACCTCACTTTAAGAAGGACATAGACAAACTGGAGAGGGTTCAGAGGAGGGCAACAAGGATGATAAAGGGACTGGAAACAAGGCCCTATGAGGAGAGACTGAAAGAACTGGGCATGTTTAGCCTTCAGAAGAGGAGACTGAGGGGAGATATGATCGCACTCTTCCAGTATTTGAAGGGATGTCACACAGAGGAGGGCAAAGATCTCTTCTCGATCATCCCAGTTTGCAGGACACGGAATAATGGGCTCAAGTTACAGGAACCTAGATTCCACCTAAACATCAGGAAAAATTTCCTGACTGTCAGAGCAATAAGACAATGGAATCAACTACCTAGGGAGGTGGTGGGCTCTCCCAGTCTGGAGGCATTCAAGGTGCGGCTGGACAGACATCTGTCAGAGATGCTTTGACCTGGATTCCTGCATTGAGCAGGGGGTTGGACTCGATGGCCTTGTAGGCCCCTTCCAACTCTACTTTTCTATGATTCTATGATGATGATGATGATAATAATAATAATAAGTTATCAGCAGTTCCCTTTTTAACAAAAATATCAAAATATAAAGCTGCAGAGCACCTATTTTTCTGACACTTGGCAAGTGAAGTCCCCTCCTCAGGGGCTACTATTCCTGAAAATATCATCTAATTCTGCTGAAGATTTTAAAAAGTTATAGCCCTTCTTCTTTTGTTCTCTTTTTTTAAGTCAATGGGAGGCCAGAAACCTTGGATTTCCAGATCTCAGATCGGGTTTGGTACCCAAGTTGAGGCAAGATGGCTTCCTCCGAATCGGTCCGAACAGAACCGAACAGCCATAATAGGGGGAGACAGCAGTTCAATGTTAGAGCCTCTGTTTTGGATGCAGAAGGTCCCCGGTTCGGTCCCCGGTTCGATTCCCCAGATGGACAAATAGCCTGACCTCGTAGAAGATGGTTTCCAATGTTCCTTTAGTGAATAATACATCTTAATTAGGGCCAGGGCGAACAGCAACAGATCCTGGGCCGCTCCCACAACTCCGCATCTCATCTCAGCTACAATAGATGATGACTCTTGGTCATAAAGATGAAACCTGATAACATACCCTCAGCAGTGCTCGGTACTGAAAAGATCTGGGGCTCTGGCCCCACAGGACAAAAAATGATGCCCAGGTTTGCATATGCTACTTTACATATGCTCTAAAGCCTGTGTGTGTGTGTGTGTGTGTGTGTGTGAAGGACCCCGTCTCCTAAAGACACCCCTCTTTGTAAAATGGATGTATGGACAGGGAGAGAGGAGGGCATTTGATTTCAGAAAAAAAACCCCAGGCGGAAAGATTCGGGGGGGGGCAGCAGGAGGGGAAGCACATGTGGGCCAAAAGCCAGCTCATCCAGGGGGATCCGTCCAATGCAGCAAAGATTCCCCAGGGCCCCCGTACCTTTATTCCAGCAAGCGCCCCTGGACAGCAGCAGGGTGGTGGGGCAGAGGGCCTCCCACAGATTCGGGGCTCCAAATGAAAGCTTTGGGGCTCTAGCCCTAGCGGGCCACCCGCTAACACCGCCGCTGACCCTCAGCAGGCCAGGGGGCTGCCTAAGCCAGCCTTCCAGAACCGGGTGTCCTCCCTGAGGTTTGGGACTGCAGGCCCCATCATCCCTGCCCATCCCTGGCTGGGGCTGATGGACACTGTAGTCCAGAACCCACCTGGAGGGTGCCAGGTTGGAGAAGCCTGGGCTGAGCTTTACCTGGGCCCCGCTCCCCACACCCCCAGGTCAAGGTGCCAGGCGCGCCATTCTCCTCGGCAGCGGGGCCTCTGATGTCAGTGGGGGTGATGTATCCACTCTGGGTTTCAGTCTGAACTTTAAAGGAGCTGTCCAATGGTTCTAGATCCTATTTTTCTCACTCCCGGGTAGGTTCAGCACCCTGGATAGCTCCTTAAAAGTTTGGCCTGCCGCCCGGGGTGGATACATCACCCCCATTGACATTGGAGACACCAGCCAGCCACTGCTGCTCCTCAGGGTCTGTCTTGGGGGGGGGGCGCATTTGGGTTGTTCAGGGGGGTGGGTCTCTCTGGCTCCAGATCACACTCGGAGGGGCCTTTTTAAAGACCTTGTTTCGTCGCCTACCTTCGTTGCGGCTAGCAATGCCGGCTCCTGGTTTCGGGGGGCCCTTGGGTGAGACACCCTCCGTGGGGGGCCCTCCCTCGGCGAGCCGACCCTTTCCACCGCCATGGTCCCCCATCTGCTCTTGCTCCTCGCCCTCTTCCTCCCCGTTGCCACCGCTTCCTTGCTCGACAGGCAAGAGAGGAAGTCTGAAGTGGCATCTGCTGCTCCTCTTATCTCTCCACCGCCGTGGTCCGGGCCGGAGCGAGAGGCAGGAGGAGAACGAGCAGGTCACAATGGGGACGAGGAGGAGCAACTCCGGGGGGGGGGGGCGGGTCTTGTCAGTGGGCCCCTGCTGGGGTGTGGGGCCCCGGCAGGTGCCCGACCCTTGGCGCCGGCCCTGGCCTCTAGGGCAGTGTTCTCCAGCCTTGGGTCCCCACAGATGCTTTTGGCCTACAACTCCCAGCATGCCCCACAGCCAGCGTAGCTTACAGCGTACACATAACCCTGGATTTAATTTCCGGCCACGGGCACTCATCCCCTTCGGGACGTTGGAAGCGGCCTGATATCCACTCACGCTTCTGGTACATCTAGCCCAGTGTTCTCCAACCTTGGGTGTCCCCCCCCCCAGATGTTTTTGGCCTACAACTCCCAGCATGCCCCCAGATGGGAATGCAACTAAGGCATGTGTCGCCATGGCCAGAGACACCGTCTCCAGCAACTCCGGCGAAACCTGGACTTTCGGGGACCTCCCGGATGGCAAACCTGAGTCTTCAAGGGGAGCGTAACCCCATCCGAGACAGGCTGAACCCTGAGGCCATTGTCAGATGGGTGATGGGAGAACCACATTTTTACCACCCTGAGCTTCTTGGAGAGAGGGTTTGGTGGGACCAAACAGAGCCAGTGTGGCCTAGTGGCGAGAGCGTTGGACTGGGACTCGGGAGATCCGGGTTCTAGTCCCCGCTCGGCCATGAAGCTCACTGGGTGACTTTGGGCCAGTCACTGACTCTCAGCCGAACCTACCTCACAGGGTTGTTGGGAGGATAAAACGAAGGGGAGGATTATGTATGTGGCCTTGGGTTCCTTGCAGGAAAAAAGGCGGGATATAAATATAATTAATAATAAATAAATAACCGTTATCCATCCATTTCTAGGCCCAGTTCAAAGTGCTGGCGTGTTAACTTTTAAAACCCTAAATGGCTTGGGACCAGTTACCTAAAGGACTGGCTTCACCCATAGAGTCCTGTCCTTAGAGCAGTGTTCTCCAACCTTGGGTCCCCAGATGTTTTTGGCCTACAACTCCCAGCATGCCCCAGCCAGCTATGCTGGCTGGGGCATGCTGGGAGTTGTAGGCCAAAAACATCTGGGGACCCAAGGTTGGAGAACACTGCTCTAGGGGCCATTTGTTCTCCATTCTTTTGCCAGCGTATTTTGTAATAACAGCCGATTCCTCTCTGTCAGCCTTTTCTCGTATGTTTTGCCTTGCTGGCATTCTCGCCCATTTGCCCTCCCAAAGGAGATAACGATCAGCGCCCACGTTGTTGTTTTTTCGGCGCCAAATCGACATGCTGCTTTTTTGCCCGAGCTTTTAAACATGTTAATGTTTTAGAATGTTACCGTTTTAATTTTTGTTTTTAAACGGATGGTCGTGTTTTTGTTTGGCTTGCCGGTCGAAGATTGGCAGTTTTTAATCTGTCCTTTAATGTGCAGTTGTGTTGTTTTTATACTGGGTATCTTTGTTTAATGTTGTGTACACCGCCCTGGGATCCCTTGTGCATGAAAGGTGCTTTATAAAAGTTTAGGAATCAATCAATCAAAGTGCGATCCTTTGCAATTTTAGACAGAAAAAAAGGCCTACAACTCCCAGCATGCCCCAGCCAGCTGGCTGGGGCATCCTGGGAGTTGTAGGCCTTTTTTTCTGTCTAAACTTGCATAGGATTGTGTGCCCTAAATAGACTTTCCTCTGAATCTTTTTTTAAAAAATTGTCAACATCTCTTGCCATTGTTGTTACATTTTAATGTTTACAGTCATGCCTTGGATTGAGAGCATAATTCGTTCCGGAAACGTGCTTGTAATCCAAAACACTCTTATATCAAAACGAAATCTCCCAAAAAAAATTTGTACAGGGATTTTTAATTTAAACCGTACTACAGTACTTGTATTGCAAGACGTTGCTTGTATATCAAGTAAAAAAATATTAAATAAATATTTAAAATTTTGCTTGTCTTGCAAAATGCTCTCAAACCAAGTTACTTGTAATCCAAGGTATTACTGTACATTTAATGTTAAATTTTAATTCAACGTTGTTACATTTGCATTCTTCCAAAGAGTTCAAGCCTCTCCTATTATTCTTGGCTGCTTGCGCACCGTTTTCTTGGTAGAAAGGTGGTGGTTGTGATGGAAATCAAATACATGAGAGCCAGTGTGGCTTAGTGGTGAGAGTGTTGGACCAGGACTCGGGAGATCCGGGTTCTAGTCCCCACTCGGCCATGAAACTCACTGGGTGACTTTGGGCCAGTCTCTGACTCTCAGCCTAACCTACCTCACAGGGTTGTTGTGAGGATAAAATGGAGAGGAGGAGGAGGATTATGTAAGCCGCCTTGAGTTCCTTGCAGGAAAAAAGGCGGGGTATAAATGTAATAAATAAATAAAATACATAAGCTGGCCAATATGTTTCCTCACAACAACCCTGCAGGTTAGGCTAAGGGTGTGCGATTGGTTCAGTTTGACCCGGTGAGCTCTGTTGGTCTTTTGTGCATCTAATTCAAGGCTGGGCAGAAGGTAGATCTGGATCTACTGCTAGATCTCTGAGGGATATGCAGTAGATCTGCCAGGATTTCTGACTGTGGAGTTTTTTTGTGTGTGTAAGGGCTGTGAGCTCAATTCCTGGACTCTCCGGACGCCCAGAGAGCTTCGGCTGTTGGGTGGTATATAAATAAAATTGATGATGATGATGATGATGATGATGATGATGATGATGATGTGTGTGTGTTTTGCACCAGGCTCCTTGATTGGTTTGAGGAAAAAACAAAACAGTTGATCTCGCAAGCCGGAATTCTGCTCGCCACTGATGTAATTGCTAACTTTGTTTCTTCCGTGGGTCCCAACAGCAAGCCGATGTTTGTTCAATGGCTTGTGATGGCTGGTGACTCCAAGCGTTAGCACACACAGTATTCTGCCAGGGGCTGGAGCAGGGGGAGGAAAACAATTTGGAAAGAAAACACAAGAAGTCTCCACTACGCTCTTCTCGAAAGCAAATGAACAGGTGGGGAAATGAGGATACAGAAGTATCCCCATTTCATGGGGGAACCCCATTTCTGTATCGCCATTTCATGGGGAAATGATGGAGATACAGAAGACAATGGCATTAAGAAGCCAAGAAATGTTTGTTGAACACATGAGTAAAAATGGTGTGAACTGATTGTCGTCTTCTCGGTATGCCCCTATCATTTCTTGACTCTTTGATTCTAGCCTGTGAGCCTTTGACCCTTGGTGAAAAGTTCCTTGGTTGCTAGCCATGCAAATAGGTCTGAGTGGAGACTTTTTGATTCTAGCGCATGTGAGCCTTTGACCCTTGGTGAAAAGTTCCTTGGTTGCTAGCCATGCAAATAGGTTTGAGTGGAGACTTTTTGATTCTAGCGCATGTGAGCCTTTGCCCCTTGGTGAAAAGTTCCTCGGTTGCTAGCCATGCAAATAGGTCTGAGTGGAGAATATGACTTAGAGCAACGGCTGCTGATGTCAAGGAGGCATGGATGGTGGGAAGCAGTGATTTCCCCACCACCACCTATGTAAGTCCCCGGGGGAAGACATTCTCTGAGGCAAGAGGGTGCAGTGTCCTCAAATCCACCAGTCCACATGGAGGAACAGGTACACAGATGGACTCGTAGAGGTGTGAAACATTAATTTTGGACCTCTTTTGGCCCAAAATCTGTATTCAATTTCAGAGAAGCTCTTGCAGAAAAATATTGGCATATTTTAGCTTGAAGTGCCTAATGTCAGTAACGAAGCCTTAGGAGAGGCATTTCAACATTTTAGAAGGTGGGGGCGAAGGGGAGACATGCAAAATTTGGGAAACCACCAAATGATTCGTGGTCTGGAGGGAAGGGGGTGGGCCCAGTAGGAGGGGCCATCTGGAGAGCCTCAGAGAACTGGATTTGACCCACAACCTGAAGGGTTTTTTAAACTATATTTTTAATTATTACATTTATATCCTGCCTTTTTTTCCTCCTGCAAGGAACCCGAGGCAGCTTACATAATCCTCCTCCTCCTCCTCCTCCTCCTCCTCTCCATTTTCTCCTCACACCAACCCTGTGAGGTAGGTGAGGCTGAGAGAGTCAGACTGGCCCAAAGTCCCCGAGTGAGCTTCATGGCCGAGTGGCGACTAGAACCCGGATCTCCCCCGAGTCCCAGTCCAACACTATCACCACTACACCACACTGGCTATCTGCACACCCTGCATTAATGTATAAGATTATAACAACGTCCACAGCGGGGGGGTTTCCAGAGCACCATAAGAAGAAATTAAAAAGTCTCTGCCCCGAGGAAGTTGCAATCAAAATCTCAACAATAGAGGAGGGCGAAAGGGGAGAGAGAGAGAGACACAGAGAGAGAGAGAGAGAGAGGTGACGTTAAGAAAATAACAGGGCAAACATGTGGAGGCTAGTGTGGCAAACACTGGCACGTTCATTTTGAGGTGAGGACGTGGGATAGCCTACTCGAGGCAGGGAGGAGAAGTAAATAAGCTCAACAAGATCTGCCATGGACGGCCTTCTCCCTGTCCCATCAGCCAGAGAAACCAGGCTGATGGGGACTAGGAGGAGGGCCTTTTCTGTGGCAGCCCCCAATTTATGGAACTCTCTCCCCAGTGACCTCCGCCATGCCCCTTCCTTGATTAGCTTCCGCCGGGCATTAAAAACGTGGCTTTTCAGGCGGGAAGGAATATGGGGTGGGTTAGGATTTTTAAAGTTTTGTACTGTTTTTAATTGTGTTTTATACTGTGTGTGTGTGTGTGTGTGTGTGTGTGTGTATTTCCCCACCCCTTGTATTTTATTGGATTGTACATCGCTCAGAGTGGCCGGATCTCTGGCCAGATGGGATGGGCGATTCATAAATATAATAAATAAATAAATAAATAAATTAAAATAAAATAAAATAAGCAGAGCCCTGCTGGATCTGGCCAGTGGCTGCCTTTCCATAGTGGCCAACCAGCAGCCTAGGGCCGGGGGAAGCCTTATCAGCAGCACCTGAAGACAACAGTGGTCTCTCAGCAGCTGGCATTCAGAGGTAGACTGCTGCGGAACGTGGAGGTTCTATATAGCCGTTGTGACTCATAGCCATTGTCTGATCTCTCCTCCTTGGACTTCTCTCCTCCCGCTTTCGAAAGCATTCTAAGCCGGCGGTTGTCAGGGGCCGTTGGCAGTGAGTTCCATAAGTCATCTATGCAGTGTTTGAAGGAGTGCTCCCGTTTTGTCTGTCCTGGATTTTCTGCCCATCTGTTTCACTGGGTGACACCCCCTCCCCCCCCCCCCAAGCTCTCATATTATTAACACAGCCGCTTGGTTTTTTTTTCCCCCACTGCTGCCTCTGCCCAGACAGGTTGGGTAGGCTTTTGAATGGGGAAACCTGCCAGACCTGTTTAAGCAGAGACCAAAGTAAGAGGGGTGTATGGACCACACAAACATCTCTCTCTCTCTCTCTCTCTCTCTCTCTCTCTCTCTCTCTCTCTCTCATACACACACACACACACACACACACTTCCTGAAGGAGGGGAAAAAACACCTGACAATCCACAAGCCTGTTATCTTCCTCCTCTCTTGTGGCTGATCAGCTTTCGAACCCAGATCCTGACCCATATTTTGAACGCAGGTCCTGTCCTGCCACACTCCAGGCCCTTTAAAATTAAAATCCATAAGGCACGATCCTCCTATGCATGTTTAGAGAGAGAAAAGTCCTACAACTCCCAGCAAGCCCCCCAGCCAGCAACGCTGGCTGGGGGGCATGCTGGGAGTTGTAGGACTTTTCTCTCTCTAAACATGCCTAGGATCGTGCCTTTAAATACTTACATTCTTAAATACTTAAAATTCTCTGCTGTTATTTCTGCACACCACAGGAGAGTGGGAATACCAGCCACGGTTCTGTTGAAAAGGACCCCACGGCGAGTGTGGGCAGGTACAAAATAAATACATCTTAAACAGAGTGGGGGGGGGGGAATTCATCTGAGAATCCACCTTCCGGTCACGAAAGAAGTCTGGTTTGATTTCTTCTTCTTCTTCTTCTTCTTCTTCTTCTTCTTCTTCTTCTTCTTCTTCTTCTTCTTCTTCTTCTTCTGCGGTGAGGACAAGCGGCTCAAAGCTCTTCAGCCAGCTCCAAGCCTGTGTTCTGCAGCGTCTTGAATTTAAAAAATAAATATATTGCAGTGCGCGCACTGCAACACCATCCCAGCTGCTCTGATGTAGGCCTCCCGCACACCACACCCCCCGCCTCCCCAAATCCCAGCAGCATGGAAGACACCTGCCTCTCGGGGAAGGAAGGGGTAGCACAATGGATCTGTCTGGAGACTGAATTGTGTGTCCGGGGGAGAGACTGTTTTATGATCCGTGGAGTTTATGGAGAATCTAAACGAGCCGTTCTGACCATTTATCTACCCCACACCCCAAACAACCCATCCCTTGCTCCTTTGCTAGGTCATCTGGCCTCGGACTCGGTAAACTACACACACACACACACACACACACACACACACAGGAGAGAGAGAGAGAGAGAGAGAGAGATAAGCAGAAGTGTGTGTATTTATTTCCTACAATGGAACTTCAACCTGCTTTCCCCCTTGACTCATTTTGGAAAGTACCATCCATCTCTCTCTTTTTTTTTTTTTTAAAAAAAGTTATTCTAGTCCTCTTGATTGCATGCAAACCGGGGTGTGTGGGTGTGTGGGCGGGTTTGTACGTCACAGCGAATGATCGTGGCGATTTGCCGTGGCGGGTCGTTCGTTCGGAGAAGTCCCCAGGTTCGGACAGCACGACAACCCACCGTGGGTAGAACAAACCCAGGAACGGCCCACAGGTTCTCGTCGTGGGTTGTTCGGAAAAAAAATAAAACAACCCCGCTGGGGTGACCTGGGCTGGGTTTGCGCATGGCAACCAACTGTTGACTGTTATCGTTAGTTGGTTGTCGTGTCATGAGAACCAGGTCAGTATGTGTTGCGGGAGGGGGAGAGAGATCTACACTGGAACTGTTATCTAGCACAGCTCCGCCATATGGGATCTTGCTCTGTTTCTCTCTAGATTACAGTGTTCTCCAACCTTGGGTCCCCAGATGTTTTTGGCCTATAACTCCCAGCATGCCCCAGCCAGCGAGGTGCCTCCTCTGACCACATTTGCTCAGCCCAGGAATTAGTTTTCAGAAATAGAACTGGAACTCTTGTGATAAGGATGTCGTAGAAATCTACAATGAATTCAAACAAGATTGGATCTCTGTGACTCTGACCTGCGGATTGGTGCTGAGTCACGCAGATTCCGCAAACTTGTGAACCGTATTTTTAAAAGTTTTTTTTGGGGGGGAGGGGAATTTGCACAAGTGTGCCCTTGAGCAAGTCTGCATTTGTACTAGTGCGCACCTGCCTAAATCCCCCCCAAAACACTAAAAAAACCAACACCAGTTCACACATTAATGCACAGGTGCCCATTTGAGCAAGTCAGTGTGTGTGTGTGTGTGTGTGTGTGTGTGTGTGTATATATATATATATATACCGTATATATAATTTTATTAGCGCAAATGGGACACTGAAAGCCACATCATGGTTCTAGTGCGATCTTTGCGAAATCGGGTGATATGTGCAAACCGGAAGCCAAAAACCACATGCTTCCAGCGTGATTTGTGCGAATCACGCAAATTGCGCAAGAACCACATGGCTTTCCTCTTCCGACTTTGCACATATCACCCAATTTTGTGCACATTTCCATAGTGGCTTCTTTCTTTTTTTTTTTTAATGTGCAAATTGTGGTCCACCTTAGAGATGGAAGACGGCGAGCTGGGTCACCTCACACCACAGCGAGTCGGCCTCTCAACGCAGGGCTGATGAACTGGAATCCGGGGTTTGGGGTTCAAATAGTGAGAATCCACCATATTTTTCACCCTTCTAGCAGATTTCTCACACATCCCTCGATTGGAGCATGCCAGAATGTCACCCGAGGCTGCCAAGGGGCCGGAAATAGCTCTGTTGGCACCGAAACAGGCTCAGTTGGCATCTGGGGGGGGGGTCCTGGCTGAGTTTCGCTCTCCGGGGAAGTGTTTTTCTTTCTCCTTTTCATGCCCCCTTTTGTCTCCAGTTTCCTCCTTAGCCATCCAGCCTCGGATGTTGAGCACAATCGTAGTCAAAGACGAAGGCATCTCCTGCCCGCCTCGGCTGCCAAGAGGTGGGCAGCTGTGGCTGAAGCCATTTCGGTCCATTGGACTCAGCCAGGGGCTGAATGAGACCTCCTTGGCATGACACCGAAAGCCGGTTCCAGATCCACCAACCCCTTCTTTGAATCTCCTCCTCCTCGTTGCTTCTTGACAGTTCCTGCTTTTGTTAACAAGGAAAAGCTCGAAGCAGTGTTGGGATGTCGGGCGGGGGCAAAGCTGGCTTCCGAAGAAGACGACTAAAAGGGAAGTGGGGAACAGGCACATGGCAGCCATTTATAAAAGTACGAATGGTGCCGGAAAAGGAACCGGAGGAGCAGGGCCGGTGCAAGGCAGTTTGGTGCCCTAGGCAAGATCAGATATTTAGTGCCCCCCTCTTCCCACTTGAGCCCTCCCTCCCTCCAGCCCTATGCTCCTGGCGCCCCCTTTAGCCCGGCGCCCTAGGCAGCCGCCTAGTTGGCCTAATGGTAGCACCGGCCCTGCGGAGGAGACTGCCTGATGAAACTGATGGGCCATCGATTCAGGGGGGACAAAAATGTGGCCGCTTTTACACAGCGCGGCGTAACTAACTTTAGAGAGTCCGCTCTCGTGACATGATGGCGACCGCTACTGGCGGAGGCGCGGGGAGGGATAGGATCTGTCGGCAGAGCTTGGCCACGTGTTCTGTGGGGCAGGCTACCTCCCGTGTTGTCAGTTTGCTGGAGGAAAACAGGGGAAGACGGGCGGTCGCGTCCAGTTTGTCGCCTTCCTGGAGGCGACTGGTTGGCCACCTTCTGAGACGGGTGGTTGGGATCCAGGTGGAGTCCTACTTAGAGTAGAGCCGTCGCGCAATCAAGAGGGCTGGACTCACTCATGACTTTCATAAGTCTCGTTGATTTCAGTGGGCCTACTCTCGGGTTGGGGGAAGCAGTTCGTTCGGCCTGATTTCATACTTTTCGAACCACTATGCCAACTGAAACTCATTTATCTCCCTTGACGTTTGCATTTGTCCAAACTTTGCGATGGAGTTGTGTGTGTGTTTTTTAAGTGTACAAAAATCCATATGTTGGGGGAAATAGCATTCAAAAATGCATTCTATTAGGGGAAATGTTTGCAGAAAATGGGCGTAATATTAGGCAATAAATGCATGTATTAGAACAGTGTTCTCCAACCTTGGGTCCCCAGATGTTTTTGGCCTACAACTCCCAGCATGCCCTAGCCAGCGTAGCTGGCTGGGGCATGCTGGGAGTTGTAGGCCAAAAACATCTGGGGACCCAAGGTTGGAGAACACTGTATTAGAAGAAACATACAGAAAAATGCTTAAGAATTTTCGTACAAACTTTTTTTTAAAAAAAAATCCTCAGCATTTGGGGCATGGCTGGCTGGGGCATGCTGGGAGTTGTAGGACATTTTTCTGTCTAAACATGCATATAGCATTGCGACATCTCTCTCATACCTTTATTGTCCCCTGTGAGACAGTACATTTATAGAACGAAACAATGCAGGGTTTTTTTTTGCAGGATTATGTCGAATTCCGCACGGTGGCTCGCATCCTGACCGTGCCCATAATTCACCCGGCCCAACACGGCTGCGTTTTCCTGGCTGTGCGTGTCTTTTCCGGGTGCCGAGTCTAACCAAGGCCTTGTCCGTGGCTCTGGCTGGCACCATGTCTGTTTCCAGGCCTTGAGCCATGGGGGAAAAGGACAGTGTGAGACGAGGCCACTCGTGTCTCGCCGCCGGGGCATTCATCATGACCCACGGCGGGCAGGGAGCGAGGTTTGCAAATGCGAGATGACGGGGTTGAGCTCCTGGCACGGACGCAGCACTAAAAATAACTGACAGTTGACCTGCTTCCTCTGTTTCTGTGCGCGCGCGTGCCGGTCGGACAAATTCAAGAGTTGCGTCTGCTTTCGCTGGATAGAGATTAACACACAGCTCTTTAGGGGTTTGAGTAACATCCATAGGGGAGGTTGGTGACTCCCATTTCGGTGGTGGGGCTCCTTTTCCATTGCAGGTTTTATTTTGAGCTCCATGGGAGCTATCCGTGGTGCTGAACTCCACCCCCCAAAATAGGTTCACCACCTTGGAGCACAACGGACAGCTCCTATGAAGCTCCAAATAAAAGCTGCAAAACCTGCAATGGAAAAGGAGCCCCACTGAAATGGGAGTCACCAGCCTAACTCTGTGTGTGTGTGTGTGTGTGTGTGTGTGTGTACGCACGTGTGTGTGTGTGTGTTTCACACATGCCGCAGATAAAGTGGTACAGTCCCAAGGTGGTAGAAAGGATTGTACCACTTCAGGGGCATGCATGCACTCCATTTTATTTTATTTTTGTATTGCTTTTATTGTTGTTGTAGCTGAAATTGTTTTTAATGGTCTATTTTAAGCTGTGATTTTAATATTTGTTATATGTAAACTGCTTAGGGATTTTATTATATTAAATGGTACATAAATATTTACTATTATTCTTATCATCATCATCATCATCATCTATATACAGCTTAATATAATAAAATCCCTAAGCAGTTTACATATAACAGTATTAAAATCGCAGCTTACACTAGGAAAACATTATATAAAAATATTATATATATAATATCTCCTTCGAAAATGAAAGACAGCTTCCCCGCCCAACCTGTTGCTCTCCAGATGTTTTGGACTACCATTTCCATCATCCATGACCACAGGCTGGTGGCGATGGGCATTGTAGTCCAAAAACATCTAGAGGGGACCAGGTTGGGGAAGGCCGCTGAAAGGTTCCCACCAGAGCAGCTAACAACTTAAAACCAACAATTCAACAGAACAGTAACCTCGTTTGAAACCATAAAAGAGCAGGTGGTACCACCAGAGACAGGAACAGGCCATCCAATGTGAAAACCGGAGAACAAACAGAAAATTTCGGAGCAGTCAGCAATGGCGGTAGATGTTAAAATGACTTAGAACAAATTGAAACCCCCTTCCATCTAAGATGGAGCGATATCAAAGCAGACACACACGCAGAAGAGACCGGTGACTCCTCTGTCCGTGGGGCTCCTCATCCGTTTCAGCTTTTATTCTGAGCTTTATAGAAGCCATCCCCGGTGCTTCATGGTGGTGGTGAACCTATTTTGGGGGTGGAGTACGGCACCATGGACAGCTCCTCTAAAGCTCAGAATAAAACCTGCAATGGATGAGAAGCCCTACGGACGGACGTCGGAGAGTCACCCGCCTCCCCTGCGCACATGCACCCAAATGTATAGAAAACTAACACAGTAGGATGTGCAGGATTTCTCTACGGTGATTTTAAATACACACAAAGATCTTTTTTTTAAAAAAGGGGAAAAAAGGAGTCTCCCAGCTCAAGGGTGTGGAATCCCTTTCAGCCCGAGGGCCGCATTCCATTTCAGAGACGCTCTTGGGGGGGGGCGCATTCCAGTAATGGGCGGGGCCGTAGGCAAAAGGGCCAAAATACCAAAAATAAGAACATCAGAAGAGCCCCGCTGGATCAGACCAAAGGTCCACCTAGTCCAGCATTCTGTTCACACAGCGGCCATCCAGGTGCCCCAATGGGAAACCCACCAGCGGGACGTGAGTGCAACAGCAGCACCTCCCCACCCATGTTCCCCGGCAACTGGTGCACATTGGCATGCTGCCTCTGATCCTGGAGGAGGAGGCGGCATCTAGCCAATCAGGACTAGTAGCCAATGGGATAGCCTTAATACAGCTTAATATAATAAAATCCCTCAGCAGTTTACATATAACAGCATTAAAATCGCAGCTTAAAATACACTAGGAAAACATTATCTAAAAATATTATATATATAATATCTCCTTCGAAAATGAAAGACAGCTTCCCCGCCCAACCTGTTGCTCTCCAGATGTTTTGGACTACCACACAGAGGAGGGCAAAGATCTCTTCTCGTTCATCCCAGTTTGCAGGACACGGAATAATGGGCTCAAGTTACAGGAACCCAGATTCCACCTAAACATCAGGAAAAATTTCCTGACTGTCAGAGCAATAAGACAATGGAATCAACTACCTAGGGAGGTTGTGGGCTCTCCCACTCTGGAGGCATTCAAGGTGCGGCTGGACAGACATCTGTCAGAGATGCTTTGACCTGGATTCCTGCATTGAGCAGGGGGTTGGACTCGATGGCCTTGTAGGCCCCTTCCAACTCTACTTTTCTATGATTCTATGATTCCTTGAATTTGACCCATCCCCTTTGAAAGCCATCCGGACGTCCGGAGAGCCTGAAACCCCCATGAGGAATCATCTGGAATTGTGCACACGTCCGAAATCTGGCGAGGTCTCGCCCCGAAATCCTGTGACATTTCGGACATGCGAGATTGCGTCCCGGCACGCTTCCCGCCGCCAGGAAGGAGGGCGTGGCAATTACACAGAGCCCTGTGGATGCCCCGGCAGCAGAGCGGCTGGCAGGGTTTCAAGAGGAGGAGGAAGAGGAGGCATTTGTGAGGCATTTGTTTGCAGTCTGTTTTGCAGGCGTCGGTGCCCTGGTTTCACTTGTACCTATAATGAAGCTGGTGCCAGTTAGCATGGCGAGCTGCTCATGGAGAGGGCTTTGCTGTGCGACTGAGGGCGCAATCCTATGCCTGTTTAGACAGGAAAAAGTCCTATAACTCCCAGCATTCCCCACCTTTATGCTGGCTGGGGAATGCTGGGAGTTGTAGGACTTTTTTCTGCCGGCTGGGGAATGCTGGGAGTTGTAGGATGTTTTTCTGCCGGCTGGGGAATGCTGGGAGTTGTAGGACTTTTTTCTGCCGGCTGAGGAATGCTGGGAGTTGTAGGACTTTTTTCTGCCGGCTGGGGAATGCTGGGAGTTGTAGGACTTTTTTCTGCCGGCTGGGGAATGCTGGGAGTTGTAGGATGTTTTTCTGCCGGCTGGGGAATGCTGGGAGTTGTAGGACTTTTTTTCTGCCGGCTGGGGAATGCTGGGAGTTGTAGGACGTTTTTCTGCCGGCTGGGGAATGCTGGGAGTTGTAGGACTTTTTTTTCTGTCTGAACAAGCATAGGATTGCGACCTGAGTGTGTGTAACGTCTCCAAAAAGATGTGCATGAAAACTGCACCAGTATTGTTTTTTATTTATTATTTAATATATTTATTCAGTAGTAGTGAATGGCTCCATGTGAATGGCTTGCTTCAGGATAATGCCTGTTCCCTGTGGAGAAATTTAAAGTACCTTAAAGGGGCTGGAGCAACTCCCCTAGGAGGAAAGGTCACAGCAGCTGGGACTGTTTAGCTTAGAGAAAAAGGTGAGTAAGGGGAGATGTGATAGAGGTGTACAAAGTGATGCACAGTGTGGAGAAAGTGGACAGGGAGACATTTTTCTCCCTCTCTTGTAATACTAGAACCCAACGGGGCCATCCCATGAAGCTGATGGGTGGGAGATTCAGGATGGATCAAAGGAAGGACTTCTTCACACGGCGCAGAGTTAAACTATGGAACTCACTTCCACAAGATGTCCTGAAGGCCAACAGTTCGGATGGCTTTGAAAGGGGATTGGGCAAATTCCTGGAGGAGAAGGCTATCCATGGCTACTAGTCCTGATGGATGGCTCTATGCCACCTCCAGTATCAGAGGCAGTGTGCCTGTGTACACCAGTTGCTGGGGAACATGGGTGGGAGGGTGCTGTTGCACTCATGTGCTGCTTGTGTGGGCTTCCCTTTGGGTCATCTGGTTGGCCGCTGTGTGAACAGAACACTGGACTAGCTGGACCCTGGGTCTGATCCAGCATCAGGGCTCTTCTGATGTTCTGATGTAGCCCAATCGTTAATTCATTTGTGCATTGCAGATATACGGCTCGCTTCTACTCTTAACACTCACACTGAAGTTTTAAAAGTCGTTAGATGCAGAAGGGATGCTCTTTAGTGTATTTGGCTGGCACATAACATGTCGTCAAATAAGATGCAGGCAAGTTCTCTTGTCTGTCTTAGAGACAGAGGAGATTACTTTTCAAGCAGATTCCCACCCTCTGCTTCTGTGCGTGTTTCTCTCGGATGAGTTTGAGCAAACTTTGGTACACAAGAGCCGTGATTCTTACAGAAAGGAAATTTCTAATTTCTAATACTAATTCTAGTATTATGAGAGCGGGAACCCGGGGTCATCCCATGAAACTGATTGGTGGGAGATTCAGGACGGAGAAAAGGAAGTCCTTCTTCACACAGCACAGAGTTAAACTATGGAACTCACTTCCACAAGATGTAGTGATGGCCACCAATTTAGACCATTACGTCCAGGGTCTAAAATTAACTGGATGCACCACAGGGCTGGGGAATTTATTATTTGTTACATGTGTATCTGGCCTTTCCTACAAGGAGCCCAAGGTGGTGTACCTGATCCTCCTCTCCATTTTATCCTCGCAACAATCCTGTGAGGTAGGTTAGGCTTTGAGGTAGTGCCTGGTCCAGATCACCCAGTGAGAAATGGGAGGCATTTGCTGGTACTCCTCATGCAGTAATATGTCCTGGGCAGGCACTGTGTGTGTCCTGTTTGGCTGCTGCATCCGAACAAGGCAGAGAATCAGTCTGTGTCTCTTTCTTGAGTGTGTGTGTGTGAGAGAGAGAGAGAGAGTGTGTGTGTGCTTTGATGTGTGTTTAAGGTGGTTTGTTTGTTTGCTTGTTTGTTTGTTTGTTTTATGTGTGCTGCTGTAAAATAGAAAGCTTGTGTCAGGTTCTCTACCATGGAAGAGGTGTTAACCTTTTGCTTCCAGCAAAACAGGATTTCCACTAAAATATGTACCAAAAAATGTTTTTGCATTATCATTGTATATTGTATTATTATTATTATTATTATTATTATTATTATTATTATTATTATTATTATTATTATTATTATTATTATTTTCATTTCTATACCACCCAATAGCCAAAGCTCACTGGGGGGTTCACAACGACTCATAAAAATTACAAACCACAAATACAGCTCATAAAATACCACCTAAAATTCCAATATGCAAAATTTAAAACCATTGAAACAGCGAAAAACTATTTCAATTTTAAAAATACCAGACGTGTTAAAAACGACAGCTGACATAAATGTCCCCCCCATCATCACGTAGCATCAGATACCAGTAAATGCCTGGGAGGAGAGGGTGGTCTCTTAACCTGGCGCCGAAAAGATGACAGCGTTGGGGCCAGGCAGGCCTCAGTGGCGGGCAGATCATTCCACAATTGGGGGGCCACCACTGAGAAGGCCCTCTCACTGGCCATCACCCTCCAAGCCTCCTCCGGAGGTGGCACATGGAGGAAGGCCTCAAATGTTGTCGTGTCACTCCATAGTGTCGCGACTCTGTGTGAGTTCAGTATTGGGGACAGAGTAGGGGGTCAGTACAGACTGGTGGCCTTGATCTCACCCTGCCTGTGTGGCTCTGAGGATATATCATCCTAGGATGTCATCGTTAGCTGTGGCAGCTTGCATGCATTTGTGTGGTGGTGCGTCTTAAAGTCACTCGATTCTCTGCGGAATGGGAGTTGTGGCTAGAACAGGAGACCGTGGGCCCAAAGGAGTGCTTTTGTGCGGCTCTTTCTTTTCCCATGTTCAGATGCCTCGGTTTCCCCTTTCTGTGGTATAGTTTGCTGACTCTTGGAGATTCAAAGACGGCTCTGCCTCCCCTGACCCCCGTTCAGGGGGATGCCTGGTGACGCCTATTTAGGTGGGGCTCCTGATCCATCGCAGGTTTTATTCCGAGCTTTATAGGAGCTGCCAGTGGTGCCGCACTCCATCCCCAAGATAGGTTCACCACCGTGGAGCACGCAATGGACGAGGAGCCCCACCGAAAGAGGCGTCTCCAGCCTCCACTAGCAGCGCCGGTCAGATGGGCCACCAGGCTCCACGGCTTGTGCCCCCTTGGACCCGCCTCTCGTCACCCATCTTCTGCCCTGGGCCTGAGCGTCGTATCTTTTAGGTACCTAGCACCACTCCCGAGGGCCACCAATATTTTTTTATTACTCCGATGCTTTATTGCTCCCGTTTTGTGGAGTCATAGCAGTCCCCTGCCCTGAGGAGCTTCCAATCTAAATTTCATCAGAGTGTGTGGGGACGGGGGGGGGGGGGCGGGGATGGAGCTAACCAAAGGGAGTGGAGGGGGGAGCCAGGAAGGGGTGGTAACAAACCAGCACGGAGCAGAGTGAGGGGGAGAGAAAGAGAGCAGCGTCTCTTCCTGCTGAAGAAGCATTCCCTACTGAGGGAGCCGCCCTCTTTCTCTCTCTTTCTGCCGCCCCATTTCTTCTCTGTCTCTCTGTATATCCGTCTCTGTCTCTCGCTCTTTCTGCCACCACCTCTCTCCCTCTCTCTCTCTCTCTGTGCCAACTCTTCTCTATCTCAATCTCTCTCTGTATCTCTTTCTGCCATCCCATATCTTCTACTCCTTCTCTCTTTCTGCCATAACATTTCCCCCCTCTCTCCCACCCATTTTTTCCACTCCTTCTCTCTTTTGGGGGGGGGTGTGCCACCCCCTTTCTCTCTCAATCTCTCTCTGTTTCTCTTTCTCTCTTTCTTTTTTCTTTTTTTTTTTTTAAATATTTTTTATTAAATTTTAAAACAATACAAAGAAAATAACATACACACATGACTAATATTGTGCTCCCATCACCATGGGACCAAACAATCCAATAACTCTATGATTGTTCATTATTCCAAAAATACAATATATCTTGACAGGGTAAACTCCCTTTCCCCCTTTTAAACACATATTCCAAAAATAAACCCCAAATATCCTTAAAATTATTTTTCTTTAATTGACCCCTTTTGCATTTAATATTACAAGTCAACATATCATTCAAAGCCATATCCCATACTTCCTTATACCATTCAGTAATAGTGAAAACTTGCTGGATTTTCCATTTCCTTGCTATCATTAGTCTACCTGCCGTTAACAAATTTATGATTAATTCTTTAACATTTTGAGAACCGATCACCTTTTCCGTTATTGTTAGCAAAGCTAGTTTAGGGCATACCTCTAAATCAACTCCAACAATTTCTGATATTTCCTCAAAAATCATTTTCCAAAAATCCATTACATTTTTACAACTCCACCACATATGAGCATATGTACCCAATTCCTGACATCCTCGCCAACACATTGGAGAACATTTATTATCTATTCTATTTAATCTCACTGGGGTCAAATACCATCTCCAAATTAGCTTATAAAAATTCTCTTTAATTCTTATAGACATATTTTTCAATATTCGCCTATCCCAAATCTTATTCCACTCATCCTTTGATATTTCCTCTTCAAACTCTGTATCCCAAACTATTTTAAGATTTTCTGCTTGCTCTTCTGATTTCTGCAACATTTTATATAACATCTTTGTAAGACCCCTAGCTGATGCATCTCTTTCTCTCTTTCTGCCATCCCATATCTTCCACCCCATCTCTCTTTCTGCAGCCCGCTTCTGTGTGTGTGTGTGTGTGTGTGCGCGCGCGCCCTGTCCCCTTTCTCTCTCAATCTCTTTCTCTCTTTCTGCCATCCCATATCTTCCACCCCACCTCTCTCTCTGTGCCACCCCCTTTCTCTCTCTCTCTCTCTCTCTCTGTGCCGCCCTTTCTCTCTCAATCTCTCTCTCTGTGTTTCTTTCTCTCTTTCTGCCATCCCATATCTTCCACCCCACCTCTCTCTCTGTGCCACCCCCTTTCTCTCTCTCTCTCTCTCTCTCTCTCTCTCTCAATCTCTGTGCCGCCCTTTCTCTCTCAATCTCTCTCTCTCTGTGTTCCTTTCTCTCTTTCTGCCATCCCATGTCTTCCACCCCACCTCTCTCTGTGCGCCACCCCCTCTCTCTTTCTCTCCCTCTTCCCTGCCACCCAGCAGGAGAGATGCAGATTGCGCTTGCCAGAGTTCCGGCCCGATCACTTGCCAAGGGCTTTTGAAATTAGGCCGAGGGCCCGGTGTGGCCCTCAGGCTTCAGGCTGCCCACCCTGGTCCTGGTGAGGGAAGCCCGCCAGCAAGACACGAAGGCAACAGCCCTCCCCCGGTGCTCATCGCCAGAATCCACTATCTGGAAGAGGAGTGCTGCTGAAAATGGAGGCTCTCCCAACTAACACCAGCCCATGAGCTGTTCCTTCCTCTGCCAACACTGCATCTTGCAGCACTATTGGATTTCTCCCACAGCTGTTTGGTTTTAAGATGTCTCACTGATTTATGACTTAGGGCAGTGCTTCCCAAACTTGTGTCCCCAGATGTTTTTTTGGCCTACAACTCCCAGCATGCCCCAGCCAGCGTAGCTGGCTGGGGCATGCTGGGAGTTGTAGGCCAAAAAACATCTGGGGACACAAGTTTGGGAAGCACTGACTTAGGGAAACAGCTTGGGGGAAGCACCCCCTATGTGATGATAGGGCTGGCGCCCCTTGGACTTGCTCTTCCCCTTTATTGTTTGTTTGTTTGTTTGTTTCATTTCTATAACACCCAATAGCCGAAGCTCTCTGGGCGGTTCACAACGGTTCCTAAAAACACCGAACCACAATACAATAAAGACGACATAAAAATTTCCAATATACAAAACTTTAAAACAATTTAACAGCCAAAAAAAACACAAACATTTTTTCTTTAATACAAAACTGGACGCGTTAAATGCCAGTAAATGCCCGGGAGGAGAAGAGGGCAGCCTTAACCTGTCGCCAAAAAGACAGAGTTGGCACCAGGCGGGCTTCAGTGGGGGGAGATCGTTCCACAGTCGGAGGGCGGTGGGGGGCACCACCGAGAAGGCCCTCTTCCTCGTGGCACTCGGAGGAAGGCCTCAGGTGTCGGGCGTAGTGTCCGAGTAGATTCAGGTTGAGAGAGAGGCGCTCTTCACCGTTGCAACCTGCTTGCTCACCTGCCTCTCGCTCTGGGCCAGACAACGGTGGCGGTGAGAAGGAGGAGCAGGAGATGCCGCAGAGGGCCTCCCAGAGATTTGGGGCTCCCAGTGAAAGATTCGGGGTTCCAGCTCTAGCGGGCCGCCCTCTGACACCGCCTCTGGCTCATTTTGCTAAGAGGGGCCTGGGACCTCTGTCCCAAAAGTCCTGCCCTCTTGGCACTGCTGCAACAGCAGAGGGAACACCACCTTGCTCCCAGGCTCTCTGCTGGCCAAACTAAGCAAGTGGTAGCCATGATGAGGATGAGGATGAGGAGCAAGAGTAGCTGGGGACCATGGTGGTGAACAGGTCGACTCGCCGAGGGAGGGCGCCCACGGCGGGTGTCTTGCCCAAGGGCCCTCCAAAACCTGGAATGATGAGTTCAGAATGTAACAACACTTGTCCCAAGAAAGGACTCCTTTTGAATCCTGTATTCATCCGTGCAGGATGTGGCTGGCCTTCTCCTGGCTGGCTTCGTAGGAACGGTCCCGATGGGAAGACCTGGCAAGGAGGGAGAAGGCAGCCTCTTTGTGCCGAAAAGACCAAAGACATTGCAGTGGATAAGAAGCACATCCGGGGGGCAGTGGAAAGTGGGGGTGAGAGAGAGACAATAATCGCTAGTGTGTGCTTCAACAGCCTTTAAAAAAAAATAATGCATGACCGCCAAAGAGGGACCAGTAAATAGCTCTTTCTCTCTCTCTCCGGCGGAGGTCACTTAGCATCCATTTCTGTCCCCGACGGATCTGGCTGGTTCTTCAAGCTGTCACCCCAGACGTGTTGTCTTGGATAAACTTGGCAGCTGGAGGCGAGAGAAAGTGTGGGAATTTTACAGTGCCGCTCTCTGTTGCTACAGAGTCAGACACGTACCTCTTTTTATGCCGAGTTCCCCCCCACCCCTCCGTCGAGAAAACAAAAGTGTGATTTCTTTTCAAAGGAGGTCTTTCTCTGGAAGTGGAGCACCCTCGTCCCGGGAAAGGTTGTTATTCAGCGTCTCAGGAAAATGGCACTCTGCATATGCACAATGAAACCCCTTGTTTATTTCGCCGTGGGTTCCTTTCCTCTCTCTTTCTCTCTTTCTCTGCTTTCCTCATCTTCCCCCAATGGACTGGACTTAGATTGTAAGCTCCTCGCAACAGGGGCCTGTTCTTTTCTCTTCTTTTTGGCTTCTGGCGTACACAGCGGCCGGCTTTGCAAGGGGCGGCCGGGCCGGAAAAACCGGAGAAGGTTCTGGGAAGCTGCTGGGATGCTGTGTGCGGTTACAGCTGTTTGTCCAATAGCAAAGCTCATATGGTGTGGTAGCTCTGTAAATCGGCTGGCTGGGGGTCATGGGAGTTGTAGTCCAAGAAGGCGACAGTAGATAGTTGCCTTTTCTGGTCTGTATTCTGTATCTTATGCCTTTTATTTTTACTGCATGATCCAGGGATGGAGACTGCATTAGCCGCTTCTTCTCTCTAAAGGATCAGACAGATTCAAATAGGAAGGGTAAATCTATCATGCGCCAGTAGCTAAATGGAGCCTCCATCTTCAGGAGCAGTATTCCACTAAACACCAGGTGTGTGCTACTGTTTGGGGAAAGATCTGTCGCTCAGTATTGCAGCTCTGCATGTAGAAGTTCCCAGTTCCAAACTCCAGCATAGCCAGTTAGGACAGGGAAGGAACCCCCACCTCAAACCCAGAAGAGCCGTTTCCAGTCAGTGTCAGCTCTGGATAAGGCCAGCTTCCTAATGAAATCAGCCTTCCTTGAGGATTGGACCTTTTTTTTTTTCTTTTTCCTTTTTACAGGAAATGCTGCGTGAAAGAGCGCTTGCTTTGTGTCCCAAAGGCCCTATTTATTTATATTTATTATTTACATTTATTAATCGCCCATCTGGCCGGCAACCAGACTAGGCTCAGTCTCCAGCTTTTCCAGATAAGACTGGGAAAGACGACCCCTGGCTAAAAGGGGAAAGACCCCTGAAAAGCCCTTTCCAGTAGCAACACTGACAAGCTGAGCTGGTGGCATTTTCTGATATCTTGCGAAAGGCATCGAATTGGATTGGCTCATCCCCTACGTAACCCCAGCTAGAGTGGCATAGGATACCAACGGAAAGCTGCAATCCTAAGCACGCTTACTAAAGAGTAAACTCAACTGAATGCAGGGGGACTCCCTTCTGAGTAGACAGGCATACGATTGCACTATAAGGTGCCTTGAACTGTCGGATCTCATACATCCACCAGAATTGGCAGCCTATGCCTGTGTATTATTGTTTTATTCTATTCTTTTATTACATTTAAATCCCGCCTTTTCCCCTCCTGCAAGGAACCCAAGGCAGCTCACGTGATCCTCCTCCTCCTCTCCGTTTTATCCTCACAACAACCCTGTGAGGTGGGTTAGGTTGAGAGGCAGCGACTGACCCAAAGTCGCCCAGTGAGCTTCCTGGCCAAGTGGGGACTAGAACCCGGACCTCCCGAGTCCCCGGTCCAACACTCTAACCACCCACTAGACCACACTGGCTCTAGAATTAAGTTTAGTGCAGGACCGTCCGATCCTGTGTGCGCTAAGAAGCTAAGTAGATCTGGATCCGGCCGTCTCTGGATCAGAGACTCCCAGTGGCACTATGGGTTCCGAGGTGGAAGGAAGATGGTAAACGCACGCGATCAATCACCGTCACTCATCTGTGCCTTCAGCGAGATGGTCTGGGGCTAAACGCAGCACTAGATTTGCAACAAGAGCGCGCAGCAGGTGTTCCCTCTGCTGTTGCAGCAGTGCCAAGAGGGCAGGACTTTTAATAAATTTTAATAAAATAAATTTTATTTCTTACCCGCCTCTCCGTCTAGATCGGATTTTGGGACAGAGGTCCCAGGCCCCTCTTAGCAAAATGAGCCAGAGGCGGTGTCAGGGGGCGGCCCGCTAGAGCTGGAGCCCCGAATCTTTCACTGGGAGCCCCAAATCTCTGGGAGGCCCTCTGCCCCACCCGCCCTGCCGTGCTGAAAGAAAGGTCCAGGGGCCCTGAGGATCTCTGCTGCATCGGATCCCGCCTGGATGAGCTGGCTTTTGGCCCACATGGGTTTCCCCTCCTGCTAAGATCTTAGCCTTTACAGTGACTGGGTTCAGGCAACACGATAATCCACGCTCAAGGGTTGAGTGTGGGTTGTCGTTGAACCGTGGGTTGTCGTTGAAACGTGGGTTATCGTGTTGTCTGACGCCAGCTGAGATAACAAACCATGGTGAACAACCCACAGTCTACAACCCAACAACAAACCATGGGTTCCCTTTGTGGGTTTCATAGAGTTCACCAACAACCCACAGTTCAATGACAACCCGCACTCATCCCATACTCAACCCGTGAGTGTGAGTTATCGTGTTGTGTGAACCCAGACATTGGCTTTCTAGTTTCCAAGCTGCCGTTGAGGAACTTAAGCTGCAATCCTAAACACACTTACTTGGGGAGTAAGTCTGATTCGAAATTGGTGGGACTTACCTTTGAGTAAAGGTCCATAGGGTTGTAACTCAGGCATGGATTCTTCTCCTCACATTCAGTTCCGTGCATATTTATTTATTTGATTGATTGATTGATAGGTAGTGTTTGTGCCTAGTCAGTGCATTATGTTTTTGACTTTGCCATCATCACCACCCAATTCTAAAAACTGAAACTGAATGTGATCCATCTGGGCGCATGAATCCACTTGCCAGAGAACGTTGAATTTCATTTAAAACAAGACACGCTGCTAGACCTCATGGTATGAAGGCTGGAATGATTATCTCCAAGTAGCCCTCAGCCCTAGGAAGGGTGTCACTCAGTGATCTGGTGATCGGGGCTGCATGCATGTTCTCATCCTGCCACTCTGTTGTACAATCTTGGCATCGGGAGCGGAATTCAGCACCCTGCAAACCACAGTTTTTAATTTGTTTAAAAAAAATTTTAAAGTCAGTTTCTAGCCCTCAAGGCTGATGCAGTAGGCTAGAAAATGTGTGGGCAGTGATGGCTTGAAATCTCAGAAGCCGGGGAACAGGAGAATACAGTGTCTATAGATGGGCTTTCAGTGCCTTATACAGAAAGTTGCTTCAGATTACGTTATGCAGATTTTCTTCATTCTGAGAATGGATTCCTCTCGCAAAATTTCTGCTTTTCTGGGTGTGGAACTGGTGCCAAAATCAGATAGTTTTACTGAGCTTGGGGCACAAAAGACTGCTGACCCTGACGGCGATATAATGGCCCCTCATCTAAAAAAAAAAAAGACAGGCAGAGAGAGCTGCAAAAGTGTCAGAAATGGGTAGCCAGTGTGGTGTATTGGATTAGACAGGGGAGACCCAGCTTCAGATTCCCACTCAGCCAGGGAGCTCACTCACTGCAAGCTCACAATGCCAGAACTTGGGCCCACCCCATGAAATTGATCCGCTGGAGAGATCCAGCTTACGCTGGCTCAGCTTGTCTGAGCGTGAAAGCTAAGCAGGGTCAGGCCTGGTTGTTACTTGGATGGGAGAGACCCCTCCGTCCTTTAGTTTCCTGCATTGAGCAGGGGGTTGGACTCGATGGCCTTGCAGGCCCCTTCCAACTCTATGATCTATGAGATCTGTGAAACACAACACTTAATGAACTGGTGGAACTCGTCGCCACGTGCTGCGGCAGCGACGGTAGGCTTTAGAAGTGGATTATACGCATTCCCAGTGGGCAGGTCTGTCGATCGCGATTAGCAGCCGCCATAGCTAAATTGAACCTCCATGGTCAGAGGCAATCTGTCTCTGAACGCCAGCTCCAGTGGCAGGGTTGGGGGGCTGACAGTGGGGAAGAATTTGAAAGGAACATCTCTTAACGAGTTTTGTTTGTTTTGTTGAAATTCACATTAAAAAATTAATCATCATCATCATCATCATCATCACCATCACCACAACAACAATAAAACTAGGTCAAAAACATCTGGGGACCCAAGGTTGGAGAACATTGCTCTAACCTGCTAAAAACAGTAGCCAAAGGGGCTGCCCCCCCAAAAAAAAATAAAGGGGTGAGCCCAGCAGTGGCTGGTGTCTCCAATGTCAGTGGGGCACTGTATCCACTCCGGGTTTCAGTCTGAACTTTAAATTCGCTATCCACAGTGCTGAACCTATTGGGGGGGGTTGTGTGGTTCAGCACCGTGGACAGCTCCTTAAAAGCTCAGACTGAAACTTGGAGTGGATACACCGCCCCACTGACATTGGAGACACCAGCTGGAACTGGTGGGGGAGCCTTTTTTTCTCCTCCTCACCCCACAGTAATTTCAGCCCCCCCCCCCAATCACTAGGCATTTGGTTCTGGAGCCTGCACTTAGCCACTATTATTTTTTACTCAGACTTTTGACAGCTCAAGTCACTTGTATTCTCCACCACACGCGCACAAACCCCACCTTGGCAGTAAAAAATTAGAGGCACGGTTACAGATGCATCCTCGAGGGTTTATTTTAAGCAGGGGTGCGGAACCTCTTCAGGCCAGAGGGCCGCGCTCCATTTCAGAGAAGCTCTCGGGGGCCGCGTTGCAGCGGTGGGCGGGGCCAATATACCCAAAACACCGGAATACTTTAGCTTAAAACTCTTAGGGTGCAATCCTAGGCAGGTTTAGACAGAAAAAAAAGTCCTACAACTCCCAGCATTCCACAGCCAGCAACGCTAAAAACGACGCATTGAAGAACAGGATGACGTTTAAAACCATGGCTGGTCAGCAAAGGAAGGCTTCCCGGAACAAAGACGTCTCCAGTAGGCGCCGAAAACAACGCAGTGTCGGAGCCTGCCTGACCTCCAGAGGAAGGGAGTTCCAGAGAAACGGGGCCACCCCACTGAAGGCTCTTCTCCGGGTGGACTCCAGTCGGGCCATAGGTCCATGTGGAACCACCAGGAGAACGTCCTCCGATGACCTCAGTGACCAGGCAGGTTGGTATGGGAAGAGGCGATCTCTCTGGTATCCTGGTCCCAAGTTGTTGTTTCGGGCTTTGTACACGATTACCAGAACCTTAAACCTGGCCCGGTAGTGAATAAGCAGCCAGTGCAGTTCCCTTGGCAAAGGAGTTGCATGCTGAAAGGGGGCCGGCCCGCTCCCGACAACAGCCGAGCTGCTGCGTTCTGCACTGGCGCCAGCGTCTGGAACAGCCTCAAGGGCAGCCCCGCCTAGGGCACATTGCAGTAATCCAGTAGTGAGGTTCCTACCGCCTGTGTCACCGTGGCCCAAGCTATCCCTGTATTGCTTCAAAATGTAGCAAGCAAGCCCTGCTCTATACTGGGGCCTTGCCCCTCCTTCTGCCGAGTGCAGCCCTGGCTGTCTGCCCCAAAGCTTTATTATTATTATTATTATTAATATTTATTTATCGCCCATCTGGCCAGCAACCGGCCACCCTGGGCGATGTACACGCAATAAAATACATAAATACAATAAAATACATTAAAACAATATAAAAATTTTAAAATCTTAACCCACCCCATATTCCCACCTGAACAACCAGGTTTTTAATGAGCGACGGAAGCTCATCAGAGAGGGGGCATGGCGGAGGTCACTCGGGAGAGAGTTCCACAGTACGGGGGCCGCCACAGAGAAGGCCCTCTTCCTCATCCCGACCAGTCTAGCTGCTCTGGCTGAAGGGACAAGGAGAAGGCCATCCGTGGCAGATCTTGTTGAGCGGCCCACTTGGTGTTGCTGGAGACGCTCCTTGAGATAGACTGGACCAGAGCCGTATAGGGTTTTAAAGGTCAAAACCAACACCTTGAATTCGGCTCGGCAAGCAACTGGTTACCGAGCTTGCTTTGCCCCGACGTCACCCGGTGCCGGACACAGAAGAGCAGCTCCTCCGCGGGAGAGCGCTTCTTCGGCCACCTCCCTGCTGCGGAAATGACGAGCGGCTCCTCCAATCACAGCTTCTGTGGCAGAGATACCAAGCAGGACGGCCCGCCGCCGCCGCCGCCACCAACCGGGCATCGTGCTGAGGTGCGGCGGGCAAACTCTTTTCCAAGTTGGCACCTTTAATTATTTCTCATTTCTTATTTCTTCCCTAATGGCACCGCTGCCCTGTGCCAGACTAAATCTCTCCCCGTCCGTCGCCACCCCAGTTCTTAATCATCGGTCACAGGGCTGGTTCCAGGTTTGAGGAGCTTCTGGACCAAGTACTCTGCACCTGTGGGCCATAGGGTGGCCCTAAGGCCCTTTTTACAGCCCTCCCTTTCTCCCGTGCGATTCCAGTTTAAAGGTAAAGAACCAACATTGACAGCGCCTGGACAACAACAGTTCACCCACTCAGTCTTCCGCACTATGGTGAGATGTACTGCATTTTTATTGTATCGATATATTCCCCCACCCTAAATTTTCAACTATAGATATAAATGAGCATACACACATTTTATTTATTCATGGTTACAGTTATATCCCACCTTTCGCCCCTCTTGCAAGGAACCCAAGGGGGCTTTACGCGGACCTCTTCCGCTCCATGTGATCCTCACAACAACCCTGTGAGGTAGGTTAGGCTGAGCGACAGCGACTGGCCCCAAAAGTCTCCCAGTGAGCTTCATGGCCGAGGGGGGGACTAGAACCCGGATCTCCGGGGTCCCAGTCCAACACTCTAACCACTAGGCCACACTGACTGTTGAATTTATTTCTCATGCCCTGTCCTTGTGCCTCGACCTAGAGTTTTGAGCCTGAGCATCGTGCCTTGAAATATGAATACGGATCCTTTTCTCTGCACCCACAAACTTCCACACTCTCTCTCCTCCTCCTCCTCCTCCTCCTCTTCTCCCCTTTCCTTGGCCCCGAGCATCGTCTGGAGATTGATTGAGGACAACGTTCCCGACAGGGCCCTCTCATCTTCTCTAGGCGACCGCAGCCAGCCCGATTTCTATGCGAGCCGGGGGCCGGCGGAACAATGAAGCACTGGGGGTTTTTTGGAAGGAGGGGGGGGGAAAGAATCGTCAAAAGGGGGTCTGGTTGAAAGAGTGAAAGGGGGCAGGCAAAAAGAGGGGGGGTCCCAGGGCCTCGTCTATTGGCTCATCTCGGCAGCCAGAACAGCTGTGAAAAAGGCTCGGCCGATTTTCCCACGCCCGCCCGAATGGCTGCAGCGAAGGAACTCTCCAGCGGGGTCATCCCCCGAGCGCTAATATATACACAGCCCGCGTCCTCGACTCAGAGGGCATTTGTTCAGTGCGCACAGACGGGCTGACGCTAATTTCACCGTCAATTTGCTTAAACCTCGCGCGACCCCCTCCCGGCCGCCTTTTGTCGACTGGGGGAGTGAGGACCAAAAAAACACACAAAACAAAACAAAAGTAAAAAAAAGCGGGGGGGGAGCAGATTGGCTGTGGGGAGGCGAAGCCGCCTTTCTCCTCCACCTCCTCCTCTTCCTCCTCCTCCTTTTCCCAAAAGGTGCCCGAATTGGACTGCAAAAAACAAAACAAAAAAAACAACCTGCAACGTCTGGCCGGGTCGTCCACAAGGTCAAGATGAAGCTTGCAGTGAAGGGTGCGGGAGCGTGCTTGGGGGAAAGCCGGTGCCTCGGTGGCAGACCACCTGCCCCGCCTGCGGAAAGTTTAGCATCTCCTGTTAAAAAGAGGACAGGTTACACGTGCGTGGAGAGACATTTCACGGCCTGAGACCTAGAGAACCACTTCCCATCCGAGTAGACAGATGATGGAGGGCTAGATGGGGAAATAGTGCAACCTGGAATAACGTACGGTGGCCGTGTGTCCTCTTTTTCAGAGGACAGTCCTCTATTTGAAGGTGACCTCTATTTCAGGGGTGGGCAGAAGGTGTTTGGGGACATCCGACTCCCGGAAGCCCCTGCCGGCATGGCCATTGGTCAGGAATGCGGGGAGGTGAAGTCCAAAACATCTGGAAGTCTAGCTTCTGCTCACCCCCCTGCTCTGTTTGTTTGTTTGTTTATTATATTTATACCCCGCCTTTTTTCCTGCAAGGAACCCAAGGTGGCTTACATAATCCTCCTCCTCCTCCTCTCCATTTTATCACAGGTCACCAGGTCGCAGTCATCCACACTGTGATGAGATGTACTGCATTTCCATTTAAATTCGAGTCTTTATTTCTATATTGCATCTATACGTACGTATATATTAGCGCATGCCAATTTTATGTAAATCCCTGTCCTCTGTTTTTAGTGACGCGTTTCCTCTTTTTGGGGGGGGGGGGTGAGGGGCGATTCCTAAGTGGCCCACTTAAGTATCTATCAGACCTTTTCCTATGTTCCTGTTTGAACCGGCCGTTTATTCAGAACCCTGAGGACTGGAAACCTGCCTTATCTTTAGGGGAAGGACTGTAGCTCATGGATAGAGCAGCTGCCTTGCATGCAGAAGGTCCCGCCGCATTCGAGGCCCGGCATTTCTAGTACTGGCAAAGACTTTGCCTGTGCCTGAAACCCCAGCATAGCTCTGGAAGGAACCGGAGTCAGTAACTGAGATGGGAAGGCACTTAACTCGTTGCCAAAACGAAGGAACTGCGTTGCCCAAATAGGAGGACAAAAGGGGGGGGGCTGATTTGCATAAAATTTGCATGTGCTGATTAATATGTGTCAATGTAAATGTAGGCATAATTACTATAATTTGAATAGAATACAATGCATCTCACCCCAGTAGGAAACACCATGACCAAGTGTCTGTGTGTGCCTCCTTTTCCATCTGCTTCTGTGTCCAGGTGTTGTGAACTGCTGCTGATGGACAAAAGCATCAAGGTTTCTCCCTTCTTATGGCTCTTTTTAGGGATGTATCAGAAGTTAGTTTCGGGGGGGGGTAGATTTTACCCAGTTTGCACTTCCCAGAACTGAACACACACCCGACCGTGCAACCTGCACGGTCAAAGTCTGTATATTTCCGAGCTGGCGATACAATTCACAGGACCAAAAAAAAAAAAAAAATATCATTTTGAAAAATGCACACGTTTGAAAAAATGCATGTGGGGGGAAATGTGCACTTTTGGAAAATGTGCATGAAAAAATGTGCACTTTCAAAAAAAATGTGCTCTTCCGAAAAATGCTCACAGACATGCTTTATTCAATGGGAGGGAAATGGATGCATCCATTTGATGCGTTCTTTTCGGGGTAGTGTGCACGAAAATATGCACCGCACACGTTTTTGTGTGAAAAGAAAAGAAAAAAACAGCTTGTCATCTAATATGGAAATGAGTCAGAATGAGCTTCTGGGTTTGGAGAACCTCGATACGCTCAAGTTTTACTGATTCACTGATCCCTTTTGGACTTAGTAGCCCTTGATGTGGAGCTATTTATGGCAGGCAGACCAGGCTTCGGGGATCTAGTTTGGTTCTTATCTTTGAAGTGGACTCAGACTGGAGAACCTTCAAACAGAGGATGCCTGCAATACAGGACTGTCCTCTGAAAAGTAGGACACCTGGCCACCCTAACCAAGATACATTGGGAGTCAAAGCAAAGCACATCTTAAGGGATTTGTGTAGCTCAGTGTTATCCAACCTTGGGTCCCCAGATGTTTCTGACCTACAACTCCCAGCATGCTGGCTGGGGCATGCTGGGAGTTGTAGACCAAAAACATCTGGGGACCCAAGGTTGGAGAACACTGGTGTAGCTTGACGTTACTGCTCTGTTTGGCTGAAAAGTGTCGGCACAAAACTTTTCAGGAGTGGCCAATGCTGGATCGGACCAAAGGTCCATCTATTTATTCAAGCACAGCCAACTTCTGACGGTGGCGAACCAAACCCCACCCACCTTCTCTGGGAAGTCCACAAGCAAACTGAAAAGCCCCATAACCCTCCTCGGTTGGTTACTAGAATCTGGAGGCATTCGGAGGAAGTCGAGCAGATCAAAGGGGCCATCCATCTCAGTATCCGGTTTCCGGCGTGTGATTTTTTGCTACCCTAAAGTCAGGGGTAGGCAGAGAGTTGCTTTGGACTTCCACTCCCAGCTTTCCTAGCTATTGGCCATGCTGGCAGGGCTTCTGAGAATTGAAATCCAAAAATCTGGACGGGACCAGGGTTGGGGGGGGGGAGGTTTTTCTAAAGACAGAGAGAGATGTTATAGTTTGCCGATTGGAGCATGTCAAAATTGTCACCCAAGGCTGCCAGGAGGCTGGAAATGGCTCTATTGGCGCCGAAACGGGCTCAGTTGGCATCTGGGAGGGTCCTGGCTGAGTTTCAATCACCAAGGAGTATTTTTCTTTTTCTCAATTTTGCTCCTCTCCCAAAGGTTGCCATATATATGTGGAGAGAGAGAGAGAGAGAGAGAGATATCTTTGTTTTCAAAATTCTGAGAGATCTTTGTTTCTGCAGATCAAACTGCTGCGGCGGGAGCAAGTGGGCCGATTCTTTGCTGGCTGGTCGGCAAATGTGTCCCCATCTCGGTGTACACAAAAGGGAGGCTGAGGGTGGGGGGGGGGGAGGAGGCCGCGGGCATTCCCCGAGAATTGCGATTCTTGGGGAATGGCCACCTCTCTTCCTGCTTTGCATGCCAAAGGTGCCAGGTTCAATGCAGGGGACTGCCCAAGACCTCTTGCTGCCCGAGGCGGAGGACGAGATGGAGTGCCGCCCCTCATTCCACCTACAGCCACTGGCCAGTTGAATCTTACTTTGACACCGGCGATGGGACGGCCGCTTCCACTGTACCTGAGGGCTAGCTGAAGGATGCAAAGTGGGCTGCCTGGAATGCACAGCAGCTCTGTCCTTCCAACAACGGGGAATGGCACAGGAAAAAAATGTGCACTTCCCCCCCCCAAAAAAAAATTATGCATGAAAAAATGTGCACTTTTGGAAAATGCACATGAACACCCTTTAATCAATGGGAGGGAAATGGATGCATCCACGATGCATCGATCTGGGGTAGTGAGCATGAAAATATGCACACATTTTTGTGTGAAAAGGGGGGGGGAACAGCTTGTCGTCTAATACGGAAATGAGTCAGAACAAGCTTTCGGGTTTGGAGAACCTCAGTACGCTTGGGTTTTGCTGATTCACTGATCCCAGCGTGGAGAGAGCTGCTGCTGCTGCTGCTGCTTCCCCCTCCGCACTGCCACCCAGAAATCTACCGCCTGAGGCAACCGCATCACTCTGTAATGGTAGGGCCAGCCCCGTGCGCATTGCACAGCACTGATGCTAGATCAAGGGTGTTGAACTTCTTTCAGCCCGAGGGCCACATTCCATTTTGGAGAAGCTCTCGGGTGGGGGGGGGGGCATTCCAGTGGTGGGTGGAGCCAAAGGCAAAAGGGGTGGGGCAACTCCCCACCCAAATATTTTAGTTTAAAGCTCTGACTGCCAGTAACTAAGCCTTAGGAGAGGCATTTCAGCATTTTAGAACAGGGGTGGGGGAAATGTTCAGAAGCCAGGAAAAGGGGGAAGGGGTCAGATTTGCCAGATTCCCCCCCCCCCAGGACAAAGGAAAAGGGGGGAAGGGCCAGATTTTCCCCATGGGCTTGTGGATAGACACCCCTGAGAAGCATCCTATGTTCCTGTTTTAAATCATTCTGAACAATGAGAACTGGAGACTTTGTTTTTAGAAAAAGGCCCACATCTCCAGGACTGGTTGGGAAAGATCTCCCTGTCCGAAGCCCTGGAGAGATGCTGCCAATCGGGGCAGATAGAAGAAAAGGAATGGGGAATGCCCTCCAGATGCTATTGGACTTCAATTCCCATCATCCTTCACTGTTGTGTTGGCTATGCTAGGTAAGGCTGATTGGAATTGCAGTCCAAGAACATCTGGAGGCCACAAGTTACCCCCTCCCCTTGCTTTACAAAGTCACAAGCAGACACGTCCCCACCTCCTAGGAGCTTCCATTCTAAAATTCTACATGAGGCAGGAAGGAAGAGAAAAGAGAAGTTGATGTATGCTCAGTTATGCGCACATTGTGAAATCCTGTATGTTTACCTGGATGTAAGTCCCACTGTACTCAATGGAGCTTAGACCCCAGTGAGTGTGTTATGGGAATGCAGCGGTTGACGGCCTAGGGTCTGTACTAAAGGCATCATGGGAAAAAGGAGGGATTTGAAGAGAGAGGGGGAGAAAGAGATGGAATTGTGCAGATGTTCTGCGAGGGGGTTCCACCAGGCATATGGGGTAGCAAGGGAGAACACCTCCCATTCTAGTGCCTGAATTTGCTGTTTTCCTTCTCCCTCCCAATCCCCTTTCCTTTTATGTCACGTGTCTTTTAGATTGTGAGCCTGTGAGCAGGGATTGCCTTATTTCTGATCTCTGTAAGCCGCTCGAGTAACCTTGGCTGAAGTGTGGGATAAAAATGCTTTGAATAATTAAAGGCATTACATAAATGTGCAGAGTCGTTTAAGGGAGTGTGGGAGATTTGGGAGAGGGGTTCCGAACAGGGGCGAATGGATCTGACAATTTCGTTCTCGCAGAGATTGTCAGAGTTTCAGGATTAAGCTCTTTTTGTCCCATTTCCACATACGATTGCGAGGGGGGTGTTTTTAAAGCCAGCACGGAAACTCATGCTTTGCACTGACAGGCTGCGGTTTTGTGCACACTGTTTTTCGAGCATACGTATTTTGTGTGCACTTTTCAACAATGCATGCACGCGTTTTTGCCCCACGATGAGGGAAGCTCGGGGAACTGCAGATTTCAGGATGCAGCTCACATATCGGCTTGGGTGGGAGAGGCGCGGGTTTGCTGCAGTCGTGTTAAAAAAGAAACCCGACAGAACGAATTTGTCGCCCATCTCTAGAGCCTGCAGGAACAATGAAGAGTTTTTCCTCTTAGATTAGTGGGATCATTTAGAGCAGTGTTCTCCAACCTTGGGTCCCCAGATGTTTTTGGCCTACAACTCCCAGCATGCCCCAGCCAGCAAAGCTGGCTGGGGCATGCTGGGAGTTGTAGGCCAAAAACATCTGGGGACCCAAGGTTGGAGAACACTGGGTTAGAGGGATGATGTTTTATGTTTCCACTGTTGTATTTTATGAGCTATTGTGGTCTGCCCCCCCCTGGTGGCCTCCAGATGTGTTGGACTACAACTCCTATCATTCCAAGCCAGCATGCTTGACGGTGAGGGATGACGGGTGTTGCAGTCCTATAGAATCTGGAGGACATTCCCCATTCCTGTCCATCACTGATTGGCAGGAGCTGGCTGGGAATGATGGGACCTGTAGTCCAACATCTCTGGAGGCTGCCAGATTGAGGAAGGCTGAGCAATTGTAAAATGGCCTTGGTTTTGTTTGTTTTTTAGTGAAGTATAAAATTTACACACACACACACACACACACACAAGCAAACGAAACGCACACTGTCTATCTGGCGGATGGCAGTGAATTTTAAGGCAATGAATTCTTACGTTTATTGCTTCTGCATCTCATTAGTTGTCGGGTGGGTTTTTTTTTTTAACACCCTACACCAAACTTCATTCGCTTGCGACTTTCCCGTTCGCCCCTGACCCGTCCCGATAAATGCATCTTTCTAGGCAATCTCGCCGAATATTACGCGCCTTTTGCAAGTGATTTTCCTAATATAATGCATTTCAGAACATGCTTTTCTTCACAGATAGTGCACAGATATTTGCAGTGCACCCAAATATCGATATGCTTCTTTTGACTGGAGAGCTCCATTGCCAAATTCAGAGACGTGCAGATCGTGAAGAATAATAGCCGAGTTTCGGTTTGTGCACGGGTTCAACAGTGTGAAATTCGATGTGTTTGCTTTAAGAGGCAAACTGAACGAAATTCGCCTCTGTTCTGCTGTATGTTTTCTGCTAAATTTCCTTTCAAAAGGAAAAGGACTGGGGGTGCGCAGGGGGGCGGCTGATTCTCCTGGTTTGCTTCATGGAGCGCTTCTCCAAACAACCTCGGACATCTTTGTCTGGGGCACTGTTTTCTCCCACCAATTCCAGCTGTTTGTCTAGGTTTATTTCTACACCTATTTATATCCAATCCACCCCCATACTAGGGCTAGAGGAATCTATCAATTTTGGTTGCTCTCCGTTTCTCATTTTGCCAGTCTTAGGTTCGTTCTATCCTGCTTCCACATCCGTTTGCAGGGCTTTGTGTATTTTTTTTTTTTTTAAAAGCCTGCTTGAAAAGGGGTAGAATTTTTGTTTGTATTTTTCCTAATCTGTGCATTTTGGTTCACAATCTTGCCAAACGCACACACACACACACACACACACATATATATATATATATATATATATACAGTCATACCTTGGATTGCAAGTAACTTGGTTTGAGAGCGTTTTGCAAGACAAGCAAATTTTTAAATATGTATTTAATTTTTTTTGACTTGATATACAAGTGACGTCTTGCAATACAAGTACTGTAGTACGGCTTAAATTAAAAATCTCTGTACAAACAAATTCTTTTGGGGGGATTTCGTTTTGATATAAGAGTGCTTTGGATTACAAGCACGTTTCCGGAACGAATTATGCTCTCAATCCAAGGCATGACTGTATATATATAGTAGCAAGTGCTGTTTCCTGAATAGAAAGAGATTTTCACTAATGTACCCATTTCAGTGTGCACTTCCCCCTATTATAACACTTTTGTATGCTTTATTCCTTTGTTTATCCATTTTACTTATTGTATTTCTATACTGCCTGTCAGGAACCAAGGCCAAGGCAGTTTACAAAGAATTCAGGAAACAACAATCAGAAAGGAAGGAAGGAAGATTTAAAAATAAAACAACCCTTTAAAAAATGGTTTTGGGAATGGAGGACTGCACTGAAAAACTCAAAGAAGTGCCGATACCAAAGGAGAAACTGCATTTTTACGTTCCCAAACTGGTTCGGGAAGCACAAATTTAGGGTGGCTAAAATGCAAACCAAACATGTTTCTTCCCCATCCTTCCCCCCCCCCCCAAACACACGTTTTCCTCCTTGACTTTGATTCTGTTTGCTTTGGGGGGGGCGTCTCTCGAGGACCACCCGCTGCTTTTACGGACTCCCTGCGTTCGAATTGAGTGTGTTTTATTGGCCCTCGGCTGTCTTCAGACTCCGTCCCAAGAAATGGCCTCTCGTCTTCGCGCTGCTGTTGTGCGCTGTTGAAGAATGCCTGGGGACGATTCCGGGCCTGAATTTCTCTCTGGGTTCTTCTGAATTCTCTGTTCTTGTTTCCAAAAACAGAACTGATGCACTTGTTGTGATGCAAAGGATTTGGGGGGCGGCTTGCTCCTGAAGGGTGGGGATGAAAACTCCTAGAATTGTTTTGTTGACAGGGATCAACCCAGCTGCCTGCATTTTGGGACGGTGTTTGGGGGGCATGGCTAGGCAGGACTGTCATGAGGACTAGCTGCACATCAAAATATACCACTAGGCCACTGGCCACGGGATGAGGGAGGAGAGTCAGGAGCCACAGGTGGGCTCAGGGCAGTGTCAAAGGGGTTCTCTGTGACCTCAGGAGAGGCATTCCTGCAATGGGACCCCTTGGGTTGCCCCATGGCTTCTGAGGGACTGGGTTCGCGGGGGGGGGGGTTCCCGTTCCTCCTCCTCCAAAGAGGTCTCCCCTAGACATGGGCCAGCTGGGATCCTGACCCACAGCTTTCCAGTAGCTCGACCAGCCGTGTGCGCATGTGCGCGGCTCCGTCCCTCATCATCCAGCCTTGTAACCAGTGGTTAGATCCCAGGAATGGCGTCCGTCAAACTTTTTTTTTTATTATTTTTAATTTCAACAAACGCATAATAAGGTAATGCACCGCTGCCTGAAAAATAAATAAATAGCCTCGACAGGCCTGAGCCTTGCCTCGGAGGAAACCCTTTCAGTTCGGAGAGGAGCATGCGCATGGCTGTGCGTGCGTGCATGCGTGCATGTGTCAGTGGAGGGAGACGCGCAAAGTGCATGCAATGCATTTCCGAACGGCAAGCCCTCCTGGCGCTGGGGTGGGGAATCGATCGGATAGATATCCACATGAAAAGTTAACAGTACGGGGACGCACAGTGGTACGCAGCCCGGTGCCCTCCAGCTGTTGTTGGACTACAACTCCCGTAATCCCTGACCGCTGGCCATGCTGGCTGGGGCTGCTGGCAGTTGTAGCCCGAAACATCTGAAGGGCACTGGGTCTCCTTTCCCTGCACTATGTATAGAGCACGAATGCAGAACCTCAGCTCTGGCGTTCCAATCTGGCCCTTGGGGGTTCCCCAGTCAACCACGCGCCTTTCCCTGGCCACACCCCCTTTCCCCAGGCCACACCCCCTTTGGTCGTTTCCCAGCTTTTGTGAAGTTTTTCCCCCCATTCCAAAAGGTTGAAATGGCTCTCCTGAGGCTGAATTACTGGCAGGAAGAGCTTTAAGATATGCGTGTGATTTTGGCCCCGCCCCCCTTTGTCTTCGGCCACGGCCACCGCTGGAATGCAGCCCCCGAGAGCCTCTCCAAAATGGAATGCGGCCCTCGGGCTGAAAGAGGTTCGACACCCCTGTTTTCTTTTTTAACCTGCCATCCTGCTGGAAGCTACGTGAGTTCCTCATTATCTCTATTAAGAGCTGATCCAACTTCCTGCTAATTGTGCTCAGTGAATCATCATACACAGTTTGTTTTTGCTACCAGGTGGAACTGTTCTGTCAATATGCCCCCATTCTCCAACTTAGAACCCACCTGCTCAATGTTATTCATATCACTGATCAAAGAGGCTTCAGAATGGGTGTCTCGCCTACTTCTCCATCCTGCAACACACACACGCTTCCACGTTTAACTGTTCATATCCGTTCGTCGGAGAAACTGCCAACTCCCTAGATTTTAAAGGCAAATGGCTGAGGCTAAAAGGCATCATCCATTTTAAACTGCTTTGCATCAGGTGATAAAAATTGATCGGAGCTATTTCTTGCACACTTCCTTCAACCTATTGTTAAGTGTGAGGGCTCCGAATTCAATCCGGGGCCAAAACAGGTGCATTGCTTTAAACGTGTGCGTAGCAGCTATGTCTCTTTTCCCCATTTTTACTCTAGAGTAGGTGCAGGGGGGCTCAATCTGGATTGGGACCATAGCATGCAGGGTAGGGGGCTTTTAAGATCCAGATCGGTTCCCCTGCACCTACTCTAGAGTATTTTTTTTTTTTAAAGCATGGCTACTAGTCACACATTTAAAGTAATGTCAATTTTGGCCCTCAGGTTCAATCCGGAAGAGAGAAGGAAGGGGGGCCAGCGGGGGGGACATCCTAATATTTTCTCTTCAATTTCCAATTTTCTTTTGCTCGCTGCACCAGACCAGACTGAAAACAACGTTGAGTCAAAAAGATTCACTGACTGCTTGCCTCAAGCCAAGAGCCAAAGGCCAAGTACCCCTTAGCTCTTGTCCTTCGGCTGGCACATCTAGCAAGCTGTGAGACTTAAAAGGTCTGTGAGGAAGGAGGGAGCAAATGAACACTCAGCGCTGCCCAATCTCCCTGCCTTTCCCTCCCTTGTGCTTAGAAGCCCCTCCCAAAATGCTCCTGCTCCTTTAAATGAATCTGCCCTTTCTCTCTTGCTGCCACTTCTGCCTGAAGCGCATTTGCAGAGCGTCGTAGAGGTGAAGATTTCTGTTTGATTGTTTAAAAAGGCTATGTGTGTTTGTGCAACAGTGCTGGGGCGCATAGTTTCATATCTTTTTTAATCTTTTTTTTTTTTTTAAGAAATGAGAGAGAGAGAGAGAGATATGACATGGTACAGATTAACATTTCTTGTTGTTGTTGTTGTTTTAAATTTAATTATTCATTATTATTTGTAGCCCACCTTTCAGGATACAAACCCTTCCGAGGCAGCTTGCAAGGAACATAAAAGTAAAATTATTAACACATGAATTCTCAAGTCGACGTGGGTGCTTCAGTGTTGGAGCACATACTTAAACAAAAAAAGATAGAGAGAGACCACCAAGGCATTGACTGGGTTCAGACAACACGATAACCCAGAGTCATGGGTCGAGTGTGGGTTGTTGTTGAACCGTGGGTTGTTGTTGAAACATGGTTTATCGCGTTGTCTGAACCCAGCTGCACTAACAAGCCATGGCTTGTTAACCACGAACAACCCATGGAGAGAACCCATGGTTTGTTGTTGGACTGTGAACTGTGGGTTGTTCGCCATGGTTTGTGATCTCGCCTATGTTCAGACAATACAACTCGCACTCAAGGGTTGAGTATGGGTTGAGTGTAGGTTGTCATTGATCGGTGGGTTGCTGTTGAACTGTGGGTTATTGTGTTGTCTAAACCCAGCCGAGATAACAAACCATGATGAACAACCCACAGTTCACAATGCAACAATAAACCATCAGTTCTCTTCATGGGTTGTTCGTGATTAACAAGCCATGTTTTTTTTTTATCCTGGCTGGGTTCAGACAACAGGATAACTCACGTTTCTGAAACAACCCACAGTTCAACAACAACCCACAGTCAACCCTTGAGTGGTGGGTTATCATGTTGTCTGAACCCAGTCATTTTAAAGGCTAAGATTTTTACTTGTTTTTTTTTTTTTTAAGGCTGCATTCCTATGCACATTTACCTGGGAGTAGGTCTCATTGAACTCAACAGGACTTACTTCTTAGTGGACATGTATAAGATTGTGCTGTAAAAGTTATCCATGTGCACTGCAGTGCATAGTTTCATATTTTCTTTTATGAAACCCTTTTCACCTTTTCTTTATTTATTTTTTCTCAAGTTACTATAGAGATGAAGATATTTTAGGACATGATCGTATGCATGTTTAGACGGAAAAAAAGGCCTACACCTCCTAGCATGCCCCAGCCAGCTATGCTGGCTGGGGCATGCTGGGAGGTGTAGGCCTTTTTTCTGTCTAAACATGCATAGGATCGTGCCTTTCTTGTTTAAAGGATTATGCGTTTGCACGAGTGCTGCAGCGCAAAGTAATATTTCATTTTATCTTAAAAAGAAACTTGACAAAGCACCAGAAGGGTGCCTCATATGTAAGGCAGCTGCTTAACATCCCTTAGCCCGGGGGGGGTGTTCGACCTCTTTCAGCCCGAGGGCCAAATTCCATCTCGGAGAAGCTCTCGGGGGGCCGCATTCCAGTGGTGGGTGGAGCCAAGCGGGAAAGGGGAGGGGCCAAAACATACCAGCCTCTTGGAGCTTCAAGCTCTTCCTGCCAGTAACAACAAGGAGAGGCATTTCAACCTTTCTTGAAATGGAGAGGAATGGCACAACAAAAGCCAGGAAGCCCAGTGGTTGGAGGAGAGGGAATGGGGTCAGGGGAAGGGGGCTATCTGGGGACCCCAGGAAGGCTGGGGCTTTTGGTTGCCCACCCCTGCCTTAGCAGCCACCGCACCTGCTGAGCTGGGCCAAAAGCAAGCACCAGCCGAGGCGCTCACCAGACGTCCGGGCTCCCGGCGCTACGTCTTTTACGTAGAAAGTGGCGTAAGGTACGTTAAAAGCGGCCGCAATTTGTGTGACTTGTGCAAATCGTGGCCGTTTTTAACGTATCTTGCGCCACTTTCTACGCAAAAAAAAAACGTAGCGCCGCCGGGAACCCGGAAGTTCCTTCCCGGGCCCTGCTCGCAAGAACGGGAGTCGAGCCAGGGAAGCAGGTAGGGCGAGCGGAGCTCGGGGGGGGTGTCGAGCGCCTGGCGAGTTCACCGGACTTCCACTCCGCAATCGAGCTCCACGCACATCCTTAGTATGGAGGGGGGTGCCGTTTGAAGCAGGAAAGGAATAAAGTGTGATTGTTGGCAATTGGGGGCAGAAGGGGTGGGGGATGATGCCTGGATGATGCTTATGGCGCTTTTACAAATTTATGTACAATTTGGGCGTCAGGATGGAATCCGAAGGCGCCAGTTGCCAAACCTGGCTAAGGGGTTGCCTATGACAGATGAGTTCATTTCAATCAGGGGTGAGGAACGGGCGGCCCACGGGCCGCACGTAGCCTGCCGAGGCCGTTTGTGCACCGCTCCAGCTGCCGTGTGCCACCGAAAACCACCGGCTCTGTGCTGCAGCATTTCTGCTGGGAAGGAAATTTTGTGGGAAGCTGTGTGTCAGCGGGCTGGTGGGAGAGCCCTGGTGTCACTGGGAATCCTGGCCGCTCCCGATGGCATTGAGGCCACTTACTTGTGTCAGTGGCGTGCAGCCCCAGAGGGTTCTTGATTCAATGCTCCAGAATTGCCTAGCCCTCCCTGACCTATATAATTTTGAAGGCCCAAAATCTGAGCCCAGCACAACACAGTTCGAGAGAGGAGTGTGCCTGTTGCCCCTCTGGAGTTTGGGTTTGCTCCTCTGGCCGGCCATTCTTGCAGCTGGCTCCTATTGTGGGAAGGCAGGTGTGATGGCTTGCACGATCCATTCCCCGTGCAGACGTGCAGCAAAGTTAGAGGAGGAGGTGGGTCAAGTGACCTCCATCCAATCAGGAATTGGCTTTAGTCTGTGAGTGGTGCAGGAACACAGCAGATAGGCTCTTCCAAAGAGGAGTGTAAAACTAAAACACGCACACAAACAAATTAGGCTGTAAGACTTGTGCTGGGTTGTGCAGGGTCTCTGCCACTGACTGAACCAAGACCACGGAAATTCCCCCTCGCTGGCCGTAGGCATGGTGTCGGAGACGTCTGCAACAGACTCAAATGAGTTCGAATTTCTAAGGATCCGACCCTCAGTTTCTGCCGCGGATCGGGTTTTCCTGAATCACACAGATTCTGCGGACTTGCGGACTGTTTTTTTTTTTTTTTAATTTTCTGTAATTTTATGCAAATTTAGTCATAGAAAAATACAAAAGAAAAAAACACACCAACTAAAAATGTCTGTTTCCCCCGAATACACATTTTTCAGGGATTTGCATATTTGGGGAGAGGGTGGGGGCTGTGTGCATTTCCGGGAGTGCGAAATTGCGCAGGTGCAAATTTGCGCACACACGTAAGAATGCTTTTGTGCTAAATCCGTTTCCGACAGTGAGCGGGCGACGGAGCGAAAGGCGCCTGACAATCCGTGAAACGTGGACTGGAATGGACTTTACAAGGTCCGTATGTCGCTATCACTGGGTGATCTCTCTCGTCTCGGGCCAACCTAGCCTGCCTCGCAAGGCTGTTGTCAAATTCAGAGGGTAGAGGAGGTCTGTTTTGGGGAGAACGCCAAAAAAGATGTATTTCTTGGGAAGAAATCCCGTTGGAATCCCCACCGGGGACTGACTCCTGAGTAGACATCATCCATAAGGTTGGGGGCTGTTGGTAATTCACACACCGCTGGGGGGGGGGGAAGGTTGTTGTTTGAGTTGAACGATGCATACGCAGAAGGCGAAACAAAAGTCCGCAGCCATCTCCTTTTTCTCTGTGTGTGCTTTGAATATTTATAGCTGTTTGGGGATCAGTCCAGAGTTAGGGTAAGGGGAGACGGTGGGGGCACAGATGAAACAGGGGAGCGGGTTTCTCACCAACACCACCCCGCCTCCTCTCCCCATGCCACTCTGTGTCGTCGTCCCCCCCGTCCCCCGTCCCCCCGGTCCTTTTTCCCAATCGCTCTTGCCTAACAAATCAACACACCAAAAAAGTTTCCTTTTCTCCGGGATAAAGCCCCTGCCGTGGAAAGCACATATTAATGTGTCCATTATCCGAAAAAGGGAGGGAGCGGAGAGAAAAGCCTTCAGAGCATTGGACAATGCCCACCAGTGGCGGGCGAGAGGCTCCCCTATTGTGTCTGGCTGGGAAGGGGCCAAACCCCACATGTCTAGGCCCTGGAGAATGAGATCATTGTGTCTGAGCTGTCCATCTTCCAATTTGGGCCCGTCTCGCTCTCTCTTTCTTTCTCTCTCTCTCTCTCTCTCTCTGTCTCTCTCACTCGCTCAGCATCCCTGTGGCCATTGGCTTGGCTCGAGCCACCAGAACATCACTCCTTCTCGTGCCTTGTTATTCGATTGTGGGGATCTCTGGAGCTCTCCTCCTCTCGCCTTTCTCCCTGGTTGGCCCTTAGCACTGGAGGTGCCTCCCGGGTCATCGGTTTGATGTTCCCTTTCCTTTTAAGTCCCTCCTCAAACTCTGCTTTTCCTGGAAAAAGCTCCTCAAAGCTTCCAGTTGGAAGCGTCCTTGGAGGAGGTCAGATAAGTGTCGAACCTCAGCCTTCCCTTGGCGTCACAGAAATGTTAGTTGTGTGCTCCGCGCAGCAAAAGTGAGAGCATCAGAAGAGCCCTGCTGGATCAAAACCAAGAGTCCATCTAGTCCAGCATTCTGTTCACTCAGTGGTCAACCAGATGGCCCTATGGGAAGCCCACAAGTTCAGTTATTAGGTCTTTATTGCTTCATACCATAAAAATATAAGAACATCACTGTATCAGGCCAAAACTCTGCCTAGACCAGCATCCTGTTTAACATAAGAAGGAACGTGCTCGATCAGGCCAAGGGTCCATCTAGTCCAGCATTCTGTTCACACAGTGGCCAACCACTTGCTTGTGTGGGAAGCCCATAAGTAGAACATGAGCGCATTAACACCCTCCCGCTCGTGTTCCCCAACAACTGGTGTACGCGGGCACACTGCCTCTGATACTGGAGGTGGCAAATAGCCATCAGGACTAGTAGCCACTGATATAGCCATCTCCTCCTTCATGAATTTATCTAATCGCCATCCAACTTGGTGGACGTCATCACGACATCTTGTGGAAGTAGGTTCCATAATTTAACTCTGCCCTATGTGAAGAAGTCCTTCCTTTGATCTGTGCTGAATCCCCCACCAATCCGCTTCATGGGATGACCCCTCTAGTTTCTAGTATTATGACATGAGAGAGAATTTTATGAGAGAAGTAATACACATGCCCTTCTAAAGAGGGGGCACATAAGTCCAGGGTCTAGGACTATCTAGCTACACCCATTGGAAAGAGGTGTGCATATGTCTGTGCATAAGAGGGACCCAAAGTCTTCCTGCGTTGAAGAATAGATCTCCATCTTTCTGTTTTTCTCTCTCTCTCTCCACTCTTAACCCAGCTTTCTCCAGCCAGGTGCCCTCCAGGTGTGTTGCACTGCAACTCCCATGCTGGCTGGGGATGATGGGATTTGCAGACCTATATATTTTTGGAGGGCACCAGATTGGGGAAGGCTCCGTGAAGAGTATCGGAGCAGGCCCACCCAAAGAGACCAGAGTTCAAATCCCGGCACAGCCGTGAAGCCCTCTGATTAAGCGTGGGCCAGTCGTTATCTCCCAGCCTACCTCACAAGGTTGTTGGGAGGGGAGCCATGAATGCTCTCCTGAACACTTTGGAGGGACAGTGGGGTGGGGTGGGAATGAAGGTAGGCAGGTAGCAACCAGACAGAGGGGCTTTTGGAAAGAGTAATTATTTGGAATTCTCTGCCCATGTCGATTCACCCGACATCGCAATCTTTCCCCCCGACTTTTTTTCCCCAGCAGTTTATTTTCACAGTCTTATTAATATCATCAGGATGTTTTATTTTTATTTTCAATCCTGCCACTCCGTGTGCCAGGGTTCAACCCTAGGCGTGTTTACGTGGGAGTAGGCCCCACTGAGCTCAATGGGGCTTCCTCCAAGTAAGTGGTGAGAGTGTTGGACTGGGACTCAGGAGACCTGGGTTCTAGTCCCCGCTTGGCCATGAAACTCACTGGGTGACTTTGGGCCAGTCCCTGACTCTCAGCCTAGCCTACCTCACAGGGTTGTTGTGAGGATAAAATGGAGAGGAGGAGGAGGAGGAGGAGGAGGAGGAGGATTATGGAAGCTGCCTTGGGTTCCTTGCAGGAAAAAAGGCGGGGTATAAATATAATAAATAAATAATCTACTATATAAATGTGAATGTTTGTACGTGTGTGTGTACGTACGTACGTATGTCCGCACGGGGGTTTGCGTGCGTCGCATTGGCTCCTGCCTGGTTGGACGGATCTGCCCCAAACTTGGCACGCATACTTCCCATCACCCAAGGACAAAGACTGGCGAGTTCAAATCTCCGAAAAACCCTCGCTGCGCCTGTACGGCCCAAAATAGATGAGAGCCAATGGCGTCGCTTGGAATGTTCGCAGGGGCCACTCAGGAGTGGTTATGCAAATAGCTCCAACGGCATTTAGAATGTTGGTATGCACTGCCACCACGGGGCCCCAGTCAGGAGCGGATATGCAAATCTCTCCTACATCCAAACAGAATGTTCATATGAACTGTAGCCTACGGGGGGGGGGAGGGATTTTGAACAAACAGTGCCTATAGGAAAATGATGACAACCTGTACAACGCCATTGTGTAGTCTGGGGGGGACAATGACAGGGATTTCATTGTGTGGTCCTGCAGGGGGGGTGCAGGGAATTCATTGTTGTGCGGTCCCGGGGGGGGGGAGCAGGGATTTCATTGTGGAGTCCCGGGGGGGAGCAGGGATTTCATTGTGTAGTCCCAGGGGGGAGCAGGGATTTCATTGAGCAGTCCCGGGGGGGAGCAGGGATTTCATTGTGTAGTCCCGGGGTGGAGCAGGGATTTCATTGAGCAGTCCCGGGGGGGAGCAGGGATTTCATTGAGCAGTCCCGGGGGGGAGCAGGGATTTCATTGTGCAGTCCCAGGGGGGGGGAGCAGGGATTTCATTGTGCAGTCCCGGGGGGGGGAGCAGGGATTTCATTGTGCAGTCCCGGGGGGGAGCAGGGATTTCATTGTGCAGTCCCGGGGGGGAGCAGGGATTTCATTGTGTAGTCCCGGGGCGGGAGCAGGGATTTCATTGTGCAGTCCCGGGGGGGGGGGGAGCAGGGATTTCACTGTGTAGTCCCAGGGGAGCTAGGATTCCATTATGTAGTCCCGGGGGACCTTTCATATGGAGGGATTTAAAACAGCGGACAGCTACCTTAAGGAATTTCGAACAAATAGTGCCTATAGGGTGGCTGGGTGGCCGGCCAGATGGGCAATTAATAAATATAAGAAAATATAAGAAATAATATAGGGAAATGATGACCCGTGCAACGCTGGGTAAAAAAAGCTAATAAATGAATAAATAAAACATCATCTGTATGGTGCCCTGGGAGTAGAAATATTTGAAGGTGAGGTATAGTTCTTCATCAGTGGATGAAATTAACGCTCTCCATACATTCTCCCTCCCCTGTAGCTCGGTGTGGGGATGGAATAGAGTGGATTTATGAATGAACACCTATGAAACAGACCAGAAATAAATTGATCCGTCTGCCTCTAATCAGCCGGGGGGGGTGGGGTGGACAGGGGCAGTGCTAGGCACGGAAAAGATCTGGGGCTCTGACCCACAGGGCAAAAAAGAAAAAGCACAACTTTGCATATGTTAATTTAAATATGCTCTAAAGTTTGTGTGTGCCTGTAAAGGAGCCTGTCTCCTAAGGACACCCCTCGTTGTAAAAAGGGATGTATGGACAGGGGAGAGGAGGGCAGTTGATTTCAGAAAGAAAACCTCCGGCAGAAAGATTCAGGGGGGGGGGCAGCAGGAGGGGAAGCACATGTGGGCCAAAAGTAAGCTCATCCAGGGGGATCCGATGCAGCAGAGATCCTCAGGGCCCCCGGACCTTTCTTTCAGCAAGTGCCCCTGGACAGCAGCAGGGTGGTGGGGCAGAGGGCCTCCCAGAGATTCGGGGCTCCCAATGAAAGATTCGGGGCTCCAACCCGAGTGGGCTGTCCCGTAACACCACCTCTGGGGTTGGACTAGATGGCTTTGGCTATCCCTTCCAAGTCTACGATCCTATGGCTCTAAACCAGGGGTCTAGTTCAAACTAAGGCCCGCGGGCCACATCCGGCCCGCCTTGCCTTTTTATCCGGCCCGGCGGCCGATTGGCGGAAGCAGACTTTTTTTTAACTCTTTCGCTTCAAGCGCCGATTCTTTTGTCAAATATCGCTCATTTGTGTGATGGCAAAAACAAAAGTATATATTCGTGTTAGGCATGAAACAATTGTGCAACTATATATGTAAATACCACCAGCCCTGCCAGGAGTATTCATTAATATTCCCCCTTCTTCCTTCCCCATTCCTTTTTCCTTGTGTGTCGTGTCTTTTTAGATTGTAAGCCTGCGGGCAGGGACTGTCTTGTTAATTGCTGTAAACCGCCCAGAGAGCTTCAGCTATTGGGCGGTATAACAATGAAATAAATAAATAAATAAATAACTTTCCATTTAAGGGGGGGGGAATTCACCCCTATCAAGTAAAAAAAAAGGGACCCGGGTCCTTTTTTTTTACTTGATCCATTCATTCATATTTTTTTCAAACTATAGTCCAGCCCCCCAACAGTCTGAGGGACAATGAACTGGCCCCCCGTTTAAAAAGTTTGAGGACCCCTGCTCTAAACATTTCTCTTTCTCTCACAATACTTGGGATCATCCCATGAAGCTAATCAGGAGGAGGTTTTCAGGCTGACGAGAGGAAGCCTTTACATGAGTAGTTATAATTTGTGGGCTGTGCTACCACAAAGGGTCGTGATAGCCCCTAATTAGGTGGCTTTTAACAAATTGGTTAAAACCTTCCTTGGTTGACCAGCTGCTGTTTTGATTGACATTCTGTTTTTAATATTGTGTTTTATCCTTTTAATCTTTTTTTGGGGGGGGTGTCTTTTATTATTCACCACTCCGGAATCTGTGCAGATGTGGAGTGGAATATAAATGTTGTAAATAAATATATAAGTTGGGCAAATTTGTGGCGGACAGCTCTATCAGAAGCTACTGATTGTGATGCCTCATTTATTTATTATATTTCTATCCCACCATTTTTCCAGCAAGGAACCCAAGGCGGCTTACATAATAATCCTCCTCCTCCTCTCCATTTCTATCCTCACAACACCCCTGCGAGGTAGGTGAGGCTGAGAGTCAGAGACTGGCCCGAAAGTCACCCAGTGAGCTTCATGGCTGAGTGGGGACTTGAACCCGGATCTCCCGAGTCCCAGCCCAACACTCTCACCCAGAGGAAGTCGGTGACCCCTATTTTGGTGGGGCTCCTTATCCATTGCAGGTTTTGCAGGTTTTATTTGGGGCTTCGTGGGAGCTCTCCGTGGTGCCGAACTCCGTCCCCAAAATAGGTCCACCACCGTGGCGCACCATGGACAGCTCCTATAAAGTTCAAGCAACAGATGCGAAACCTGTAATGGAAAAGGAGCCCCAACGGAATAGGAGTCACTGTGCCACACTGGCCAGGTTTGCACAGCAGGCTAAGCCACAGTGGCTACAGTAAACCCTAGAACAGTGTTCTCCAACCTTGGGTCCCCAGATGTTTTGGGCCTACAACTCCCAGCATGCCCCAGCCAGCGTAGCTGGCTGGGGCATGCTGGGAGTTGTAGGCCCAAAACATCTGGGGACCCAAGGTTGGAGAACACTGCACTAGAACGAGCCATGGCTTCAAAAGGTGGCCAAGAAACACTGACTGGGTTCGCACAAGACGCCAAGGCATTTTGGTTCATGATCAGTATTGTAATTGTTTTAAGTAATTGCTGTGAACTGCCCAGAGAGCTTCTTCGACTATAATGGGACGGTATAGAGATGTAATAAAGAAATAAGTAGTTTATGCTAAGGTAGAGAATAGGGAGCGATGTTCATTCTCCTTGCCTTTTAACACTTTCTTAATTTGGGGGTCTGTTGCAGGAAGAAGAAGACACACACACACCCAAAAAAGAAATCCCTCCTCAATGGGTGCAACATTGGTCTTTTGTTTGGAGGACCCGGACTTGAGTGTAACTTTGGAAGAAAGAGAGCTCGGCTTCCAGATTGATGCTGTTCTCCACGCTCCACTAAAAGTACATCGGCTGATCGCTGAAAGGACCACGTCAAGTCAACTCCAAACCATTTTTCTTCCTCCTTGACTCTACCCCAAAGTTGAATCGAAAGGATTAATATCACCACCAGCTACAGCAGGCTTAAAGCAGGCCTCTCTTGGTTTCCGGGAGCTCTGCCGAAGCCGTCGGAGCCGCCGCGAGTCTCAAAGGCAGACGTGAATAAAAATAACCCAGACTTTGATAGCAACATAACTGGTGTAACTTGACTCTCATCACGGTAAGTCAGGCTCTGCTCTCTCTCTGGGTAAAACTGGGCTCGTGGAAAGTCACGTACATTCGCAGTTTGTTTGTGGGTGTGTCTCTGTGGGTGTGTCTCTGACTGGGTTCAGACAACACGATAACCCACACTCAAGGGTTGAGTGTGGGTTGTCATCGAACCGTGGGCTGTTGTTGAAACATGGGTTACAACCCACGAAGAGAACAAACAACCCATGAACAACCCACGAAGAGAACCCATGGTTTGTTGTTGTGTTGTGAACTGTGGGTTGTTCACCATGGTTTGCTATCTTAGCTGGGTTCAGACAACACGATAACCCACACTCAAAGGTTAAGTATGGCTTGAGTGTGGGTTGTCATTGAACCATGGGTTGATGTTGAAATGTGGGTTATCGTGTTGTCTGAACCCAGCCATGCCAACAAGCCATGGCTTGTTAACTATGAACAACCCATGGAGAGAACCCCTGGTTTGTTATTGGGTTGTGAACTGTGGGTTGTTCGCCATGGTTTGTGATCTCAGCTGGGTTCAGACTACACAATAACCCACGGCTCAACGACAATCCACACTCAACCCTTGAGTGTCGGATATTGTGTTGTCCGAATCCAATCATTGTGTGTTTATTTCCAAGGAGGCTTCACAAATTCTCCCCACCCCATCCAATCAATGATTTGATCAAGGGGGCCAACTTCACCTGAAATGTATGCATCAATTAAAATGCAGAAATAAAGGTCAAGAACAGATATCTCTATTGACTCATACCACCGACCCAAATTACACTTAAGGCACAATCCTATGCATGTTTAGACGGAAAATAAGTCCTACAACTCCCAGCAAGCTGGCTGGGGAATGCTGGGAGCTGTGGGACATTTTTCTGTCTAAGCATACATTGGATTGCACCCTTAATTGGGTAACATTTTAACTCGCGCCCTCGTTGCTCTTAGCAAGACTTTAGCTACAGTTTCTGTGATAAGCCCCCTTAAATCAGAAACAGCGGGGGTGAAGAGCATAATTTTCAGACGATCTTCCGGGATACAAAGCGATCAGTGGATTGATAAACTCTTCCTGGAGAGCTCAATTTAAGAAAAAAAAATTAAAAGGTAAAATACAACTTACGGTTTCGATTTCCTCTGAACTGCGCGGAGGTGATCTTTTGGAATAAGTTATCCTCCTAAATTCCCCTCTCTGCATCAGAGCTTCCTGCTGGATTTTTTTCTAAGTTCTAAATTATCTGCTCTTATTTCCTGAATCCTCCACTGGATTTTAAATGTCTGCTGTTCTGCTGTTTATTTATTTATTTATTACATTTTTTTAAATCGCCCATCTGGCCGGTCACCCGGCCACCCTGGGCGATGTACATTCCAACAATAAAACAGATTTACACAATTAAAACAGTATAATTTTTTTTTAAAAAAAAAATCCTAACCCACCCCATAGTCCCTCCTGAAATACCACGTTTTTAATGTGCGGCGGAAGCTCATCACGGAGGGGGCATGGTGAAGGTCACTAGGGAGGGAGTTCCATAACTTGGGGGCCGCCACAGAGAAGGCCTTCTTCCTAGTCCCCCCCAGCCTGGCTGCTCTGGCTGATGGGACAAGGAGAAGGCCGTTGGTGGCAGATCTCGTTGAGCGGCCTAATTGATGTTGCTGGAGGTGCTTCTTGAGATAAACTGGGCTGGAGCCATGCAGGGTTTCAAAGGTCAGAACCAACACCTTGAATTCGGCCCGGCAAGCAACTGGTAGCCAGTGCAACTCCTTAAGCACCGGAGTGATGTGATCACGCTGGCGGCTGCCTTTAACCAGGCGAGCTGCCGTGTTCTGTACCAGCTGCAGCTTCCAAACCGTCTTCCCCATGTAGAGCGCATTACAGTAGTCTAGGCGAGAGGAGACCAAGGCATGAACCACCGATGGGAGCAGATGATTAGGAAGGTAGGGGCGCAGCTGCCGTATCAGATGGAGTTGATACAGTGCCGCCCGGCTCACAGCTGACACCTGAGCCTCCATGGACAGCTGGGAGTCTAGAATTACCCCCAAGCTGCGGACCTGGTCCTTCAGGGGTAGATGTACCCTGTTCAGCACCAGGTCAACAGCCCCTAACCTCCCCTTGTCTCCCACCAGAAGTACCTCGGTCTTGTCCCACATGCGTCTCCCAGGGTCAAGGCTCCTGTGGTGTAGCATTTTACTGATGTACAGGCATCTCCAGTTCTTTACCTCCTGTTTACAAATAAATTTGCAAATCTTGGCCGGTTCTTATCGAAAAATGAACTGAATGAAAAAAGTCTCACCCGTCCGCGCCAGTCAAATTCAACAGGTGCGGCTGTCCTCATCCTAGAGAAAACCGTGTTGTATCTGCCTGCCACGTAGCTATTAAAGGCAAGGAGCCTATCAGAAAAAAAGAGGTGGCGCGGCCCCTAATTCAGCACTGCATACGTGTCTGAATGCACAGGATATGCCGTTCGAATCAAATCCGGCCTTTTACGAGCCCCGCACTCAAAGCCCTCAGTCTGGGTGGACAAATCTGATTTCATTTCATTGATTTCATTGATTACTTTTGGGTACCGCCCAACAGCCAAAGCTTTCTGGGCGGTTTGCAAAGATTAAAACCGTAAAAATACGTTATAAAAAACCATATATGTACAAACGTATAAAACATACAACGCAACAGAGAGACGCACATCTGTCTGAAAGCAACCTGTCCATTTCACGCTCCATTGCTTAAAATCCCACCTTGTTTATGATGAAATCTGCAAATTTTGGGAAGTTCTTATTTTTTTAAAAAAAACACAAACCCCAAACCAACTGAAATTCTTGCCCATTCCTGTCGCAGGCAGCCAGACAGAAATGCCTCTCTTAAGGCTTAGTTACTGGCCATAAAATAGGCTGGTATTTTTTTTTGGGACAGTTTGGACGCTTTTGCCTTCGGCCTCACCAACCACCGCAATGCCATCCGTGAGAGATTCTCTGGAATTGAATTTGGCCCTTGGGCTGAAAGAGATCCGACACCTCTTTTACACAGCGAAAGGCCATGTGGTAGTAGAGCCCTTGCTTTGCATGCAGGAGGTCCCAGGTTCGATCTCTGGTAGCATCTCCAGGTAGGGCTGGAAAAACTCCTGCCTGAAACCCCGGAGAGCCGTTGCTGCCAGTCAGCGCCGACAATTCTGGGCTAGATGGACCAGGGGTCTGACTCACGTATTACCCGCCCCCCGGAGGCCTGATCCAGCCAAGGCCACCTCAGTTTAGATCCGAGGATAATCAGGAAGAGACGAAACCATTTGTGTGAAAGACAACAATACAGTTTATTGCATGCAGTGATGGAATATGGATGCAGATAATACACAGTCAATAAACCGGCAAAGATACGTAAGTGTACACGCGACCCTCGGTCACGGGGCTTCCTGATTCGACGCACGTCGCTCCGGGGCACTGTTTGGCTTGGACGTTTGCGCGCCCCTTGTCCCAAGCCGAAATCCAAAGCACAAGCTAACAAAGTTATGGATTTTATAGAGGTCTCTCCCCCCCCGCTCTTTCAGAGGCTATCGGTAAAGCACAAGCTAACCGAAGCTGCTTCAGTAAAGCACACAGTTTTGTTTCTCAAAAGCAGCCCTTAGCGAAGGAATATAACTGGGGAAGGCAACTTCAAAGCAATTATCTCCCTGGTGCTCTCCCTAACTAATGCAAGCTGAGGCTGTGTATGCAAGGCCCTGTCATGGTTCTGAGAAACTATCCTGGCTTCTGGACACTGTGAAGATTCACAACACTACCTGTTGAACTTTAATTACCTCCTCGCCATTCTTCCGGTAGAGCCCATCCAATACGCTCAGTTTAAGGCAGCGTCCGATGTTCCGAACCAGCTCCCAAAGGACCCCTCGCAAAAGGAAACTGGTCGTCCGGCTTGCCTGAGCTCCCATTTATGGTCTGCAACGCACCTGTCGGCAAATGCATGTGCAGGTACGCCAAGGCACGGTGTGGCATCCTGCCGTTCTTTATGTTTAGAACAAAATATGAAACTGTAAGCAGTCCAGGACATTGGAGAAATTATTTTTTGTTTAAAGTAACATTGAGGAAGTATCCCTGAGGAAGACAACGAAACGGGAATACAAACCGGTTTCCCGTAGGAGGACTATAACCTCAAAGTGACAACAATTACATATAACCTGGTGGTCTGTTTACCATTTGGTAAGAAGAAAAAAGAAATAAGAAAAAACAACGCTGGTTATAGGAAGGACTTTATTCTGGACAGCCAGGACTTTTGAAAAAATTGAAATAATTGTTTTGAGAAAAAATTGAAATAATTGTTTTGAGAAAAAATTGAAATAATTGAATTATATACATTGTATTTAATGTTCATTTGTAATGAATAGAAATTTGTAAAGTTTAAAGAATTATTGGATTTATTTTGATCACGGAGGCCTAGGCTTTTTGTAACTATAGTTTTGTACAATGCAGCCAAGGAATGGGGTTTTGGACTGCAGATAACGGCCCATAGGTCAACTCTTGTTTTCCCTGTATGTCCTTCGCCAAAAGGGTGGTCCCCTTCTCGTCTTTCAAATTGGTGTGGGACGGGGCCATTGCCGAGTCAACGGACGACGTGGCACCTCCAGATATTCTCCACTATGGTTATAGACTGTAGTTTTTGTTCTTGTGGTGGCCACCATTTTCCTGCCAGAATGCCCCAGAACTGCCTGAGGTTCCGAGGCACTGTGGAGAATGCAAAATGGCGGCCAAGCGGCTGCCGCGGTTGTTGCTGTTGCCTCCGCTGTCGTCCAAGGGGAAGACGTTGTGTGTCTTGCCGCTGCTAATGGTGAGCCCAAAAAACCAAAGGAACGGCTGGAGAATTTCTCCTCGTCCCCTGGGAAAGTCGTTGAAATACCCACAATAAATGACCAGCAATTTCACATCACGTTTATAGATTTTTAACAGATTTTTTTTAAAAAAAAAAAATCAACAAGCAAACTTTTAAAATGTGAAAACGTTTTGGCATAAAACACGTTCAGTCACAGCTTCAGCTCTAGTTTCCTGTGAAGGCTGACTTAGGGCCTACAATTCCCAGCATGCCCCGGAGTTGTAGGCCTTTTTTCTGTCTAAACTTGCATAGGAGTGCACCTTTTTTAAAAAAAGTAATTTAGAAAAGCATGCTGGGAGTTGTAGGCCTTTGCTCTGTCTAAACTTGCATAGGATTGCACCTTTAGATGGCTTTAAAAGGCAATTAGGCAGGTGTACGGAGACGACTGGACTGAAAATGGCTACCAGTCAGCATTCCTCTAAAGACCAGTTACTGTGGGACAACAGCAGGAAGGTGCTATTGTGGTCATGTCCTGCTCGAGAGGTTCCCAGCGGTATTTTGGCTGGCAACTGTGGGGAACGGTCGCATCCAGCAGGGCTATTAGTTTGAAGGGGCTCCATATCTAACTGGTAACCACTGAGTTGTGTTCAAAGCGGGTGCATTACAACCTCTCAAGCCCACTTCTTGGGGGCACGGCGTAGCATGAAGCAAAGCAACGCTGCTGCAAGGAGGTCCTCTTCAACGGATGGTCGCCCGCTCCCCAAAAATGGCCGCCTCTCGCCTTCCCACCACCCCCCCCATATGATACCGTAACAATCCGTGTGAGATTCCATCTGTAAGGGTGCTCCCACGCCATCTTCCTTTGCTCGGTGCAAAAAGGAATCGCTTCACTTTGAATATGGAAATAAAGCCACCCAAAGTTGCCGCTGCTACAAGAATGCCCCTCGAGCCCGCCACATCACCCTCTGCATTCTAATTAATAGTCTCGTCTCAGGAGGAACGAGAGAGGAATTTTCCTTTCATCACCGACCACCGCGCTAAACTTGACCGCATCTCCGTTTTTTTGTCTCCCAAGATTCTCTTGCACGATTGTCTGGTGAGGTACCGAAATTGGCCCCATTTAGAAATTCTCCTCCCTAGATTTTGGAATTCTCCATTTTCTGGGTTTGTTTCCCATACGCACTAGGAATCCTCCATTGTTCTGGGTTTTTTAAAAAAATATATATATTAAAAATCCAAATTTTGTACAGAGCACTAGGCCGGCATGATTCACTGACATCTGTGTCCCGTGTCCCCCCCCCCCCCGCCCCGCTGCTCTCGCTTAACAAGCCACACATGTGTATTGATAAAACACAGCCAGGAAAAAGAAAAGAAAAGCAATCGAAATGAGAGTGCGTGTACAGTTGTATCAAGATCCTTTGGGTGTGGTGTTTTATCACGACGCAGGAGCGCAGCTGCGCGCCAGTAAAACACCGAACAAAAAGAAACTCGGCGCAATCGCACATACAATCACACCCAGATATTGGCGATGTTTTGCTTAATCCGCACACAACCGCATCGGAAACAGAAAGGGTTAAATAAGATGCTAGTGTACTGAAGTACAGGCCTGTGGCATAGGCTGGCTCAGCTTGTCTGAGCGTGGAAAGCTGAGCAGGGTCAGGCCTGGCTATTCCTTGGATGGGAGACCCCCTCCTCTAGTTTCCTGCATTGAGCAGGGGGTTGGACTCGATGGCCTTGTAGGCCCCTTCCACTCTATGATCTATGAAATCTATGAAATGAAGGAAAACCTAGCATCTGCCCATTCAGGAATTATTTGGGGATATTTTCTCCTAGTTAAACCGGAATTCGGCAGAGCAGGGCAAACCAGAGGAACACTCAAGACTCAGAAGGGGGTGAGTGGGAATATTCTCATCTCAAAAGAAAAAAAAGGACCAGTTTAGAGTACATAACATAATCCTCCTCTTCAAATCTTTCCCATCGGCCTTCCAGATCCAACACAAATGCCTTGTCCTCACTTTCTCTCTCTCTCTCTCTCTCCTCTCCCCCCTTTTCATCATGCCTTCCTGGACCTTGTCTCTCCCAACTGGCCTGAACCGGCAAAGGCAATTTCTTACGTTTCTTTCACTCCTTCTAATAGCAAACTCAGGCGGTTGAGAGTGCCGACAGGGTTGTCGCCGAAAACAAGGGCACTGGGAAACAAGAGGATGAACTAAGTGAGCAAAGGAAAACCTCAGAGCGAGCAGCCAAAAGCTGCTGCAGCCCGGGCGGGGGAGGACGGGTCATGTGACACAGCCTGTGATAGATCAGTAGGCAAACACTTAGCCGGTCACATCATGCGTGACCGAAGCGGCTCAGTTCATTTACTTTTACTTTTAAAAATATATTTCCCCATCGGGACAGCAGGAAGGAAACTCTTGTTTTATTTCTCTGGTCATGACAGGGCTAGGATTTACGGTTGAGCTTGAAATGCAAAACTGCACACGCTCAGAGTTTCTCTCTCTCTGCTCCTCTTTTTTAAACTGGGTGAGCAAACCGTGTTTGGGGGTTGCTCTAACACAGTGTTCTCCAAGCTTGGGTCCCCAGATGTTTTTGGCCTACAACTCCCAGCTACGCTGGCTGGGGCATGCTGGGAGTTGTAGGCCAAAAACATCTGGGGACCCAAGCTTGGAGAACACTGCTCTAATGTAGGAACCGTTGCAAAACGTGGCATGGTGGTGCGGTAGGAACAAGGGAGGAGAGACTCGTGCCGTAGGTCTTGTTTTCCATGCTTTCCCCGTTGCCTTCCTCTGGGCCCGTTCCAATTTGTCTATGTCAGTCTGTGCGGGCCTCTGTGGGTGTTTTTTAGACTACAACTCCCATCATGCCGAGCAAGTATAGTCAATGGTCAGGGAGGATGGCAGAGTTCTAGTTCCAGTCTTGGGGAAGGCAGGTCAACATCCTGATTAAAGGTGTGGCACCCAGAACTAGGCACACGACGGCGCTCCCGAGATGAGGTCGCCCAGGCAAC